>CM062817.1:1724639657-1725239657 GCA_031772625.1 Pinus tabuliformis | reverse complement strand
CGCATAGAGGCAAGTAAGATGTCCCTATTGGTAGCAAGGGTGTGACAGCTGCGACGAGTCAAGGAATGTGCATGAGAGGTTCTAACACACGGAGGGTGAGGTGAGTGCACCCCTTGGAAACCTATAATAATACTCGGCCTGGAAGGGAACACGTGAGCAAAGATGCATCACAACCTGGAAAGAAAGATAGTGAACAATCCAAAGTGATTTTTAAACAAGCAACACATCTGCAACAAGATTCATACAATTGCATACAAAATGGTTCATACACAAATTCGTAAGTTAAATAACATACATTACTACAACAACAATAATAGTCCAACTATAATACAACATATGCATGAAAACGTGTTGGCTTTGTTATATTAAGAAGTGTAAGTTCTAGTCATACAATACATCCATGTCCAACCACTAGTTCCAATAGTGGAACGTTATAGCCACAACTACCTCCTCCTCCAAAGAGATATACTAGCTCTGCGCAATGGAGAATCCAAGGCACATTACAATATTGTCCAAGCTTTCTCAAAGATAGTCCTATCAAAGCTTGGCTGACCAAAAGCCTATACAATGAGTTATGAGGTATTATTTATAGCAAAGGGTGGGGTGACCCTTGACATTCCCCTTTGAGACCATTCATCTACCCTCATGACTTTTCAACTACTCTATGATTGTTACATTCAACTATTGACACTTGAACTTCCACTTGACAAGGTGTTACATTACAATGCACATGTGCCCATGTGAGACAAAATGGCTTGAGCAAGCCATTCACGACATCATTGACACTTGGATTGTTGTGGTGAGACCAACTCTTTGACATGCTTGTGATGGTCAAAGGTGATGAGCTGATGCCAAGCTTGGTTTTCCATGATGGTGTCCGTGCGCTCAATGGTGACATCTTTCTAAAGTGAACTCTTGCCTTTGTTTCATCTGGGTGCACTAATATGGCTCCTCTGTCCAACTCGTCTGATAGCACGCATGGTCGTCTTGGTGCAGCCAGATTGGAAAGATACATAGTGTCTACACTGCTCTCCAAGCATGTGCTGGTGTTCATGCGCATCAACTTGTTGAGGTACATGTTCAGCTCTAGTCAAACTTGCTGCTTGTCTTCGCCTCGGTGAGTGTGCTGAATAGGTGCGATCACATGCATGCGCACAATGACATGCATGTTGTTGCATTCCCTTACATGTGATCAACAACACTGCTCACCTAATCTTCTTTGTGCCAGCTGCTAGGATGGATCTATAACTTGTACGGGCACAGTTTCATCCATGAGTGCATGTTGCACCCCCTGTTGTACCTGTTCCTGCTACAACTCATTCTCTCATCTATGCAGCTCATGTTCTTCCTTGAGTTGTTGCTTCAGCACATGCAACTCCTTCTCTGTTCCATTCTTTGCCTTCACGTGATCTTCATGTTGCGTCGTCACCTCATAGCCTGAGTCTCCAAAGTTTCTTTCATCACAAGTGGATCTACTTGAGCTTGCAACTTTGTTCCACCTCTGTGTTGTCAACAAACTTCCTCTTGCATTTGTTGCATCCGGTATGCTGCCTTCAGCTATTGTTGATGGTGTTGCTTGTTGTGATGTTGTTGTTGTCATATCTTGTACGAACAACTCGATGTCTTCATGGGTAGGCAAGTTCATAGACACTTGATCGAATGCATCCCCAAGTGTGTTGTGAACAGCGTCTTCAACTCTGCTTCTCCTGGAAACCATTGTACCTGTGCTGCTGAGAGGCAGATTAACACCTGCAATACCTGGAGACATGGAAACACTCATGGTAAGCAATCTTTCAGTCGAAAACCAAAACGAACTTGAGAACTGACTTGCAACATACCTATGTGATTGATCAAGAATGTTGCACAATTTCTGCTGAGAGGTCAGGAGATTGACTACCAAAACTATGTAAGGCATAGTTTGGGCTGTTAGTAGGTTGACTGACTGCTGGAACTGCAAAATGCACAGTCCAACCTGGCCTGTTGAGGACTGAAACTACGCAATGCGCAATTTCAGTCAACAATGACATGCAACTTGCAAACAACATTGCGCAGTTTCTGTGGCCAACAGGACACTACCTCCAAGAATTTCACAATGCATGCCTGGAGGTCAGTGCCTAGCTAGATTTGCACAATTTCTGGAGGGAAGGCAGAGCCTTCGCTTCTGGAAATGTGCAGTGCTAGCTGGGCAAGGCACGATCCGGGCCAAGGTAGCCCAGTCCGACCGATGGGCGACTAAAAACATGAGAAGTGTGAATGCATGATGAGATGAGTGCAAACAAGAGTGAATGATCATTCATGCAAACAACAAGCGCATGATTCAAAAAATGGGAAAGCATGCATGTGTGTGAAGCGAGTCACCACAATGGCGACCATCCATGCAAAACAATGTCATGCATGCGACAATAGTGAGATGTGAACAAAAACTAAAATGGTGCTTCTACAAGCTAACATGCATCAAAATGACAGCAAGCGCTCACTGAAATCAAGCAGATAGCAATCACACAAAGCAAAACACAAAAAGCGACAAAAATGCAACACAAGACATGGAAGGCGGGCTTACCCCAAAACAACTGAGCTGAATGTGCCGACGACTCCTAGATGCAATGTGGGATGTCAGAGCTGCAAGGTCAATGTGAGGAATGAGCTTTGCAGTGTCTGGTTCATGAATTTTGATAAAATCAAAGTTGTGACGTGCATGCCACAAATCTAGGAAGAGTGACATTTGGTGGGAGGTTTCTGAAATGATCCTTACATGCAACCTCCAACTACTAAAAGTAGATCCTTGAATCAAGGGATTCATTTGCATGCTTCCTTGGGAGAAGTAGCCCATGCATGCAAATCAGTTTTTCTCGGTCCCAAGGGGAACTGATCAACTCAAATTCACATGCAACAATCTGCTCAGCTGGGAGGAAACAATGTGCATTTCTAGGAGGGATCTGGGCTGATTGCCTAGAGGGATTGGGAAATTTCTGAGTATAACAGTTGACTGCTGCCCAGAATTGTGCAATTTATGGGCTAAGAAGCCCTGCTGGGAGGAATTGCACAATTTTTTCTCGTCAATCTCCGAGAAGTAATTTTGCAAGAAGAATTCATGAATTCTTATTCATGAACAACATGGAGTGCTTCAAGTGTCATAGCATTGGACATATGGCATGTGATTGTAACTTGACTTGGGCACCTACACAAGATAAAACCATACTAGAGAAGAAAGTTACACAATTATGGAGAAGGAAACAAATTGAATCTAGAAGTCCCTTGAACACTCTAACCAACAACACATGTTGTTGACTTGATGAAGTCATCCTTGATATTCCAAGTATTTGATGGGGGGATTCTACCAAAAGGAAGACCGTGTATACAGTTAGGGGGAGCTCATAATGATTAAGCATTCTTGCAGAAGCTATCCATGAATGGGTCTTATGAAATCCTTGATGAGCCACATGGACAATCATCCTTTGATAAATCATCTCTTGGGAGCAATTTCATTGAAGAACATGATTCCTTATTCATCCATGAACTATTATTGAAGATCTCCTCCACTTGATCACTAAGCAGGTAATCCTTCATGAGCTAGAGGAGGTCATGCAGACAGGGGGAGTTGGTTCATCACATGAATGAATGTAAGCACATTTATCATATTTCCAGAAAGAAGAGCACCATGACAGGAGGGGAGAGAATGTTGGAAGGGAAAGAATATTTCCATCCATGACAAAGGGGGAGATTGCTAATATAGGTTGTCATTGATATCAATAGTTGGTCATTGATATAGCAATGACTGAATGGAAAATATTCTTGAAGAGGTGAAGTTTCAATCATGCTATAACATGTGTATGATAAATGATCTTCATGATGACACCTCATGATGAAAAACCTCCAATAATGTTGATGGTGACCCTATATTAAATAAGGCAAGGACATGATTAGGAAAACAATAAATGAAGAAATCAATCTATGAAGAAGCCCAACACTCAAGGCATTCTACCCCTGCCCTTATTTCTGCACCAATAATTAATCAATCACATTAAAAACTATTTTTACTATCTTAGACATAGAATTCCTTGATGACACCCGCACCATATTGTAGAGCTTAATTTTTCCTCTCCAAGGAGATATTACTTGGCTCGAAACTCCAAGCAGTTTTTGAGAAATGAATTTTTGAAGTTAGTTTATTAATTCTAGACATGGAGCCAACCTGAGCAAGCCTACACAAGTCGGCCTCCAAACAGGGACACATATTTTTGTTTTTTTGTGTACCTCTATTTATTAGGGATTCAAGCTCATTCTTTAGCCATCAATTCATTCATCCAAAAGGATAGAGAAGGAGGATCAATTCACATCTCGTAAACTAAATGATTGAAATAGTCACCTTATGACATGACTACAGATTAAGTGGATTACAGACTGTGGAAGAAGAGGTGTAAAAGATTGTTCTAGACTCATATTTGCGGACTGTAGGCTCATATTTTGGGACAAGGGGTCTGCCTCATACTGAACTGTAGACTGGACTGTGCACCATTACTATAACTCAGATTTGTGCCATCCTCCTGTAACATATGGTGCAATATTAACCTCGGACTTGGACTTAGACCTTGGACTTGTGTAAAAATATGGTTCCTCTGAATCAATTGAGACAGTGAAGCCTATTATCTACTTCGAACTGTGATACAACCCACTGTGACTCGGACTTGTGCTCAACCTTCCACATAGTGGCTTGGTGGACATACATAGCAGCTCAGATCTGTAACATTCTATGATGCGTGACTCGAACCTTCTAAGATTACCCTTGATCAGTGGAGTAGTGTTGTGATTACCTTCAGACTATGGATTTTTGTTGTAGCTTGTATTGTGGAGCATTGATCACCCTCGGACTATTTCTTTGGAGTATTGTTGAGATCACCTTTCGGACTATTGCTTTGGAGTATTGAAGAATATCTTGGGACATTCAAGAAGACTCTTTAGCAACTACTTTAAGTATAGCCTTGAATATATCGTGATAAAGCCTTGAAGAAGAATGTGCAACAGTCGAGCAAAGATACTTTGAAGCATTAAAGCATTAAGGAAATGAACAATCACTAAGATCTTGAAGTCTTGGTGCAGTATGGTGCGTTAGACAGTGTTGTAGTGTAGTGCAAGGATTGTCATTGTTGAAGTCTTGGTGCAACATGGTGTGTTGGACAGTGGTGTAGTGTGGTGCAAGGATTGTCATTGCTGAACTCTTGTTGTAGCATGGTGCATTGGGCAGTGCGATATTTTGAACAATGGTGTGATGCAGTGAAGGATTATTGCTCATAGGAAGATTGAATCTTAGGTATGAAGTTTATTGACATGTGAAAAGAACATTCACCTAGAACTTGTGATGTGTGCATGAGTAAGACTTAAAGAAGCCTTGTAAACATCCTTGGAGACATGATGTTGTGTTGAAGTCATCATGAAGTAAACTTGGAGGATTTGATTGGGTACCATGAAGAACAGTGGTGACACCTTTTATATGACAAGGTTACATTGATGATGTAAAGTGGAAGACTGCAGTGAAGCTGAAGATTGACAGGGCTCAGTGAAGAAGATTTTGGGAGTCGTGAGTTACTTCCAAACATATCTTGACGAAGTATTGCAATGGGTTGGATCCGAAGATGTTGGAGACTCGAAAAGACAAGGTTAGTGCCTTGGAGGATAGGGTTAGAACCCTATGTTAGAAAATTATATATTACGGAGAAATGGAACACATAAAATATTGCAGAAATATAAACACAGAAAACGTACAAAACAAGAGAGACACAGATATACGTGGTTCACCCAGTTTGGGCTACGTCCACCCCGAACAGCCAGTCCTTCCTTTCTATTATCCAGCAAAATGAAGAGACACAACCTACAGCAAATCCGTTGTAATATCCTCTATTTTCCCTCACAGTCTCGCCTCTCTGTTTCTCGCTCACATAATACACATCTATCACACAGCCTCAAATACAATACCCTCATACAAAGAGAGGGGTTGCCTTCTAGGGCAAAAAACCCTAAACTAAACATAAGTTCTACCATCAGATCATCCGCCTAATGAACGACCCAGATTGACTAGAAATTACTATACTTTTACAAGGCAATTTTACAGTTGTTTTTAGCTTCGGGGGTGCTGCCCCCGAAACCCCAGCCGCCCCCCCTGGACCCCCCCTGCAGCGAATATTTTACGGCCCATTTCGAACTGGGGTCCTATGTGGCGATACCTTTGAATATAGAAGATAATCAGGCTCCACACCCAACACCCTAGAGGATCGGTGTCCTCAAGAAACCAGGTCTGAGCCTTTACCAAAGAAGGGTTGGTGCCCTAGGGGTCGAAGCCTCTAAACACAACGTTGGTGCCTTGAGAAGATAAGGTTGATGCCCCAGAGGTCGGAGCCTCACAAAATTCCAATTTGGTGCTTTTCAACTAGTTAGGAGCCTGGGTGATTGAAGATTGGTGTCTTCATCTAGAGTTGGAGCCCCATATACATTATACTTGATTTATTAAAGAAATTAATAAAAGAATTTATTCTTATTGTTCATTTTGTGTTCTAAATATAAGTGATATAACTAGTAAAAGCCACAATTGAAAATAAATACCGATTCACCCCCCACTCAGTATTTCCAACATAATCAACAAATAAAATTTCACTACATTTGGAAGTTATACTTTAATGGGGCCTACTCTACGAAAGGAAATGGAGCAAGAGTGTTGTTGATATCCCCTGAAGGTCATCTCAACCCTTTTTCATATAAGTTAGAAATTGACACTATAAATAACATTTTTGAATATAAAGCATTGGTGTTGGGCCTACAAGCTACTAGAAATCTAAAAATTGAATTTTTGACAGTTTTTGGGAATTCTGAATCGGTTATAAAACAAATTAGGAATTAATTCCAAACCAAACATCTCAGGTTGAAATCATACAAAAATGAGGTATGGGACCTGATTGAAGATTTCTTTCTTCTATTTAATATTCAATTTCTTCCTAGAAAGCAAAAAATAATGGTTGATTCCCTAGAAACATTAGCCAACACTTTCAATCCACCATTGAATCCCTTGCTCGGGTATGAAGTTGAGGTTAGGCACAGACCTTCAGTGTCATACAATGTAAAATATTGGTAGGTTTTTTATGATGAAGATAAGATTAAACACTTTATGGAAATAATTGGATAATTTTCTAACTATGTACTAGACCAGGAGGGTGAAGATATAAAGGAAATTGAAGGAGTTGAGAAACATGTGGCTTGGGAGGAGTTTATGGCCAGGCAGAAAATTTTGCAATTGAAGGGAAACATAATGCCAAAGGGGTTGGTTCCATTGGAAAGATTGTTTGATGTTAATGATGTGGCAGTCAAACCAACCAAGAAGGAGCATGAGGAGGATATAGAATACTGTAACATTAGCATAGAATAACAACCTAAACTAATTAAGTTGGCCAGGGGGATCCCAGAAGAATACAAACAAAGGTATCTTGACTTGTTCAGAGAATATGCTGATATTTTTTCCTGGTCCTATGATGATTTAAAAACTTATGATACTAGCATTATTCAACATTCCTTTGAAATCAAGAGTTAAACCTCACAAACATAATCTTAGGAAAATAAATCCCCTGCTTCTCCCCTTGATAGAGAAAGAAGTTAGGAAAATGCTCGAAGTTAATATCATTGTGCCCTTGAGATACTCAGATTGGGTGGCTAATTTGGTCCCTGTCAGGAAGAAAAATGGAGAGTTCAGATTGTGTGTGAACTTTACAAACACGAACAGGGCTTCTATAAAATATAATTACCCTCTACCCAAGATTTATTATATTTTTAAGAAAGTGGTGGGGTCATCAAAATTGTCTATGATCGATGGGTTCTTTGGATACAACCAAATTGTTGTACATCCTGAGGATAAAAAAAATACAACCTTTACCACACCTTGGGGGACATTCATGTACGTCAAGACGTCTTTCGGTCTCATGAATGTTTGTGCCACTTTTCAGAGGGCTATGGATATAGATTTTTGCAGAGAAGGATAAATTTGTGGTCATTTACCTGGATGACATAACATTGTTCTCAAAGTCTGATGAAGAACACTTGTAGCATACATTTGAGAAATGCAGGAAGTATGGATTGTCCCTAAACCCAAAGAAGTCTCAATTTTCCCTCAGAGAAGGAAAATTGTTGGGGCATATAGTCTCAAGAGAAGGAGTGAAAATTGACCCCAAAAGGGTAGAAGCAATTAGTAGCATCCCTTTTCCAAGGAACAAAAAGGAGATACAAATTTTCTTAGGTCGAATAATTTCTGGAGGTGGTTTGTGCCCAATTATGATGAGATTGTGAGACAAATCATAGACATGTTGAAGAAGGATGAAGAGGTCAAATGGACTGCAAAAGCAAGGGAATCATTTTCCAGAATCAAGTGGGCCTTTGGAGAAGCTCCGGTCTTGGCTAGCCCTAATTATCAAAATCCATTTCTTATCTTTTCTTTAGCATCCCCTAACATTGTTGCATTTGTATTATTGTAGAAAAATATGAAGGGAAAGAATAGGCAGAAGCATTTTTTAGTCAACTATTGAGGGATCCAGAATTGAAGTATGACATTTTAGAAAAACAGGCCTATGCTCTGGTCAAGGCCTTAAAAGATTTCTGGACTTACATTTTTCAGTTGAGGATAATTTCTTATGTTCCTATAGTAGTTGTAAAGGATGTTATCGCACAGGGAGATAGTGAGGGCAAGAGAAGCAAGTGGATAGCCAAAATTTAGGAATATGACATCGACATCAAGCCCACAAAATTGGTAAAAGGTTAGGGATTGGCTAAGATTTTGTCAAAGGATAATTTCCAGGTATTAGATATAAACTTGTTGGTTGAAAGTTCAAAACCAGATAAGCAAGACAAAAAATAAAGTGCAAGGGGAGAAGTACATAAAATTGCAATGAAATATTTGGTTTATGAATGGTAAAAAAATTCATTGTCCATTATTTATTGTTTTTGGAATTCCCACCTAAGTTTGGCAAGACTAGGTACAGATATTTGAGGTTGCAAGCACAAAAGTTTGTCATTTCTAATGGTCAGTTGTACTGAAAAGTGTAGAAATTCCCACTCTAGATCACAAGATAATGCAATATAGTAAAGCAAAATACTAGATCTGCTTCTACAATCAAACTTTGTGGAAGCTTAATCAATTTGAGCTAAATCAATCAGAACACATATAACAAAGAAGAAGAAATCATACACATGAAACATAGAAGAATACTCTGGGGAAAGCCTCAGCTAAAAATCCTGATCTCTGTAATATCATACAAGTGGAAATATGCCTGGATTACACAAAGCATTAGCTCACAAGCTATCCTGCTCTCAGTACAATCCCTCTGTTGCTCATAGGCAATCAAAGGTTGCTCCCAAACCTTCTCCTCTACCCTCCAAGCCTCCTATTTCCTTGTGCAGTTTCTCCTGGGGTCCAGTGCTTCCACTTGTGTGAATTCCCACATCACACTGCTCACTTGGCTCAGGAATAACTGCACAAACCTAAAGGAGATAATTCCTTCTGCATGGATGAGTTTCCTATATAGGAAAATTCCTCCAACTGATAGTACATTGTCCCTTCCTCTGATCTTAACTGGGTCTCTGTCTAAACTGACATGCATGAGTTATTTATGAGAGAATATTCAGTTATCTGAAGTGCAGCAGTTACATGCATGCATGCATTAACTAACTGAACTTACAATTAATTCAATAAACTATTTGAATTAATCTAACTAAACTTGACTCAGTTAACGAAGCCCACTAATTACAACTCAATATTACAACTCATCCTTATCTCTTTAACTGATGGATAAATTCCTCAATTAATGGAGAAATTGTTGCATGTCCCCACATAGACTTCATGTTTGATTTTCTACAACTAATTAACTCAAGATGAATTAATTGATTATTTTTCAAACAGCTGCTAAGATCAAATTCGAATTTTACTTCTCAATTTTAGTTTAGGGACTAACTAAAATTGGAATGCATCCCGAAATGCTATTTATAGCAATGTTATTTTTAACACTTTCATTTTTCATTCCTTGTTGCTATGTCCAACACTGGTACCCGAACTGCTATTTATAGCCATGCTATTTTTAGCTTTTCTTGTTGCCATTTTCAACACTCCCTCTCAACAAGAAAGGCATTCAACTCGAACCCGATCCTAAACCTTTGAAATTTTCTGCATGCAACACTTCTCCCAAGTGTTGTTGCTCCAACAACTCTAGAAACAAAAAATTCCCAACTAACCTTTCTGTTGGGCTAGAAACACCCTCTGATGTTGAAGCTACCTCTGCCGCTGACAAGTGCTCCCTCCCTGACCTCTAAGCTGCTGCAACACTCCATGCATCTCACACCGTTGCACACCTCTCTGTGCCATCCTTTACCGTTGAACACCTCTCTGTGCCATCCTGCACTGGTGCAACACTCCTATGCCTCTCGCATTGTTGCAGCCTGCTAGCTCTGCACTGTCTTGGGATTCCTGCACTGTAGCTCTCTTTGCTGCTCCATCTGCATCTGTCTCTACCCACTCAACCAGTCCTACTACTCCTCATCAGGGCTATCGTAGCAAGGTCTAATCAAAGAGGCTGGGTACCTCAATGATCCTGCCCCTATTCCAGCCTTCTTGGGACTGTCACTCCACATCGCCCCACCTCCTACCTGGAGGTATGGATGCATGTGCTCCCTCTGCCCACTTGGATCAAAATTTCCCCCTACCGGAGGTCTCTGCATGAATGGATGCCTCCACTCGGTCTCCTCTCGGCTTCCCTAGTTGTGGTTGCTCCATAACCTCCTGAAGTTGCTTCACCAATTGTGGCTCCTCCACAATTGTCTGAGACTTCTTCTGGCACTGCATGTTGACAGGTAATGTACTCTCCCTCTCAACCACCAAGCCTCCATTACTTTCCTTTCTCCTCAAGGCTTTGCATGCATCTTGAACCTCAAGAGCATACAGGTTCTTGACTCCTGAATCGATCTGCTTCACCTGTCTAGTGGTGATGTGTCAAAGGAAAACCTTTCCCTTACTAAAGACTACATCATAGCCTTTGTCTTCCAACATTGCGATCAACACCAAATTTTTCCTCAGTCCTGGTACACACTTGACATCAGTCAAGGTAATGCGAGCTCCATGCTCCCTCTTAAAAACAACTATGCCTACATATGAGACACTATACTTTTCATCATTACCCATCGCTATGAGTATCTGGAGATCTTTCTCCTCCAAGGCATTGAACAAACTCTTATCGCCGGTCATGTGGAAAGAAGCTCCACTATCAAGAAACCAACCACATCCCACCATGGACGAAACCATGCAAGCAAAGAGGGTGAAATCCAACTCAAACTGTGCGGCTAGTGCCTGACCTTCTGATCCTTCCAAGGATCCCTTCTTGGATTTCTTCAGTGGGCAATTTGTAGCAAAATGGCCCACCTCATGACAATGAAAGCATCACACTTTTGATTTGTTAAACTTCTTCCCACCATGGGAAGCACTGGATTTGGAATGAAATGCCTTCCCTTTCTGCTTCCTCGCCTTACTCGCTAAGGCTAGATTTTCTTCATCCTCCTTGGATGAAGAAGATCCATCGCTGGTGCTTCTCTGTATCTCCTCCTGCAATAGATCCGGCCAAAGTCGTTCCCAATTTGGCAGTTTCTCTCTTCCGTTTACCGAGTCTTGGTAGCTATGCTAGCTCTTAGGAAGACCGAGGAGAGCTAGACTCACCATGTCATGATCCCTACACTTCCAAGCTCATCCCTGCAGGTGGTGATCTTGTTCAGATATGTAGAGATCGTGTCGCCCTTTTCACATTTTCTGAAGCTTGTCTTTCAACACCGGCTTCCTTTGATCGTTGTTGTTCTGATATAGATCTTTCAATGTTTTCCACATCGAAAACAGTGTCTCCTTCCCATCGAGACTCGAGAATATGTGGTCTCGAATTGTTGGCTTGGGGACTTCTTGATCAATGAAGTCCTTTAGACCATTATCCTCTAATACTGCTTCCATGAAATCCTTCCAGGCTATATAATTCAAGTTGCCATCAAGGGCATACTCGAGTCTTAAACCGTTGAACGCCATTGGTGCAATTGAGATGTGATAAGAACTCAATTTCTATAACCAAGAACTTCAAACTTCGAACTTCGAACTTTGTATATTGTTCTTGGCTTTGATCACCTTTGCTCTGATACCATGTAGAAATTCCCACTATATATCACCAGATAATGCAATATACTAAAGCAAAATACTAGATCTACTTCTACAATCAAACTTTGCAGAAGCTTAATCAATTTGAGCTAGATCAATCAGAACACATATAACAGAGAAGAAGAAATCATACACATGAAACATAGAAGAATACTCTAGGGAAAGCCTCAGTTAAAAACCCCGATCTCTGTAATATCATACAAGTGGAAATATGTCTGGATTACACAAAGCATTAGCTCACAAGCTATCCTGCTCTCAGTACAATCCCTTTGCTACTCATAGACAGTCAAAGGCTTCTCACAAACCTTCTCCTCTGCCCTCCAAGCCTCCTATTTCCTTGTGCAGTTTCTCCTAGGGTCCAGCGCTTCCACTTGTGTGAATTCCCACCTCACACTACTCACTTGGTTCATAAATAACTGCACAAACCTGAAGGAGATAATTCCTTCTACATGGATGAGTTTCCTATATAGGAAAATTCCTCCAACTGATAGTACACTGTCCCTTCCTCTGATCTCAACTGGGTATCTGTCTGAACTGACATGCATGAGTTATTTATGAGAGAATATTCAGTTATCTGAAGTGCAGCAGTTACATGCATGCATGCATTAACTAACTGAACTTACAATTAATTCAACAAATTGTTTGAATTAATCTAAATGGACTTGATTCAGTTAACTGAGCCAACTAATTACAACTCATCCTTATCTCTTTAACTGATGGATAAATTCCTCAATTAATGGAGAAACTATTGCATGTCCCCACATAGACTTCATGTTTGATTTTCTACAACTAATTAACTCAAGATGAATTAATTAATTATTTTTCAAATAGCTGCTAAGATCAAATTCGAATTTTACTTCTCAATTTTAGTTTAGGGACTAACTAAAATTGGAATCCATCTTGAAATGCTATTTATAGCAATGCTATTTTTAGCACTTCCATTTTTCATTCCTTATTTCTATGTCCAACACTTGGTACCAAAACTACTATTTATAGCAATTCTATTTTTAGAATTTCTATTTTTAGCATTTCTTGTTGCCATTTTCAACAGAAAGGCCCTATGGGATTCCTTCTACTTTGTTTGGTTGAAGAAGAAGTGTCTAAGATAATATATGAATTCCATGGTTGTGTTTTTGGAGGGCACTATAGCTGGAAAGCAATAGTTCATAATATTTTTAAGGTTGGCTTCTATTGGCCTAAGATTTTTGGATATATGCGTGACCAAGTGAAGGCCTACAAAGAGTGCCAAATCTAGCACCCCTGCCTTTAATTCCTGTTTTTGTGGAAGAACCATTTAGACAATGGGGGATAGACTTTATTGGGGAACTTCATCCATCATCCAGTGGACAACATAATTGGATCCTTATAGCAACATACTATTTCATCAAATGGGTGGAAGTTGTCCCTGCTAGGAATGAAACTGACACAGTGGTAATTAAATTCATGGAGGAAAACATTCTAGCCAGATTCAGTTGTCCAAGGAAGATAGTTACTGATAATGCTCAAGTGTTCAAATCTGCCAAGTTTATCAGTTTTTGTCAGAGCTATAATATCATTTTGGGACATTCCATTACTTATTATCCATAGGGAAATGGATTGGAAGAATCATCCAATAAGACCTTGGTCAGGATCCTCAAGAAGATCATAGCACAAAATAAGAAGAATTGGGATTCTCAACTCAAATTTGTATTATGGGCTAATAGAGTCACCACTAAGAGATCAATTGGTAAGTCTCCTTTTAAACTAGTGTATGGGACTTTGACACTTTTTCCTACTGAATTGGTGTTAAAACTGATTCAGTATGCAGAGGAGGAGCCTAATTCCTTGACTAGGAGGATGAAACAACTAGTGGAACTGCAGGAGAATAAGGAATAGGTGACTTAGATTTTAATCAAGTACCAGGGTAAGATGAAGTTTTTGTTTGATAAAAAGGCCAAGGACATAATTTTTTAGCGAGGTGACCTTGTACTCAAAGGGGATGTCAAGAGAGAGGACAAAGGAAAACATGGAAAATTTGATCCTTTGTGGTTTGGACCCTTAAAGATAGCTGAAGTCAAAGGTAACAACACGTTCCCATTAGAGAATCTCGATGTGAAATGTTTGAAGTGCCTGTAAATGGGCAATAACTCAAGCACTAATTTCATCACTAAATATATGTGTCCACTTCCATTGTAAATATCGGTGAGCCATTGTAAATACTAGAGTGTTTAGTTTGATTTTCAATTTTGTACATATTTTTGACTCCATGCCCGAGTTGAAGGCACTAATCTGCAGGTTCTCAGTGTCCTACTAGTAAGGCATTGTTCCTAGTAAGATTTGATGATGTACCCCCTCTATTTTTCCTTAAATTTTTTGTAGTGTAGAGGAATTTGGTTCATGAGCTCAAAGAATATTTGGAACTCTAGATAAAAGATGGAAAGGGAAGAAAAAGAAGAAAAAAGGAGAAGAGATGATGGAATGTGGTCCTCCCTTCGTTTTTCAAATTTAATGGTTAAATATTGGTCACTTATTTGGTAGCTCACCATCCATCCCAGAGCGGCCTCATCCCGATGAGACTCTCGGGTGTCAATGAGCACGGTTGTTAAGCCAAAATTTACTCTCTAGAAAGTTAAAGTCAATAAAGTGAATGTTGCATATCGATAGCTACGATGGACTCTGGGTGTTCAAGCCCCATCCCCAACCCCGCCCAAGCACCCCTTCGAAGGAGGATAGATGGGACCACCACCTATAAGGCCTGTGTAATGATCACGTCAGTAGTTGGGACCACCGTCAAGCGAGTGTGGAAGGCGAGCATGAAATTGTATAATGCATCACCCTACCCCCTTTCCTTTCACCCAATCCGACTCTGCCACGTGTCTCCTCCACGTCACCTCATTGTTTTCCCACCCACAAATCTCTGTAAATTGACCATTGCAACTCAAATTGGTCCATTTCAAATTGATCTATTTCGTGCTACTCTTCTTGTTCACAACATCATTCACCCGACTGTCGACCAGTGTAGAGCTCTCCTTGTGCCCACAACATCCAATTGCCTTTGGTCACCAAGTAATCTGTAGTTCTTTTTCCTTGCATCATTGTCACCATGATTAAATTAAATAAAGTTGCACCAAAAACCCCAAAACCACAACAATCAAAACCCTCGGGCCACATGGAACCCTTCATGGACATAGAGGCATAAATTGATGACACTTTTTCCCTAGAAACCTGTCAGGCCTCTATTTTGGATTTTATGGCAGCTACCTAAACAGAAAAGATCCTTTCTGAGTTTTTGACTCAATATTTCACTACCTATTTGCCCCAACTATATAGCCTTTCCAAAAGTTTGTGTCTTGGCTTATGGCCACCTACGTAAAGGAGAATAACTATTGTATTTCATCCACTAGGGAGAAAATTCTAGAAGTTAACCCATAATTGATACAAAATGCCTTTGTTTACCAAAAATCCCCAAATTTGGAGAGATTTACAAAGACCACCCTCTTCTATAATTACAATGGACTCTTATCTAGAGAAGAGCAGGTCTTTCTCCAACTAATTTTGTCTCCAAACACCCAATTGTCTGCTAGTTCATAAACTTTTCCTATTTCCTTTTTTTCAGAAGTTGTGCAACCCATTTTGGTTGTTATTCTATTGTTTTTGGTGAGGACGAGACAACAAATGTCTCCAAAGCATCCTTAGGGTTCTTACATACAATGATGAAACCATATATTGTCCTTAACATTCCCTCTTTTTTGGCTGAGGAAATCAAGTTCCAGTGCAACCAATTTTACCTTGCCTCCTACTTCAGATACTACTCTATACTGGTCTACCTTTTCTTGTATACTCATGTGGAGGAATTCGACTACTTAGGCCTGAGCATTATAGACACCAACAAGTAGAGAAAATTTGTAGTTGACTGGGATAGTGCCTTGAAGAAGAAACCCAACAATGAGGGGTTTTCATAATTCATTTCCACCTTCATGTCTACTTCCTACAAGATTGTTAACAATGTTTCTCCCCCCAAAGTCCTGCCACAATAGAGAGAACTCCTACAACTCAACAAGAATATCAGGGTAGGTGATTGGTTCCTATTTTAATACTATACAGAAATCAGAGTATATGGGTTTGAGCAGCGCCCATACCAATTGCATGTGTTCATGCCTATAGGGATGTTTTCCTTAGAATTCATTAGGCAGAGCTTAAACGTTGACCATATTCATTTTATTCCTGTTGAGAAAGGTTATATGTTTAAACTAGGGAGAACTATAAGGGATTTCATTGTGAAAACCAAGCAAGCCTTCCAGCAAGTAGAAGATATGCTAAAAGAATTCAATTTTGAATTAGGAGAGGTTTGGCACTATCATCCTCATGGTGTCATATCTAGGAGGAGGAGAGAAATTAATGCCTATGCTTATGAACATGATTCTAAACCTGAGCTGGAATGGAAAGCTAATTTGGACTCTTGGCCTATTAATACAAAGATGGAGGTCGAGACACCAAGCACAAAGGAGAAAACCCAGAAAAGGAGCATTAATGAGGCAAGAGATACAGTGATGGAGGAAGCATCATCAACTAAGAAATCCAAACTTCAGGAGCAGAATGATGAGGAGATTGAGGTCAAATTGACCCAAGAAAATCTGGACCAGCCAAGTTTCCAAGTACTCTTAGAAGATCCTCAGTAGGCTGCCACTTCTAGTTCAACTGAGGTAGCATTCCTTGGCTCCTTGGGAAGTACGTCAGCAACAAGCCCTAAGTGGGAGGAAGGGCAGCTAATAGAGGAGAGGAACAAGAAATTCAGAGATGAAATGTTATCACAGCTGGCCTCCCATTCAGTACCATATCAGACCAGGCTCTTGGCTGGCATGGACCTGGAGAGAAATCAAATGAAGTTTTCCTTGTACCATCCTTATTGCATTCCATTCCATCTGGAACGAAATTCAAGACAGTGGATTTGTCCTTAGACATGGCCAGTGCCCCTTTGCAAGAAAAGATCAATTTGCATAGGCAGGCGAGAGAGATGATCTACATTGAGTTGAGCAAGGGAGCCTTGACTATTAGCAAGGCTGAAAATTTGTTAGAGAATGTTGCCACCAAAATAAAACAAGAGAAGGCCAATTCAAGAGCCCTCCATCTGCAAAATGATCCATGAACCAGAGCCATGAGCACAATGTGCAATTGGTTGAATGGCTCCAAGTGAACGTGGGTGAATGTGGGCATGAAACAACAAGGAAGATCATTTTGTAGTCACGGGGCGAACAACTTGGGATTTCTCTCGGGCGCCCCATAAGTGTGAGTGTTGGGGAACAAGTCTGCTCAAGCTACCTGGGTTGTTGGATGTGACTTCTCTGATTTTGGAGAATCGAGTGTTTCCTTGGTAGGAGCAGGCGATACCTTACCTAAATTCATTTCACCCAGTTGGTGGGGTCAATCTCCATATGTGGATGAGTCTGGTTTGATGGTCTCATTTGACGTTTATGTTTTCCTTTATAGGGGGTGGGGGAATGGGTATTTCCACCAATATTCAACACAACATTCACATGAAATGTAGTAACAGCCTGGTGATCTGATATTGAGAGATCTAAGACAAGTATTAAGGTATTACAGACTCATGTGCATGGTTATGCCTATGTTATTTTGTGCAATGGATCGATAAGATTGTGAAAAACACAGACAATGAAGTAGTAAATAAGCATAATAGAAAACACACATAAACACAAGTTTAATAAGAAGTTCACCCAATACTCCTGGGCTACATCTCCTGGTCCAGCCTTCAGTGGTGACCTCTCTATTATGTCTTCAGAACAAAGTTTTACAAAAGTATGAGCTCAACGTGAGTCTCAACACACAACAGATACAACAGTAAGAGTTTTGCTTGAACCTCCCAAGCCTCTCTGAGTACCCAAATTCTCTCTATCACTCTCTGACTCTGTCTCAGCACTGCCTGCCTCTCTCTTCTATTTTCTATGGCTTTAAAGCCAATTTGCACTACCTGTTCGTTTCCTCTTCTCGTATTTTTGTCTCCCAACCTTTGTCCACTCGAATCCCCCTTCTGAGAATTAATAATCATTGCATAACGTCTTTAGGGGAGGTGGCCACCTGTTCCACAACAGATGAGTGCATCGGGCCTTTGAAATCCTTGAAACAGCCATTCTCTGTTTACACAGAGAAATGCGTTCAAACACAGGAAAAACCGCCAAAACATTGTTCATCGGATTTGAACTATTATGAATCCGCTTTATAACTCCGATCGAGTCTGACTTGGTAGCGATATCACATCTCCATCATCGATCTGGGAGACCCAGATCCAACGGCTGTGGTCCATTTCGGGCGTCCCTTCCATACGGAGATTAACCGCCCGAAGAGGGTGGTTTTCTCTCTCCTCGGCCTAGACAGGTGGCAGCCAATGTATGGGCTTGGGCGAAGCCCGACCCAAACCAGTTACCGCTATGTTCCCCTCGAAATCCCACTTGTTTCATGGATTTGGAAAATACGTTAAAACACTAAAAATTTCCGTAAAAATGGCTTTGGGCGTATTTGAAATATTATTCATTTTCATTCCCCAAACCCCTTTGGGTCTGGGTTTCATCGCATCGGCACTTCCCTTCACATTTCATTTAATAAACGAAACATGCGAAAATACATTAAAAATGACAATTGACGGATTTCAAATCTTATGAAATAGCATTTATATTCCCATCGGGTCTGGCTAATCGCATCACATATAGATATGTGTGTGTGTGTGTGTGTGTGCATATAGCCCCACTCCATTGTGTTTGTCAATTGCGATATCGTGATGCAATTGATCGCAATAAGCCCGGGCCATTTGGTGAGCGCTCTATTCGTATTTTCCGACTGTGATTCTGTCATGCAATGTGGACCGTCGATCTGCGTGCTTGATCGACGGTCCTCGTTGACTCCGCCAATCGCCATCGCAAGTTTTATGTGGTGTGCTCCGATTTCCTCCATTTGTCACCGTCGATTTTCGATTTTCCAATCGGATCTGGACCATTGATTGGCCAAATCGCACAGCTCCTGTGCATTCACTGTTCAAGCCTCCGATAAGACTGTTATCCACTATTTCTTGGGTTTTTTGCCTCCCGATAGTGTAATCCTACTTTTCCATAGGTTTTCCTTATGTGATTGTTTTGATCTTTTGAATTATTTTTAAAGACTTAGAGAGTATTCGAGGATCCATTTGGATCACGCCTTCCCACTGAAAAGGCTTTTGGACCACCAAAAATTGGTTTTTAAGCATCAATCAAGTGAGGATACAACTTCCTCACTTGCCCAATCTCTATCCATCTTGCACTGCTGGGTTTTGAACTTTTGAGTCCAATTCTGAGGTACTCAACATCCCCTTTGCACGTAGTTCTCACCTTCTTGTCCATAACTGTATCTTCCTGCAACTCATTGAGATATTCAGTCAACAGATCATCAATAGAAGGCAACTGACTTTGCTCCTCGGGATCTTCAATCAATGAAGGTTCAAATAGTCTCAAGTTCTCTGCATTAACTACTGAATAGATGTGCATGTAAGCTGGTAAATCAAGGCGAAAATCATTCTCACCAATTTTCTCAAGTATCTTGAAAGGCCCATACCTTATTGGATCTAGCTTCTTTCCTTCACCTTGCATTCTATCTTTGCTAATGTACAACCAAACTTGATCACCAACTTGGAAGCTATGCTCAATTCGATGCTTATCATGCCTTGCCTTGTACTTGGCTTGGCTCTTTTCCAACTGTTCTTGCACTTCCTTGTGAATTTCTTGGATCTGTTCAATGAATTTGGTTGCTTTGTCCACATCACTGTGTCCATCAACTGCTATGTCTTTTCCAAAGACAAAATCCAAGGGAGACCTTGGTGTGAAACCAAAACAAGTCTCAAAAGGAGATCTTTGTGTAGAAGAATGTTTAGCACGGTTGTAAGCATGTTGCACATAACACAAATGTTCATCCCAAAGCTTCGGATGCTTGCTGCAATAGCCCCTGAGCAACTGGATCACTATCTTGTTGACCACCTCTGTTTGGCCATATGTTTATGGATGAAAGGTTGTGCTCTTTTTCCGTCTGGTGTCCATTAATTCCCATAGACTTGACCAAAACTTCCCAACAAATCGAGAATCTTGATCAGATACAATGGAAGTGGGTAGTCCAAAATGAACCCATATATGCTGAAAGAACAACTTCGATGTTTGTTCAGCTGTAATCTGCTTGTTACAAGGTATTAAAATACACATTTTGTTGAACCTATCCACAATAACATATAAATAATCATGACCTTTTCTAGATTTAGGCAATCCCCCAACAAAGTCCATGGAAACACTTTCCCAAGGATGAGAGAACTGGAAGTGGAGTGTATAAGCCTAGTTTTCTATTGTTGGGCTTGCTTTTAGCACACATGGTACACCCTTTAATATATCTAGAAACAGTTTCATGCATTCTTGGCCAATAACAAAATCTTTGCAGTTGTGCAACTGTTTTACTTATACCAAAATGACCTGATATTAGAGAAGTATGTTCTTTTCGGATTATGTTAACTCTTTCAGTTTGAGGAATGCATAACTTTCCCAAATGATATAAGAGTTGGTCCTTAACATGATAATCCACTTCTTCTACTTGTTTTCCATGACTTAAAGTTGCATATACCTCTTTAAAATCTACATCTTGAGCATATTGTTCAATGTAGCTTTCATGCAATATTGATTATGCTTAAGTATAGTAGATGCATTTATAAGTGGTCTGGATAACATATCTGCAACTTTATTGTGTATGCCTTTCTTATACCTAATGACAAGATGAAACTGTTGTAGAAAACCCATCCACCTATAGTGTCTTAATTGCTACAATTTAGTTTGTAAGTGAAAATATTGAAGTGGTTGATGATCAGTATGTATAACTGTTTCTTTGCCCAATAGGTAATGTTTCCACTTTTTCACACTCTGCACTAATGCATACAATTCTTTATCATATGTGGGATAATTAACTACTGCAGAATTAAATGTCTCAGAGTGATAACATATGGGTTTACCGTGTTGCATCAACACTGCTCCCATGGCATAGTCACTAGCATCTGTTTCAATCTCAAATGGTCTTTGAAGATCTGGTAATGCTAGTACTGGTGTTGTACTAATCTCTTCTTTCAAGGTGTCGAAGGATTTCTGCTATTTGCCTCCCCACTGAAACACCTTATTCAATCCTGTCAAAGCATGTAAGGGAGTTGCAATCAAGGAAAAGTTAGCAATAAACTTTCTCCAATATTGTGCTGCTCCTAGGAAGCTTCTAACTTCTGTAGTAGATTTGGGTTTAGGCTAGTTCACAATGACTTCAACCTTAGAGGGATCTATCTTCAATTCACCACCCCTTACTATATGACCCAAATAATTCAAAGATGTTTTACCAAATTCACATTTTGATAACTTCACATAGAGATTTTAATTTTTCAAAACATCTGGAGTCTGCTTTACATGCTTCAAATGTTATTCCCATGTTTTACTGAAAACAAGAATGTCATCTAAATATACAATTACAAAATCATCAATAAAAGGCCTGAGTACATCATTCATTACTCTCATGAAAATGGCAGGAGAATTAGTTAAGCCAAAAGGCATAACTAGCCATTCATACAGCCCTTGCTTTGTTTTGAAAGCAGTGTTCCATGCATCTTGTTCTGCTACTCTAACCTGATGGTAGCTACTACGCAAGTCTAACTTGGAAAAGTAAACAACTTCTTTCAACTGATCTAATAGATCAATGCGAGGAAGAGGATAACAATTCTTGATCGTTATTTTATTCAGTGCTCTGTAATCAATGCACATCTTCCACGAACCATCTTTCTTTCTCACCAACACGATTGGAGATCTGCATGGTGATGTGCTTGGTCTTATGAACCCTTTCTCGAGTAGCTCTTGTACCTGCTTCTTGATCTTTGCATTCTCTAAAGCGGATAACCTATACATTCCAATGTTAGGCAATGGAGCATCTTGCTACAAATGAATATCATGTACAATTTTCCTTTTGGGTGGCAGACCTTTAGGTTCTTGAAATAAGATATCGTATTCTAAAACAACTTTTTCTAAATCAGATTTTTGTTTAACATCACATCCCTCAAATACATTGGTTTTATCAGGGGCCTTTTCCTTTACAACCATTAGTAAAAATTGCTTGCATGAATTTACAATTCTTTTCATCTACCCTGAGTTAATGAGAGTGTAGTTATTTTTGAGCCGATGAGCTCTTACAATATATTCTATTCCATATTTTTTGAGTTGATACTTATTTTCAGCTCTATAGAAAATGGCTTTTCTATCATACAAGTAAGGACTTCCTAAAACAATACCACATATATCCAAGGGAATTACATCTAACTCAACCTCATCTACAAATGCTGACCCAATGGCAAATCTAAGTTTACATTATCTAGTCACTTGTAGCTTTGCTTTATCACATACCCAACCTAATGGATATGGCTTCTTATGAGGTGTGGTTAGTAATCCCAACTTCTTTACAATTGCTTCAGAAATCAAGTTTACTTGTGAGCCACTATCAAATAAAGTATCAATCTTTTGATGCTTGGAAATAACTCTAATATGAAAAAGCTCATGTCTTTTCCTCTCATTTTCTTCATTATCAATAGTTTGTGCAGAATTACTAGTAGATGCTTCAGAATTTTTACCTTTTATACCTGTGGTTGTGGTTGTTGTTTCATCACCTGAGTTTGACCCCAAATCTTTCTGAATAGCAGTAACAGTCTTCTTCTTCTTGCCATCGAACTTTCTGGGTTTTAGCTCTGGATGCAAAGACCGGCAATGTTCATCATCGTGTCCACCCTTCTTGCAGTGAGTGCATCAAGGTTTATCTTTCTGTACAATGTTTTCCTTCCTCTCTTTCCATTTATGCTTCCTCTTTTCCTTATTCTTGCTTACAGTGGGTTTTGATGATCCCCCAATCTTTGGGTTCACATTCTTGCCTCTAGCCTCTAGATGTGTAGCTTGAACAGATACCTCATCTATGTTAGTAGGGTTAAACATGAGAATGGTGTGCCTCAAATAGCTGTGTAGACCACCTATATACTTCAGCAAAGTTTCAGGTGAGTCTAGAGAAATGCCTAGAATTAAAGATCTTTTTCTAAATTCCTGGGTATAGCTTTGTACACTTTGCCCCTTTAATTAGCGAAGAGTTTGCCAACTCATCATGGCTTGCTGCATATAAGCTAGTGGATAGAATTGTTTTTTAATGGCAGAAACAAATTCACTCCAGGTAGAAAGAATTTTACCATGCTTCTTCAAATCATCTTGTGTCCTGCCTTCCCACCACACTAGGGCAGTTCCTCCAAGGCGAAGGTTGGCCAGCTGAATCTTTCTCCTTTCTGAATCAATGTTCTGCACTCTGCAATACACATCAATCTGTCTAATCCAGTTATCTATCTTTTCTGCATTTAATTCTCCATCATATATTGGAAAATCAAATTTTACATCTAATTTAATCAAAGGGCTAGAAGGAGGTGTTGATAGAGAAGGCTCTTTTCCTTTCCCTTTGCCTTCTGAATGGCCATCTAGAAGAGGTTCCTCCATTCCTTTGTCTTGTTTGGAGGTTGAAGTATCTTCACTTCGACCTTTCTTAAATTCTCGATACATCTCCTCTACCATGGCTCTCATGGTCATGAAATTGTCCATGAATTGAAAGTCTGATTCCAAGGGAGTTTTTTCTGCCATTTTCCTCCTAGGATACACTCTTCATATTTCTGGGTTAGCTTCAACCAGTTCTCCTTCTCCTGATTTGAGCTTTGACCTAGTTAGCATTCAACAATCCAGCACAAGCTTGTCTAACCTTAGCAACCTAAAGCTTTGATACCCTTGATCTGATATTGAGAGATCTAAGAAAATTATTAAGGTATTGCATACTCATGTGCATGGTTATGCCTATGTTATTTTGTGCAATGGATCGATAAGATTGCGAAATACACAGACAATGAAGCAGTAAAGAAGCATAATAGATAACACACATAAACATAACAAGTTTAATAAGGAGTTCACACCCAATACTCCTGGGCTACATCTCCTGGTCCAGCCTTCAGTGGTGACCTCTCTATTATGTCTTCGGAACAGATTTTTACAAAAGTATGAGCTCAACGTGAGTCTCAACACACAACAGATACAATAGCAAGAGTTTTGCTTGAAACTCTCAAGCCTCTCTGAGTACACAGATTCTCTCTATCACTCATTGTCTTTGGCTTTGCTCTGTCTCAGCACTGCCTGCCTCTGTCTTCTATTTTCTATGGCTTTAAAGCCAATCTACGCTGCCTGTTTGTTTCCTCTTCTCGACTTTCTATCTCCAGGCCTCTGTCCGCTCGAATCCCCCTTCTAAGTGTTAATAATCACTACATACCATCTTTAGGGGAGGTGGCCACCTGTTCCGCAACGGATGAGTGCATTGGGCCTTTGAAATCCTTGAAACGGCCATTCTTTGTTTACACAGAGAAATGAGTTCAAGCATAGGAAAAACTGCTAAAACACTGTTCATCGGATTTGAACTATTATGAATCTGTTTTATAACTCCTATCAGGTCCGCCTTGGTAGCGATATCACATCTCCACTATTGATTTGGGAGACCTAGATCCAATGGTTGTGGTCCATTTCGGGTGTCCCTTCCATACGGAGGTTAACCGCCTGAAGAGGGTGGTTTTCTCTCTTCTCGACCTGGACACATGGCAGCCAATGTATGGGCTCGGGCGGAGCCAGGCCCAAACCACTTACCACTTTATTCCCCCCGAAATCCCACTTGTTTCATGGATTTGGAAAATACGTTAAAACACTGAAAAATCCCGTAAAAATGGCTTTAGCGGATTTGAAAAATTATTCATTTTCATTCCCCAAACCCCTTTGGGTCTGGGTTTCATCGCATCGGCGCTTCCCTTCGCATTTCGTTTAATAAACGAAACATGCGAAAATACATTAAAAATGACAATTGACGGATCTCAAATCTTATGAAATAGCGTTTATATTCCCATCGGGTCCGGCTAATTGCATCGCATATATGTGTGTGTGTGTGTGTGTGTGTGTGCATATAGCCCCGCTCCATTGTGTTTTCCGATTGCGATATCACAATGCGATTGATCGCAATCGCATATAGCGATAACCCCGAGCCGTTTGGTGAGCGCTCTATTCGTATTTGCCAACTGCGATGCAACGTGGGCTGTCAATTTGCGCGCTTGATCGACGGTCCTCGTTGACTCCACCGATCGTCATCGCAAGTTTTATGTGGTGTGCTTCGATTTCCTTCATCTATCATTGTCGATTTGCGATTTGCCGATCGGATTTGGATCGTTGATCGACCAGATCCGACAGCTCCTATGCATTCAATGTTCAAGCCTCCGATAAGCATGTTTTCCACTGTTTCTTGGTGTTTTTGCCTCCCGATAGTGTAATCTAACTTTTCCATAGGTTTTCCTTATGCAATTGTTTTGATCTTTTCAATGATTTTTAAAGACTTAGAGAGTATTCTAGGATCCATTTGGATCACGTGGGCTACAGTAGCAACCCAAGATGTGCTTTCATAGATTGCGAAGGGAACAAACGCAATCACAATCCAGGATATTTGATGCGCAAGATAATGAAACCCAATTTTTGCCTTCAACCACGTAGCGACACAGCAATTTTTTTCTCAGAACACATGCAGGGTTGTGGAGAAGTTTATTGTGCGTGAGTGTAGAGAAACATGTTTTCTCCACACTCCTGCACAATCAACTTCTCTGCACATCGTTAAAAGTTTGAAAAATCGTCAAATATTAATTATAGAAACCTTTATTAGGAAGTTCATTGGCATTGTTTTCTATTGATTTTGGCCCTTTATGCTTATTGCAACAAATGTATTGATTTTGGCCCTTTATGGTTATTGCAACAAATGTATGATTGTTAACTCTACGATTTGTTTATTCTCAACTCTTAATAACAATGCCAATTTTGTGCGTTGAATAATTGTTCAAGTCAAAGTCACGTGTTGCCTCTGCACAAATTGATTATGCAGAAGTGAAAAAAAATACGTTTCCTCCGCACTCCCACAATCATTCCACATGTGAAAAAACGTATCATTCAAGTTACTTATTTATTAGTTTAAAAACTATGCTTTCCAATCATTTCATTATACCACCTCACTTATAATATAAGCACTACTCCCCTACGTAGTGTTCTAATTGTTATTATTATTATATAATATGTTATAATTGATATTAGTAATGCACTAAGACAACCAACCAATAGAGTTGGCATGATTTGATTATGTCTAATTACATTGTAGTTCCATAGAAGTTCGGTGTGGCGTACTATATATAATTTGCAAAATGTATATTAGGAGACATGGTTTCTTTATTGCTTGGGACTTCAAAACTTAGAAATATAAAAAGTTCAATGGTAGTTAATGGTATTGATTCGTATAAAGTGTGCTGGCCTCATGGAACGTTGAAAATAATTGACCCTACAAGGCCTCAAAAACAAGAAATCTTTGGACATTCGTGGTCGCTTTGATGCTGACAGGGGAACCGGCCCTGGAATAGAACCTCCATCTAAATGAATTAATTACATAACTAATAAAAAAATAGTGATAATACAACTGTTGATTAACTAAAATGTAATTGATACAACTTCGAAATCTGGTTATTATAACTGAAATGGAAAGTCGAGCCAGTGATGACTGTTCTGGGCATTAATGCGTTGTAATGTATGAAAATTCAAATTAATAGTGTGACTACCAGCTAGTGCAAAACCATCTCCTTTGTGGAGAGGCCTTGTGCCTGAAATAGTGAAATGAGATTAGTCAGATTGGAAGTGGGAAGTAGAATGTTACTGTTTGCACAGTTAAGGCTAGTATGTTGATTCTAGCCTGCCCAACATCACCGTCCACGAAGGCCCACTCAACTGTCAATTAAAAATTTGGCAAAATATATTAATTATTATAGGATAGGATTATATTGTTTCAGTTTATTGTTCATAGGTAAACTAATATAAATTTATGAAGAAAGGAAGAGAAAGAAATTATTTTAACTGGACAAGGTTAAAAATAGTTTATGGAACAGATTGCTTTTTCATCTAATTGTTGTATTAGGCTTTATAAATTGTTTTTTATCTGTTTGATACATTAAAACCTACATTATTTTTTCAAACAAATACATTAAGTCTTACAGATTACTTTTTCATTTGATTAATGTATTCGGCTCTTTTAAATATAAATTTATATTCTAACGCTTTTAAATGCTCAAGATCCGGTTTCAATAAAAGAAACAAAGTGATCTCTATGGCTCGTTGATCTTTATGGGTTGCTCGTTCCGCTCTCTGCAGTTCAGAGAAAAGGGTGAAGTAAGTACCAGGTCGAGTTCTATCTGTTGTATAGCGTTGCCCAAATAAAGAATAAATATATGAAGAAAGAATGAGAAAGAAATTATTTATATAGAAACCAGTATAAATTTAAATAAAGAATAAATTTATGAAGAAAGAATGAGAAAGAAATTATTCATATAGAAATCAGTATAAATTTTATGAAGAAAGAAAGAGAAAGAAATTATTTTAATTTAACAAGGTTAAAGATAATTTATGGGACAGATTGCTTTTTCATCTGCTGCTTGATGTATTAAGTTTTGTAGATTGCTTTTTTATCTGCTCAGCCCTACAGATTGCTTTTTCAAACAGATGCATTAAATCCTACATATTAGTTTTTCATCTGATTAATGTATTCGGCCTTTTTAAATATAAGTTTATATTCCAGGCTTTTAAATCCTCAAGATCCGGTTTCAATAAAAGAAACAAAATGATCTCTGTGGCTCGTTGATCTTTATGGGTTGCTCGTTCCGCTCTCTGAGCAGTTCAGAGAAAAGGGTGAAGTAAGCACCAGGTCGAGTTCTATCTATCCTAAATAAAGAATAGGAGTCCTAAAATCCTCAGACTTGCTTTTTTTGCATCCCTCCCTTGAAGCCCGCAGCGCCGATCCCCTATGCATGGATGCAACTATTGAGTGTCATTTAGTTTTTTTTACAATCCAAATGCCACCGTTTGCTTGAATAAGCTAATTGTTTGGGCGTGATGATCTTCACAATTCATGCTCAAGGACATTTAAGAGGCTTAGAGATCCGCACTGAGGTGATTATTTTGACCTAATTCTTAATATTGCCTTGAACCTTGAATGAGATTCAATAAGTAATATGACTGATTAGGACTGTAATATGACTGCTTAGGACTGTGTTTATGATGATTGACTTATTTTTATGCGTAGAGCGGAATTTAATTTTTTTTTATGAATTAAATATTTTGTATAATTATTTAATTTTATTTTTTTTAAATCAAAATATATATATATAAATAAATATAGTAAAATTTCAACTTTAATAAAAGACATACAAAATTATGTATCATATTTAACTTTAATAAAAGACATACAGAGTTATATATCATATTTAACTTTAATAA
The DNA here is from genome assembly GCA_031772625.1 of Pinus tabuliformis. NCBI lineage: Eukaryota > Viridiplantae > Streptophyta > Pinopsida > Pinales > Pinaceae > Pinus > Pinus tabuliformis. Next base: position 1,725,211,022 of record CM062817.1, on the reverse strand, counting down.
AAGACATACAGAGTTATATATCATATTTAACTATAAAAACTTCTCAGTTCGACCCGGGAAAAAAAATCCATCGTAAAGAAAAAAGCCAGTGATCAAAAACATAATAAACATCATTACAGCAACGCATGTGAAGCTCTCCGTTAAAGCAACAATTTGCTTTTGGAATAAACGCTCCCAAAGCAACCAATTTGCTAATTGGCAATCTTGTAGGATGGTTTTGAGAAAGATGTGATGGCCAATTTATAAGGGCAAATGTTGGAATGCAAGCAGAAAACTTGGGGGCAGCAAAAGGACTCAGTCCAATATAAAATTCTTAGGGGTAGTTGATTTGATTTGGTGTTCAGCCCCATGCTCAGCTCATAAACCTCCATGTAAAACTCGAGAGACGAAATTTTAGCATTGCAACAACGAGATTTTATTGTCCTCAAATGAGATTTGTTTTTTAATTGGGACCAGCTGACATGAAGATTGACGTTGGAGTTTTCAATAATCAAACTTTCATTTTCAACAGGCAATCCGTGAACAGATAGTAGCGAGTCTCAACATGGTGGGTTTTCAATGTGATGAAACTTTCTTTTTCTGTATAGTGAAATCTCTGCACTAATAATATTAATTAGAGATTTGTTCAATTCTTCTCTCTTAATAATATTAATTAGAGATTGTTCAACTTTTTTCAGTCACTTAAAAGACTTGCAAGCCGGTCAATTCTAGCATTATTGGGCAAAGCATTAGCATAATAGTATTAGTGTTAAAACACTCACACTACTAACAAAATTAGTTTTCTTAATTTTATTTTTAAATTACAATTAAAAAAACAAAATAATGCAGAGTCAATACACTTTGACCGTGAAGCCAAATATTCAGCATTTCTCGAAGTGTTGCATTGTAATATTAAATATGTATTGTGATGTTGGTATATATTAAATATGATAATATAAAAAAAAAATTAATATAAAAATATTAAATTTAAGTGTTGCATTGTAATATTAAATATGTATTGTGATGTTGGTATATATTAAATATGATAATATAATTTTTTTTAAATATAAAAATATATTAAATTACTAGGTTATGAATTAAATTAGATTTATTTTAATATAAGATATCAATATTTTTAATTATTTAATGTAATATTGTGTATCAATTTAGATTTATTTTAATTTTATATTTATGAATTTGTAAGAGGGAACAAATATTTTAAAATGTAAATTTTCATCTCTTTTTAAGTATAAAACTTGGAAAAAAATTACATCTAGAGAGATTTAATCTTTCTAGACATTTGATAGATACAAAGTTAAAAAAAAATTAGATTAATCATATATGAAATTATATAAAAATAAAATTAATTATATATATATATATATATATATATATATATATATATATATATAATTCAATTTTTATTTTATTTTATATTCTTATGTAATTTAGTTCATTTAAAATGTTTATATATCATAACACTTAAAATTTACACACATACACATAGAGGGATCAAATCTTTTTTTTAACTCTAAAAAAGCTTGCAAATCATATTTGATATTGTTTGGTAGATCTAGAATTAAGATGGATCTAGGCTGGTTTTATTTTTTAATGTAATTTGACCTAGTTAAAATGTTTTATTAATAATTATTATTATTGTCAAAATGTTTTAATTGCTTATTATTATTATTATTATTATTGGGTAATTTGAGCTAGTTAAAATATTTACATAATATAATAGGATGAGATATAACATCTCTTCCATACTAGGTTGGATAAGACTTCTCAGCTCAATTACTTCTTTCCTATTGAAATAATTTATACAATACTAAATTTAATATTTTTAAATATTTAAATTTAATATTTTTAAAGATTTAAGAAATTTAAAATTAGGTTAATTGTTTTGTTTTTTTAAATATAGATATTTATTCTTTTATTTTATTTAATATAATATATTTTAAAATAAAGTTGACTTGTATATTGTTTTAATGTAATTCTATGTCATATGTGTTCATGACAATTTTAGGTTATATAGGGTACCTCACTATTCTCGATCAATTATAATTAATTTTAGATTTAAGATTATTAATATTATTTGATTATATTTATCATTTAAAAAATTGTCAAATTAAATTTATTTAATTGTTAAATAAGATTAAATTTAATATAATTATTTAAAATAATATTTTTTACAATTTATATTTGTAGTAATGCAACTTTATCCATGCTTTAATATAATTTTAGAAAAATTATCTTTCTTATGATGAAGGAAACTTTGAGAAATTATGATATGTCACATGGAAAAAAAATTGATGTGATGTGATACGTAATGGCAAAGGAAATTTTAAAGTGATGTGATATGTTGCAAGGTAAATTTTGGAAAGTGTAATGTATTACATAGAAATAAATGTTTCTACGATGTGATAAGTTGTGCCAAAGGAAAGTTTGGAATGATACGTTATGCCATGGCCAAAGCCATCTTACGTGAGATACACATTGTATCACAATGAAGTAAAGTTCGAGAAATTTTTAATGTGTTGCATAGAAAGAAGTTTTGACACGATGTGATGGGTTGCAACAAAAAAAAAAAACTTGGGGTGATGTTATTTTAATTACAAAAGGTATTTTAGGTACCTTAGGCACTATGTCATGACCATCGAATTTTTGAGAAATTGTGGTGTCTCTCATGGAAAGAAACTTTAACGTGATGTGATATGTCCACGCAAATAAAAAATTGGAGCAATGTTATATGTCATATCCAAATAAATTTTACATTGAATATAGAATAAATAATTTTTTAAAGATGCAAAAAGAGATTTTGGGATTGAGGAGCTCCAACCCAAATGAAAACATAGAATGTCATTTGCTTTGTAATTTTCAAGTAATGTGCTATGGTATGGTGTTGTGTGTCATAAAGATAGAAAGGTTGAGGAGATTCAAGATATTGCAAGGGGAAAAAGCTTTATACTCTTTGGCATGTCATAATAGAGAAAAGTTTGGATCAATGCAATGTGTGACAACCAAAAACATTTTAGGTGCACTACACACATTTTTATTTATGCACCTCATTTAAAAAATGTTAATTATTTTATGTATCATATGAAACAAAACTTTGGTGTGGTGCATCGTGTCATAGAGATAGAAAGACTAATGAGATGCACAAAAGAGTTTCCATCATAAATTTTCCCTTTGTCGAATTGAAGGAAAATTTGAGAAAGTGCAATGTGTCACATGTAAAAAGAATTTGGCATGACGTGTTATGTCATGAGAAAGAAAAGCTTCGAGTAACTCAATGTCATGATAACACCCAAAAAAAAACTTTTATACTATGTGTTATGTGACACAAAATGAAACTTTCATGTGATGTGATATGTCACTACTAGACAAAGTTTACAGTCATGTGAAAAGTCATGACCAAGGCAAGCTTATATTCATGTGTGACATGTGCACCAAAAAATTGGATACATAAAGATACACAACACAAATATGCATGGTGCATATATGAAAAAATCTTATTGAATCAACATATCGCACCCAAAACCTAAAAGAGGTGTGATACACATTAAACCACGGTCCCTTTTAGTGTGATGTGCATAAACCAAAAGTACGTAATACAAAAAAAAAAAATTAATGATCAGTATAAGACAAAGGCCTAACAACAATCATCCATGGGTATCCCACATTATTATAATTTTTTGGTTATATAATTGTTAAGGTACTTGATTTTTTATAGGGGGCAACTATTTGGGAGATTTTTTATGGATTATTTATAATAAAATAAAATAAAATATTGCATAAAATAAAAATAAAAAAATTCATATATTATTAAATAAAGGATTCAATGAGGATTCTACGAACACCAAGTTTGCCTAGCTGTCAAAAAGTGAAACAAAACTTGATCATTCATCCTAATGTGATATAAAATATGTATTTTATGGTTATGTCATATTTATCTATTATTTCTTATTCCTGTTTTTTTTTGTTAAGCAATACAATTTCAAAAATGCATCTCTTTGATCCATTCATTATACCTCTTTTGTTAGAAAATTATATATTACAGAGCAATGGAACACATAAAATATTACGGAAACAAAAATACAGAAACGCATAAAACAAGAGAGACACGTATATACGTGGTTCACCCAATTTGGGCTATGTCCACGGAGAAACATCCAACCCTTCCTTTTATATTATCCAGCAAAATGAAGAGATTCAACCTACAATAGATCTGTTATAATTTCCTCTTCGCTCTCACACAACCTCCTCTCTCACTATCAGAATAATAATACACAATCGCAATACAATTCCCTCATATAAACTGAGGGTTGACTTGTAAGGTAAAAAACCTAAATTAACATAACTTCTACCGTCAAATCATTTGTGTAACGAATGACCTAGATTGACTACGAAATTACAATATTTTACAAGGCAATTTTTCATATATTTTAGCTTCGGGGGGGGGGGGGGGGGGGGGGTTATTTAAAAGTAGTTGTGCGCACCCCGCCTCTTCCCGCCCCTGGACCCCCTTTAAGCTAGCATACGGGTGGCATTCCCACCCAATTTAGAAACTGGAGTCCAACGCGGCTGAGACCTCTGAATCAAGAAATAATCAGGCTCCACACCCAGCAATTTCCCACTTGGAGATTGAGTATAGAAACTTCATCGTTGCTTCATTTTCTGGACAATGCTTCCACTTTGGACTTGGTTGTTTCTTATCTTCATCATCATACTTGAAGTCAAGTTCAAACTAAGTAGGATCTCAGTTTCTCCTTGGTTACAAATTTTGTTAAGATGTCTACAAAATTTTGGCTAGTGTTTATCTTTTCCAGCTTCAATTGTCCATCTTCCAACACTAACCATATGAAATGGTACTTGAGTTGTATATGTTTTGTCTTGGAATGAAATGTTGAGTTATTTGCAAGATGATTGGCACTCTGGTTGTCATTGTATAACCTTCCCATCTCCTACTTCTTGCCCAATTCATCTATAAACCTTTGTAACCAAATCATTTCTTTACTAACTGTTGTAGTAGTAACATACTCTACTTCCGTTGCTGAAAGTGAAATAATGTTTTACAATTTTGAAACCCAACTAACAGTTGTTCCACCTACAGTAAACGCATACCCTATGGTTCTCCTCCTGTTATCTCTATCACCTGTCATATCTACATCAACATATCCATGTAGAGAAATGTTTGAACCAGCAAAGCATAATGTTTGATTTAAGGTACCTCTCAAATATTTGAGAATCCACTTCACTGCCATCCAATGCTCTTTTCTTGGATTGTTCATATACCTACTTATAGCTCCCACTGCATGTGCAATATCAGGCCTTGTGCAAACCATTGCATACATTAAGCTTCCAGCTGCTGATGCATATGGAACTTTACACATATAATCCATATATACTTGGGACTCGGGACACATCTCCTTACTTAGTTTGAAATGGATAACCAAACGTGTACTAACTGGTTTTTCATTTTGCATATTAAATATTTCCAACACCTTTTCTATGTACTCACTCTGAGACAATGTTAATATGTGATTTTTCCTATCTCTAGTTATTCTCATTCTAAGGATTTGTTTTGCAACACCCAAATCCTTCATTGCAAATGAATTTGCCAATTTTCCTTTAAGCACATCTATTTCCTGCATTTTAAACCCTGGAACAAGAATTTCATCTACATACAATAGCAATATAATATATTTGTCATCATTTTGTTTTATAATATAAACACAATGATCAAAATGACATCTAGTATAATCTTGTTCGGACATAAACTTGTCAAATTTTATATACCATTGCCTTAGAGCCTGTTTTAGGCCATATAATCTCTTCTTCAACATGCACACTAATTTCTCTTCCCCTTTGACCTCATATCATTTTGGTTGTTGCATATATATTTCTTACTCCAAATCCCCATGGAGAAAGGTTGTCTTTACATCTAACTACTCAAGATGCAAATCTTTTGCTGCCACTAAACTTAAAATGGTTCTGATTGAACTCATTTTAAAAACAGGAGAAAGAATTTCATCAAAGTTTATACTTTTATTTTTTTCAAACCCCTTCACCACAAGTCTATTCTTATACCTCTATTTTCCTCCATCTTCTTCCTTCAACCTATAAACCCATTTATTCAGCAATGTTGTTTTACCTACATGCAACTTGACTAATTTCCAAGTTTGGTTATGCATCAAGGAGTCCATCTCTTCTTCCATGGTTTGCGCCCACTTCTTCTTGATTTCTATCTACATTGCTTCTTCATATCTTTTTGTTTCACCAAAATCAGTTAACAATACATAATATAATGAAGGAGAGTATCATTTAGGGCATCTGCTTATCCTCGTAGATCTTCTAACACCACTTTCAGTTGTTTGAGGTGCATGTTGTTGTTGTTATTGTTATGGCTATTGATCATTATGATTTTCAGGCACCTTTAATTTTTATGTGATCTCATTAAGCATTGCATATTCTTTGTTTTCCTTTTCCTATTTCTTTTCCTGCATATGATCCTTATACAAGACCTCTTCATTGAATATGACATCTCTGCTCCTAATGATTTTGTGATTTTAATAATCACATAAGCGATAACCAAATTCATTAACACCATATCCAATAAAGGTACATTTCTTTGATTTTGCCTCAATTTTTGTTCTATTTTCTTTATTAATGTGGACCGAGGCTTCACAATTGAAAGTCTTTAAAAATGAGTAGTTTACCTTTTTATATGTCCATGTATCCTCTGGAATACCACCATCCAAAGAACTTGAACGCCTTTTAATTATTAAATAAATAGCAGGATCTACAACATCTGCCAAAAATTGTAAGGGCAATCATGCATTCAATCCCATTCACCTTGAGTGCCCCATGATTGTCTTGTTTATCCTTTCTAACACACCATTTTCCTATGGCAGTCCTGGAATTGTCTTCTCTCTGCGAATTCCATGTTCTGGATAGTATTTATCAAACTCTTTAATGCAATATTCACCTCCATTATCTGATATGAGACACTTCAACTTCTTTCCTGTCTCATTCTCAACCAAATCTTTCCATTTCTTGAAAATATCAAATACATCATATTTATTCTGAATACAAAAAAGCAGGTTTTTCTAGTTGCATCATCAATAAAAGAAACACAATAGTGAGAGCCACCAAGAGACGATACCTGAGTTGGTCCCAATACATATGTATGCACAAGATCTAATTTTCCTCTCTTATTTTCCTTCCCAACTCTGATAAATATGAATCTCACAGAAATCCAAATCAACATGCTTCAAACCTGGCAACAAATTTCTTGAGTGAAGAATCTGCATCCCTTTCTCACTCATGTGTGTGATCCTATGATGCCACAATATCGTATCTGCTCCTGTGGAGGTTAAAGCATTAACAAGATTAGAAATCTCATTGCATAAATACAATGTACCAACCTTTTCTCCTTTTTTTATTACTAAGGTTCCATTAGTGACTTTCCAAGTTTTGTCTGTGAATGTAGCTACACAACCTTCAACACCTAACTTCCCTGTTGAAATTAGATTTTTCTTCAGATATGGAACATACCTTACCTCCTTCAATAGCCATTGGTTTCCATTTTGTTGCTTCATAAAAACCTTACCCATTCCAATGATTTTACACGGTTTATCATTACCCAAACAAACATGTCCAAAATATCAATAAACATAGTCATGAAAATGTTTCCTATTAAATGTAGCATCGAATGAAGCCCCTAAATCAACCACACGGGCATCAATAATATTTTCTAATGAAAGAATAAAAACATCTTGAAACACATCACCTGTCACATTTGCTTCATGATTGTTCTCTTGTTGTCCATCTCTTTCTTTTCCTTTCTAAGATTTGAATTCTTTCTTCATGTGTCCTTTATTCCCACATTTCCAGCACATTGTTCGTGATCTGGAACTGGATCTACCTTTTTGACTTATTATGATTTCCTAGGCTCCTTCCTCTTTCCATTTTTCTTCCCCCAATCTCTGCAGTCAAAGCATTGCCTGATGTCTCACCAGAGCTTTTCCGTTTCTTTTCCTTGCTAAGGATGGCACCAACAACATCATCAAACTTTAAAGTACTAGATCTAGAGGCAAAGTTGCTAATAGCCATAACTAAGTCATTCCAACTTTCTAGCAATGAACACAAAAATAACAAAGCCCTCACTTCATCATCAAATTTACCCCTACAGAACTTAACTGGCTAGTAACCATGTTAAATTCATTTAAATGATCAACAATAGATCTTCCTTCTGACATATTCATATTAAATAGACGCTTCATAAGAAATACCTTATTTGAGACTGGGGGTTTTTCATATAGTTTGGTCAATGTGATCATTAAACTTTTTGTTTCTGTTTCCTTTGAAATCATGTTGAATGCCACCAACGCTGCCAAACACAGCTGTATTGTTCATAGTGCCTTTTTGTCGAGAATCTCACATTCAGCACCTGTCATACTCGTCGGCTTCTTTGATTTTCCACTCAATTGTAGGTACAGATCTTTCTTATACATATAATATTCCATTTGCATATTCCACAGCTGATAGTTTTGGCTATTAAATTTATCAACCCTAAATCTACCACCTTCCATCATTGCTCCCACTTGAACCAAGAACCCTTCTCTCCTACGAGTTTATCAGTCAAATAGACCTTAAGCTCTGATACCAGTTGTTAGAAAATTATATATTACAGATTAATGGAACACATAAAAATATTGTTGAAACAAAAATGCAGAAACTCATAAAACAAGAGACACACAGATATACATGGTTCACCCAATTTGGGCTACGTCCATGGAGAAACAACCAATCCTTCCTTTTATATTATCCAGTAAAATGAAGGGATACAACCTACATCAGATCTACTGTAATTTCCTCTTCGCTCTCACACAACCTCTGCTCTCACTCTTATAATAATAATACACAACCACAATACAATTCCCTTATATAAATTGAGGGTTTCCTTCTAGAGAGAAAAAACCCTAAATTAACATAACTTCTACCGTTATATCATTTGCCTAATCAATGGCTCAGATTGACTATGAAATTACAATATTTTACCAGACAAATTTTCATCTATTTTTAGCTTCGGGGAGGCTACCCCTGAACCCCCGCCAAGGGGGGCTCTTTAAAGTAGTCATCGTCCCCGTGGACCCCCCTGGCGGCTATCATACAAGTGTCGTTGCCGCCCTGTTTAGGAATTGGGGTCCAACATGGCTGAGACCTCTGAATCAAGAAGATAATCAAGATCCACATCCAACATCTTTTCACTTACATTTTCATTTCGAAGTATTGTTGGAGTTCATACTTTTCTTTTCTAGTAACCAAATTCATTATAAGACATAGCATATTGATCCATGGATTAACTAACCCTAAACATAAGCCTAGCATAAAGATAAACAAAATTGCACCATAAATTAAATATTAATTACTTTCATTTCAAATGGGTATTAGAGATGGGCTACGGGATCCTTAAAAATTTGTCTAAATGTCTTTGATGAGTTCATAATAAATAAGACCCACAAGGTGGTTTGTAAATAGATAATTGATATTAAAGGGATATGTGCCATATATTTAATGTGCAACAGTCAATTAAAGTAATCAAAGATAACATATTATATGGTTCTTGAGCATAAAAGTTGCATACATAGTAAATTTAACAAAAGGCATGTAGCCCAAGCAACTAGGTATTAACACTTATATTGCAATATAAAGTTGCAAATGTTAGGCATGAGACCGAATCAAGTCAAAGTTGTTAGTACTCATGGTATTCACAACCCATGGTATTGGGCCCATGGTATTATAATGAAATATTTGTATATAGAGAGGTGTGACTAAAAAGAGAAATGTACAGGTGAGAAAGAACAAAGTGAGTGAAACATATAAATATTTTCGTTGTGATAATAAAAATCTACTAAACCCCTTTCTCCATGGTTTTTCCCCAAAATGAGATTTTCAACATAAATCTGGTATTTTGTGTTTAAGTAAATTTTCTAAGTTATTTCTTACTGTATTCCATGGAAAATTGTATTTTTCGATTATAGTATATTGTTCTCATGAAATTGAAATGTTGTAAGATAAAAATTACTTGTCATGTTAGGTTAATGCTTAAAACTATTAAAACAATCAATATCATTTCATCAAAAGGAGAAATAGAATTTAATAAAGTATCATTAATTAAAGGCAAGATTGGGAAAATATAGAACAACCATCGATCTTGTGAATGGTATGTATTTTTATTTTGGATTCAATATGTTTTAATGAGAAAATCAAAATGAGGTTGGCTTAAGTCATATCTTTTTAGTTTTGTTCACTCACCCTACCCCTATATCAAAAACATAACGTATCAAATTTATATGGAAAGCTCTTGGATGATTCCTACTATTTTCTCATAAAAAGATTATCTGTAACTCCATGAGCTAACGTTCTTAGTTACATTGAGATTATGTTAAGTAGTTTTCTTGACATGTGCATTAGCTTTTGTTTAGTGAATGAGCTAACTTCCTTAGTTACATGGATTTTCTCAATTATTTTTCTTGACATGTGTACAACTTTCCTTGCATTGAGATTGTGTTGATTGGTTTTTTTGACATGGGCATTGTAAGAACCTTTTTTATGCTATCTAATTTTATTTTTTTTAACAAATTAGAGTAGCAACAAGTTACCAGGTACAAGGATAAATTTATATTTAAGTTACGATATTATAATAATAAGCAAGCAATATTCAGTTTCAACTAGTCAATTGTTAGTCAAACCCATTATAAAGTCACTTATTACTTAAATTATATCAATACTAAAAACGCATAAATTTGAGATACATATGTCAATAGCCATAAATTGTCATACAGCCATCATAACATTATCTTTTACAATATGGTCATTATAGATACATCAATAATCATATACCAAATCTTATGAATACATAAGGTATCGTTCACTAAGGAGTGGATTTTCAGTTCTTGGCTTTGTTGTTGCTTGCACTCCCTTCTTGTCTTTTGCATCCATGTGTGAAGCATAACATGTCCCGAACGAACATTGGTGACCCACCAATTGACCTCCCAGCCTACTCCTTAGGTACTCTTCTTCCCCACGGGCCCCCGAGCTGCAATGGGGTTGTACAATAGAGGAAGAATGATAGCTGATGGAGAAGAGCATTCTTGGCTCAAGAGTCCCCTCTCTAATGTCCTCCACTTCACCAAAATCACTATAGATTTGTAGTCACTCAAAATAGAATTATCTCATCCATCCAACAATAGGGTAAAAAGAACCCTTCTCCCATAGATTTCCCCTTCTTCTATAGGAGGCTTCATAGTGACACTTGGCACTTCATGCATAAATAATTATTTTTATTAATCCAAAAGTTTGATTATTCACCCACCCATATGCCACCCTCTCACAAAGGATCTCCAAAATTATTTACTTAAATTTTAATTCAAAAATAATATTTTTCCTTACCCCAACATGACTCCCTATTTATTCTCCTAGTTGTCTCTTGATCCCCCTTTTCTACTCCTTAATTTGTGTTCATTACTGAATTCAACTGACAAGTCTCATATTTGGTCCCCCAACTACATCCTAGTTTAACTCAAATTGACTCTTAGATGGAGATCCTTGTGTTGGTTCTTGCCACATGGAGGTTCTCTAAATTTTCTCTAATTTAATTTATTAATATTTATTTTCATTCACCACCCTCTTTTCTTAATGAGGTTAAACTATTTTAGGATTAATATTTCTAATTAACTCTATGTCCCTTACCCCCCTTTGCTTATTAAAACACTTATGCACATTATCTACCTAATATTTTCCAAATGTGGGAAGGGTAGAGTTCTCAAGTGGTCCAGTCTTTTTATTTATTCCTATTCTCCCTTTACCCCAAGTTTTAGTCTTGATTTAGATAACTTGGTTCTAACACCTCATTTGCCACATTATGTGAATTAGTATGATTATCATATCTTAATTATATTTCAATAGTTTATCTTTTATGCCTCGGGTGCCAAGTCAGTCATCCCCTTCAATAACTTCCCTTTAAAGTTTCAAGGATGTCAGGCCATTAGTTTCTTCTTGATACCAAGGGTGCCAAATTTGTCATGACCTTCAAGAACTTCCCTTGAAGTCCCAAGGGTGCCTCGTCACTTGTCCTTTAAACATCCAGTGACTATGAGGGGGAAAAATAGGTGTGACGATGGAGACCACTATCCTCTCCTATGTCGTATGCTATAGTGAAACTAACTGTGATGGGGATCAAGGAATCTGCCTTGATGTGTGCCCCCTAGTAAAATCCTCGTGAGCAACCCAAATTTGGGATCTCCCTTCACGACATTGTGATCTTCAAGGCGAAGGTATCCCAACACCTTCCATCCCAATTCATGGTAGGAGTGATAGCAGGTGAAATTAGGGACGTTGTCCCACCTCTCCCATGAATTTCCATCAATCTATACAACCCCAACACCCATGTGTGAGTCGTTCAACCAAGCAACTAACCTATTCTTGTAGCCACTATCATGTCATTAGAATTCACAACAAACTTTTAAATTGAACTTTAAAAATTTATTGAGACAATAATATGTAATACAAACCAAACCATAGGTTTCTGACTCATCACATGCAAGTACATCTGGGTGCTCTCTTGCCACACTCAATAATTGTCAGTAATAAACAATGTAAACTTTGAAACAGGAACTATAAACTCAAAACGGGAACTCTGGCCAAAAAACCCCGAAAAAACATCAAAAACAGTGCTAAAAACGAAAAGTGTGTATACTGGAAGGATGATTTTATTTTTTAGGGGTCAATTTTGAACATGTTTTAAAAATGGCAGTGACTACGAAAGTTACCACAAAATTTTCGTGCAAAATAGAGCTTCAAAACGAAAGTGATGATACTGGAGCAATGATTTTTTTTTTGGTCAATTTTCAAACTTTTTAAAAAATGCTAGTAAAACCAAATTTTTATGTGCCAAACAAAGTTGTTTATGAGGAAAAAAACACATTAATGTTTTTGGTAGAATATCATTTTTATTTCCTAAGTATAAATTCAACATGTTTTCAACCATAACATGCTAGATACAAAAGAAATTGAAATTTTTTCAACTATAAAATTAAAAAACCATGACATTATGAACAAATTACATCACTAAATGAATTCAAAAGTCATTATTTGTATATTGAATAAAACATACATTATATCTCTAATTTAATATTGCATTGTAGATATTTTAAACAATAAAATTATCATAATTAAGACATATAATCCAACAACATAAAAATGCCTCATAACTTCTCATTTAACACCATATGGAAATCATTAATTTTATTTCAAGATACGATGCATACATCGGTTATATAAACTGTCTTAAACAATTATTCAAAATCACTCATATTTTCTTGCACACCATCAAAATTCACATCTTCATATGAGTGACTGGATGCTGACAAAGATGTTCCATATTCTTCTCTTTCATTAACTAGTGGCCCATCTGAGTCCACATGCATGCCCAACATTTCAGGTTTCAGTAGAATCCCATCTCAACACTATTCCTTCTGGTAACAACCTTTTCAAAATCTCTATCGTCTTGAAGTGAAGAGTTCCTCTCTTTGTTAAATTGAAGTCATAAACAAGTATGTCAACATCCTCCAATTTTAATATGTTTGTGCGGCGGCGATTTATATTTGTACCCTTTCTTTTTCTCTTTCCACCATTTTTTTTGTCAACTACCATCTCTGGCTTATACACACCATTGAATGGGTGTGTATTTGTGGCATACCAATGTACTTCAACACTTGTAACATCCTCATTTTCTGTAAAGACCTTTATAACTTTAGCAACCTAGAATGGATAGCCATTGGGATCTCCATCTGCTAGCACTGCAATCATGCAACCCTCCTTAATATCATGTATTGAACCCCTGTAAAGGTCTTCCATGGCTTCACGTTGTGCATGAGATCTAATATACATCTCTCTTTCCTTTGCCTGTGAAGAATTAATAATACCTTGAGATTGTTGTTGTTCAACAATGTTTATTTCCTCATGTTCATTCGACACATTTTGTGGCCAAATAAATGACTTTTTCAAAGGTATATCTTTATTTGTTGTTGTTGAAATGATATCACTTTGATTATTGAAAAAAGACTCCCACCAAACTGAATCGGCAATGTCAAAGCACTCATATGTATATCTAATACATTTTTTAATTTCTTCCAGGCAATCAGAATAATTTATATCTCTATTTTGTCTGCGTGCATTCTGAACTTCACCAACTGACTGCACTAACAATATTTTTGATGCAAATATTGGATGATCTGGAATGAACTTCAAAAATTGCAAACCTGATGATGGTACCCATTCTGCAGTAGTTGAATACTTCTTGCCCCATATTAGTGTTTTCCCATCAATTTTTTTGATAAGAAATTGTTGTTGGAAGCTAATGTCTTTAAGTTGTTCAATGCATTTCCCCTCACCATATGGTCCCAGAATAAACCTTCACATGTCTACAGTTTCTTCCAACACATCAAAAGTAGGCTTTGGCATGTATGATTTCTTAATACATTCAATTAGTGATGGCAAGCTCCCAACTTCCTTCCTCCTCAATGTGACTGAAAAACGACTGAACATCTGATCAATATGGTCATGAGTGTGCCCAACAAGAAGGAAACCAACCTTTACCTTTTGAAAAATTCTCAATTCAACAAGCATGTTTAGATATCCAAAAAAACTTGATTTTTGTGTTCACAGCAAGTGTTGTCCAATTGTAGATAAAAAACTTCAGGAATATTACCAGACCAATGAGAAATCACATCATGAATTATGGTTATGGTCAGATTTGCATCATTATGAATATTTGGAGCTGTGAAGTACACCCTTGGCAACATTTTCCTATTAAAGACCATATAACCGACCAAGTGAAACTGAATAAAAATTTCCTCCCGTAAATTTTTGGGTGTGCGAACAAAATGTGGTAAAAGTGTTTTATTCTAGTCCATACCATCAATTATCAAACCCAAATATTTATTCGGATTATCATAACACTTCTTTCGATGCTTGTACAACTTCTTCCTTTCGTTTGTTTGTTGTTCGCAATGCTCCTGAAGTTCCTTGACAATTAAATCTACACAACATAAAAGAAATTCATTAAGAAATATGTTTTCATAGCTGATGACTATACAATTTTAAAAGTTAAAGTTATGAATGCTTACCTCTTTATGACCCTTCACATTTGTCCCTTTTTTATTTAAGAGAAGCACATGTACTGCAAATCCCCATCCTTGTCTTCTTAGGAATACAGACATTGTTGAATTCTTGCTTCCATACCTTCACAAAATATTGATATGTAATAAACCGGCCATGTCCCTCAGCACCTTCTGCATATTCTTTGTATAAGTTATAGATTTCTCGTCTTGAAAAATTATCTGGAATATGTATTGTCTCTCTATGTGGCATACACTCTCCATGCTTTGAAAATAAATCTTTCATCCATGACATTGCAGTATTTGGTAATGGCCCAAATTGTCTTTTATGACGTACTTCTAAATAAAATGTGGGATCCTTTTTCAAATTTTCTTGAATTCTCGAAAGACAAAAATTCCCAATCGAATGAAACATTTTGAAAGCTTTTCTACAGATAAATAAAGTCCTAATATGATAATCATAACCTAACAATGTAGATTGCATACACCCAACTAAATATGAATTTTGCATGCTTTTATTCATTGACAAATATCTCTTCCTGCTTTCTAAAGAAAATTTGAAATCCATATGTTTCAAGCAATCTTTTTGGCAACATTCACTTGAAATGAGAGTGTTGATAGAACTTCTTCTCGTCAGATATTCTATTCTACCCCTTGTATAACTAGAACAGCTTGCATTGATACGAAAAGGTCTGCTCCTACTCCTCGATACAATATTTCTTGGCAACATCTCCATCATTGGATCATCATTTGTATAAGGATTTCATCATCATTAAGAGGAATGTTATCCACACTATGATCAGCTCTGCTTTTCAAATATTGACTTGGAGGATATTCTTCATCTTCCCCTTCTTCAGTGCTACTGTCATAGTCCTTAGAATTCGGACTGAATGGAAAATTTGACTCGATGCTCAATGGATACTCTTCCTCATGTGCATTGTCAGTGCTACCTCATAGTCCATAGAATTAGGACTACGTCGAAAATGTGATTGTTTACTTATTGAAGATGCTACATCATGTCCTTTGTCACTGCTACCTTTATACTCATTAGAATTAGGACTAAGTGCATCATCCTGTCCTTCATCACTGCTGCTCTCATAGTCCTTAGAATTAGGACTAAGAGGACACTATGACACTCCATTCTTTTGAAATTAATCATCACGCTCTTCATGATTGTTGCTCTGATAGTCCTTAGAATTAGGACTAAGTGGACACCGTGACACTCCAATCTTTTGAAATTCATCATCCCACTCTTCATCACTGCTGCTCTCATAGTCCTTAGAATTAGGACTAACTGGACACCGTGACACTCCATACTTTTGAAATTCATCATCATGCTCTTTGTTAGAGTCGGTCTAGTAGCCCTCCATCAGCGATCAAAGCTCTTTGCATTTGCATAAGTAGGTGTCTCATCAGTGTCTTGCATTCCATTAGGCATGCCATAACCCTGATGGAGGAGCTGGTATTTTATTCCCCTCTTGGCACTGCTGGATCAGGTTGTTTTATTCATTAAACTTTTTCAAAGTTGTCTGTCTTGTCTTGAATTCAAAGTCTTAGGTTTAAGGTTTAGGTCCAGTTTGTTTTCAAGGTCACGTCTCTGAAGGTCAATAAGTGCCCAGCAATCCAGAGGGATGATTTTCAAAGTATTTCTTTGAAAGATTCTATCTTGTACAGTTAATTTTCACCTTGGATTTAAAAACCTTGTTTTTAAAGCCAAGGTCATTTCTCAAAATTTGCCAAGGTCATTTCTCAAAATTTTGTAAAAATTGTAAAAATTCAAAATGATTCAAAGGACAGCATGTAACCCTGGCTCCCTTGTCAAGATCCCTCAGATGCTATCCCTGCAAAAATTATCAAAGAAAAGCATCAAATCAATCAATTTCAGGACAAAAGGAAACCAAAAAAGTCAAGTTTATAAAGTGCCATGAAAAAACATTATAAAGTGGGTTATGACATGAAATTAATTCAAACAAGGCTATAAAAGCCCTAATCTCCCTCCATCAAGCCTCATTGTGCATTCAAGTGATAGAGCAATTGTTTCCAAGAGAGTTTGAGCGAATTGTGTGAGTTGGGAAGGCGCGCGACCCGTTGAACCAAGCGCGCGACCCGTTGGAGGCGCACGACCCGGGAGGCGCACGACCCGTCAGGCGCCCTGTGCCAGTGTTAAGTTATAACGCGCACGACCCGTTGAAGGCGCGCGACCCGTTGGGTGAGGCGCGCGACCCATCAGCACTCTCTCTGCCAAAACCGCCAGCAAACTTGCCAAGGAACCACAAATTGCCAAATTTTGCAAGGTAGGCCCTCCATCATAAAAAATTATTGCTTGCTACAGTTTAAGAAGGTCATGATTGTATTTGTAAAAGTCTCCATTTGCAAGTGAAAGTCTCCATTGTGATTTTGGTTTGAAGTTGTCAAATTGCTAGGGTTTTATATGTTGTTTTGAGGTATCCCATTGTTCTCATTTTTTTTTTCCATCTCCCATTTCATATTCCTTATCATTCTATGTACATATCCCTTCCAAATATGTGAAGAGCCCTAAACCCTACCCCTCTTCCCAAGAAATCAAAAAATTACACCCTAACCCTACCTCTCATAATATCCTTGTAAATCAAATTGTATAATGATGTATATGCAATAATTCTTCCCCTAAACTCCCTATTTTATTATTATTCCCATTTTCCCTTTAAATTATCCCTCCCCTAACATTTCCCTCGTGCTCCTTGTCCCCTTGAAACAGCATTCTAATCAGCAGTTTACAAAGCAGAAACAGTAGTATATTTCAGCCACTTTGCTCCTAAAACAATGTCAGAAACCGAAACCAATTATGCGCAAAGTGATGACCATGCGTCAGCTTCAGAGTTTGAGGTACAGAGGAGGCCTCACAAGGGTGGAAAGGGCGGTCATCATAGGAGAGAGGAGCCCACCTCTTTGACCAATTTGCAGGCTTGTCCAATGGTAGTATCATGCTTCCGTTATATGTCTTGCTATGAGTTTTGCGAGAGGATCTCTCGGATTCAGCATCACAGGGAGTTGGCTCGCTTATTTGTTTTGCATTTGCATGATGGACATGTGAACCTTGCCGGGGTGGATTTTACATTGACACCCGAGATGATTGCTCAAGCCACAGGGATACCTAATGTCGGAGAGGTGTGGAATAAGCGCAAGATGTTGGACAGTGTTCAGTATGAGCCTTTCATTAGACCTGCATTCATGAAGCACTTGACGGGTGTATTTCCCTTCAGATTTCTGAGGAGTGAGTATGCCCCCATGATGAGGCTTATCATGCCCTATTTCACCTGTGAGGGCAGATTTTCACAGGTATATTTGTACCATATTCGCCTGTTGATGCATTTCACACGGGTACGGATGATGAACATCCCTGTTTTCTTGTGCCGGAACATTGAGAGGATGGTGCCCTTGATGCAGAGGAAGAGCCCAGCACAGCAGTATAGGAGCCTCTATCATTATGGTTTGATTCAGCTTGTGGTCATACATCAGTTGGCTCAGCAGGCCATCCCATGGGAGGAGTTTATCTCTCGTGAGCTTTTCACAGCACCACCACCACCACATCCTGAGGTTGTTCACGAGGAGGGAGGACCATCACAGCAGCATGACACCCCCGTGACTAGATATGTCAGCTCTTCTCCATTGGTCACTTATCAGAGAGGCCAAAGGGCTTTATTTGCAGTAGCTCGGCGAGTATTTTCTCCACAGCAGGTGGAAGGGGTCTCGCCTTCTTCATCAGCTCAGCGAGTGCTATCTCCACATCAGGTGGAAGGGGCCTCGCCTTCTTCAGCAGCACAGAGGGGGAAGCAGCCCATGATCGAGGAGGGAATGACCGGTGATCCCGACATTGATATCATTGATCTTTTAATCAATGGAAAAACCTGTGAGCAGCTTATGAAACGTCGGTTTCATAAGCTGCTCACAGGTTTTTCCATTGATTAAAAATCTCTACCAGCCTGTATGGAATCTCTCTTCAACATCATTGATCTTGATACCCGCTCTCCTACCACGGAGCTTCATGAGGTCATTCAGCAAAAGGAGGCCGAGAACCGCTTGTTGCAGCAGAAGTTAGAGATGGCACAGTGGAGGATCACCTATTTAGAGCAGCGCAACAAGCAGTTGGAGGATGAGCAAACTCTTGATGAGTTGTGGAGGATTCGTAGTGACCGCAACTTGAATCGAAGAAGACCCGATGATTTAGTACCCGTTGAGCGAGAGTCTATTCTTATCCGGCTCAATGCTCATTTGGAGAGGCTGTTGGCCAAGGCCAACCAAGATAAGAAATTGCTTAGAAACATGAAGAATCATTATTGGGCACGGATGCACGTGTGCAAGGCGAAGATGAAAGTGCTCCAAAGGCGGTTGGCCAAAGCACAAAAACGAAGAAAAAGGTCTGACCCCCTCCACATCTTGGCTGAGGCTTCCTTGAAGGAGCATGGCACTAAATAGCTCAGCCCCAGCACAAATTCCAAGAAATTTTGAGCATTTTGGGTCATTTTTTGTTTTTTCGGGCAAAAAACAGGTTTTGTCCCCTCAACGGGTCTCACCCCCTGCGCGACCCTTTCATTTGGCTACTCTGTTCTGGGAAAACTCAGCATTTCTGGATTTTTCATGAGATTTTATGAAGTTTTGGGCCTCCAGGAAGTCAAAAAACAAGCAAAAAATGACTTTCTGCGACATTTTTGACACACATAAAGCAGTCTTGGGAGATTGCAATTTTGGAGGGGTAAATGACCACCAAATTCAGAAATTCCACTTGGGTTGGAAATTAGACATCCAGACCTTTCCAACAATCCTACTCTTGCCCCATTTGGACACCTGGAAGTACCCCAAAAGTGCTCTCAAAGGCGCGCGACCCATCAGGAAAATTGCTCAGGATTTCAGCCTACAGCTCAGCAAAACGCAGTTTTG
The DNA here is from genome assembly GCA_031772625.1 of Pinus tabuliformis. Lineage (NCBI taxonomy): Eukaryota > Viridiplantae > Streptophyta > Pinopsida > Pinales > Pinaceae > Pinus > Pinus tabuliformis. The sequence goes on along the minus strand of CM062817.1, from coordinate 1,725,190,941 downwards.
ACTATGTTTGACTTTTTGGAGTTGATTTTTATCCTCCTTGTTGTAAATGATGTAATTTTATGACACTTTTACACTTATGTATCTCTTCTAGAAGATTCATTCATGAGATAGGTGAAAATTAAATGAATGAATTGGTTTCCTAGCTTATAGAGGCAAGTTGTTTTGACTGCCTAGTTTTCAGTGCTTAGTTTAGAATTGGTTGAAACAGCTCCTAGGATAGTGAGCTCGACCCCTAGAGGCAGGGAAATATTTTAGATGATCTATATTATGTACACTCTTGCTCATTTTCATGGTTGGACTCTTGAGGGAGAAGCTCTTATTGTATTACTCACTGTATCTATGCAATTTTTGGCAAAGGAAGACCAGGGTTTTGCAGTCCTTTTTGGGATTCTTGTGGTCACATGTATTGATGGTGTGTTTCTCTTTGTACTTGTAAGTGTGTTATGTGAATCATTTCCTTACTTTTCCTTCTGCAAATTAGGAAAATGAAGTGTTAAAGTAGAATTCATGACTGTCATGCTCTGCTTTTAAGTTTGCTTAATATCAATGTTTTCAACTATTTAAGGGGAATTCAAGGTTATTGCTTGCTCTCCTTAACTCCTCACCAGTCATTCTCATCCATCCATCTCTATCAAAGGCATCAATACTGTTTCCTACCTCGCCCCAAAGAACTCCCTGCGAAAACTGTGTCCAATCCCCGCACCCGAAATTGCCATTCCCCAATTTTCCACCAAAACTTTAAAAATCCCAAATTTAAACCTCTTGATCAGTTTATTAGCCTAAAATCAGTGTTTTCCTATTGGTCATCTCGCCCATTTAAGATCTTTACTGAGATAGACCGGAGAGAGCCCTCTCCTGCCCCGTAGGGCTAGCTACGAGGCTAAGTGGTTTGATGTTGCCTTGAAGTTTACCTTTCTCAGCCTGAGGTGAAATTTCAAGCGTTAACATATTGGCGACCATACTGGGGAAAAACAACTTGTCTATTGATTGATGTGTTTGCTTCATAAGTCTTAGACGAAGCGTGAAGTTACGCCAGGTAGCCTTCGAAACGCTTTTGCTTTGCATAAGCGGAAGTAGATAAACGCTGCTTCAGTCAATCTCCGTGAGCTTGTGAATACAGCACTTCAATTGCATTTTACCCCAGTATATTTGTAAACTCTGAACTTGGATGATTAGTTAAGAGTTTTCACAGGCTGATTGGTTATTTGTTCCTTGATTTCCAAACTGGCTTCCAGTTCTGGTCGTATATTCAAATCTCATTCATGTCCAGCTGTTTTTGAGTATCTTGAAGACATTGATTTTGACGAGAGTTTCGAGTTGTCCTTGTTCAAAACTAAATCTGAAAGTGCACTTGATTCTTTAGTTCCTAACCCTGATTTCGCAGCTGCTCTTGAAATTGAAAGACACAATAAATTGGTTGACAATTTCATCTTAAGATCTCTTCAGTCAGATATTCACGCTACAAATCTTGTTGAGTTCGTTGAAACTATATCTGGTCATATTGGATCTACTATCACGGCGCATGAGCAGTCCAGTCCTCCTTTTATTTCTATTTCTCCTATAGTCACTTATCCGGAATCTACAGTTGGTTCACCCTCTACATCCCATACCACTTCTCCTCCTCATACTCCTCATACTACAGCTACAATCACTCCACCCGCTACTCCTAGACCCAATCTACCTAAAGCAATGGCTGCCCGGTTTGCCCCACTTGCTCTGCCTCAAAATTTGCATGATATGCCAGCTGACTATCAAAGTAAAATCCCTATGTTTGATGGCACTCCACAAAGTATCTCTGCTCAGCAACATATTGACAAAATGACAACTTTCTTCGATCTATATGAGATAGATGAAGAAGATGTTACCATGCGATTGTTCGTGCAAACATTTGGAGGAGAAGTTAGAAAGTGGTTCAGAGGATTGACAGCTAGAAGCATTCCCACCTTGGAAGAACTTCAGAACCAGTTTCTAGATCGATGGGAAATCAGAAAGGATCCGCTTCAAATTAATGCCGAATACAACAACCTCAAGCGTAATCATGGTGAGTCTAGATCAAATTCCAGCGAAGAATGTTTTGATGGATGTGGTGGTGGTGGATATTCCTCCGCGGTTCGGCATGTTGCTTTCGAGATCTTGGGGAGCCAAGCTCAAAGGTACACTTCAACTCGATTTTTCCTATGCTACAATTCCAGTTTTTGGTCAGATGAGGAAGTTATATCGGGAACAAAAGATGAAATACATGATCACTAGTAAGGAAAAGCCAGTTAATCATCCTGTAAATTATGTACATACAGATTTAGAGTCATTTGTTTTGTTTGCGGAGGATTTTAATGAGATAGATAGCCAGTTAGTTCAAGCAGAAGATATACCAGACATTTCAGAAAATTTCAGAGAAATTTTGAGAAAGGAAAGTGAAGAAAGGTCTGATGTCATGGAGCCAACAGTTGAGATCAATGGGCAGCAAACAGAAAATGCAGAGACATCACATTTTCAGCATTTAGAAGATGATGAGGATGGTCTTTGGACCATGGATTTTGATGGTGTTGTGGGCAGCGATGGTGCTGGTATAGGTGTGTGGATTCGAAGTCCATTTTCTGTCTGAAACAAAGTCCCAAGCAAGGTACGAGTATGTTCATACAAATTGGCATTTGATTGTTCAAATAATGAGGCGGAATATGAGGCTCTCATTGCTGGTCTGAAGATCCTCCGGTTTTTGAAGGCAAAGAAGATAGCGGTATATGGCGACTCCGAGTTGGTTATAAAGCAAGTGAAAGGTGAATTTCAGGCCAAACACCCTCGTATGCGAGCATATCAAAATGCTGTCCTAGATATCTTGAAACTGTTTTCTGAACATACTTTGACATGTGTGCCCCGGATTCAAAATGGTGTTGCGGATGCATTGGCTAAAGCAGCAAGCAATCTAAAAATCCCCATGAATTCCAGCAATAAGTTTGAGATTTATGTGAAGCATCGGCCTACAGTTCCAGATAATCAAAGGTGTTGGCAAGTTTTCCAAGATGACGAAGAAATCAAGGATTTTCTGCAAGTTGAAGGTGATTTCAAAGACATCTCCATAGACACGGAAGCTGAAGGAGTAAATCAGATGGATGTGTTGCAGCTTAAGGACAATTTCATTCCTAAGGGCTTGATTCCTTTGGAAGAATTGTTTGATCAAGATGACGTGGCCCGCAAAACCACCTTAAGGCCCATGGAAGGAGGTGTTGAAGAGGTGAATCTCGGGACAGCTGAAAATCCAAAGATGGTGAAGCTGTCGAGAGCATTTTCACCTAAGGTAAAGAAAGAATATATCAAATTGTTGTTTTCGTTTTCTAATGTTTTTGCATGGGACTATTCAGATTTGAAAACTTATGATACAAGTATCATTCAGCACACCATTCCCATAAAGCCAAATCAAAAGCCTTTCCGACAAAAGTTGAGAAGAATTAATCCTAAGTTGCTGCCATTGATTGAGAAGGAAGTCAACAGGTTGTATAAGTCTGGAATCATAGTGCCAATCAGATTTTCCGACTGGATTTCCAACTTGGTGCCCGTGAGAAAGAAGACCGGCGAGATCCGCTTGTGTATAGACTTTAGAAATCTGAACAAGGTGTCGCTAAAGGAAAATTATCCGCTGCCCAAGATGGATCATATATTGCAGCGGGTAGTTGGGGCATCGAGGATGTCGTTACTTGATGGTCTTTCCGGGTATAATCAGATTTTGGTACATGAAGATGACCGTGACAAGACAGCATTCACTACTCCATGGGGGACATTTCATTATGCCAAGATGCCGTTTGGATTGAAGAACGCAGGCGCCACATTTTAGCGGGCAATGGACATGGCCTTTGCTAATGAGAAAGATGTCTTTTTGGTCGTTTATCTTGATGATTTAACTGTGTTTTATAAATCTGATGAAGAGCATTTGTTTCATTTGACTAAGGTGTTTCAAAAGTGCAGAAAGTATGGTATCTCGTTGAATCCGAAGAAGAGTCGTTTCGCTATGAGCGAAGGCAAGCTGCTGGGCCATATTATTTCAAAAGATTGCATTCGTATAGATCCTGCACGGGTGGAAGCAATTCAGCAATTAGAGCAGCCCCGAAGCAAGAAGGAGATTCAGTCTTTCAATGGCAAATTTAATTTTCTGCGTCGCTTTATTCCCAATCTTGCCGAACATCTTAGAGAAATAACCAACATGCTCAAAAAGGACAGCCAGCTTAAATGGACCAAAGAGGCAGTAAAGTCTTTCAATTTGGTAAAGTTAATTTTATCTTCAGCCCCAACTCTAATCAGCCCGGATTATACACAAGATTTTATTTTATTTTCATTTGCTTCAGAGCATACATTGGCAGCTATGTTGAAGCAAAAGAAAGATGGAGTTGAGAAGCCCATAGCTTTTTTCAGCCGTATTATAAGGGATGGAGCACTGAAGTACAATATCATTGAAAAACAAGCATTGGCGTTGGTAAAAGCTTTGAAAGACTTCCGTGTGTACATATTAAATTCTCATATTTTAGCTTATGTTCCTAATGCGGCTGTTAAAGATGTTTTGGTACAAGCGGAACCGGAAGGAAAGAGGGGTAAGTGGATCGCTGCACTATTAGAGTATGATGTGGAAATTAAGCCTACTAAGTTGATCAAGGGTCAAGGTCTTGCTAAGTTGATTGCTGAAACAAATCTCCATGTCCTTGACATCAATTTGATTGCTGCCTTATCCGATGAAGATGAAGAAAATTCAGCTCTACAGGTATCCGATATCTTTGTTTCCTCTCCTTGGTATGCTGATATTGTATATGTGGTTCAAAATTTATCTTCACCCCCTGGGATGCCTCGAAACAAAGCTAGGACATTGAAATTAAAAGCTGCCAAATTTTGCATCATCAAATCTGCACTTTATTGGAAAGACCCCGGTGGTATATTGCTGAATTGTTTAGTCGAGGAAAAAGCTAAGAGAGTTGTTGAGGATTTTCACAAAGGTGACTGTGGGGGCCACTTGTTTTGGAAGACCACGGCTAATAAAATCCTAAGAGCAGGTTTCTATTGGCCTTCATTGTTTTCTGATGTATATAAAGCAGTTAAGAGTTGTCATGAATGTCAAATTTTTCAAGGAAAGCAGAAATTACAGCCGTTACCACTCAAGCCCATTGAAATCAGTGCACCATTTCAGCAATGGGGCTTGGATTTTATTGGCGAAATCCACCCAGCATCTTCCAGGCAGCATCGATGGATATTGACCGCCACTGATTACTTCACAAAGTGGATTTAAGCCATTCCCACCCGGCAGGCCACGGACTCGGTAATTATTTCTTTCCTTGAGAATAACATATTGTCACGTTTCGGCTGTCCACATAAGTTGATTACAGATAATGCAGCAACGTTTAAATCAAAGAAGATGGTTGATTTTTGTTACAAATATAACATCAGCTTGGGGCATTCGACCGCCTACCATCCTCAAGGAAATGGGCTGGCCGAATCTTCGAATAAATCTCTAGTAAACATCATAAAGAAATTGTTGGAAATCAATAAGAAGAGTTGGCACACAAAGTTAGTAAATGCATTATGGGCTGATCGGGTAAGTCAAAAGAAGTCAATTGGTATGTCACCTTTTGAACTGGTTTACGGGACAGATGCAGTGTTTCCTACTTCTCTTAGTATTCCGGTAGCAAAGTTGCTTCAAGAAGCTGATGGTGAGGAGGAACCTATGCAACGACGGATTAGTCAAATGATTCACTTACAGCAGACACGAGAGGAAGTTCTTCAAAATTCCCTTAAGTTGCAAGAGCGCATAAAGAAATTCTATGACAGAAAAGCTAAACCGGATGATTTTCAGATAGATGATGTTGTTTTGAGATGGGATGCCCGAAATGAAGATAAAGGGAAACATGGAAAATTCGACAACTTGTGGAAAGGTCCTTACAAAATTGCAGCATACCGTGGTCCAAATGCCTTTCTTCTCAAAGAAATGAACGGTGATGATTGTCTCGGTGGGTCGGTAAATGGCCAGCTTCTCAAAAGGTATCATGTTTGAGCATTTTCTGCTCTAATCACTATCATTGAAATTACCATTTTACTTCATTCTGCAGCAAGTGTGAACTGATCTTTCATCTTTAGTCTGGGGCCCGCGGTGAAGGCTATAATTCTGAAGATAGAGATTAGTTGGTGTGAGTTTTTTAGGATTGTTTTAATCAGTCCATTTTCTGCACAAAGTTGAGTTAGTTTGTGTCAAAGTTAGTTCGATTTTCAGTCAGTTGTCAAAGTCAATAAGGTTGTCCAAATTTGGGTCACATGTGTAAATAATGACTCCATTGCCCAATGATTATAAAGCACCGGTCTGCTCTCCCAGAGGTCTAAGGTTCTCGGTATCTCCAAGGAGCTACCATCCCCATTGGAGCCAATGTTAGAGTCGGTCTAGTAGCCCTCCATCAGCGATCAAAGCTCTTTGCATTTGCATAAGTAGGTGTCTCATCAGTGTCTTGCATTCCATTAGGCATGCCAGAACCCTGATGGAGGAGCTAGTATTTTATTCCCCTCTTGACACTGCTGGATCAGGTTGTTTTAGTCATTAAACTTTTTCAAAGTTGTTTGTCTTGTCTTGAGGTCAAAGTCTTAGGTCTAAGGTTTAGGTCCAGTTTGTTTTCAAGGTCACGTCTCTGAAGGTCAATAAGTGCCCAGCAAGCCAGAGGGACGATTTTCAAAGTATTTCTTCGAAAGATTCTATCTTGTACAGTTAATTTTCACCTTGGATTTAAAAACCCTGTTTTTAAAGCCAAGGTCATTTCTCAAAATTTGCCAAGGTCATTTCTCAAAATTTTGTAAAAATTGTAAAAATTCAAAATGATTCAAAGGACATCATGTAACCCTGGCTCCCTTGTCAAGATCCCTAAGATCCTATCCCTGCAAAAATTATCAAAGAAAAGCATCAAATCAATCAATTTCACGACAAAAGGAAACCAAAAAAGTCAAGTTTATAAAGTGTCATGAAAAAACATTATAAATTCGGTTATGACATGAAATTAATTCAAACAAGGCTATAAAAGCCATAATCTCCCTCCATCAAGCCTCATTGTGCATTCAAGTGATAGAGCAATTGTTTCCAAGAGAGTTTGAGCGAATTGTGTGAGTTGGGAAGGCGCGCGACCCGTTGAACCAGGCGCGCGACCCGTCAGGCGCCCTGTGCCAGTGTTAAGTTATAACGCGCGCGACCCGTTGAAGGCACGCGACCCGTTGGGTGAGGCGCGCGACCCATCAGCACTCTCTCTGCCAAAACCGCCAGCAAACTTGCCAAGGAACCACAAATTGCCAAATTTTGCAAGGTAGGCCCTCCATCATAAAAAATTATTGCTTGCTACAGTTCAAGAAGGTCATGATTGTATTTGTAAAAGTCTCCATTTGCAAGTGAAATTCTCCATTGTGCTTTTGGTTTGAAGTTGTCAAATTGCTAGGGTTTTATATGTTGTTTTGAGGTATCCCATTGTTCTCATTTTTTTTTTCCATCTCCCATTTCATATTCCTTATCATTCTATGTAAATTTCCCTTCCAAATATGTGAAGAGCCCTAAACCCTACCCCTCTTCCCAAGAAATCAAAAAATTACACCCTAACCCTACCTCTCATAATATCCTTGTAAATCAAATTGTATAATGATGTATATGCAATAATTCTTCCCCTAAACTCCCTGTTTTATTATTATTCCCATTTTCCCTTTAAAGTATCCCTCCCCTAACATTTCCCTCGTGCTCCTTGTCCCCTTGAAACAGCATTCTAATCAGCAGTTTACAAAGCAGAAACAGCAGTATATTTCAGCCACTTTGCTCCTAAAACAATGTCAGAAACCGAAACCAATTATGCGCAAAGTGATGACCATGCGTCAGCTTCAGAGTTTGAGGTACAGAGGAGGCCTCACAAGGGTGGAAAGGGCGGTCATCATAGGAGAGAGGAGCTCACCTCTTTGACCGATTTGCAGGCTTGTCCAATGGCAGTATCATGCTTCCGTTATATGTCTTGCTATGAGTTTTGCGAGAGGATCTCTCGGATTCAGCATCACAGGGAGTTGGCTCGCTTATTTGTTTTGCATTTGCATGATGGACATGTGAACCTTGATGGGGTGGATTTTACATTGACACCCGAGATGATTGCTCAAGCCACAGGGATACCTAATGTCGGAGAGGTGTGGAATAAGCGCAAGATGTTGGACAGTGTTTAGTATGAGCCTTTCATTAGACCTGCATTCATGAGACACTTGACGGGTGTATTTCCCTTCAGATTTCTGAGGAGTGAGTATGCCCCCATGATGAGGCTTATCATGCTCTATTTCACCTGTGAGGGCAGATTTTCACAGGTATATTCGTACCATATTCGCCTATTGATGCATTTCACATGGGTACGGATGATGAACATCCCTGTTTTCTTGTGCCGGAACATTGAGAGGATGGTGCCCTTGATGCAGAGGAAGAGCCCAGCACAGCAGTATAGGAGCCTCTATCATTATGGCTTGATTCAGCTTGTGGGCATACATCAGTTGGCTCAGCAGGGCATCCCATGGGAGGATTTTATCTCTCGTGAGCTTTTCACAGCACCACCACCCCCACATCCTGAGGTTGTTCACGAGGAGGGAGGACCATCACAGCAGCATGACACCCCCGTGACTAGATATGTCAGCTCTTCTCCATTTGTCACTTATCAGAGAGGCCAAAGGGCTTTATTTGCAGCAGCTCGGCGAGTATTTTCTCCACAGCAGGTGGAAGGGGTCTCGCCTTCTTCATCAGCTCAGCGAGTGCTATCTCCACATCAGGTGGAAGGGGCCTCGCCTTCTTCAGCAGCACAGGCAGCATAGAGGGGCAAGCAGCCCATGATCGAGGAGGGAATGACCGGTGATCCCGACATTGATATCATTGATCTTGATACCCGCTCTCCTACCACGGAGCTTCATGAGGTCATTTAGAAAAAGGAGGCCGAGAGCCACTTGTTGCAGCAGAAGTTAGAGATGGCAGAGTGGAGGATCACCTATTTAGAGCAGCGCAACAAGCAGTTGGAGGATGAGCAAACTCTTGATGAGTTGTGGAGGATTCGTAGTGACCGCAACTTGAATCGAAGAAGACCCGGTGATTTAGTACCCGTTGAGTGAGAGTCTATGCTTATCCGGCTCAATTCTCATTTGGAGAGGCTGTTGGCCAAGGCCAACCAAGATAAGAAATTGCTTAGAAACATGAAGAATCATTATTGGGCATGGATGCACGTGTGCAAGGCGAAGATGAAAGTGCTCCAAAGGCGGTTGGCCAAAGCACAAAAATGAAGAAAAAGGTCCGACCCCCTCCACATCTTGGCTGAGGCTTCCTTGAAGGAGCATGGCACTAAATAGCTCAGCCCCAGCACAAATTCCAAGAAATTTTGAGCATTTTGGGTCATTTTTGGTTTTTTTAGGCAACAAACAGGTTTTGTCCCCTCAACGTGTCTCACCCCCCGCGCGACCCTTTCATTTGGCTACTCTGTTCCGGGAAAACTCAGCATTTCTGGATTTTTCATGAGATTTTATGAAGTTTTGGGCCTCCAGAAAGTCAAAAAACAAGTAAAAAATGACTTTTTGCCACATTTTTGACACACAAAAAGCAATCTTGGGAGATTGCAATTTTGGAGGGGTAAATGACCACCAAATTCAGAAATTACACTTGGGTTGGAAAGTAGACATCCAGACCTTTCCAACAATTCTACTCTTGCCCCATTTGGACACCTGGAAGTACCCCAAAAGTGCTCTCAAAGGCGCGCGACCCATCAGGCAAATTGCTCAGGATTTCAGCCTACAACTCAGCAAAACGCAGTTTTGACTATGTTTGACTTTTTGGAGTTGATTTTTATCCTCCTTGTTGTAAATGATGTAATTTTATGACACTTTTACACTTATGTATCTCTTCTAGAAGATGCATTCATGAGATAGGTGAAAATTAAATGAATGAATTGGTTTCCTAGCTTATAGAGGCAAGTTGTTTTGACTGCCTAGTTTTCAGTGCTTAGTTTAGAATTGGTTGAAACAGCTCCTAGGATAGTGAGATCGACCCCTAGAGGCAGGGAAAGATGTTAGATGATCTATATTATGTACACTCTTGCTCATTTTCATGGTTGGACTCTTGAGGGAGAAGCTCTTATTGTATTACTCACTGTATCTTTGCAATTTTTGGGAAAGGAAGACCAGGGTTTTGCAATCCTTTTTGGGATTCTTGTGGTCACATGTATTGATGGTGTGTTTCTCTTTGTACTTGTAATTGTGTTATGTGAATCATTTCCTTACTTTTCCTTCTGCAAATTAGGCAAATGAAGTGTTAAAGTAGAATTCATGATTGTCATGCTCTGCTTTTAAGTTTGCTTAATATCAATGTTTTCAACTGTTTAAGGGGAATTCAAGGTTATTGCTTGCTCTCCTTAACTCCTCACCAGTCATTCTCATCCATCCATCTCTATCAAAGGCATCAATACTGTTTCCTACCTCGCCCCAAAGAACTCCCTGCGAAAACTGTGTCCAATCCCTGCACCCGAAATTGCCATTCCCCAATTTTCCACCAAAACTTTAAAAATCCCAAATTTAAACCTGTTGATCAGTTTACTAGCCTAAAATCAGTGTTTTCCTATTGGTCATCTCGCCCATTTAAGATCTTTACTGAGATAGACTGGAGAGAGCCCTCTCCTGCCCCGTAGGGCTAGCTACGAGGCTAAGTGGTTTGATGTTGCCTTGAAGTTTACCTTTCTCAGCCTGAGGTGAAATTTCAAGCGTTAACATATTGGCGACCATACTGGGAAAAACAACTTGTCTGTTGATTGATGTGTTTGCTTCATAAGTCTTAGACGGAGCCTGAACTTACGCCAGGTAGCCTTCGAAACGCTTTTGCTTTGCATAAGCGGAAGTAGATAAACGCTGCTTCAGTCAATCTCCGTGAGCTTGTGAATACAGCACTTCAATTGCATTTTACCCCAGTATATTTGTAAACTCTGAACTTGGATGATTAGTTAAGAGTTTTCATAGGCTGATAGGTTATTTGTTCCTTGATTTCCAAACTGGCTTCCAGTTCTGGTCATATATTCAAATCTCATTCATGTCCAGCTGTTTTTAGTATCTTGAAGACATTGATTTTGACGAGAGTTTCGAGTTGTCCTTGTTCAAAACTAAATCTGAAAGTGAACTTGATTCTTTAGTTCCTAACCGTGATTTCGCAGCTGCTCTTGAAATTGAAAGACACAATAAATTGGTTGACAATTTCATCTTAAGATCTCTTCAGTCAGATATTCATGCTACAAATCTTGCTCAGTTCGTTGAAACTATATCTGGTCATATTGGATCTACTATCACGGCGCATGAGCAGTCCAGTCCTCCTTTTATTTCTATTTCTCCTATAGTCACTTATCCGGAATCTACAGTTGGTTCACCCTCTACATCCCATACCACTTCTCCTCCACATACTCCTCATACTACAGCTACACTCACTCCACCCGCTACTCCTAGACCCAATCTACCTAAAGCAATGGCTGCCCGGTTTGCCCCACTTGCTCTTCCTCAAAATTTGCTTGATATGCCAGCTGACTATCAAAGTAAAATCCCTATGTTTGATGGCACTCCACAAAGTATCTCTGCTCAGCAACATATTGACAAAATGACAACTTTCTTCGATCTATATGAGATAGATGAAGAAGATGTTACCATGCGATTGTTCGTGCAAACATTTGGAGGAGAAGTTAGAAAGTGGTTCAGAGGATTGACAGCTAGAAGCATTCCCACCTTGGAAGCACTTCAGAACCAGTTTCTAGATCGATGGGAAATCAGAAAGGATCCGCTTCAGATTAATGCCGAATACAACAACCTCAAGCGTAATCATGGTGAGTCTAGATCAAATTCCAGCGAAGAATGTTTTGATGGATGTGGTGGTGGCAGATATTCCTCCGCGGTTCGGCATGTTGCTTTCGAGATCTTGGGGAGCCAAGCTCAAAGGTACACTTCAGCTCGATTTTTCCTATGCTACAATTCCAGTTTTTGGTCGGATGAGGAAGTTATATCGGGAACAAAAGATGAAATACATGATCACTAGTAAGGAAAAGCCAGTTAATCATCCTGTAAATTATGTACATACAGATTTAGAGTCATTTGTTTTGTTTGCGGAGGATTTTAATGAGATAGATAGCCAGTTAGTTCAAGCAGAAGATATACCAGACATTTCAGAAAATTTTAGAGAAATTTTGAGAAAGGAAAGTGAAGAAAGGTCTGATGTCATGGAGCCAACAGTTGAGATCAATGGGCAGCAAACAGAAAATGCAGAGACATCACATTTTCAGCATTTAGAAGATGATGAGGATGGTCTTTGGACCATGGATTTTGATGGTGCTATGGGCAGCGATGGTGCTGGTATAGGTGTGTGGATTCGAAGTCCATTTTCTGTCCGAAACAAAGTCCCAAGCAAGGTACGGGTATGTTCATACAAATTGGCATTTGATTGTTCAAATAATGAGGCGGAATATGAGGCTCTCATTGCTGGTCTGAAGATCCTCCGGAAGTTGAAGGCAAAGAAGATAGCGGTATATGGCGACTCCGAGTTGGTTATAAAGCAAGTGAAAGGTGAATTTCAGGCCAAACACCCTCGTATGCGAGCATATCGAAATGTTGTCCTAGATATCTTGAAACTGTTTTCTGAACATACTTTGACATGTGTGCCCCGGATTCAAAATGGTGTTGCGGATGCATTGGCTAAAGCAGCAAGCAATCTAAAAATCCCCATGAATTCCAGCAATAAGTTTGAGATTTATGTGAAGCATCGGCCTACAGTTCCAGATAATCAAAGGTGTTGGCAAGTTTTCCAAGATGACGAAGAAATCAAGGATTTTCTGCAAGTTGAAGGTGATTTCAAAGACATCTCCATAGACACGGAAGCTGAAGGAGTAAATCAGATGGATGTGTTGCAGCTTAAGGACAATTTCATTCCTAAGGGCTTGATTCCTTTGGAAGAGTTGTTTGATCAAGATGACGTGGCCCGCAAACCCACCTTAAGGCCCACGGAAGGAGGTGTTGAAGAGGTGAATCTCGGGACAGCTGAGAATCCAAAGATGGTGAAGCTATCGAGAGCATTGTCACCTAAGGTAAAGAAAGAATATATCAGATTGTTGTCTTCGTTTTCTAATGTTTTTGCATGGGACTATTCAGATTTGAAAACTTATGATACAAGTATCATTCAGCACACCATTCCCATAAAGCCAAATCAAAAGCCTTTCCGACAAAAGTTGAGAAGAATTAATCCTAAGTTGCTGCCATTGATTGAGAAGGAAGTCAACAGGTTGTATAAGTCTGGAATCATAGTGCCAATCAGATTTTCCGACTGGATTTCCAACTTGGTGCCCGTGAGAAAGAAGACCGGCGAGATCCGCTTGTGTATAGACTTTAGAAATCTGAACAAGGTGTCGCTAAAGGACAATTATCCGCTGCCCAAGATGGATCATATATTGCAGCGGGTAGTTGGGGCATCGAGGATGTCGTTACTTGATGGTTATTCCGGGTATAATCAGATTTTGGTACATGAAGATGACCGTGACAAGACAACATTCACTACTCCATGGGGGACATTTCATTATGCCAAGATGCCGTTTGGATTGAAGAACGCAGGCGCCACATTTCAGCGGGCAATGGACATGGCCTTTGCTAATGAGAAAGATGTCTTTTTGGTCGTTTATCTTGATGATTTAACTGTGTTTTCTAAATCTGATGAAGAGCATTTGTTTCATTTGACTAAGGTGTTTCAAAAGTGCAGAAAGTATGGTATCTCGTTGAATCCGAAGAAGAGCCTTTTCGCTATGAGCGAAGGCAAGCTACTGGGCCATATTATTTCTAAAGATGGCATTCGTATAGATCCTGCACGGGTGGAAGCAATTCAGCAATTAGAGCAGCCCCGAAGCAAGAAGGAGATTCGGTCTTTCAATGGCAAATTGAATTTTTTGCGTCGCTTTATTCCCAATCTTGCCGAACATCTTAGAGAAAGAACCAACATGCTCAAAAAGGACAGCCAGCTTAAATGGACCAAAGAGGCGGTAAAGTCTTTAAATTTGGTAAAGTTAATTTTATCTTCAGCCCCAACTCTAATCAGCCCGGATTATACACAAGATTTTATTTTATTTTCATTTGCTTCAGAGCATACATTGGCAGTTGTGTTGATGCAAAAGAGAGATGGAGTTGAGAAGCCCATAGCTTTTTTCAGCCGTATTATAAGGGATGGAGCACTGAAGTACAATATCATTGAAAAACAAGCATTGGCGTTGGTAAAAGCTTTGAAAGACTTCCGTGTGTACATATTAAATTCTCATATTTTAGCTTATGTTCCTAATGCGGTTGTTAAAGATGTTTTGGTACAAGCGGAACCGGAAGGAAAGAGGGGTAAGTGGATCGCTGCACTATTAGAGTATGATGTGGAAATTAAGCCTACTAAGTTGATCAAGGGTCAAGGTCTTGCTAAGTTGATGGCTGAAACAAATCTCCATGTCCTTGACATCAATTTGATTGATGCCTTATCCGATGAAGATGAAGAAAATTCAGCTCTACAGGTATCCAATATCTTTGTTTCCTCTCCTTGGTATGCTGATATTGTATATGTGGTTCAAAATTTATCTTCACCCCCTGGGATGCCTCGAAACAAAGCTAGGACATTGAAATTAAAAGCTGCCAAATTTTGCATCATCAAATCTGCACTTTATTGGAAAGACCCCGGTGATATATTGCTGAATTGTTTAGTCGAGGAAGAAGCTAAGAGAGCTGTTGAGGATTTTCACAAAGGTGACTGTGGGGGCTACTTGTTTTGGAACACCACGGCTAATAAAATCCTAAGAGCAGGTTTCTGTTGGCCTTCATTGTTTTCTGATGTATATAAAGCAGTTAAGAGTTGTCATGAATGTCAAATTTTTCAAAGAAAGCAGAAATTACAGCCGTTACCACTCAAGCCCATTGAAATCAGTGCACCATTTCAGCAATGGGGCTTGGATTTTATTGGCGAAATCCACCCAGCATCTTCCGGGCAGCATCGATGGATATTGACCGCCACTGATTACTTCACGAAGTGGATTGAAGCCATTCCCACCCGGCAGGCCACAGACTCGGTAATTATTTCTTTCCTTGAGAATAACATATTGTCATGTTTCAGATGTCCACATAAGTTGATTACAGATAATGCAGCAGCGTTTAAAGCAAAGAAGATGGTTGATTTTTGTCACAAATATAACATCAGCTTGGGGCATTCGACCGCCTACCATCCTCAAGGAAATGGGCTGGCCGAATCTTCGAATAAATCTCTAGTAAACATCATAAAGAAATTGCTGGAAATCAATAAGAAGAGCTGGCACAAAATGCTAGTAAATGCATTATGGGCTGATCGGGTAAGTCAAAAGAATTCAATTGGTATGTCACCTTTTGAACTGGTTTACGGGACAGATGCAGTGTTTCCTACTTCTCTTAGTATTCCAGTAGCAAAGTTGCTTCAAGAAGCTGATGGTGAGGAGGATCCTATGCAACGGCGGATTAGTCAAATGATTCACTTACAGCAGACACGAGAGGAAGTTCTTCAAAATTCCCTTAAGTTGCAAGAGCGCATAAAGAAATTCTATTACAGAAAAGCTAAACCGGATGATTTTCATATAGATGATGTTGTTTTGATATGGGATGCCCGGAATGAAGATAAAGGGAAACATGGAAAATTCGACAACTTGTGGAAAGGTCCTTACAAAATTGCAGCATACCGTGGTCCAAATGCCTTTCTTCTCAAAGAAATGAACGGTGATGATTGTCTCAGTGGGTCGGTAAATGGCCAGCTGCTCAAAAGGTATCATGTTTGAGCATTTTCTGCTCTAGTCACTATCATTGTAATTACCATTTTACTTCATTCTGCAGCAAGTGTGAACTGATCTTTCATCTTTAGTCTGGGGCCCGCGGTGAAGGCTATAATTCTGAAGATAGAGATTAGTTGGTGTGAGTTTTTCAGGATTGTTTTAATCAGTCCATTTTCTGCACAAAGTTGAGTTAGTTTGTGTCAAAGTTAGTTCGATTTTCAGTCAATTGTCAAAGTCAATAAGGTTGTCCAAATTTGGGTCACATGTGTAAATAATGACTCCATTGCCCAATGATTATAAAGCACTGGTCTGCTCTCCCAGAGGTCTAAGGTTCTTGGTATCTCCAAGGAGCTACCATCCCCATTGGAGCCAATGTTAGAGTCGGTCTAGTAGCCCTCCATCAGCGATCAAAGCTCTTTGCATTTGCATAAGTAGGTGTCTCATCAGTGCCTTGCATTCCATTAGGCATGCCATAACCCTGATGGAGGAGCTGGTATTTTATTCCCCTCTTGGCACTACTGGATCAGGTTGTTTTAGTCATTAAACTTTTTCAAAGTTGTTTGTCTTGTCTTGAGGTCAAAGTCTTAGGTCTAAGGTTTAGGTCCAGTTTGTTTTCAAGGTCACGTCTCTGAAGGTCAATAAGTGCCCAGCAAGCCAGAGGGATGATTTTCAAAGTATTTCTTCGAAAGATTCTATCTTGTACAGTTAATTTTCACCTTGGATTTAAAAACCCTGTTTTTAAAGCCAAGGTCATTTCTCAAAATTTGCGAAGGTCATTTCTCAAAATTTTGTAAAAATTGTAAAAATTCAAAATGATTCAAAGGACAGCATGTAACCCTGGCTCCCTTGTCAAGATCCCTCAGATGCTATCCCTGCAAAAATTATCAAAGAAAAGCATCAAATCAATCAATTTCAGGACAAAAGGAAACCAAAAAAGTCAAGTTTATAAAGTGTCATGAAAAAACATTATAAAGTGGGTTATGACATGAAATTAATTCAAACAAGGCTATAAAAGCCCTAATCTCCCTCCATCAAGCCTCATTGTGCATTCAAGTGATAGAGCAATTGTTTCCAAGAGAGTTTGAGCGAATTGTGTGAGTTGGGAAGGTGCGCGACCCGTTGAACCAAGCGCGCGACCCGTTGGAGGCGCGCGACCCGTCAGGCGCCCTGTGCCAGTGTTAAGTAATAACGCGCGCGACCCGTTGAAGGCGCGCGACCCATCAGCACTCTCTCTGCCAAAACCGCCAGCAAACTTGCCAAGGAACCACAAATTGCCAAATTTTGCAAGGCAGGCCCTCCATCATAAAAAATTATTGCTTGCTACAGTTCAAGAAGGTCATGATTGTATTTGTAAAAGTCTCCATTTGCAAGTGAAAGTCTCCATTGTGCTTTTGATTTGAAGTTGTCAAATTGCTAGGGTTTTATATGCTGTTTTGAGGTATCCCATTGTTCTCATTTTTTTTTCCATCTCCCATTTCATATTCCTTATCATTCTATGTAAATTTCCCTTCCAAATATGTGAAGAGCCCTAAACCCTACCCCTCTTCCCAAGAAATCAAAAAATTACACCCTAACCCTACCTCTCATAATATCCTTGTAAATCAAATTGTATAATGATGTATATGCAATAATTCTTCCCCTAAACTCCCTGTTTTATTATTATTCCCGTTTTCCCTTTAAAGTATCCCTCCCCTAACATTTCCCTCATGCTCCTTGTCCCCTTGAAACAGCATTCTAATCAGCAGTTTACAAAGCAGAAACAGCAGTATATTTCAGCCACTTTGCTCCTAAAACAATGTCAGAAACTGAAACCAATTATGCGCAAAGTGATGACCATGCGTCAGCTTCAAAGTTTGAGGTACAGAGGAGGCCTCACAAGGGTGGAAAGGGCGGTCATCATAGGAGAGAGGAGCCCACCTCTTTGACTGATTTGCAGGCTTGTCCAATGGCAGTATCATGCTTCCGTTATATGGCTTGCTATGAGTTTTGCGAGAGGATCGCTCGGATTCAGCATCATAGGGAGTTGGCTCGCTTATTTGTTTTGCATTTGCATGATGGACATGTGAACCTTGCCGGGGTGGATTTTACATTGACACCTGAGATGATTGCTCAAGCCACAGGGATACCTAATGTCGGAGAGGTGTGGAATAAGCGCAAGATGTTAGACAGTGTTCAGTATGAGCCTTTCATTAGACCTGCATTCATGAGACACTTGACGGGTGTATTTCCCTTCAGATTTCTGAGGAGTGAGTATGCCCCCATGATGAGGCTTATCATGCTCTATTTCACCTGTGAGGGCAGATTTTCACAGGTATATTCGTACCATATTCGCCTGTTGATGCATTTCACATGGGTACGGATGATGAACATCCTTGTTTTCTTGTGCCGGAACATTGAGAGGATGGTGCCCTTGATGCAGAGGAAGAGCCCAGCACAGCAGTATAGGAGCCTCTATCATTATGGTTTGATTCAACTTGTGGTCATACATCAGTTGGCTCAGCAGGGCATCCTATGGGAGGAGTTTATCTCTCGTGAGCTTTTCACAACACCACCACCACCACATCCTGAGGTTGTTCACGAGGAGGGAGGACCATCACAGTAGCATGACACCCCCGTGACTAAATATGTCAGCTCTTCTCCATTGGTCACTTATCAGAGAGGCCAAAGGGCTTTATTTGCAGCAACTCAGCGAGTATTTTCTCCACAGCAGGTGGAAGGGGTCTCGCCTTCTTCATCAGCTCAGCGAGTGCTATCTCCACATCAGGTGGAAGGGGCCTCGCCTTCTTCAGCAACACAGGCAGCACAGAGGGGCAAGCAGCCCATGATCGAGGAGGGAATGACCGGTGATCCCGACATTGATATCATTGATCTTGATACCCGCTCTCCTACCACGGAGCTTCATGAGGTCATTCAGCAAAAGGAGGCCGAGAACCGCTTGTTGCAGCAGAATTTAGAGATGGCACAGTGGAGGATCACCTATTTAGAGTAGCGCAACAAGCAGTTGGAGGATGAGCAAACTCTTGATGAGTTGTGGAGGATTCGTAGTGACCGCAACTTGAATCGAAGAAGACCCGGTGATTTAGTACCCGTTGAGCGAGAGTCTATGCTTATCCGGCTCAATGCTCATTTGGAGAGGTTGTTGGCCAAGGCCAACCAAGATAAGAAATTTCTTAGAAACATGAAGAATCATTATTGGGCACGGATGCACGTGTGCAAGGCGAAGATGAAAGTGCTCCAAAGGCGGTTGGCCAAAGCACAAAAACGAAGAAAAAGGTCTGACCCCCTCCACATCTTGGCCGAGGCTTCCTTGAAGGAGCATGTCACTAAATAGCTCAGCCCCAACACAAATTTCAAGAAATTTTGAGCATTTTGGGTCATTTTTGGTTTTTTCATGCAAAAAACAGGTTTTGTCCCCTCAACGGGTCTCACCCCCTGCGCGACCCTTTCATTTGGCTTCTCCGTTCCGGGAAAACTCAGCATTTCTGGATTTTTCATGAAAAGTTACACATGCTCACCCATTGCCAAGAGATTTTATGAAGTTTTGGGCCTCCAGAAAGTCAAAAAACAAGCAAAAAATGACTTTCTGCCACATTTTTGACACACAGAAAGCAGTCTTGGGAGATTGCAATTTTGGAGGGGTAAATGACCACCAAATTCCGAAATTCCACTTGGGTTGGAAAGTAGACATCTAGACCTTTCCAACAAACCTACTCTTGCCCCATTTGGACACCTATAAGTACCCCAAAAGTGCTTTCAAAGGCGCACGACCCGTTCAGGAATGGCGCGCGACCCATCAGGCAAATTGCTCAGGATTTCAGCCTACAGCTCAGCAAAACGCAGTTTTGACTATGTTTGACTTTTTGGAGTTGATTTTTATCCTCCTTGTTGTAAATGATGTAATTTTATGACACTTTTACACTTATGTATCTCTTCTAGAAGATTCATTCATGAGATAGGTGAAAATTAAATGAATGAATTGGTTTCCTAGCTTATAGAGGCAAGTTGTTTTGACTGCCTAGTTTTCAGTGCTTAGTTTAGAATTGGTTGAAACAGCTCCTAGGATAGTGAGCCCGACCCCTAGAGGTAGGGAAAGATGTTATATTATCTATATTATGTACACTCTTGCTCATTTTCATGGTTGGACTCTTGAGGGAGAAGCTCTTATTGTATTACTCACCGTATCTCTGCAATTTTTAGCAAAGGAAGACCAGGGTTTTGCAGTCCTTTTTGGGGTTCTTGTGGTCACATGTATTGATGGTGTGTTTCTCTTTGTACTTGTAATTGTGTTATGTGTATCATTTCCTTACTTTTCCTTCTGCAAATTAGGCAAATGAAGTGTTAAAGTAGAATTCATGACTGTCATGCTCTGCTTTTAAGTTTGCTTAATATCAATGTTTTCAATTGTTTAAGGGGAATTCAAGGTTATTGCTTGCTCTCCTTAACTCCTCACCAGTCATTCTCATCCATCCATCTCTATCAAAGGCATCAATATTGTTTCCTACCTCGCCCCAAAGAACTCCCTGCAAAAACTGTGTCCAATCCCCGCACCCGAAATTGCCATTCCCCAATTTTCACCAAAACTTTAAAAATCCCAAATTTAAACCTGTTGATCAGTTTACTAGCCTAAAATCAGTGTTTTCCTATTGGTCATCTCGCCCATTGAAGATCTTTACTGAGATAGACCGGAGAGAGCCCTCTCCTGCCCCGTAGGGCTAGCTACGAGGCTAAGCGGTTTGATGTTGCCTTGAAGTTTACCTTTCTCAGCTTGAGGTGAAATTTCAAGCGCTAACACTCTTCATCACTACTGCTCTCATAGTCCTTAGAATTAGGACTAAGTGGACACTTTGACACTCCATTCTTTTGAAATTCGTTATCACGCTCTTCATCATTGTTGCTCTCATAGTCCTTAGAATTAGGACTAAGTGGACACTGTGACACTCCATTCTTTTGAAATTCGCCATCATGCTCTTAAAAACTGCTGCTCTCATAGTCCTCGGAATTAGGACTAAGTGGACACCGTGACACTCCATTCTTTTGAACTTCACCATCATGCTCTTCATCACTGTTGCTTTCATAGTTCTTAGAATTAGGACTAAGTGGACACCGTGACAATCCATTCTTTTGAAATTTGTCATCAAGCTCATCATCTCTGCTGCTTTCATAGTCCTTAGAATTAGGACTAAGTGGAATCTATGACTCTTTATTTATTTGAAATTCTCCATCCCCTCTTTCATCAATGCTGCTCTCATAGTCCTTAGAATTTGGACTAAGTGGAAGAATTGACTTTCTATTCATAGTGGAAGAATTCCTGCTATATTCATCAATATGAATAGAGTTGTTACAAGATGAAGATGTTGGTGGTGTATAAATCAAAACTTCACTATTAGAACAATCCATCCCTTTCAAATAGAAGATGTAGAAATTTTGAATAATATGACACTTATTCACAGAGATTATCCCGATTATACACTATTGCGGAATACATGCATAATACATAACCTCCTCTACGTTGATCATCAATTTTGCGGAATTAAAAACAATGAAACATCAATTGCATGCGCACATTAACACAATATGTAACCCGGGGAAAGCATACAGCTGAAAACCCCACACTATCTGTATATTATAATGATTGAGAACATGTAACAATACATAGCACAATACTCCTCACAAGTACTCAGTACTATCTCCACCTATTACACACAAACTAGCTCAGAGCTGAATCATTCACAGGTTCAAATCTCCTCCACTGCTTTGCCTGCCTCCACTACACAATCCTGCATGAGAATAATGATGAATGGCTGATCCAAACTCGTATTTCCTTGGCTGAACCATGCAATCCTCATTGGCAATACTCAATCCACTGATTGTGCAAATCTCATGCACAACTGTAGTCGCAACTGACAGCAATCTCAACCTATAACACCTGTCTCCACTGAACTGTCCATGCACTGAGTTAACCGATGCATTCTTTAGTTGCTTTATGAGTTAATTATTAGTGAATTAATTAATAATTAATTCACATCACTCATCACTAGTGTATTCGGCAATTAGACTAAATACAACTAGTTTAACCAAGTCAAACTGAACACAACTCCACCAAAACTCAACCACTTGATTTCTAACTGAAGTCCACCATGCAATAGCTCAACTGACCCATAAGAAAAGCGTATTTACTTCTGAAAGCTACATGTGCCACATCTGTAGCTCAAACTGAAGTGCTCCAAGAGGATAAGATAATGTTTATAGTCCAAATATTATTATGAGCTAATAATATTCGACTGTTCTATTTTTAGCCTTGCAGTCTAAAAATAGAATCTGCCCATATGTCTAAAAATAAAAGTCCATATATTTTTACCAACATGACCAATCATCCACAAATAGCATCCTGTAACTCATAGACCATGATCCATATGTCTAAAAATAGACTTTGCGCCAAAAATAGTCTATGGGCCCACTTAGTGAAGGCGACTCCTTTCCACTAAGCTCCATCATCTTGTTGCATTTTCAGCACTCTCTCTCAACAAGATATGGATTATCTGCAACCCCTATCCTGCCTCTAGAATGTTCTGCATGCAACACATTTGCCCGGTCCACTTGCTCCAGCAACACTTGGAACAAAAACACTCCCAACTGACCCCTTTGTTGGGCTAGGAACATACTCTGATGTTGAAGCTCTACCTGCTGCTGACAAGTGCTCCCTCTCTGACATCTGTGCTACTGCAACATCTCCATGCATCTCGCACCATTGCACACTTCCCTGTGCCACCTAACACTGTGCAAAACACTTGTGCCTCTCGCATTGATGCGGCCTGCTAGCTATGCGATGTCCTAGGATTCCCTACACTATCACTCTCTCTGCCGCTCCATCCGCATCTGTCTCTACCCAATCAATCAGTTCCTGCTACTCCACATCGGGGCTCCCGTAGCAAGGTCTCATCCAAGAGGTTGGGTACCTCAAGGATCCTGCCCCTCCTCCTTGGGACGATCACTCTATATCGCCCCACCTCCTACCTGGAGGTATGGCTACATGTGATCCCTCAACCCACCTGGCTCGAAGTTTCCCCCTACTGGAGGTCTCTGCATGAGTAGATGTCTCTACTCGATCTCCTCTCAGCTTCCCTTGTTGTGGCTGCTCCACAACCTCCTGAAGTTGCTGCAGTAATCGTGGCTCCTCCACAATCGTCTGATACTTCTTTTGGCTCTGCATGTTGAGAGGTAATATACGCTCCCTCTCAACCACCAAGTCTCCATCAGTTGCCTCACTGCTCAAGGCTTTGCATGCATCTTGAACCTCAAGAGCATACAGGTTCTTGACCCGTGAACCAATCTGCTTCACCTATCTAGTGATGATGTGTCTAAGGAAAACTTTTCCCTTACTGAAGACTACATCATAGCCTCTATCTTCCAGCATCGCGATTGACACCAAGTTTCTCTCCAGTCCTGGTACATACTTGACATCGGTCAAGGTAAGGCGAGCTCCATGCTCCCTCTGAAAAATAACTGTGCCTACACCTGAGACACTATACTTCTCATCATTACCCATCGCTATGAGTATCTGGAGATATTTCTCCTCCAAAGTACTGAACAAACTTTTGTCACCGGTCATGTGGAAAGAAGCTCCATTTTCAAGAAACCAACCACTTCCCACCATGGATGAAACCATGCATGCGAAGAGTGTGAAATCCAACTCAAACTGTGAAGCAAGTGCCTCACCTTCAGATCCTTCCCAGATCCCTTCTTGGACTTCTTCTTTGGGCAATTAGTAGCATAATGGCCCAACTCATGACAACGAAAGCATCTCACCTTCGACTTGTCAACCTTCTTCCCATCATTGAAAGAACTAGATTCGGAAAGAGAACCCTTCTCCTTCCCCTTCTTCACCTTACTCGCTAAGGCACAGTTCTCCTCATCATGCATGGATGAAGAATTGTCTCTGGTGCTCCATCTGATCTCCTCTTGCACAAGATCCGACCAAAGTCTCTCCCATCCTGGTAATTTCTCCCGACCATTGATAGATTCCTGATAGGAATGCCAACTCTTCGGAAGACCAAGGAGAGCCAAGCTCACCAAGTCCTCATCATCAACAATCACCCCCACACTTCCCAGCTCATCCCGGCACTGGGTGAACTTCGTGAGATACCTGGGCATACTGTCTCCATTCTTACACTTAATGTTTCTGAGTTTATCCTTGAGTGCCAACTTCCTTTGGTCGCTCTTGCTTTGGAATAGATCTGTCAACGCTTTCCACATCAAGTATGGAGAAGCCTTTCCATGCAGGTTGGACACAATGTGATCCTTCACGCCCTCCAATAGAATCCTTCGACACTTTGTTGTCTTCTTTTGCCAAGCCACAGCTTCAGCAGCATCAATAGGTTTTGGGACCTCAGCCTCTATGAAATCCTTCAACCCATTGTCATCTAACACTGCCTCCATCCTGTCTTTCCATGCAATATAATTCGAGTTGCCTTCAAGAGCATACTCCAATCGCAATCTGTTGAAAGACATTTCAACTTTGACACCAAGAAAACACTGCTGCAAATTCGAATTCCACCAGCTCAAAACTCAACCGCTTCTGATCTAAAATTTGTGAGAACAAAGTATTTCTCGTACAGAGATTGACTGTATGGGCTTTTACCGGATATCTCACCTTCCAAAGGAAGGATGAATCCAGAGGCTACCTGGCCCGATTATAGACTCTGTCTGAAGAAATAAAATGTAAACACTTCCTGAATAATAGATCTGATGATCAACAGCTCTGATACCATGTAGAAATTTTGAATAGTATGACACTTATTCACAGATATTATCTCGATTATACACTATTGCGGAATACATGCATAATACATAACCTCCTCTACGTTGATCATCAATTTTGCGGAATTAAAAACAATGAAACATCAATCGCATGCGCACATTAACACAGTATGTAACCCGGGGAAAGCATACAGCTGAAAACCCCACACTATCTGTATATTATAATGATTGATAACATGTAACAATACATAGCACAATACTCCTCACAAGTACTCAGTACTATCTCCACCTGTTACACACAAACTAGATCATATCTGAATCAATCACAGGTTCAAATCTCCTCCACTGCTTTGCCTGCCTCCACTACGCAATCCTGCATGAGAATAATGATGAATGGTTGATCCAAACTCGTATTTCCTTGGCTGAACCACGCAATCCTCATTGGAAATACTAAATCCACTGATTGTGCAAATCTCATGCACAATTGTAGTCACAACTAACAGCAATCTCAACCTCTAACACCTGTCTCCACTGAATTGTCCATGCACTGAGTTAACTGATGTATTCTTTAGTTGCTTTATGAGTTAATAATTAGTGAATTAATTAATAATTAATTCACATCACTCATCACTAGTGTATTCTGCAGTTAGACTAAATACAACTAGTTTAACCAAGTCAAACTGAACACAACTCCATCAACTCCACCAAAACTCAACCACTTGAGTTCTAATTGAAGTCCACCATGCAATAGCTCAACTGACCCATAAGAAAAGCGTATTTCCTTCTGACAGCTGCATGTGCCACATCTGTAGCTCAAATTGAAGTGCTCCAAGAGGATAAGATAATGTTTATAGTCCAAATATTATTATGAGCTAATAATATTCGACTGTTCTATTTTTAGCCTGGCAGTCTAAAAATAGAATCCGCCCATATGTCTAAAAATAGAAGTCCATCTATTTTTACCAACATGACCAATCATCGACAAATAGCATCCTAAAACTCATAGACCATGATCCATATGTCTAAAAATAGATTTTCCGCCAAAAATAGCCTGCGGGCCCACTTAGTGAAGGTGACTCCTTTCCACTAAGCTCCATCATCTTGTTGCATTTTCAATAGAAGATGTTGAATGATACAAATGGAGAGTCTTCTAAAGATATTATATAGCTTAGATAATGAAATTTTCCCTCCAAAAAGTTTCGCGAAAATATTTCCCTCCAAAAATTTTCACGAAAATATTTCCCTCCAAAAAGTTTGTTAGATTTATTTACCTTCATTACTTTATTCTACAATTTATTGAAAATTGTAAACTAATTTTTTTTATGAAATAAATCATTAAAATTAAAATTGTAAACTACAACTTCTACATTAATTATTTTAATAGTTAAAGTATATAATATTTACTAAACAATTGAATATTTTTTTAATTTTTTTAATATATTCTAAAACAAATTAATCCCACATTCAACCCATTGTAAAACAATTCTACAATATTCGCTTTATAATATTTTAAAACAAATTATCCCACATTAACCGTACGGTAAAACATCTCCGTAATTTCACTTATATACTAAATTTCATTATCACTATTACTCACATCACATCCAGGTTTTTTGAAGTTCGTTGAAAGACTTGTGAATTTGTGGAGCAGCTACATTGCTATCAACAACATATTCAACGAAGAATTCTCGCAATTGAAAGGTAAGTTAAATTTTTTTCCTTGAAATTTTTTATATTAAATTAGTTTAATGAAGAAGAATTTTTTTTTTAAATTAATAATTTTTCTGAGCCAAAATAACAATTACGTCTGTCGTGAGCATGGTGGGCCCGACCAAACTCAATCGCCCAACAGCCATGGGTGAGCCACCGTGGTATCGTGGGGTGGGCTGGGAGGGCAGGCGGGCGGGTGGGGTGGTAGGGGGAGTGGGGGCGGGTGGGGTTGCGGCGACCCGCCCACCCGTCGCAAGGGTTGGGCAATTCTGGAAGGGGGCCGAGGGGATGGATAAGGGGTGTGGGGGCGGGTGGGGTTGCGGCGTCCACCCCGGCAGCCCGCCCACCAGTCGCGGGGGTTGGGCAATTCTCAGAATTGCCCAACCCCAGCGATGGGCGGGCAGGCCGCCGAGGTAGGCGCCGCAACCCCACCTGCCCTTGCCCAACTCCCGTGACGGGCAGGCGGGCCGTCGGGGTGGGCACCCTCAGAATTGCCCAACCCCCGCGACTGGCAGGCGGGCCGCCGAGGTGGGCGCCGCAACCCCACCTGCCCTTGCCCAACTCCCGTGACGGGCAAGCGGGCCGTCGGGGTGGGCACCGCAGCCCCACACGCCCCTACACCCCCTACCCCACCATCCCCTCCTCCCCCCACACCCTCACCCCCTCCACCCACACCCCGTCCCCTTTCCCCCCTACCCCCTCACCCCACATCTCGCCCCCTCAACGCCACCCTCACCCCCTAATCCCCACAAGACCCCCCATCCCCACCCGCAACCACCCCCCTTCCACCCCCACGTGCCCACGCCGCCCCTTCCCCCTCACACCCACCCGCCTCTCCCCCCTCACACACCCACCCACCCACCTGACCTCCCCCCCACCTCACACCCACCTGACCGCCCCCCCCCCCCCACACCCACCTGAACCCCTCGCCTTCCTCACCCCTCCCACCCTCTCACACACCACCTCACACATCGCCCTACCCACCCCCTCACACACTGCCCTCACACTGCCGCCCACCCTTCCACCCGCCCTCCCCCACCCTACCCCTACCCACACCCTTACCGTACCCCCCCCACCCTTCCACCTGCCATCCCCACACCTGTCGTCCACGCTCGCCCCCTCACCCGCCCTCCCCACACACGGCCTCCCCCTCACCCATGCTCACCCTCCCCGCCCGCCCTTCCACCCACCCTCCCCCGCCTATGCCCGCCCCCTCCCCCGCCCATGCCCGCCCCCTCACTCGCCCCCTCCCCCGCCCTCCCCGCCCACGCCCACCCCCTCACCCGCACGCCCTCCCCGCCCATGCCCGCCCCCTTACTCGCACACCCTCCTCGCCCATGCCCGCCCCCTCACCCGCCCTCCCCGCCCACGCCCTCCCCCTCACCCACACGCCCTCCCCACCCCCTCACCCGCACTCCCCGCCCACGCCCGCCCCCTCACCCGCCCTCCCTGCCCACGCCCACCCCCTCACTCGCCCACCCTCACAACCTGCACGCCCCACCCGCCCCGGCCGCGCTACCCACCCCACGCCTCGCCCTCCCCACCCACCCTCACAACCTACACGCCCCACCCGCCCCGCCCGCCCTACCCACCCCACGCCTCGCCCACCCACCCTCACAACCCGCACGCCCCACCCGCCCACCCCACCCACCCCGCCTGTCCCACCCGCCCACCCCACCCACCTCGCCTACCCCACCCACCCCGCCCGCCCTATCCACCTCACGCCCCGCCCTTACCCACGCCCACCCCACCCCCTCACCCCCCCTTCATCCGCCCTTCCCGCCCACGCCACGCCAGGGCCGCGCCACCCCGGCGGCCCGACCGCCCGCCTGGCTGGTGGCTAGGTGATTCCCGGAATCGCCCAGCCACCAGCCGGGCGGGCGAGCGGGCCACTGGGGTGGCGCCAACCTGGGCCTCGCCACCCCGACGGCCCGCTCGCCTGCCCGGCTGGTGGCTGGGCGATTCCCGGAATCGCCCAGCCACCAGCCGAGCGAGCGGGCAGGCCGCCGGGGTAGCGCCGATCTGGGCCGCACCACCCCATTGGCCCTCCCGCCCACCCACTCCACCCTCCGTCCCCCTCCCCACCCGCCCACCCACTCTGCCCTCCACACTCAGCCTCCCCCTCCCCGCCCTCCCTACCCACCTACCCACCCCGCCCGCCTGCCCGCACCCGCGTGGCTCGCCCCACCCACCCACCCTCACCCAGCCCGGCTAGCCCGCCCACCTACTTGCCCTCGCCCGCCCAGTAGCCCACCCGCACTTGCCCACCCACCCGCCCTCGCCCGGCTGAACCGCCCCACACCCGCCCACCCACCCACCTCCCTGCCCTTGCCCGCCAGATCGCCCACACCCGCCCTCTCCCGACTGACCCACCCGACTCCCCGCCCCACCCGCCCATCCTCACCCAACCCGCCCCGTCCACGCCTGCCCTCGCCCACCCAACCACGCCCGCCCACCCTCACTCGGCCCGGCCCACCCGCCCTCGCCCGCCCGCTCGCCATCCTCACGCAGCGCGCCCCTGCCCACCCGCCCATGCTCGCCCGCTCGCCCACGCCCACCCGCCCTGCCCGCCCACCCACCCGCCCGCCCGCACCCACCCGCCCACCCACCTCGCCCTCACCCACTTGCCCACGCCTGCCCACCCTCACCCGACCCGCCCCGCCTACCCTCACCCCGCCCGCGCACCCGCACCCGCCCCCCCTCCTCCGCACGCTCGCTCCCACCCGCCCCCACCCACTGCCCGCCCCACGTGCCCGCCCGCGCACCCCAACCGCCCACACTCGCCCGCCCCACGTGCCTGCCCGCCCACACCCGCGCACCCCAACTGCCCACACTCGCCTGCCCTGCCCTCTCTCCCTCACCCGCCCTCTCGCCCTCACCCACCCGCCCAACCCCGCTCGGCTTCCCACCCCACCCCGCCGTCCCTCACCTGACCTCCCGCCTGCCCACCCACCCGCCTAGCACCGACTCGCCCGCCAGCCCATCAGGGGTGGCTAGGCGATTCTGATTATACAAATAAAAAATTTATGATATATTTTCATTGTTAATTTAAGTTAATATGTTTTTGTTATTCACTGATTTATGTGTTTCTATTTTTTAGGAAAATAGCATCAAAGAAGATTTCTGTGAATCTTTCTGGACCAAAGACTCTCAAAGGTGCATCTTTAATCAACATTGGTGAACGAACTCCACCTGAGCTCATGGCTACAAATCTTTCAAGTGCCTCAAGTGATAAGAAGATGATTTCAGACTGGAAGAATTCAAAAGAGGTGAAATTTCCATCAAGAATCTAGTATGTGAAAGAAAGGGAAAGCAAAAATGTGAATATATATCTATATATTGATATACCGAATGATAATGGAATTTTTGAGGTGATGGGAAGAGTCATAGATATGTGTTCGGTACCGGACACTGAAGTTGTTTACATACTTACAAAAGCTCCCAAGTCACATGAAAGGATTAAATACCGTCTATCATATTCATTGTATGACACAAGAGAGGTATCTACAAAGTTGTGTAAACAAATCGTAAATGAGATGACACAAAACATCGTAAGTATTGTTATTTATATTTGTATTTTGCGTTCTTGAAAGTGTCTCGCTATATTTTTTAACTTTGTTTGTTGAAAGTTGTTCAATTAGGTTAGAAGGCATTCATTTCATAGAGCATGATATCATGAAAGTTGTCAACAGTTTTTACTCAGTGTCAGAAGAAGATATGGAAAACAAGCAAAATGTAGTAATTGATGATACTACGAAACTACATCCAAAGAATCAGAAAAAAAAAAGGCCTCTGGTGGATAAATCTAACAAGGGTAAACAAGTTACTTTTGAGGACGATGAAGTTGAAACTTACAGTGAAGCATATGTTGCCATTACTGAAGATGACATTGGAACTGAGAAGAGCCGTAAAAGACCAAAAGTAACAATGCCCAAGAATAAATCTGTTGAGAATGTTATGACGAAGAAAAGTAAAGTTGAAGATTTTGAAGTAGTCATTACCAGCAGTCAAGAACCTAGTGAAACTTCAAAAGAAAGCATAGAAATCATTACACCAGGAGCTGATTTAGAGGATGGCATTATCAAAACAAAACAAAATTCCATTCGACAGAATTTGACAAAGAGAAACTTAATGGATACATTTCAGCTTAATGTCAGACAAACCTATAAGGCAAGTGAAGGACAATGTCAATATCAAGTCAGGAAGCCACATCATCTGCATGTTCACAACTTGAAGACATTGATGAGGTACAATCCATATGCTCATATGGTTAGTTATGTGCTTCTTGTTGATCCACTTCAAGTTCCCAACAAAGAAGCATTTGATAAGTCAAAATGTTTGAATACAATTATTATGTTCTTGGGGGGAACCATTCTGTAGAAGCTCAAAGACAATTGATGGAGGAATATTCTAATAACCCATGTTTTGAAACAATGAAATGTATCATTTATGTTGATTTATCATAATATACAGAAGCAAAGTTAGTGGCATGGGATCATAATTCAGATAATGAATATAGGATGTCTATGACTTTCATCTAAAGGGTTAGATTTATTCATAGTGAATTTCAAGAAAAATGTGGTGTGGATAGGATAAATGTTACTGCAGATTTCCGAAAGGAATGTTGTATGGAAATAGGCTATCAAATTGAAGAGAAAACCAATTCAAAAGGTGGAAAAGGCAACAAAAATAGTGATTTATTCAGAGGTGTTGATAACATTTTCTAATTGGCATTTAGAATTGGAGATGTTTGGAAGTTGATTGATGAGATTTTTAGCATGTGGAAAGAAATTGGCATTAAAAACCATAGGGTCAAAAAGTCTAAGCCATTGATATGTAGCAACAGTAAATCAGGTCCTGAAATGAAGCAGCTTCCAGACGATATGACTATCACACCTTAGAGGGCGATGCAAGGAGTGAAAGATGAAAAAATTGTCAAAACAATATTATCTCGTGTGAGGTCAGGGGAATTATCATTGGAAGAAATGTTTGAAGAATTTCAAAAGTAAGTTTGTTAAATTATTTTTATTTATTTCTAGATTATAATTATCTTTTAAATAAAACATGTTGTTCTTGGTAGTATTTGTTATACATATCATTATATTAACTTTTTGTTACTTTATCTATGCAGTCACAAAGTCTACATGAAAATTCAAGAACAAATGGTTAGATTGTTGAATGAAGATAGTTGGGATGATGTTGTATGCAACTATCCATATTCAAGTTCTACGTCAACATTAAAAGCTTTTTATCTTGCATTTAAAAAGGTATCTTGATTTATACATTTATTTGTATTCATCTGTGTACTATTTTTAATTTATAACTTACACATATATTTGTTTATTTTATAAAATATGAGGAAGGATGATAATGGAGCACCAGATAGTTTCAAAACCTTTATTAAAAAAATAAAGATCGAAAGACTGAGGAAGCAACGTATTAAGAATGTTGAACTTGATCCAACTCTTAATCATTTCATTTGGAACGGGCTAGACACTATTCAATATCAAGTAATACAAGGCGACTGTGAAGACATTGCTAAACTCATACCTAAAAGGGATTATGCCCTAGTTATTGCAGATATTCCCCATGGTTTCAATATTCCAAACATTGACTATGATAGTGACCCTTCTACTTATCAAGCTCTTAGTAAAGTGGTTGCAAGATTTTTAGAAGTCACGTCATCACCATTATGGAGATTGTGACATTTCATTCAGACACAAAATTGGTAATGATATTGTCAAGCTTCAAGGGGAAAACAAATTCAAGGATGCAGCTTACATGGTAAGACATTTAAAATGTATATTTGATTAATGTTGAAAAATTCATTTATGTATAAGTTAATTGAACTTTTACTATTTCATGTTACAGGCAAAAGTCAAATCTTCTTAACAATGAAGATCAACAATTTATAAATGATTGTGAGTTCATTCATATTGATAATTGGGCAAAAGATGATAGCCATATGTCTATGATTTTTAATCGGGTAGACGGAAAGAGTCATAGCCAAATACTGACTTATGATATTGTTGTGAGAAAACTAACATATGAATATAAAGAAGCAAAATGAGAGATAGTTAACATTTATCAAAAATCACAATTATTGATTAACTATCTTATAAACATATGTTCAAATGAAGGAGATTGGGTTCTGGATTTATTTTATGGCTCAGGTGAGTTTTATTATATGGAATTGAATTTCAATATGTTATTTTTTAATTAATATGTCATTGTACTAATTTAGTTCATTATTTCTTTTGTGCTTGATAATTAGGTACAACGCTAGTATGTTGCCTTCAAAAAGGAAGAAATTGCATTGCAATTGAAAAAGATCCAGTATAGTGCAATTTCATTCAACAAAGAATTAATGTTCTTCAATTTCTTCCAGATGCAATGCAAGAAATTAGGTTGAAGAAATGAGATTTTAGTGAATCACGTGTGGCAAAAAAGGCAAAGGAATCCAACCACCATTACATGGAATGTTTGGAAAGACATACATTGGGAGATTCGCAGACATCAAAGATCCATTAGAAGAGGAAAATGAGTAAAAGGAAGCAGAAAATATTGTGGAAGAAGACAATGATGAAACTCTAGAGGACGAAGAGTTTGGATTACGTGACATTGTTGATTAATTTTAAGTTATGCTTGGAAATCAAGCTTTGTAATGTTTTGACTTTGACATTTTATGAGAAGAATAAACACTCAATTAAAGTTGTTATGTGTTCAATATTTGTAATATGTGATTTTCGCATTGATTTTTAAGTTAATCATTATTTTTTGAAAAAAAAGTGATTATTATTATTTTTTTGACATAAAATTCATTAAAAAAAACTATTATTTAACCATTTTTAGATAAAATTTTCGTATAAAAATTGTGATTTTGACATGTCAATTCTAGAAAAAAAAATTATCAAAATGTGTAGTTTTTTAGTTATATTTATGTTAAAAATGGTTATTTTTATGTCCATTGTTAAAAAATATTGTTTTTAAGAAACAATTATTTCATGTGGATTGAAAAATTAATTAAGGATGTATAAATATGTAGAATATCGAAAATTCAAAATATCGACCTTCTAATTTAAAAATGCAAAACAATAAAAACCTCACTACAAAAAAATTAAAATTAAAATAAAAAATAAGAAAATATGAAGAAAATGACCACTTCAAAAATTATCAAATTTACAAAATAATTATTTACATTTCATATATTAGAAAATTTAAAGTCAAAAAATAGGTCTTTTAAAATAAGGGTCTGATGCAGAATACCCACTTTTTTAAATCAGCATGAAAATCACTACCATTCTAAAATGTGATGTACATAAAAAAAATTAAAGTGCCAAAAACTATGCTCTAAAAAAACATGTGTGTTCTGCATCACCCCTTTTCAAAATCATGTCACTTTTTTGCTATCTCTACGAAACGGGTACAGTATCAATTCTCGTTTCAAAGTTTACATTGTTAATATTTGATTTATAATATTAGTCACCAATATAATTGTGTATGTTAAATCGTCATCATGACATAATCATCAACATCTTTGTAACTAAGAGCAAGAACTAATGTAAGTAGACACATAATGAATCCATCATATAATTAGACATAGTCATAAAATACATTCATCACAACTATTATCATCATAACATCAAAATGGAAAAATAATTATTATCACATCCACTCATAATAAGAGTCAAATATTTGGATCATCAACCTAAGATCCTCAAAGAATAATGTATCAAGGATAATTTCATATAAGGATCAGAAAAATAGTGTGGGCATTGCATGCATCGAATTCTAGTTAGTGATGGAAGATCAAGTAGTTTTCCATAGCTATACTAAGATTTTCTACTAATTGTTTTTCTTTAAATGTGCACCAATTTTGGTCAATGATATTTCCTTTTTAATTAGGAGGTTGTTCTCATCAAAATTTGCAATCTTATACTTAGAATATGAAATAACTAAATTGACTTGGTACATGATAATTTGCGAATGAGGAATGACACAATTTGAAGGTTACTTCAAATTTTGAAGAAAATATGGGATTACTTTGGTGTCCTATTTTCAAATTTTTTTCACATTGATACTTTTCATATTGTTTTCTAAGAAAAATGTAAATTCGTATGAGCCCAAGGGTGAGATAGAGAAGGATAAATTTATATGGCCTTTGAGTAATTGGTTAAAGTTGAATTTGATTCATTTTGGAAGCAGGTATTCCATGGGGCTTCACTCAATGAATCTCTGACATAGCATGTGTGTTCATGGCATACTAAGCAATACCCTTAATTTGACTACATATTGGAAAATACTTCTAAAAATGACATTATTTAACCCCCTACCAATACGAACCCAATACACATTTCCAATTGAAAAAACCCCTACTCTCACTAGATATTGTAGCTATCTATTTTTCTTTAACATTTATTATACCCCTTTATATTTTTTCATTAACTTTGAGCTCCATTTTTTATACCTGCCAATATAAAAACCCTTTACCCCCTATTATATGCCAAATATATTATGTCATTTTTTTCTCAATATATATCTCCCAATATGAACCCATGTGGTATGGTATTGCTCCACTTGTGAATCCCCTGTGAGGTATTTGGAGCTTTTAGTGAATACTGATATAAGGAAATTTTAGGACAAAACTTTAATGGGCGTAGGTTCTGAACGAAGTTGTTTGACTTCTCAAAATTAATGTTATAACACAAAAATTATATCACAAAAGGAGAATAAAGTAAAATAAAGCATTAACTAAAGTGTAAACCATCTAGTGATGTGAAGAGCATTATGAGTTGATTATGAGTTGACAATATGAACTAGGCTAAGTACTAACTAGATCGTAGACCATCAAGTTATGGAGAAGGAATATTTTTAAATATTACTATCACATATTTATGAACATTATGTAGATTTTGCGCATCTAAATCTACAATCGAATTAATCTATTATATATTGACAACATAAATCTCCTATATATCATTTTCTCATTAAAAGTCACATTGTTAAATCTATATTGTGAACATGGAATGAAGTAAATCTCCTATATATCATTTTCTCATTAAAAATCACATTGTTAAATCTATATTGTGAACATGGAATGAAGCAGATTTGTAAAACAATGGCATGCTACAAATATGTTACCATTTATCCATTATATGTGTCACTTGTAGAGGGTACTAAATTCACATCAAAACCCCAAGTGTAAATTGTTGATGTGACTCTTCCACCTTGGTCACAATATCTACTTTCATTGCAAGAGATGACATCGTTCTTTGCATCCAATTGTATGTCACATCACAATAATATTAATATCCAATTCAAATAGCTTACTTCTGATCTTTATTCTTGTGAAATTTAAAGCATACAAAATTGCCCTTATAGAGTAATATGTTCCCTTTCTCGATATTCTCCTACTATCATTCCAAGTGAGTGTTTTGTTCTTAGTGTCTAATCACATCTTACCTTTTACGTTAATAGTCAATTCAAATAGCTTACCTAAATTTCAATCTTTATAATTATGAGATATGAAGCATATAAATTCACTCTTGCAGACTAATATGTCCTCCTCTTGATATTTTCTTGCTATCTTTCCAATTGATGATAATATTCTTGGTGTTTGATCTACTAAATGTTATGAATGGATTCTCCGCATGAATAATCATAATCTCTTTGTGTAGTACCAAAAAAAGAGTGGACATTTCAATTTTTTATCACAGTGTCACTCTATCTAGACATTATTTAATTCTTTGATTGAAGATTATATTCATCTTTGGAAAACTCTCCATAAGAAATAGCTACCCAAAATGAATCCTAACTTCATCTTGTTGCTTAAGATTTAAAAATATTCATTCAAAATTATGAACTAGAAATGTAACCATACAAAGAATAAGATTGATTTTAATCCTTGTATGGAAATTTTCAATTGAACTATGTCACTATGTTGAATTCTATGCCATAAATTAGTTCTTTGAGAAATTTATAAAGCTCAATATATTTTCTCTTATGAATGTCCCCTCCAAGAAAGGATGTGTTCATAATTATTCTCCTATAAATGCTTATGTGCATTAATCACTACATGATTTTGCCTATTCATTGGAATTGCATTGATGGCTTCTTGGAACATAATGGAATTCCTCAAACTCACACCATATTTACCATTTACACAAGGGCTTTTTCAAAATTCATAGGAATATGCTCTAATTTTCAATATGAACTATGTTCACTTCCATTGAATATTTATATGGCATTTAGATATCCTTCTAATGCAATTGTAAAGCTGCATAAACATGTCTAGAAATGTAAGAAATAATTCTATAATGAGTAATCATCTACAACTATCAATCATTGTTGTTATAAGATTTATGCACACTTTAGTTTCATGTATATCATACTTAAGAAAAAAGAAGAAGAATTCTCTTTATCATGGTAAAGGAAAATTTTCATCACATAGAAAGAAAAATTATAACAACATGATGTACTACATGAAGACAAGCATTCAGACAATATGATGTGTCATGAAGATGGACATATCTTGGAACAGTGAAATGCTGCAAAGAACGAAAAATTGAGGTGATGTAATGTTTCACAAATAAAAACACTTTGGGCGTGAAATGCAACAAAGGACTTGTCGCTAAAAAGTTAGCGGACCCCACTTGACTAGATGACCATTCCTTGGTAAACTCAATGACCATCTGATTTATCAGTGCCCGGCTTGGAAGACAGGTGGACATCCCCATTACTCAGCTATTTTCCCTAATAATTATTGGGTATTTTTTTTGTTTGTTTAATGTTGTCCAAAGCATCAAATATTTTTTATAATGCATAGGGATGTGTGATGAATCTCATGTTTCCACAATACAATAGAGTAACATACAAAGTAAGGAACTTTAGAACCTATATCTTTTTTCATGGCATATCACTTACAAATATGGGTTTAGCATCCTTGTCAACAGAGGGAATCTTATGTTGTGTCTATCATCTTTCATTTGGTCTAAAGGCTCTCGATGGGCATGTATCGAGTTACGTCACTAGATTGGAAAATGTGAGGTGCATCCATTGGAGAAGGATTTATTATTATAATATAAAAGGTGATGTGGACCTATAGTGGAGTAAATTTATTTATGGTCAGTGGGGAATGGTCAATCCAAAGTGGAAATAGGCACCAAAAAATAAAAATACAGGTTCAATTCTCTCAACACTCTCAGGTTCAGGCTCTATGGTTGAGTCGGCACGAAGTGATCCCTTTGGGTGGATCTTCCTAGTACAAATATTTCGTGGATGTATCAGAGACCGATCTCTAGGGCCTATGAACCACATAGGAAAAAAACACAAAAAGAAACTATGTATTAGCAAATTACAATATCAATATTTTAAGGTACAATGTAAGAGTTGTAGCATTCAAATTTTAATGTCAACATGTTTGCTAATTGATGCATGAACCCTTGTTTAGTTGATCATTGAAATAGTTCCAATGGCCATCACACTGCTACTTTGGGATACAATGAGGTGATTCACCCTATCTAGGTTTCAGCTCAACCTTTGTGAACTTTGTCTGTTGTTATTGCACCTACACCTACAAGACCAAGATTGTTATATTTATTATTAAAGAATATGAACTAACCATAATGGATTTTAGATCAATGTTGGAAATTTATCCCATGGTCATCCCATGGAAATTGATGAGAAAGATAACTTGAAAATAAGAACCCTCCACCTATACACACAATTGAAGCTTCAAAAATATGTGGATTGTACTTCACTCATTCAAGTATCGCCAAATAAAAAGGAATGACTTTATGAAAATGTTGAATATTTTGTGTAAGTCATCAACTATGCTAAACATTAAATTCAAACAACTTGACTTATAATTGAAATATGTTTTGGATGTGTAGTATTTATGCAGTGGTCCTTTTTTGGCCACTCAAAATAAAAGGGGAAAATGATATTTTTGGTTTGAAATATGATCAGAATCATTTTGGATCAATGAAATAATAGATATCAGAAGTTAACATTACACAATCTTGTTTTTTAGGTGTAATAGAGGGAGATTAATCCATTTTTCATTAAAAATGACGATCTTTTAATTCAAAAGTACAAGTTCAACCGACATTGCATAAAGGTTAATTCCAACAATGTGAAATTGGAAAATATCATAATCGTAGACATTTAAACTTATATTATGACACTTATTTATTAAAAAAACATTATGTTAAGATATCTCAGTTATGTGTCTTTTAATAGTTACTTTGTGAAACCAATGTGCTTTGTAATCAAACACTTACTATTAATAAAGGACCAATTGATGAAATTCCAAGGTCAACTAGTCTCTATTCTATATTTAAGATGTATATAGTGTCATTCATTGCATCTACTTAGATTGCAATAAAATGCTTGGTTTTTTTTAACTTTCATTCTATTAATATCTTTTGAAATAATGTAAAAGCAACATTTGGATTTACATTTTCAATGGTGGCATTGATGAATATCTATCTATTTACATAATATAGAATCAAGATTATGGTGATCATGAAGTCATGATGATTTGGTTTTGTGATATATGTATTAGTTTATATGCATTTTGTCTTTGCAAATATCGATATGGGCTTTATGGACGAAGTTTTTTTATGATCAGGTATTATTTAAATTGTTTGAGTGATACAATTAAAGTATGGGGCTTATGATGTTGCCTTATGATTCCAAGTATAACTCATGTTAAGTATTTCCAATAGCATTCCACTTTTTCGTTGTGTTTTAGTAGCACCCAATCCCAAAAGACCACATATTTCATTGTCATCGTAGTAGTTGATGAGAAGACTTCAAGGAGTGAAATACATTGTATAGATGTTGAATTTTGTAGTTGGTTCCAATTCCAAAATCCACCCACTTCATACAATTATGAAGAGGTCATTTTTAAGGGTGCAATCCTTGTGGGACATTCATCATATGTCGAGATCGAATTGACCAATGTAATTTTTCAAGGGAATTAGTGTATCTAGTTTACCAACATGTAACTTGCCATTAATTATCAAAATTAGTTTACATCATTAGCTTTTCATTTATCGTCATAAAGTTAGGAGCGTAAAAAAGTTAGCCTCAATTATAGGCCAAATTACCGGATGTTAATATGTCGTCATTTTCCATGAGTGAGGCTTTTCGTGTGACAGATCTTCATCCCCCAAAAGCCACATGTTTGTTGAACTTACAAATTTCACCACACAACATTTCCATTACGTCTCTATCAAAACTAGGTTACCAAATTTTGGAATTATCACCCAAGTATAAGAATTCAGAAGATTATAATGGCTTCCCATAAGAGTTTTTAGATGGAATTAGCCGAAAATAATAAATTTATAATAAAATGTGGCATGACCTGAAATAAAAATTACCATAAAATATAGCATAACGTATGGAAAATCCTTAAACACTTCTAGGCACCTTGTGTGTCATAATGAGGTCTCCCTTCCTAATATTTATGAAGTGGTAATTACTTTCTCCTGCCTCTCTCACATGAGAATTAATTTGTGTAGAAGGAACAAATGATAGTTGATAAATATGGTTTGAAGGTTTGAGGTATAGACATATTTTAGAATTTTCAAGGGTTTTTTGGGCTTTTTTCAGGATTTCAAATTAGCTTTTGAGCTCACTATCATGTTTTTATGTTTTTTCTTTTTTTTTCTTTTTTTTTTCCTTTTTTTTTTTTATGTATATGGCAGTGGGATATACAATTTTTTAGTTTCATATCCATTTCTCTTTGGCTTTTGGTCACACTTCTTATCCAAGGACTTATTAGTATGTGGTTGTTTAAAATTAATTTTTTTTCCAAAGCACACCAAAGAATGGAACATCATTTTCGCAATCAAAATGCTTCTCTAATGGAACAACATATCATACTCACTATTATTTTTGCAATGGTGAATCTTGTCATGTTAGAAAAAAAGAAAAAGAAAATAGTGAACCATCATGTCGCACTCAAATCATTTTTCTTTCCAAACACATTTCAACCTATAAAAGTTTCATTTTCCTACGCTACATTATACATATCCAAAGTGACACACATTTTATTGCATCGCATTATTTTTTCTATAAGTGTGGTATAGAAAAACTAAAGCACTTTTAAAAGAAGACATCAAAGGTGCATTAGCATTTCCTAATGTGATGCACTCCAAATAAGGTCTTTTTTGTTCACATCATTCCAGGGTATTAGGGAGAGAAGAGGATCACTTTATTTAACAATGGTTAATATTTTCCACACCTAAATATGTTTAACCATAGTCAAACATTATCAACCATTATCAATTATAATGAACAACAAACAACCAAAGATAATTATACTCATTCTACAATTAATCATAGTTAACCATTGAGATCTATAAAGAATGGAAGTCAACTATTGTCACCAATAATTAGACATAGTGAAAAAAAATCAGTGATAGTCAACCATAATCAACAATCATCAACCCTATCAACATTGTCTTCTATAGTCAATCATATTTTAGCATCATCAACCATCGTTCCCCAAAGTTAACAAAATTTAGCCTACAATCAATCATAGCTAGATATTATGATCTCTACTTGACCAAATTCAACCATCATACTCAACAATAATCACTTATAGTTAAAAATAGTTACTCTTTGACACACTCAAACATGTTTTTATCATAGGAAAACATTGTCAACCATAATTAATAATAACCAGCCACAATAAGTCAAAGATAACCATACTCAATCTACAATCAACCATACTTAACCATTAAGAACCATATTAGGTTGAAGTCAACCAATGTCTATAACAATTAAAGATTATCAACTCCATCAATAAGTTTTAGTATAGTGAACCGTTGACAATCAAACCTAACCAAAATCAAACTACAAACAACCATAGTTAACCACTATGCTCTCTACTCAACCAAACCGATCATACTCAGCCATACTTTTAGTTAACACTGGCTACTCTTTGACACACTTAAACATGTTTAACCAATAGTGTCATTTCTATGATAGAATATGATAAAGGGGAGATGAAAATTCACGGATGTGAGATGTAAAAATGAAATACCACCAAATCAACCATCAATATATGTGGTACAAGAAAAAAATAAAAAAATTAAATAAAATAAAATAAAATAAAAAAATTAAATTAAATTAAATTAAATTAAATTAATAAATATATTTTAGGTACATATTTCTCAATAATGATGCCAATGAAATTCATTGAAATCAAGAGCTCCTTTACACTTAATATTTTAAAGCCATGTTGAAGAAGCACTCACTCAATTGGTAGGATCATCAATAGTTATATTGTTCATGATT
This sequence comes from Pinus tabuliformis, assembly GCA_031772625.1. Lineage (NCBI taxonomy): Eukaryota > Viridiplantae > Streptophyta > Pinopsida > Pinales > Pinaceae > Pinus > Pinus tabuliformis. The sequence continues at coordinate 1,725,149,332 of CM062817.1, read as the reverse complement.
CCTCTTGGACTCTTTGCAAGTTTTCCAAATGTGATGACTATGGTTGTCCAAAAAATTCTAGGTATTTTGGTGCCTGTTAGATGAAGAAGAAACCATTCTTTCATTTTACAAAATTTTGGTTTCTTCACATTATTAAGATTGCTTTACTCAATACCATTTTAGATTTTTTTCCCTTCCTCACGTTGAAGAAAAGTTTGAGACATCGCATTGTGTTGCACAGACACAAACTTTTGTCAATTCAATATGTTATGACAATATACAAATTGGAATGATGCAATGTGTCACAATGAAAGGCATTTTATGTGGGATACAAACTATGTCATGCTAAAGTAGAGTTTCTAAAACTATATTCTATTACACAGAAAGAAACTTTGTCACGATGTGACATGTCATGACAACAAAAATACTCAAATGATGTGATATATTACAAAGAAAGTCCTTGAAACTTGATACATCACATAGAAATTAATGGTTATGTGATGCAATATGTTGTGACAAGGAGACTTTGGAGTGAAGTGATATCTAGTGGCCAACGACATATTAGGTCCTATACACACTTGCATAAAATTGCACAAAGTTTCAGTGTCTCACATGTACAAAATATTTGATGTAATGTGATATGTCACGATAAAGGAAAACTTTTAGTGATGTGGCTTTCATGAATAAAATATTTTATGTGTGATATGCACTATGTTGTTTCAGTGGAAATTTTTAGAAAGTCTGATGTTTCTCAATAATAATTAACCATGGTCAATAATCATCAACCATATCAACATGGTCCATTATAGTGAATCATACTCAATCATTATTAGCTATTGTCCATAATAGTCAACCATCGTCAACCCTATCAACATGTTTTAGTACAATCAACTATAGTCAACCATCATCATTCATAGTCAACTAGTAATAACCAAATCTAACCAAAGTCAACCTACAATCAATCATAGTTAACAATTTCATTCTTTACTCTACCAAATTTAATCATCAAACTCAACCATAGTCGCTTTTAGTTAACAATAGTTAGTCTTTGAGACACCCAAACATATTTAAACGACCAAGGCATTTCTACGATAGCATATGATAAAGGGGAAATGAAAAATTATGGATGTGAGATGTGACAATGAAATGCCACCAAATCGATCATTAATATATACAAGGCAAGAAACAAATAAAAACAAATAACACCATGCATCTCTTCTTGAATAATCATGCCAATGAAATACATTTAAAACAAAATCTCCTTTACACTATAATCTTTCAAAGTCTTCCTGAAGAAGTACACTCTCTCAACTTGTTAGATCATTAATATTTATATTGAGGTTTCCCTTGGACTCTTTTCAAGTTTGCAAAAATGCAACAACTATGATTAACCAAAAATTTCCATGTATTTTGGTGTCTTGTAGAAGAACAAGTGATCGCTTTTAATTTATGCAATTCTAGTTTAAGTTTAGGAAAGAACATTTTGTTGCACATGTTAAATTTTTGGGGTTGTTACAATATTTATGTATAACATATTTACTTTCACTCATACCTAAATTTATGCAAAGAATTGCATAAATTATGGTGGGCAACAATTCCTAGTAAATATGTTTAATCACTGAAATATAAAGAATGTATTACATATTTAATTTTTAGTTCTACCCATGGAGGAACAATTTAACAAAGTCAAACACTATGTGGGCACATTATAACCCAATTCATGGTGATCTTTGGATAGTTGCAGGATATATTCCCCAACTATTTAGAAGAAAGAAAATTTAAATTTAAATTTAATTTGGAAGGGAATGTGCAAAAAATTTTAAGGCTTGGAGGACAAGAATGGGTCTCATTCTTGAAGAGAACGCAATATTATTGAACCTCAGGATCATGAGGGAAAGGCCAAGCACAAGAAGATGGAAATTAAGGCCAAGAGGATTCTTATTGAATCCATAAAATACCATTTGATTCCATTTGTTGTTGGTTTGAATACTTCAAAGAAAATATATTGTAATGTTCCAAACTTAAATAGACATTGATATGCAAAACAAAATTGATTTGTGACATAGGAAATAAAAACAATCAACAAATTCTTATTAAAACTCCAGAAGTAAGAACCAACTGAGCCATTTTATTAATCAATGGAGCAGTACAATAGTATGGATGAATGCATCTGGTCTTGCCTCAATGGCAAGCATGATAGAATCCAGGTGATGAGACAAAGTTATCAAGTACTAAATAATGTTTGCTCCTCTAATGCTCTGCGCTGCCCAGAAAACTACACTTCTTGTTGGAAAGGAGCTGCAAGAAACTCCACTTTCACTGCTTGGAAAATGCTACAAATTCATTCTCAAGCTCATTGACCAAAACCCACAAAAACCCAGAAATGGTTTGGCTCGATTTTGACCTCCCAAAATCGACCCCCAAAGGCACTGTGCAGTCCCCAGCGATTATGCATTGTCTTCTACAAAGATATGGCTAGAAACCCCACTTCCGGTGCTCAAAATTATGAAACTTTATATCTGGGATCCTTGTCAAAAACCCAGAAATGGTTTAGCTGATTTTGACCTTCCAAATTTGGCCTCTAATAGGCCCTACGCCCTCCAAACTACTCAAGGAATACGACCTATAAGGAACACCAATGAAATCCTCCTCCAAGCTCCAAAAATGCAGCAATCACCTCTCCAAATATTTCCCTTAACCTCCACGGTGAATTTTATCCTTAGATATTGCTACTCTACCCTCCACATGAGCACCTAGTGTTGCATCCGCGTTGGCCCAGGAAGTGCAAAAGTCACCCTGCAAGGTAGCACACTCCTCCACCTCCAAAACTCTCCCAAATGCCAACAATCCTCTGATGCCTCCTCTCCGGAAAATATCTCATCCAAAATCCACTGCAAGACACCACAAGCAAAACCAACCTCCTCTTCACTGCGCCCTCCAGTAATACTCACCACCCAGAGATGAATGCAATCGTTGGAAATCACAATGAGATCCTCCTCCTAAAGAAATGAAGAAAAACCTTCCTAGGGTGGCACTCGAAATCCCCCGAAGAAAGGGTGAGCTCTTCGCTTGAAGAATTCTTGCTAAATGACAAGTGACTTGGCTAAGCAGCTCGAGTAACCAAAGAGAAATTTGATATGCCAAAGATGATGAAATGAGGAGAGTTTCTTTCCTTATATAGATTTTGTGGAGAACTTTTCCCTCCATTTTCCCTCCATCGTGGGTACCTCACTTAACCATCGATTTCCCCTCCATGCAAATCGAACTAGGGAATATGTATTCTCCTAGTGTCGGTGGCCCCCGCGTATAACTTAACCACATCAAAATAACTTCTAGCCTCCTAATAAAATTGAATAGGCCCCATTACTTCTAAAATTGACTCAAAAATGTAGAAATTAATCCTGTTTCAAAATAGTTTAGGAAGGGACATTACATATATGATGCCCTAGTAGGGTTGTATGTAGTCAACAATATTGGTCAGAAGATGACCTTGAGGAATCAACTTTGTGATATTTAGATGTCTAGATTAAATACTCTAGTTTCCTAATTCATGAGGATCTCTCAGTTGAGAGATCAACTCAAGGCCATTTAAGGAAATATTGATGAATTAGAACTTGTGACAGTGACCCTTAATGGGTTTATGAATTCATGGGATTCATTTGTATCAGGCATTTATGTCAGAATAGAAATTCCAAAGTTTGATCAGTTATGGACTTCTTGTACCCAAGAGGAGTCTAGGCTAGTATCAAATGGGAATATTCAGAGTCCTCAAGATGGTGAGTCCAATGCGTTTCCAGGTCATACTAAGAATGGTAAAGGAAGAAGAAAATTTGGAAAATTTCATAAAAGGAATATAGGTAAAAGACCTACTCTTGTTCAAAATTAGAAGAAGAAGGATATGTCAAAGATTCAGTGTTTTGGTTGTCACAAGTTTGGTCACTATAAAAATAAGTGGCCTGAAGGTAAGAATGGCAGGAAGAGAAAGGGCAAGCAGCATGCTTCAGCAATACACATTGATGATGATAAACATCCACATCATAAGAGATCCACAGATGTCAGTACAGAAGATATAGATTCCTTTATTGAATTGAGGCTTCTGTGATCCATATCAGGTTTTGCAAGAGATTTTTCGGCGTAAATCACAAGATCTATCATTTGTCGACGCGTTTCGAACCAACTAGTGTGGTTCATCTTCAGGACAAGTTGAAGAATCAGATTCGGCTTTGCATGTTAAATAGTTTGAGCAGAGCCTCCAACGGCTAAATTTGACTAGAGACGAGGGTCAAAAAACCAGTTATTTAATAATTAAAAGGAAGTTAATTAAATAAGGGACCTTACCTCTAAATAAATAAATAATATGTATAAAAAAATTAATTTAATTGGTTGTTAATTTAATAGTTAGTTAAAAGGTTTTAAATATCAATACATAGAAAATATAAATATTAGAATAAAGCGTATAACTAACTATTTATAGAGTTATAACTAACCAATTATAAAGAATTATAAAATTGGTTGTTAAGTTAAGAAAAAAAAAAAAAAACATCTATATATGTTAAAATAAAATAAAATAGTATTTTTTCTAATATTTATTTATTTATTTATTTTATTCTAATATATATAGTTGTATTATTATTATTATTATTATTATTATTATTATTATTATTTGGTAACTTAACAACCCATCGAACCTTCAACTATGCTGCAGAATCAGTCATTACCTGCAAAATTGGTGCAATTCAGTAGCTTATGCAAATATTGAGTTAAATAATAAAGAACAATGAAACTTATGAAATAAAATATGTTTAAGTACCTGATATTGCCATGAACCTTTTAAACTAATGCTCAATTAGAGTTATTAGAGTGAAAAGGAAGGAGGATGGAGTGTAAGAAGGTTATCAAAAAGAGACAATTTCAGGCTTCAATGCCCTCAATAAACTTTTTATGATTAAGGCACAGTTGAAGTTATGAGTGCTCAACATACCCCACCCCTGCTACAATCGGTCTAGCAATAGCCCTCCATCTTACCAGGTGAATCTTCCCCTTCAACTCAAAACCTGAATAGGTAAATCTCGCCATAATCTCATTAATCATATGACAGGCCTCCATAGGTAGTAGAAACAAATACATCCAGAACATCGAGATGTTTTGAAGGACATATTTGACTAGGGTCAATCGACCACCTAAGGAAAGCCATTTGTTTGCCACCCAAAGAATTTTATGTTGAATATGTCCAATAGCCAATCCCAATCTTTGTTGTTTTATTTATTTTCCTTTAATTGAAAACTCAGGTATTTGATGTCGACTCCCAGATTAGTCGTTGTTATCCCAAATAAGAAACAAATCTCCCTGCACTGTGGATCATCCAAGTCTTTCGTGATCAATATAGATTTGTGTTTGTTCATATAGAGGCATGATGTTGCAGCTAAAGGACCATATAATCTAGTGAATAACCCTCCAATCTTCATGATCAGGTGCTCAATATTTAGCTCAAAATTCAAAGTTCTCAGATTGGCTCGAAAATTGTATGGCTACGTTTGTCTCGTCAATACGATCGCAACGCAATTCGTTTCATTGAAAACAGAGTCCGGATGAAGGAGAAGAGGCCTACTGTTCGTTTTCCCAAACAGAGAAAAAAAATTACAGAATGGGACAGAATGATGACATGGCAGTCCGGTCAGCAAGGGAAATCTTCTTCTGTTTTCGCCCAATGGGGCTATGACAAGTGTCACCTCTGGATTCGCCAGTTTGGTTGTGTGAAGGTGAAATTGCCTAATTAGCCTCTAAAGTGGAATTTGATTTTTTATTTATTTATTTAAATATTTTTATATATATTTTATATATAATTATTATGTTATATTATATAATATTTTAAATTATATCTTATAATATAATTAATATATATATTATATTTTTTAAATATATTTAATTAAATAATAATTCAAATCCTAAATCTGCATATCACCAAAGCTTTGAACCATATTAAAGTCAACGAATAAATTTTTGGGCACAATGTTTTTCTAATATGGTGGCAATATATATATTTCGTAGGGCAAAAATACATATGGGATGGGTGGAGGTTGGGTTTGAACACGTGATCTCCCCCTCCCAATACTAAGCCTTTTCTGTTGGACCACCAGTGCATATTTTGAAATAACTAGCCACATACATTTATTTAAATTCCACAGTTATGACCGACGGCAAGGGTGGTGGGAGCCAACCCCCACCCCATGCGACCAAGCGCCCAAAACCAAGAGCTAGGGGCTAGCGCTAAGCGCAATTAGTGTGTCACTAATCCTGGTTAAAATTAATTAATTCGTTCATTAATTTGGCGGAAATTATGGCGGAGCCACCAAATCCGGAACCGCCACCAAACTTGGCAGACTTAACTGCAGCCTCTCCAGATTTAGCGAGGTTTCCTAAGAAAAATTTAATGAAGCATGACTTGCTTAATTTTCGACCAAATTGAGATCAAAAAGATGTGTTTTTGGCTAATTTTGACCTTTTGAACACATTCGTGCAGGTATCAGGAGCCATATAACTTTGTAAACAACATTTTTTCCACATTGAGCTAATACAGAGGTCCAAGCCATGGAAGCTGGACCAAGGAGATGTAGCCCAGGAGGGGTGAACTCCTTCATCAAAACATTGTGTTAATGTGTCTCTTTGATGGTTTGCTGCACTATACATGTTTTCTATTCATTATTGGTTTTTGAAGCTATTTTTCTCATGAATGTATTGTTAAACTTAAGGAAATTTACCTGTTTGTAAGCACCAACTAAGGAAACCTCAACACAAAAATCAAGAAGAAAGAACATGTTTATAGATCTGTATTTGTTATTAGCACAGCAAAACTAATCATACAAAAACAGATCAAGTTTGTATCAAAGCCCAAGGTTGAGTTGCTTGATTGCTTGAGTTTGTGCAATAGGATTTTAATGGTTTCAAAATTATGATGCTTACAAGGTTAAAGTTGCATAGAGGAGAAGGGAAGCTATTGGTTCCAACTCCTGAGGTAATGCCCGAAAGAAGGAGAGCCACAAGGCCACAATCTCCACCACCCAAAGTTCCAATTCCAGCTACACTTGTAACTCCTCAAGTTTTGCCTTCAACTGAGATTGAAGAGGTACAATCAGTACAAGTTTTTGAGCCTGAATCCATAGCCATTATGTCTAAAGAAAGAGAGCCTGAAGATCCCTCTTCAGAAGAGGAATAATTCAAGAAATTTTTCTATACTTTGACTAAAATGGTTAAATTCCTCTATGAAGAGAGGAACACTAGAATGGTTGGAGAGAGTTCTAAACCTCCACATGGAGAAGGAAGCTTAGAGGACAAAAAAAATGAGAAGAAGGATCCCAAAGGGAATGGTGGAAATCCACCTCCATCTCCAACATCCTCAACATCTTCCTCATCATCTCCATCATCTCACACAGCATCATCTCCATTACCACCACTAAAACTGCCCATACTCATTCCAAAACCCCAAAAGGAAAAACTCCATTACTAAAATTGGACATAAAATTTGAACTTCCCGTGTACAATGGAGAGGTGAATGCAGAAAAGTTGGACAATTGGATTCGAGAGTTGGAGGTATACTGCAGAATTAAGAACCTTCAAGAAGACGACATGAAGATCCAATTGGCTTCACTAAGGCTAGAAGGAGCTGCATTAGTTTGGTGGGAAGCAAAGACTCAAGAGGAAATGATAATCCATGGTAAGATATCCATCGCTTGGGTTGAATTTTTTTCTGGAATTAAAAGACAATTTTATCCTTTAGCTTATATGCAAAAATCCATTATGAATTGGCATAATTTTAGGCAACTTAAAGGCCAAACAGTCCAAGAGTATACACAGAAGTTTAGGAAAAGAGCTTTGTTATTATGAGTGAATTTGAATTCCCAAGATACACTGCTGAAATATATTGGGGGTTTACATTCCTATTTGAAACATATTATCCTTATGTTTAATCCAGACAATTTAGATGAGGTATGTGTGCAAGCCATGCACCTTGAATCTAGAGGAAAGAACACTTATGAAGAGAGTAGTAATATAAATCCACCTAATGTAAAGGAGAAAGAAAAGGGTGGAAAATGTAAAGGAAGAAAAATGCAAGTGTGAAGAAAGAAGGGGAGAAAATCACATGCAAACAGTGTTCCAATGAGGGGCATGATGAAGCCCACTGCTGGAAATTGCATATAGAAATGAGACCAAATAAGTTCAATAATAAAGGGAAATAGAAAACCACTGCTATCACTCAAGAAGATTTAGGTTCTGAATGAGGTGATGAAAACAAAATCACTATCATGGGAATCAAAGGAAAACAAGGTATTGCAAGCAATAGTTCACAAAACTATAACACTACTACTACTCCAGATGAAAAGAGATGAATTGAGTTATTTCATGTTAGGGTCATATCTAAACACACCAAGATTGACACACTCTTCGATAGTGGGTCACAAGCGAATCTAATCTTTGAAGACTTAGTCAACAGATTGAATCTTGAAACTGTACCTCACCATAAACCATACCCTTTGGGATGGATAACAAGAGACACCAGTTTACAGGTTACAAGAAAATGTTTGTTTAAGTTTGCAATCACTACAAATTTTGTTGACAAAGTAGAGTTAGATGTGGTACCACTTGATATTTCAGGTGTGGTGTTGGGTAGTCCATATTTGTATGACCAAAAAGCAGTCTTTTACCGCCATGAAAACAAGTATCACTTGTTCAAGGATGGTGTGGAGTACATAGTGAGAGCCCATCGCAAAAAGCTGAACATTTCTTTGGTTAATGCAGGGGAGGCAAAAAGACTAGTGAATTCAAGTAAAAATTTATTACTTCTCATGTTCAATCCAAATGATGATATTGTTTATGAAAATGTTGTTGCATGTAATGCAAGTTTAAATTTTGATTTGGTTTGTTCGGTTCATCAGAGTGATAAAGTATTTCAGGTTGTGAAAGAATCGTCCTTTAAGGAGAAAGAAACTTCACATGAAATATCTTTGTAGCAAGAGGTTTCTCTTGGTGATGTTAGCATGCAAGGGTTGACAAAATTGCAAAGTGTAGAGATACCAATGCAATGCAAAAGTTTGTTGAACAATGGGCTCATTCAATCATGCCTTACGCCATGTTGTGCACCGAAGGTTATGGTGCCAAAGAGGAATGGTAAGTATTTCAAGAAAGAGGAAAAAATGAGTAATTTTCGCCAAAGCAAAGTTGTAAAAAGAGGTAAGTGCAAGAATATACAAAACACCAAACAAAAATGGTTTGTATGGCTTTGTATGTTCTTTGTAGCACTTCTATTACATACATATATTTGAATTATAGCAAAAAATAGTCATTCCTTGAAGAAATTGTTCACTTGGGTGACATAAACATGTTGAGAAAGTTTTCTTATGCACATGTCATCTATGAAGGAAAATTGTTTGATGTTTTGAAGATATCAAAGTACAAGTTGGGTTTCACTTCTTTGATGCATTTGGGCCATGATGTTGGAGGAGGTAAGTTGAAGGCAAGCCTCTCCAAGTTGGATGCCATTACTGACTAGTCAATGCCCAAGATCGCCATTTTGATAAGAGGTTTGTTGGGAGCAGCCCAATGTTGGAGGAGAGTTGTTGTTGACATTTCTTCTTTTGAAGCTCCTTGGCATGCATTGTCATGTGTGTGCAAAGTCTTTCAGTGGGGAGGCAAACAACGAGAGGCATGTGTTGCTTCAAACCAAAAGATTAGTTCAATTATTTTTTATGCTCTTTCAAACTTGAAAGGTTCATTTGAGTTTTAGGTTTATGCAAGAAACTTCACCATATTAATTCATTTAGAAGATTTCCATGGTGTAAAGATTAAGTTGCAGCGATCCATGCACTATCATTGGATGGATACTTGTCAAAATTTTCAATTGGTTCGAAGGTACAAAAGGGGTATAAGCAGCAAGTTCATTGTTATGTCTTTTAGGCCTATTGGTTATGTAACTATTGTATTTAATCGTCATTATGTTTTACATGAAAGTTATGTTCAGAAAATTTCATACTTTCAAAATGTACAATTAGACTTGAGTCAAGAAAACCAAGTAGTGAAATTTGTCATCCATTTGCATTACATTTTGTGATGTCATCTTGGTAAGAAGGATGTTGCTTTTGATGGCGACATGGAAAAAAACATGAGTTTCTATGAACGACTAAAAATGGTGTAACAAATAGTGCAAGATCAGATTGAAAAGGGCAAAGACAAGTACAAGTATTATGTCAATCACAGGGATCAAGTCGATAGTGCAAGCCGGTGTCAGTTTTGCAAAAAGATGCTTCAAGTTGTTGAACAAGAAGAGAATTTTCATATTTCACATTCTGAATGCACTCCTACATAATTTCTGAATCAGTTTCAACAAGACACCATCCGTGACATAAGAACAGGGTTCTCAAGGCAAGTGAAAGTTGATTTCCTTGAAGAGGAGCTCAAGGAAACAAGTTCATCAAAAGCCAATTGGATCGAGCTTGGAAAGGTGAGGGGGATGTACCCTCGTCTACTTGTCAAATAATAGTATCTTTTGGAGTCCAAAAGGCTTCTAGTGGGGAGGAATGGTCAGGTGCTCAATATTTGGCTCAAAATTCAATGTTCTCATATTGCCTTGAAAACTGTATGGTTGCATTCGTCTTTTCAAGATGATCACAATGCAATTTGTTTCAATGAAAACAGAGTCTGGATGAAGGAGAAAATGCATGTTGTTCGTTTTCCTAAACAACAAAAAACATTGCAGAATGGGACAGAATGATGACATGGTAGTCTAGTCAACAAGGGAAATCTTCTTTAGTTTTCGCCCAATGGGGCTGTGACAAGTGTGATGTTCGGATTCGCCAATTTGGTTGTGTGAAGGTGAAATTGCCTAATTGGCCTCTAAGGTGGAATTTGATTTTTTATTTATTTATTTAAATATTATTATATATAATTATTATTTTATATTATATCATTTTTAAAATTATATATTATAATATAATTAATATATATTTTAAATATATTTAATTAAATAATAATTCAAATCCTAAATCCGCATATCACCAAAGTTCTGAACCATATTAAAGTAAACGAATAAATTTTTGGGTGCAATGTTTTTTTTATATGGTTGCAATAAATATATTTCATATGGCACAAAGACATACGGGATGGGCAGAGGGCGGGTATGAACCGGTGACCTCCCCCTCCCAATACCAAGCCTTTGCCGCTAGACCATCAGCGCAGAATTTTGAAATATCTAGCCACATATATTTATTTAAATTCCGCAGTTATGACCGACGGCGGGGGTGGTGGGAGCCAACCCCCACCCCATCCGACCAAGCACCCAAAACCAGGAGCTAGGGGCTAGCGCAATTAGTACATCACTAATCCCGGTTAAAATTAATTAATCCATTGATTAAGTTGGCAGCAAATATGGCTGAGCCACCAAATCCAGAACCGCCACCAAACTTGGTGGAGTTAACTCGAGTCTCTCCAGATTTAGCGGGGTTTCCTAAGAAAAATTTAATGAAGCATAACTTGCTCAATTTTCGACCAAATTGAGATCAGAAAGAAGTTCTTTTGGATAATTTGGACCTTCTGAACACATTGGTGAAGGTATCAAGAGCCATAGAGCTTTGTAAACAACATTTTTTTCCATATTGAGCTAATACAGAGGCCCAAGCCATGGACGCTGGACCAAGGAGATGTAGCCCAGGAGGGGTGAACTCCTTCATCAAAACATTATTTTAATGTGTCTCTTTGATTCACTATACATTTTTTCTATTCATTATTAGTTTTTGAAGCTATTTTTCTCATGAATGTATTGTTAAATTTAAAGAAATTTACCTGTTTGTAAGCACCAACAACTAAGGAAACCTCAGCACAAAAAGCAAGAAGGAAGCACATGTTTATAAATCTATATTTGTTATTAGCACAACAAAACTAATCATATAAAAACAGATCACTTCATTATCATTCATGCCTCCAAAAATAAGGTCATCGACAAACATAAGATGTGTGACCTACATGTTCTTTGTTACCTTCATTCCCTTAATGTTGCCTTTATATTTTGCATCTCTCAGCTTGAAATTCAGGCAATCCATAACCAAAATAAAGAGAAGTGGCGATAATGCACATTCCTGACAAAGTCTCCAATGAGCCTTGAAGAAACCAGTAGGGACTCTGTTTATTATAATGGCAAAGTTCGTTTTTTGTATACATGCCATTATCCAGCCAATATTTCTGAGAGAGATTCCCACCTTGTGCAATACCATCCTCAAAAACTCCCAGTCGATACAGTCATATGCCTTGATCAAATCCACCTTGATCAAACTTGCCCTCCTTTTCCTAAACTTCATAGTATGTAGACATTCCTGTGATATGCCTATATCATCCTATATTTGTCTGCCATCTAAAAATCCAAATTGTTCGGGGGAGATGTATGTCGAAAGTGTCTTCTTCATCCTCATTGCAATCAACTTAGAAATAATCTTTTATATTGCATTACAGAGAGAAATGGACCTATAATCTAATAAATATGTTGGGGTATCCTTTTTCGGGATCAATGTAATGAAAGTAGCGTTCAAGCCCTAGAAATATACCCAGTAACACAAGATTCTTTTGCAACTGCAAGAATATCAGGTATCATTAGCTCTTGGAAATGGTGAAACAGTTCCAAGCCCCAACCATTGGGTCTAGGGCTTTTCTCTTTCGCACTTGCCTGAATGACCTCCATTACCTCCTCTTTCTGAATCGGTCTTCCCAGAGTCTCATTCTCCTCTTGTTTGAACATAAGGGGCAGGGGTTCAATCATTTCCCGTTGTGCATCGTAATCATGTTCCCTAGCATCAAATTGGCTTTTGTAATGTTTGTAACCCTCCTGTTAAATCTCGAATTGATCATATAATATTTTTCCATCAGCGCCTCTGATACCCTTTATTGAGTTCCTCTATTTCCTGTTATTAGCGCACGCATGAAAGAATTTGGTATTTTTGTCCCGATTGCCACCCATAATGCACGACTCTGTAGTTGTCTTTCTGACTCTTGTGCCAATAGGATCTTATTTATGTCCGCTTCCAGTTCAATGATACATCGCTTGTATGAAACGAAGAAGAATAATGGGTCTTCAAGATCATTATAGTATTGCAAAGAAATTTCAATATCAGTTAAAGCCTTGAATTCTACCTCTTTTTTCTTTTTTATCCAAAGTCAGGCTTCCTTTTTTAATGCCGGAATTTTTGTGACAACATTTCCCATTTTTCCACAAGTAGTAGTGATGATCGGGCGATTCCATACCTCATGCACTATAGTATTGAAAGTCGCATTATGTAACTAGGTGGAGTCAAATTTGAATGGGAAGTGCCCCTTTTTTCCCAATCACTCCCATGACAGAGTGATCGGATGGTGGTTTGAAAGAAATGTAGAAATGACCATTGATTTGGCCCCCTTCAATATCCTAACTAGAGATTGGCTGATGAGAAAGTGGTCGACTCGCTTCGAAATGCCCTTCGTCCCAATATGACCATTATGCCATGTCGAGACCATAGATGCCAGAACAATGTCACACAGATCGAATGAGCTCATCAAATCCAGAAAGAATTTTGAAAGCGGGTCCACAGTTTCTCTTGACCCCCAAATCTCATGTCTACCCACTATAAAATTGAGGTCTCCGGACAAAATGATTGAATATAAAGCCAATATATCAGCGAAAACAATATTCTCCCATAATGTGAGCCTGTCAACATATGGGGCATAGAGATTGATGAGACGAATTATGTGCGTGGTTCCCGGCAGATGCCCTATCAAGAGAATACTAGCATCAAAACAAAATGCCAATAATGAAACATGGTTTGGGTTCCACATAGCTCCTAAGCCACCAGAGAGTCCAATAGCGTCCGACGCACAAACAAACTAGTCAATACAGACAACCAGCATAAAAGCTCATCACTGCTCACGGTTACACATGGTTTCCTATAGAAAAATCATGGAAGGACTCTCGTTGTACATTTGTTTCATCAACTGAAAAAGTGGGACAGTGATGCCCATAGTGTAACCCTGGTCATATCTTGGTATATATTTTTGAATATGATAGCCATCCCAAAATGTAATAGAATAAGATTTTTATGAATTTACAACATGTATATCACCATCATTGACCAATAAGTAACATGAGCAATAACATGTTCAACTTGATAGTCTATTAAGTTGAACATAAATATATTAAATTATTTCTAAAAAATAATAAATTTCAAATTGCAATATTGAACTATAAAAATTTTGCAAAGTTTTTGGGTCAAACCCAAACTAACATAGCTTTGACTAAAAACCCAATGCATTATGTACTACAAGGATTACAAAAAAACTAATTTTTAAATTATATTTTCACAACATTCTTTTATAGATGTATTAAATTATATTTTCAACACATCTTTTCGAAATTGATTTATTTATTATCAATAAAATCAATTTTAAAAGAAGTAATAAGATTTAATAAAATTAATTTTATAAAAATCAATAAAATTTAAGATGAAAAATGTCAATTGTTTTTTAGTATATATATACACACACACACACACACACATACGATTTTATTGAATGTCAAGTATAGGTATTCAAAAATGATCAGAATGCTGGCTACTCAGAAGGCTCTCAAGCACAAGCACGAAAAGCAGCAGCAGCAGTCGTGGCTAGCGGGTAATGACGTTCTATACGATAAGTATCATCATCGGGAGGCTACTTGTTGCGCGAATAAGCAGCAGGTTAACTCGAAGGCTCCGGGTTGAAGTGGAATTAAATTTTGTATTTGAGTACATATTTTGCATATTTTTAAATTTTTTTAGTAGACCCATACTACTGGCAAGGATTACAAAAAAAACTAATTTTTTAAATTATATTTTCACAACATTTTTTTTATAGATTTATTAATTTTAAAAGAAGTAATAAGATTTAATAAAATTTTTTTATAAAAACCAATAAAATTTAAGATGAAAAAAGTCAATTGTTTTTTAGTAAAAGAGAAATATTACATATATATATATATATGTGTGTGTGTGTGTGTGTGTGTGTGTGTTATTATTTAAATGTAAGTATAGGTATCTATTGAAGTGGAATTAAATTTTGTATTTGAGTACATATTTTGCATATTTTAATTTTTTTTAGTAGACCCATACTACAAAATAATAATTAAAATTTGAAAATACATGTAAATTATTATTTTAATTTTAAGTGGAAAGCTTATAATAAATTCATGACTTGGTTGTGAAATCGCCATTATTTCTTTATTTTCTATTTTGCATATGTTTTTTATATGTTTCTTCAAATTTTTTTCAGTGTGGTCTCGCTAAAAAGTATGCAAAGTGGATACTCATTGGATGTTCCACATTGAATGATTGCCTACACCTAACATTTGAATAAACCAAGATGAGTCAAAAATACAATTTAAAAATTGTTTTTTTTGTTCTTTAAATTTTTTAATTATATTATTTTTTTCTTTAAATGCCTTATTTTAAACCTCAAAGTTCCCAACAATTATGAAACCCAAGAGTGAAACTCAAGAGCAAGACTCGAAGAAATATCTTTGTAAGGTTATTGTTAAGTAACTAATATTGATATTGTTAAAAAAATATTATAACTATTTTTTTCCACGAATAATTGTAACAAATAGTGATTGCATGTATATCCATCACT
Organism: Pinus tabuliformis; assembly: GCA_031772625.1. Classification (NCBI taxonomy): domain Eukaryota; kingdom Viridiplantae; phylum Streptophyta; class Pinopsida; order Pinales; family Pinaceae; genus Pinus; species Pinus tabuliformis. The sequence goes on along the minus strand of CM062817.1, from coordinate 1,725,133,684 downwards.
GCATCAATAGGTTGCATGTATATCCATCATCCCATGGATAGGGTACATGTATATTGATTTCCATATGTTTATTGTTGTATTGATGCGACGACATTTAATTGTCATATGTTTATCGTTATACAGATGGGACAACATTTAATCACCATATCCATGCCACTTATAAAGATCATCACATGGATGGACATGATTATGGATGGATAGTGATTCAATGATCTAACCTGCTCTGAAATGGCCTACACCATGACATTCAAAAAAGTTGACATGGATAGGATTTATGAGTGATAGTGGTTCAGTTGAATGTTAATGTTGTGTTGGAAGGTGATCACTAAGCACCATATGCACCACCCTATTGAGACCTTGCACCATCGCCTACAATATCGTCTATATGAGGGTGAGGGTGGTAGGAATATTGGAAAAATTATTATAAATTGAAATTTATAATAATTTTCCTACTCATAATCAATAATTTATAATAATTCATAATTTATAATAATCTTCCCAAAGATAAGCCGACTTACAGTTGTTTTCAAGCTCATAGTAAGCCTTCCAGCCTCTAGTAATCCTCTTCTCAACACTATGGTTGCAATTGAGCTAATGGTGGATGTCAATACCTAAATATTTGTATGAAGAAACATTCTCCAAGTGATTGTTATTGTAGATGAAATTATCATGGTTGATCTTCTTAGATTTAATTATCATGGCTTTAGTTTTGTCGATATTAATAGTCATACCCCATCTTGGAGCAATAACCCTGGAGGATTTTAAGTTGCTTGTCGAGAACCTTATGGCTTCTAGCTAGAATAACTATATCATCAACATAGAGGATAAGAGTAATAAAAATACTAGCAAGCTTTGGGTCATCACATCCTGTAACTTCAAAACACTCTAGCTTATCAATGTAAATTCCAAAAAGGGTAGTGGATAGGGTACACCCTTGCTTAACGCTAATATTTCATTTAATTTTTCTAGACCAACCCTCGGTGGTCTTAAGCTTGGTGAAAACATTTTCATATAGCCTAATTACAAAAACCCTCAACTCAAGAGGGACCATTATCTCTTCAAGTCTTTGCCACAACGTATCCTGAGGAATAATGTTGAAATATTTTCTAAAGTCAACAAAACAAAAGAGGAGATCAGTTCTATTATTGTGACATTCTTCGACGATGCTCTTAAGAGTGACAAGATGGTCAATATTTGAGTGTTGTCTCCTAAAGACAACTTTCCCTTTAGCTCTTTTACCATGGCTTTCAAGCCAAAGGTTAATCTTCTTCTCCAAAATGAGACCATAAAGTTTGGCTAACATGTGGCTAATCATAATGGTTTTGTGGTTAGATGAAACATTTTTATCCCGACTTTTAAAAATAGGTACAATAAGGCTTTACGTCCAAGGTTTAGGGAATCTGTGCTTTACCGCCAAATTTAGAAGTTTGTAAATATTAGGAATGAGGATAGACCTTCCCATTTTGAAAATTTCAGCTTAATAGCCTTCAATATCCCTAACCTTCCCATTCACAAGTTTCTTAATCCTAAATTATCACGTCTTCTAGACAGAAGATATCCTCCTCTATAGGAGTGTTTAATATGCTACACATGGTGTACGGGGAGTCATAAAAATTCTTGAGATAAATATCCCAATTCTTTAAGGGGTTGAATTATTTGATTTTTTTTTATGGACAAGTATATTCCTCCAAAACTTTCTAGGCTCAACTTTATAAAAGTGAAGAAAACGCTCTTGTCTCTTATTAATATAGGACAATAATAAAAAATTTATGTAATTCTTTGTTAATTTGGCAGCTCAGTGACAAAATTTCAACCATGGGATGAGATTCCTCTTTTCGAGATGACAAATTTTGACTATTGAAGTGCTCAATTCGAACAAGGGAAAGTGTATTTTTGAATTAAAGACCATATGTGCATATTTGATCAAGTCAGCCCTAAAGAAAATTGGACAACCTTTGAAGGCTATAAATACAAGTGACCTTAATCTCATTTGGGCATCATCATTATGATCATTCTTCTTCTTTCTTTGGCTTGGTTCGAATAGGTCTGAGATAGTTCGTGGAAAGCTCACTCACATAAGTTCGAGATTGCAGGGTCCGAAGCTCACACGTGTCTAGGGTTTCTAGTTTCCAACCACATGCATGACACATGCAACTTTCAGTCATAATTGCAGGCTCGCAGACTCATGCATGCAGTTGGAGGGTTTCAATCGCACGCATATCAATCTTCGGGTCCGATTGGGACTTAAGGTTTGGTTTTTCAGTTGACCACAGATTTCGCTTATTGACTGCATGGTTCGACAATTAACCACAATCAGTGACAATTGATCAGAGGCTTCTGGATCAGGGTTTTGAGTATTAGCATTTTTGGTTTCATCTCATGGATATTGTTTAGTTGATTTTGCTAGATAGATTTATGGTTGCTAATATGGATCATTGTACTCTCTCTTGCTAAATCATTCAATGAAAATCTAATAAGAAGAAAAATTTGAAAGGGTTTTCCCCATAGTGGGTTTTGCCATGGTCTTTGACCAATCTTGATGTCTCTATGTGTGAATTTGTTTCTTATATTGTTCCTTTATGTTCCACTGCATGGATGATGATGTTTTTCTTTCTATATAATTACATATGTTGTTTGATAATGATGTAAAGTTGAATAATGTTAAGTTGTATAGGGTGAATTTAATATGCAAATGTTGAAATGCAATTATCAAAGCAAAGAACAATATAGCCCTAAGAAAAATTAACATTCTTGACTTTGCTAATTCTTAACTCTTTTATTATCTATTAACTTATTTCTTAATTTTCCTTACCAATGTCTTATTGATGTGATACTGTAAATATATAATATTAATAACATATTCCCTAGTTTGAATCTTGCAGGCACTGAGGCAAACAAACACGTTGTCGAAGGTTACACATTTAAAAAAAAATTGCTTTTGTTTGTAATGTGGAGTTTTAACTTACCTCGGTTTGCCAATATGTTTAAACATTTTAGTTATATGTTTCCAGATTTGTGATATAGTGTTGCCAATTAACATGAAGGGAATACATTTTCAAATAAATGGGGACAGGCCTGTAATTTGACATTTTGTAGAACATTTTTATGTTTTTAAATGTATATGACATGGATAGAAAATTTTTAAATGTCATTTTTTACAAATAAAAATATTTTGAAATCGTCAATTTGATGTCTAAATATTTAAGTTGCCCATCATAAATTTCGATGAGTGATTTAGACAAATGCTAAGTTTGACAATATATTTACTTGCAACACCTATTTCTTGTCACCATTCTTTGGTTGATTGGTTGCAAATGAGATTCTTACATACACAAAAAGAATACTGAGAAAGATTAAAGTAGTGACATTCTCTACTTGGACATTATTGATATACATTTCATAAAGTAGTTTGTTAGTGTCGTTTCTTTTTCAAATGATAACTACATTAAAACCTACCTCCCTATTGTTAAAAAAAAAATTGCATATAACAACACATAAAAATATTGCATATGACAACACATAAAAATTAGAAGTTTGACAATTTATATAAAACATCAAGTGACGCATAAAAAACAAATGACAATTTCCATTTAATAGACAAGATAAATTTGGCATGTTTGTTGTTGGTTTTTATTTGTTTATTTGATTATATTTTTTATAAGATTGTGAATTTTAATTATTTAAAATGTTTAAGAAAATGTTTAAATAGATTCAATAGTATAGAAATAAAATTTATTTTTTTAGAATCCTTTATTAAATCTAGAAAATAAAAAATTATCGAATAATTTAAATATATCTTAAACATGAATTATAATTTGTTTGGTTAGGGGTGGCAAGAGTCCTAGAGAAGAGGAGGTAATTTTTTGTCCTAAGAATCATGAAGAACATAGATACGCTTGGGGTTTAGGCCACACTTACAACAACTTTGTTGAAGCCTATGCCATATATTAAGGTTTGAGACCAATTATGAATTTGGAAATTCAAGATGTGATTGCTTTTTATGATTTCTTCAATATAATTTACCATTTATATTCAAGATCTCCCCCCTCATATACAAAGTTAAGTCATATTTTCAAGTGGATTTATCAATTGTATTAGTTTATCCCAAATAAGAAATGTCTCCATGTTCTCAGATCAAACAACTCCAAGGCTAATCACTTGGATATTTTGGGGTCAAGGCTAAATAAGGTGAACTATGGTAAGAAGGGCAAAAGGAATATATTAGAAATCAAAACGAAAGAATAATTCCTCATAGTTTAATGTAACATTTTGATGCTTTCTAATTTTTTGTTTTTGTTAGGTTAGTATTAGAGAATGTACAAGTGGAATATTATAGATAGTGTAACATTTTATTTAAAAGATTCAAAATCATAATTCTATAAATAATCATTGATACATATTTCATTTTAACGATATCCATTAATTTCAACTTACTTATCTAAATCATATATTTAAATTAAACTTAATATCTTTTAATATAATAATTATTCTCTAAAAAAATATAATTTTTTTATTAACCATATAATATATATTTGTCTAAAAATATTGAATACATAAAATTTATAACAATGATTACTCCATCAGGCTTAGTCATATTTTTACGCAGAGTGTATCACATAAGTCTTTATATATTCATTAATATAATAAAAATGTAATTTAATTTATATATTTTTTATATAATTATATGGTTTTATATTATAAATTCTAACTATTTATTCAACTTACATCAAAATTAATTATGAACTTTGCTCATACTTATTAGTACCTATACTTAAACTACAGTCGATATAAACTCCAGCCTTCCATGTTTGTTTAAAGTTAATTTCTCTACTGTGGTTTTGTTGGCGCAAACAGATACAAATCGCTTACTATTAAAGCGTTGACATTATATATTATATACTATATAGGAAATAATCATTATCGGTATGATATAAAATTAAAATTAATGTAGAGCCTAATTATAAAATTAACGAGGGTATATTTTTATGGTTAATTTTAACTAAATTGTAGCAGTTTCAGTTTGTGTTTTTGTTTTTTTTTAATTTAAATTTTTTAATTTGTAAAATTTGAGTGTTATAGGGGTTTTCATGATGTTAAATTTATTTATATATTGTAATGTATTTTAAATAACAATTTTACTTTAAATTATATTATTGGATTTTTGTGAAAAGACCATTTCATCTATAAATTATATTGTGCTTCATATTATATGTTATAGTGCGTTTCAAACTAAAATATTATTTATATGTGAAAATTCTAGTTGAGTTGTTTCATTTGGGTTATTATGATTAATAATAAAGCGTCTACTCTTTTTATATGGCCTTTTTCGATATTGTCTATTGTATTTGATATGGTCCTTTTGGATATTGCATTGGTTGACAAACCAATAATAAAATGTTTAATGGTAAACATTGGATTTACTATAGAAGCAATTGGAGATATTGGTGTTATAAACGCTTTATTTTATATATATATAATTTCAAAGTTTTGTAGTAGTCAAAGAAATAGAAGTACATGGATAAATTGGTGTGGGTTGACGGAATACGGAAAAAAAAAAAAAAAAAACAAAAACAAAAACAAAAACAAAACAAAAACAAAAAACAAAACAAAAACAAAAAAAACAAAAACAAAAACAAAAACAAACAAAACAAAAACAAAACAAACAAACAAAACAAACTAACAAACTAACTTTATTTCTTTTGCATATACCCAACATAAACTAGCTATTGACAATATTAAGAATATAAATATTTTGTTATTGAATTAATTTAAGATATTTTATTATTGAATTATTCTAAATTTATTTTATTTTATTTTAAATATACCCAACAAACTTTATTTCTTTTGCATATACCCAACATAAACTAGCTATTGACAATATTAAGAATATAAATATTTTGTTATTGAATTAATTTAAGATATTTTATTATTGAATTATTCTAAATTTATTTTATTTTATTTTAAATAATATAAATCATTTTAATTTCTAGAATAGGATGTTTGAAATGCATTTATACAATATTCATGACGTTATTATGCCATTGCCTTATGTCTGTTAGGCTCACTACAAGAGATGTGGCCTCGAGCATACCTCATGAATATGCAATGACAAACATGAACATGATGGCTAGATCAGACATTCATTGTGGCATTATGATTTGAGATATGGAGTGTACGAAGATTATTAATGGAATGAAGATGGTTTTAATGTGCAATATTGTTGGGACCTACTATATCACGCAATGGTCATTCGCTTTGGGATGGCTTCACTTGGAATTATGGTGCTTATTAGGGTCAAGCCACTCGTATGTTCCCTTATGTGTTGGATTTCTCTCATTTTTTGTTGGTGGCCTCTGCTATGGACTGCAATTTTAGTTGTTGCTAATTCCCTCCTTGGTTAAGCTCCTTGACTTGACACCTCCCTTATTTATGATCAACTTCTCTGACTCAACCTTCTTCTCTTGTTCATGCGCCCTCCATCTTGACCCATTACTATGTCATTTCTTTCCCCATGGCCCATGCCACTAGCACTTGTCAATGGCATCGTTGATGCCATGATCCTTCCCTAAGTAAGGTTGGCAATGAATCATTGAGTTTGCCACAAGATCTTTTCAATTGTAAACCCCTCCAAAAAATTGGGCTGAAATTCAAAAAGTAGAGGAGTAGGTTTCCCATAGATTCATGAGGTATAGGGGTTGTGGGGGATGATACATTTTTGGATGTCAAAATCAAGAGAGGAGGATATGATGGATTTGGTAATTAAGGATGTGATTGAATTGATGGGATTCTTAGGGAGGGATTTGTATGATGACGAAGATAGGAGGTCTGTAAATTTAAGCTTAGACTCAATAATGTCCATGATAACAATACCATTGCCTTTATTGGTTTTTTGGATGATTATATTAGGGTTTTCATTAATTTGGTGAATAGATTGAAACTCGTCCTTGAGAAGATTTGGTTTAGGGGGTTTTTAATGATGAAAAGTTCTGACACATTCTTGTCAAATTTCTTCAACTTCATGGTTAGGGAGATGATGAGTAACAAATTCAATGGAAAAAAAATGTCTTCCATCGGAATTTTGTGGGGGAAGAGGGAAAAATTAAACCCCTTTTCTAGGAATTAGATGGTGGGAATGTCTAATGAGATGAAGAAAAAATTTTGGTAACAAGAAGGATAATGAGGGAGGGTTCTAGATTCTTAGGAGTAGTGCCTATCCAAAGGTGGATTGGACAAGTTATTAATCAAACAAGGTTTTAAGGTATCAAGGAGGGATATTCCATTATTAAGAAATTATTTATTATTAGGAGAATTCATGTAGAGGAATTATTAATGGAATTAGAGGGATGAAGCAGATAGATTGAATGAAAGAATTTATTGGGGTCAATGTTGTTAGGAAGAGATGAATAATTGAGAGTGGAACAAGAAATGGAGGAATTATCAATTAAATTTAACATGATTTTGGAATTAGGGTTAGATGGAATGGGGTTGAAAACGTGTGAGGAAGAGGGATATGTGGCTGCTTGGGGGGGTTTGGGATGTAATGCACACCTCGACATCAATTTGATGAGGAAGGTTTTGAGGGAGGAGGGAAGGGTTGATGGACCATTCAGTGGAGAGGTCAAGGATTGTCGATGCACAGGTGAAGTGGGGTAAAGATTATATAAAGCTACTACTATATAGGTAAATCTTGTCTTAGAACTATAATGGTCTATGTAGAACTTCCTCTAAATAAGGGCATATATTGAAGCTATTTCTATATACATAAATCTTGTCTGAAGCTACTACTATACTAGTAAATCTTGTCTTAAAAGAATTCAAATGTCAAAGAAACATCAACAATGGAATGAATTCAATTTAGGTAAATAGTTCCTAATAATTATTCATGTAGATATGCATACATGTATTAGCTTCTCTAGGCTTGCAATAAAACTCGGTAGTAACTACGAATGTAGAAGCCTTTGTGCAATTACTGACATCTTCTATCATTGTTAACCTAGTATTGTGTCATTTGTGAATATAAATTCCTCACCCTATGACGGGGAACCAATCTTGCAGGCTAATAATCCTCATGAGCATCTAACTAGGAACATCATGTTTATCGCATATGAAATGAAATACGAGATTTTCCTATGAAGATAATAAAACACACCCTATGAGAGGCACATCCAAAAAACTCTTGACTCATTTTTGCATCTAAAGAAACCTCAGAGTGGAGAGAAGAAGACAAGGAGGTAAGGCTTAGGTAGAGACTATTCTTACTTACTTGGTTAACCTTGGTAGGGCTCCTTTGTTACATTTCTCCCACCTTTTGCATGGCCTCTATGATATGAGCTCGATCTATGCTTGAATATTACTTACCAAATAAGTTATTTTGATTATCATCAACCAAAGAAGGGGCTAATAATAGATTCCAAGCCCCTTTTATTGCTACACAAGCAAATTGATCCCACTGGTGAACAAATCAAACCATAATAAGGGCACTACCATATATATATTGGCCTAACCGAAATTGTTGACCACCTTAGACAAGAGCACATCTACTATCTTCAAAGGGGTTACGCATCTTCGTACAATAATGATAGAAGGGAGATGTTATCACAAACACAAATAATAGACAATTATGGTGGGTGCAAGCAACACAAGTCTCTATCAACAAAAATTAAGTTGGAGTGGTTGTAATCATAGCTAACCCATATTAATTGGGGGTATGAAGTCAAATTGCTACCCTTGGATGAAGATGTAATCTCCACATTGTTTGGAACCTCACTCGACAATCCTTGGCAACAAAGAGGACATGAATTTTTCTTAGCTAATAATAGAAAAATACAATTTGAATGATAGATGTGTCTACAAAGCATTTCCTTGGATTCATTACATACATTGAATCATTCTTTGTAGAGAAGACAATGTGAATTTTTATCCATATAGTTGGGTTTTATCTTAATTTTTGACATTGCATCTACAAAAGTTCCCAAGGTAGGGGTTAGAACAAACATGTTGTTTTGAATTAGGCACTAAATTAGCTGCGAGAAACAGAGTCCATGAAATAATCCCCTATATATGAATTCCTTCTTTGATGACTACCCACTATTGTTGTGGAAGAAGGCTTATTCTTATTGTCCCATATTAGCATGCATTCCTTTCATTTCCTAAATGCACTTGTACAAAGGTGGATGCGAAACATTTCAAAATTTTAAATTAACCTTGCATCTGATATACAATTTTGAAACAATAAACTTACCCAAGCAATAATTTTACTCATTATCATGATCTGATAAATGCATAATTGTGATAAGACTAATAATATTTATTTTGTCATCATATATAATAATATATCACACTTACATAATTTTACTCATTGTCTAATAAATACATAATTGTGATAAAGACCAATGAAGCTTATTTTCTCATCATATATGATAATATATGACACTTAAATAATATATAGATATTTTCTTCGCAACCATCTAAGTTACCTAAAATCAATAGCAACATATAGTAATGGAGATAACTTACCTATAAAGTTTATTATGGGCCTACTTTTCTATTTATTTATGTGCATTTAATTCTTTCTCTAACCTAACATTGACATACATTACTCTACTTTACAAAGACGACATCTAGAAGTGCAGTTACTTTGTGACCAACATGGAAATGTGGCCATTTTACATGGTTGTGACCATAATGTTCAAAGAAGGCACCTAAACCTTAGGATTTCTCTCCATTTTTCTCACATGAATTATGTTTTCCAGTGAAATAATTAGATAGTATACGATTTTAATGTATTTTCTAGATTTCTCTCCATTTTTCTCACATGAATTATGTTTTCCAGTGAAATAATTAGATAGTATACGATTTTAATGTATTTTCTATGCCATGTCTAGGTAGATGTCATAAGCACCATTGTGTTAGTATCAAGATGTAGTGGAAATTATTTCACTAACATATATATGTAGAGTAAGAAAGCCTATCACCATTATCGTTAGATGCACATTATTTCAAGGCCATAACTAAGCATGATGTATTTAATTTTTGTTGATGATAGTTCTTTGCTTATGTATGTAATTTTTGTTGATGATAGTTCTTTGTGATTTACAAATTATTGAAGAGAGTTTAATTACCATGGTTGCACTAGAAATCATGAAGCAACTAAAGTAGGGGTGCAAGGAGACTTAAAATGTTGGGGTTTAAATTGTTGAGTATCTTTATAGCATAGTTTTTTTTAATATTATTTAATTGAAGATGTGTTGTGGACTAACCATGATATTTTTACGTGTGTGACACCAACTCTAGTGTTTTATATATTGTTAGCTAAACCCAATTTTCTTGATGGGGTTTTCATTTCGTTTTCTCTATTAGTTAAATGTGTAATCCATTTTAGCAAGGACCATGCTATTGTGTAGCATTGATTTTTTTAAACCATAAATAGGATGATTCTATATTAAATAAAAGCTACAACATAGTCTACAACAAGAGTACCCATAATTATGGCAATTTGGGTAGTATGTGTACTCTAAATTAGATTGACAAATTAGGGTTTAGGATTCCATAGAACCCTATATATTCATTTGTAAATGGTAAATTCAATATAGTGATAGTTAGAGGTGCAACTCTTTCTAGAGTAATCTATGAGTATTATATGTGAATGTGATTGTTTACTTTCCTTCTTTATAAAGAACCTATGCATTCATTTTTTTATTAGAAATATTTAAATCTTGCATTAGGTATTAGAGAAATATTATTGGCTTTAAGGGTACGCCTTTGTTGTATAGGGTGTAATTATCTTGTGTTTGTGATCAACTTAGTTTCAATGGGAGCTATGTGGTGGTGAATCTTTTGGTGACAACGAACAATGTGCAATTCTAAAATCAAGATTGAGAAATTCAATAGGAAAAACTCTGAGCTATGGGAGCTCAAAATTGAGGATCTTTTGGTAGACAAAGAACAATGGGTTGTTGTGGATATTAAAACTACACCTAAGGGTATGTTGACGAAAGTTTGAAAGAATTTAGATAGGAAGGTAAAGAGCACAATCCAGATGTGTCTTTTGGATTTAGTGTCACTAAATGTTTCAAAAGAAGACACAATCAATGAATTACGGGATATGTTAGGGACTTTACATTAGTAAAAGTCCCTGATAAACAAACTTTTCATTTGAAGGAAGTTGTACTCCAAAGAATGAATGATGAAGACTTGGTGATAAAGAATTTAAATGATTTAACATTGTGGTAAGTTAATTGTTTTTTGTGAATATTAAAATTTTAGAAGAAGATAAGGGCATTAGTTTATTGTGTTCTTTGCGAGATTCATAAGATAATATGGTTATAACTAAAGGAAGTAATGCAACCGATCTAAAGTTTGATAACTTGATCTCATACTTGTTATAAAAATAAATGAGTTGGAAACCCATAAATAGTTAAAACATGTACGCCTTTCTCTAAGAGGTTGTTCCTTGGATAGAAATGAAAAAAGTCCTTGGTAAGGATATCTAAATCATGATTTAGATCTACATATCCAAGAAAATACTTAAGAAAATGTTAGAAATGTTGTAAAACGAGGGATTATAAGACATATTGTAGATATAAAAGTGTTAATAAAAGAAAGGGATATAAAGATGCTCCCTTCATGGAAGGTAAGACTTCCTTAGAGGAAGGAGTGGATGTGTACTTGATTCTTCAAGCACACATTCAGACCATGATGTATGAATGGTCAACACATGTGCTTCTTTTCATATGATTCCTCATAGAGAGAGGTTTCGTGAATAAGAAAAAAATGATGACGCTAATGTTCTCCTAGGAGATGACTCAACTAGAACCATTGGATGAGGAAATGTCAAATTGTCGCTCAAATATAGAAGGATTAGAGTACTTCTTAGGGTTTTGCACATTATGGAGCTAGCTAGAAACTTGATATCTATAAGTAAGATGAGTGATGTAGATGTACACACTATTTTTGAAAGGGAAACTTGCAAAATGGTTTAAGGAATAAGGGTGTTTTTGAGAGGACTCAAGAACAAAATTCTATACGAGTTTTTGGGAAGCATACCATTGATGAGTGTAATGGTTTTGTTGTTTCTAAGGGTGGAAATGAAGAATATAGAACCCCTGTCATATTTAAATAAAAGAAAATGTTATGGTATCAAAGACTAGGACATATCAAAGAGAAGGGCCCGCAAGCATTACAAAGTAAAGGTACAATTAAAAGTATATCTAATTGCACCTTAGATTTTGAACTGTGTGAAAATTGCATATATGATAAAAAAAATTAAGTAAGATTTTGGTAAGGGAATCTTAGGGTTGGTACAAAGTGATGTGTTTGGACCTATGTTCCATCATTAGGTAAACCTGTGTACTATGTTTTTTTCATAGATGATTTCTTAAGGAACATTTCGATTTATTTCCTCTGTAAGAAATTTGAGGTCTTTGGTAAATTTAAAGAGTTTAAGGCTCTTGTGGAGAATTGGAAATAAAAAATAAAGGTGATTAGAGAAGATAAAGGCGGAGAGTTCTATGGGAATGAATGAAAGGAATTTTATAAGAAATGTAGAACAACAAGGTAAAAGAATGAAGTTGTATAAAGGATGAATAGGATGTTGATGGAAACAAGAAAAAAGCATCCCAATGGTGTCAAGTTAGGAAAAGAATTTTGGAGCCAATGGATATTGTATGTTACATAGTAAATCGATCATCCCCACCAATGTGGGTTGACAATACTCTACACAAGGCATGAACTAATAAAAAATGGTCTCTTAACATCTCAATATTTTTGGTTGTGATGCTTATATACATGTTTCAAAGGAAAAAAAATTGATAATAAAGCTAAAAAGTATATCTTTATTAACTATAAAGATGATATAAAAGGTTATAACCTTTAGAATGTGGTAGCCAAAAATATTGTTTATAGTCAGATGTTGTCTTTAGAAAGCTTTAAAATGTTCCCAATGAGGAAGTCCTACACAAAAAAGGAGAACCAGAGAAAATAGAGTTTGGTTGAAGGATGGTGAATTTGACTCAAGGACAATGAAATGGGAGGCAAGCTTAACCTGAAAGGGAGAGCGAACAACAAGGGTTACAGAGTTTAGCAGGCGTCGAGCTCAATGGAAGGGCATAAAGGAGGGAGCTCCACTCCCTCCTATAAGCAGGTTGTGGCCAGTAGATGTAAGAAACCATTAGATAATGATAGAGGTCCTGCAGAAGATGGGAAAAGAAACACTAAAGAGGAGCAGGATAGCACCAAATCAAGGGAGAACAAAAGTACAAACGACAAGGAGGAAGAAGACAAGGAACAGGGAACAAGAAACAAAGCACAAAAGGGACCTTGCAAACCCAAAGCGGTGATCACACCGAGAGTGGTTTTAAATGATCCTGCTCTGCAGGCACACAGGGACCACATGCAGACATATGCAATCATTTGTAAATTCATGGGGTTATGGCCCACTGAAAAAGCCTTACAGACATGGATTAAATACCACTGGAAACCTAAAGGAAGCATAGACCTACATCTTGGGTCTAAGGGTTTCTTTACTGTGGTCTTTACAAATATTGAAGATAAAGACAGAGTGTTTGAAGGAGGGCCCTATTTTTATGCAGCAGCAGGCCTCTACATGCGGCCATGGATTATGAATTTTGTTCCTGAGCGTGAAACGTTTACCTCGGTCCTGGTTTGGGTAAGACTATACTCTCTACCTCTGGATTATTGGCAAACAGAATCGTTATCCACCATAGGAAATAAATTAGGACGTTTTGTTAAAGCTTCGGAGGCTACCAGAAGGGGAAAATATACATCCTTTGCCAGAATATGTGTGGAGATGGATCTCTATGGAGCTTTACCGGATGAGGTAATCTTGGAAGTTTTTGATGAAGAATGGGTGCAAATAGTAGATTATTAACATATTCCTTTCAGATGCCGTAGATGCCATGAGCATGGGCACCTTTTCAGAGATTGCCCTCTTAGTAAACTAGAGAACAGGAACAAAACTACTGCTACAAAAGATAATGAAAGCTTTCACAAAGTGGTACACAGAGGAAAAGGGGGCAAAAGGGGGCCTAAGTCACATCAAACAGAAGGGCAACAGATTAATCAGAACAGGTTCCAAGTACTTGAAGAAGAAGACGAGACAGCAAAAGCAGATCAGACAATGGAAGAGAGTCCAGTGGAGAAAGAAAAAGAAGAAGAATAAGATCAAACACAGGGCAGTAATAAACAGAAAGAGGCTATAATGAGTGACCCAGAACTGGAAATGGATCAGGAAATGACACAGAGTGAGGTGGAAATATAGGACCATGAACTACAGGAGATTCTTGACAGAGAACACTTAGATCTGGAAGGGTTCTTGAAACAGGGAATGATGGGAGGGGTAGATTCATTACCTCAAGAGGAGTTTAATAGAGTTCAGCAACTGTTCCTATGGAAGACTCAGGCTAAAGGGCTGGAGAAGCAAAGAAGCAACAAAAGACAGGGTAACGAAGGTGTGAAAACTATGAAAACCACACCAGGATTAGCACCTAGAAATCCAGGTAAGAAAAGAGGCAGGAAAAAGCAACACGAGCTATTGATGGAATGTGGAAAGCTAATGATTGATTCAGGTAAGATGAAAGACCTATCCAGCTACTCCTTTACTAATCTTTAATGATGAAGTTTACATCTTGGAACATTAGGGGTCTAGGTAGTAAAAGAAAGCAAAGATTACTCAGTAATAGAATGAAACAAGCAGCTCCAGATATAATCTTTATCCAGGAAACTAAATGTTCCATTCAAAAAATAAAAGAAATACATAGCAAATGGCTCAATCGATTTGAGTTTCTAGAAGTCAAAGCAGAGAACACAACAGGAGGTTTACTCACTCTATGGAATCCCCAAAAGATTGATATTATAGATGTTGAGGCATCGAGGAATTACTTATCAGTGGTAATTCAGCCTGTGGGAGACAGGGAAACATATCTGGTCATGAATGTTTATGGGCCCCAAAAAATGGATGATAAACTCAGGTTTATAGATTCTCTTATGGATCTCAGAGACAGACATGCAGGAACACCATGGATCATGGGGGGGGACTTCAATATGATCAAATTACTTTCGGAGAAAAAAGGAGGAACCAGAACTCTTAGCAAAGACTCTTTAGCATTTCAAATTTTCATAGATAATCTGAAGCTAGTTGACACAGATACGAGTAATGGTCTCTTTACTTGGAACAATAAAAGAGGAGGAGAGTCTCAAGTAGCCTCAAAGCTAGACAGATTCTTAATCTCAGAGGACCTTATGCTCTCAGGTAAGGAAATCACAGCAATTCTACTCCCCTTTGGAGGATCAGATCACTGGCCGGTTCAACTGGAGGTGCAGGGTATTGGTACTCCCAGGAATAGACCTTTCAAATTTGAGAATATCTAGCTTTCACACCCAGATTTCATAAACAACATTGCAAATTGGTGGTCTGAAGAGTTGCATATTCAGGGTACAAGAATGTTCCTTTTTCACAAAAGACTAAAGCATATCAAGCTCAGGCTCAAAGAATGGAACAGGAATGAATTTGGTAATATTTTTGAAGCAAAAAAATCTGTTGAAGTCAAAATGCAGGAACTCAACCAAGCCCTTATCAAGGATGGCCATGATAAAGTCAAAAGCGATCAAGTTTCCAAACACCAGCAAGACTGGGAAAACTTATGTAAACAAGAGGAAATATTTTGGAAACAAAAATCTAGAGTTCAATGGCTAAAAGAAGGAGAGCGAAATACTAGATTTTTCCATAGATCCACCATGGCGAACAGAGCTTACAACAGGATCTCATTGATCAAGGATGAGGAAGGAAATCTTCATCATACCCATGAAGAAATAGAAGTTGTGTTAGTTCAGCATTTTCAACGCATAGCAGAGGAAACCATTTTAGATAGAGAGCACTCCATCAGGGAATTAACAAGACATATACCTAGGCTGGTGTCTAGAGAGGAAAATTTCAACCTCAATAAGCCAGTGACTGAAGAGGAGGTTAATGTTATGAAACCAGCTCAAGAGAAGATAGAAAAGATAGATCAACACCTTAGAATTCAGCCTCTTCGAGGGGGAAACCTCCTTTACATTACATAAATGAACAATTCTTGGATGATTCAAATGACAAAACCTCCTTTCTATATATAGGAGTCTAAGGAGTCACAATATAATCCAGCCGACCTAACAATAATAATATAAAGCCACAAAAATAACAATAGAGGGATTCTATGGGGCACAGTAATAACAAAATGGGCGCAATAGGGGCACAACAATATTAATAAGGGGTATAACTACAATAGTAATGGGGTAATCACTAGTATTATAGGGACCCAACATGCCCCTCTCCTTCAAAAAAGTGTTGTCCTCAACGCTTGAGTAGTTCTGGATACTTCTGCATAAAATTCTCATCCTCCCATGTGGAATCTTCAGCGGATAAGTTCTTCCACTTGATAAGATACTCTGAAATTGATCGATTTCGTAGCTGTCGAGTTCTTGTTTCTGTGACTGCTTCCGGTTCCAATATAATTTTTCCTTCCTCGTCAAGTTCTGGCAATATTGTTTGAACTGGGTCGCCTATAACCTTCTTTATACATGAAACATGGAAAACTGGGTGCAATCGAGAAGCTGCAAGAAGCTCCAATTTGTATGCCATAGTACCAATCTTTTGCGACACCTTGTACGGACCATAATACTTTGGTGATAATTTATTATCCTTCTTAGCTTGCTTGAGGGACATTTGCTTATATGGTTGTAGCCGTAGGAATACCCAATCACCTACATCAAAACTTCTTTCACTGCGATGTTGATCTGCCTGTTGTTTCATTCTATTCTGTGCCAACACGAGGTTATCCTTTAAGAGTTGGAGGACTTGTTGTTGATGTTCGATGTGATGTTCCACTGCCTGAACCTTAGAATTTTCTCTTAAATATGATGTGATGGATGGTGGTTGATACCCATAAAGTGCCATAAATGGGGTCATTTTTGTTGCTGTATGGAAGGAAGTGTTATACCACCATTCAGCCAGAGGCAACCATTTGACCCATTGTGTCTGTTTATCAGATACAAAGCAACGAAGATATCCTTCCAAACATTTGTTTACTATCTCAGTTTGCCCATCAGATTGAGGATGATAAGATGAGCTATGAGCTAACTGAGTACCAAGACAAGAAAATAATTCTGTCCAAAAATTTCCAGTGAAAATGGGATCTCTGTCACTTACAATAATCTTTGGGTTTCCATGTAGCTTTTGAATTGTTTCCATAAATGCAGTAGAAACTGTACTGGCTTTAAATGGATGTGATAATGCACAAAAGTGTGCATACTTGGTAAGTCTGTCAACTACCACCATGATGACACTCTTTCCCTCAGACTTGGGTAAACCTGTGATAAAATCCATTGAAACCTCCTCCCAACGTTGGCTTGGAATGGATAAAGGTTGTAATAGACCCGGTGTCTTAATTGTTTCAACTTTATTTTGTTGGCAAACCAAACATTCCGCCACAAACTTTTGAATATCTGATTTAAGGCCATCCCAAAAAAATTCCTTCTTAACCCTGTGGTAAGTTTTTAAAAATCCTGAGTGCCCTCCTAAGGGAGAAGTGTGCAATTCCATAAGAATCTTTTGTTTTAGCTGGGAATTCTTACAGAGGTATAAGCGATCTTTGTACCATAACGAATCATTTTGCCAGCTAAATGTATCAGACCTACTGGAATCTTGTTGTAACTTTCGAATAAGTGCCCACACTTCTTCGTCATTCTTCCATTCCTCCCTTGCTTCGTTTATCCAATCTGGTTGGATAATAGAAATGGCACACAACAATGCTTCCACATCCTCATCCTTTCTTGAGAGTGCATCTGCCACCACATTTTGCTTCCCTTTTTTGTAGATGATTTCAAAGTCATAACCCAACATCTTTGTGACCCACTTTTGTTGCTCTTCAGAGGATAATCTTTGTTCTAAAAAGTATTTAAGGCTATCATGATCCGTTTTTACCTTGAAGTGTCTTCCCATTAGGTAGGGTCGCCATTTCTTAAGTGCATGGAGTATTGCCAACATTTCCTTCTCATAAATAGCTTTGCTTAAAAACTTTCCCTTGATTGGACGACTTTCAAAAGCAATGGGTCTTTCATCTTGCATTAGAACAGCACCAATTCCATTTCCTGAAGCATCACATTCCACAATAAAGGTTTTTGTGAAGTCCGGTGTAGCTAAGACCGGTGCTTGGCACATTGCCTCTTTAAGATGTTCAAAGGCCTTTGTTGCTTCCGGAGTCCATGAAAATGCATCTTTCTTCAATAATGTTGTTAGAGGTGCTGCTATTCTCCCATAATTCTTAACAAACTTGCGATAATACCCTGTCAACCCAAGAAATCCTCGCAGATGCTTTATGGATGTGGGGATTTTCCATTCCTTAATGGCTTTAATTTTGCTAGGGTCTACCTTAACTCCTTCATGAGATACAATATGACCCAAATATTCCACCTCCTGGACTCCAAAGAAACATTTGGATCTTTTTGCATATAATTGTTTCTCCTCCAATAGTTGTAGCACCTTGTCAACATGATCCTTCCAAGACTTGTTGTAGATTAGTATATCATCAAAAAATACTAACACAAATTTTCTAAGGAATGGTTTGAAAATTGAATTCATCAAACCTTGAAATGTTGAAGGTGCATTGGTAAGGCCAAAAGGCATGACCAAAAATTCATAATGACCCTCATGAGTTCTAAATGCTGTTTTTGGAATGTCTTCAATCTTCATTCTGATTTGATGATATCCTGAACGAAGATCCAACTTGGTGAAGTAAATTGATCCATGCAATTCATCCAGTAATTCATCAATGACAGGAATGGGGAACTTATCTTTAATAGTGAGCTTGTTGAGCTCCCTATAATCTGGACACATGCGCCATGATCCATCCTTCTTGTGCACCAATACTACTGGAGCAGAGAAAGAACTTTGACTCGGTTGAATTATACCAGCCTCTAGCATTTCTGCAACCATACGTTCAATTTCACTCTTTTGGACATAGGGATATCTGTACGGCCTGATGTTTGGAGGAACACTTCCTGGAATCAGATGAATAGCATGATCATGATCACGCATAGGTGGGAGACCTTTGGGAGTCTCAAATACCTTGGAATGATTGTCCAAGACTTTTTGGAGATCTGGAGAAATAGATGATTCCAATGTGGAAACATCTAGCGAACATAATTGTGCAATTACACCTCTTTGCTCCTTTTTTAGAAGCTTTGTCATACCATTAGAGCTGATTATCTTTCCTGGTTTCCCTGCAATACCCCTTAATTCAACTTCCTTTCCTTCCATAGAAAATTTGATGAAAGTTCTTGAAAATTAAAAGCTATTGTACCCAAGGATTGTAGCCATTGGACTCCTAGTACAACATCAGCACCTCCCATTGGAATGGAAAGCATTGGGCTAGTCAATACATATTCTCCCATGGATAGCTTGATATTATGGCACTTTCCAGAGCAATTTATTGTTCCTCCATTTGCAATCATCACTTGACACTCTGGTGCTGGATATAGGAAGCAATTCAATTCTTTTGCTACCTTACAATGAATAAAATTGTGGGTGCTTCCTGAATCAATCAACACTATTACCTTTTTCTTCTTGATTTGTCCTTCTATCTTGATGGTTTGAGGAGTGGTAATTCCCGCCAATGCATTACAAGATATGGTCGGATTTATTTGTTCTTCATCTAGGCTTTGTTCCTGGAGTATATCCTCTTCTTTTGACCTTTCTTGCTCCTTTTCTTCTTCCTCTTCACAATCTATGTAGAATAATTTCTTCTCAGCACACTTATGACCTTTAGTGTATTTGCTATCACAACTGTAACAAAGCCCTTTTGCTCTTTTTTCTTCCAATTGTTGTGGTGTCAACCTTATAGGTTGTGGAAGACTAGGGGCAACAACACTTCCGTCTTTATAGTTGTGAGTGGTATGCTTCCTGGTTGCCATAATTTTGCTTTCCATTTTTCTTGCTAACCTGAATGCCTTCTCTAATGAATCAGGTTCCCAAAGGCGAACATCATGTTGGATATTATCCTTTAAAGACCCTATGAACACATCAATCCTATGCTCCTCTGGAATATCTTTTACCCTTATGTTCAATTTTTGGAACTCCTCAATGTGCTCCATTATTGAACCCTTTTGTTTGAGACTTATCAATTGGCTAAAAAAAGTGTTGCTTTTTGTATCCTCATAATGTGCTATCAATTCTTCCGTAAAAATTGCCCAAGTGATAAATTGTTTACGAGAGCAAAGCCATTGATACCATACAAACTGATTTGGTTCCAAATATAAAGTTTCCATACGTACCTTTTGTGTGTTTTGCACATTATTGAGATCGAAGAATTGCTCCATCTGTAATATCCATGTGGCGGGATCCTTGCCATCAAACTTCCTCATATCGATTTTTGGAATATGGTGAGTCTTCAATCCAACATTAGCATCTATGGAATCATGATTAACATTTCTTTTGTTCTCATCATGAGTTTCCTTTACTACCCTTTCACCCTTAGTGACCATTTCTTGTAGCAAATTATTCATATTTATCTTCAATTCGTCCATGTCTGTCTTCAAATCTATCTTCAAATCATCCATCTTAGCTTCCACGTCAATCATCTTAGCTTCTACGCCTTTCTTTAAATAGTCCATCTTAGCTTCTACACATTTCTTTAAACCATCCATCTTAGCTTCTACATCTTTCTTTAAACCATCCATCTTAGATTCTGTTCCTTTTTGTGCAAGGGACAGTTGTTGCACTTGGTCTTGTAATTTTGATATATCATGTTGCATTTCTTCCTCTTCTTCATGAGTCATGCTAGAGCTTTCAGGTTCCTTACTAGGTGTTTGCATTTTCTTTCCTCGGGGCATCAGTTACCGATAATAATGCTCTACTATGCCCTTTGAATTCCTTCAAAATAATTTTTCAAACCAAGCTTAAGCAAAAATTTAAGAAAATCTACACACCTTTTTTCACTTTGTAGGAGCTCGATATTGCCTCTGATGTATCTCTGTACTTTCCAATCATCTATTTCTAAATTTGTGAGCTGTAGTAGCCCTCTGTGTCCTCTTTTCAATGCCACAAGTCTGACCCAAATTGGATTCTCCAAGGAAGAGTTATGTGAAATCTCCCACAGTGACTTGCTTATAGACTAGTTCAGTAGAGCGAACTTGTACGACGTGCCACGAGTCACTGTTTCGACCTTTGGATCTGAAATATGCACACAAGAAACTACAGTCCATCCTCTTTCTGTACCTTCTTACGAAATTTCAATCCAATCCCCAGAGAGAAAGTTATGACGATTTTCCCCAGGTCACCTGTTTTGAATGTAATTCAGGAGTCTGCAAAAAGACCAACTTCCTCAGATCATATCTCCGCAAATATCGCGTGAAAAGCTCTGAAATTTGGACCCAAGGTTCTACGTGATTTCTTCTCAAATGGGTTTTTTTTGCGACTTCTGAAACGTCACAGAAAAAAGTTATAGCGAAAATGCCACGATGACCTGTTTGGAGCAGCGAAACCCTAGAATCCAAAGCTCTGATACCAAATGTTATGAAACCAGCTCAAGAGAAGATAGAAAAGATAGATCAACGCCTTAGAATTCAACCTCTTCGAGGGGGAAACCTCCTTTACATTACATAAATGAAAAATTCTTGGATGATTCAAATGACAAAGCCTCCTTTCTATATATAGGAGTCTAAGGAGTCACAATATAATCCAGCCGACCTAACAATAATAATATAAAGCCACAAAAATAACAATAGAGGGATTCTATGGGGCACAGTAATAACAAAATGGGGGCAATAGGCGCACAACAATATTAATAAGGGGTATAACTACAATAGTAATGGGGTAATCACTAGTATTATAGGGACCCAACAGTTAATGAGGTCCTCAAAGAAATGCAGAATGGCAAAGCATCCAGACCTGATGGATCAATGTGGATTTCTTCAAAGCTTGCTGGAATATTGTCAAACATGATATTCTAAATGTAGTGGAAGATTCAAGAAGGAATAAAACTATTTTGAAGGTTCTCAATACCTCCTTTATATCCCTGATACCTAAACAGTACAATGCTCAAACTCTAGACAGGTATAGACCCATAGCCTTGTGCAATGTGGTTTAGAAGATAATTTCCAAGGTGGTGGCCAATAGACTCAAGCCTCTTCTTCATACACTAGTCTCTGTAGAACAATCTGGTTATGTGGAAGGCAGACAAATACTAGACAACATCATTCAAGCGCATGAGGTGGTGCACACATTGACTAGCAATAGAAAAGCTAGAATGATCATGCAATTGGACCTTGCCATGATAAGTTGAACTGGACTTATATCAGGAAAGTTCTTATTGATTTTGGGTTTGACCATAATTGGGTTAGATGGGTTATGGCCCTCGTGACCTCTTCCAGCTTTTCAATATTGGTTAATGGCTCTCCCTCTGAGACTTTTATCCCCTCAAGAGGTCTCAGGCAGGGAGACCCGCTCTCACCCTTTCTTTTCATTCTCATGATGGAAGGACTTGGCCGATCTATCAAGCATGCTAAGGAAGTGAGCAAGATTAAGGGTCTCCAACTTGTTGAGAATGGACAGGCCTTGACTCATCAACAATTTGTTGATGATACAATGCTGCAGGGATCACCCACAGTCAAGGAAGCTCTTGGGTATAAACAGATCCTGAATGAGTTTGCCATGGCTACAAGTATGGATGTTAACCTCTCCAAGTCTAATATTTTTTTCTTTAATACCAATATTTCTATTCAGAGGAATATCGCCAGAATTTTGGGCTTTCAAAGGGATATCCTCCCTTCAAAGTATTTGGGAGTTCCTCTTACCGCTAAACCTTTACTCAAAAGCGTTTGGGAGCTGGTGATTAACAAGTTGCAAGATAAAATCAGAAAATGGACTATTAGATCCTTAAACTTGGCTGGTAGGTTGGTGCTTACAAAGGTTGTTCTGCAATCAATCCCAGTCTTTATGCTATCAGCTCTCCCAGCGCCAAAAGGGGTCTTGCAACAAATCAAAACCATCCAAAGAGACTTTCTTTGGGGCAAGGGGGAGGAAAGAAAGAAATGGGCCTTAGTAGCCTGGGAGAAAATCTGCAAACCTAAAAATTATGGGGGTCTTGGATTGGATGATCCAGAGATTCTTAGTAAGGTTCTAGGGGCAAAATTATGGTGGCGCTGGGTAAAAGACCCAAAGGCTCAGTGGGCCATTATTTGGAAAGAAAAATATGCCAGATCTTGGCAAAGTCATGATCAT
Organism: Pinus tabuliformis; assembly: GCA_031772625.1. Lineage (NCBI taxonomy): Eukaryota > Viridiplantae > Streptophyta > Pinopsida > Pinales > Pinaceae > Pinus > Pinus tabuliformis. The sequence goes on along the minus strand of CM062817.1, from coordinate 1,725,110,412 downwards.
ATAAGGATGTCAGGAAATATAAAGGGTTCACAAATTTGGAACAAGGCTTGGGAGAACAGGGGTTTGGTTCAAAAAAACAGTTTCTGGGAGATCAGAGATGGAGATTTAGCTTTATTTTGGGAGGATAAATGGCAACAAGAACCTATACTGTTAACAGAAGACTCAGTGGACCTCAAGAAAGAAACAGACAACAAAGGGTTATCCAAGGTAAAGGATTTTTGGGACCAAACTAATGGTACAGGGAAATGGAGAACTTGGAGAAACTTGGATTTCAGAGATGACAACCCCTTGAAAGCTAAAGCAGAGGCACTCATGAAAATGTTAGAGCAAAGGAAGATTTTAGTGTCTGGGGAGCATGATCAACTGAGATGGGGCTACAATAATGAAGGTAACTTTAATCTTAAGGAGGCTAAACTAATTCTACTTGAGCTAGATTCCCAGGTTCCGGATAGGATTTGGCAGAAACTATGGAGGCATCAAGGTTGGATGAAGATTAAACTCTTTATGTGGCTAGTTCAGCACAAGAAAATTTTGACCTGGGATAACATTCGAAAAAGGGGTGTTCTGGGTCCTTCCAGATGCCAGCTCTGTGAAACTCAGGAGGAAACTATGGAGCACCTTCTCAATACTTGCATTTTCACATCCAGGTTGTGGGATACTTTTGCCACCATTTTCCAACAGACTGATAGGGATAGAGGGAGTATTACCAATACCCTCAACAATTGGAGAAGAAATTATTCAGATCATGAATTTCTTGACTCAGCTTGGGCTCTCACGCCAGGCTTCATTATTTGGAATGTCTGGAAAGAAAGGAATAATAGAATCTTCAATAATGTCAAGAAGTCATCATATTGCTTGTATGACCAGATCTTAAAGCAACTTAAGGAGACAATTGGCACTATTGTGAGAAATCCCCCTAAGAACCAGCCTTCAGAAGCTGATTTGAGGATCCTCAGTCAGCTGGGTTTGCAGGGTCTTAATCATCAAGGTCTAGACAGGAGTGTTTTAGCAGTGGATTATGAGCAGGATTTCTGGCATCCTCCCCCTAAAGGTTTTTTGAAATTCAATATTGATGGGGCTTCAAAAGGCAACCCAGGTACTGCTGGTTATGGTGGGGTGATAAGGGATGAAAATGGAAGTATTCTTTCCATCTACCATTGCCATTTAGGAAGAGCCACTAATAATATGGCGGAATTAATGGCCATGGAGCAATGTTTAGATCTTCTGGAGCAGGATAACCGCCAAAATGTGATTGTGGAAGCAGATTCTGAGTTAATCATTAACTCAGTCAAGAGGATCAGCTGGGGCATGTCGCCGGAAAAAATCTCAAAAAATTGGAGGCTGATCCAGGTCTTTCAACGGATTCAGCTTCACCTCCAAGGCCTGCGAACAGTTAGTTTTAACCATGTGCGCAGAATGGCCAATAAATTGGCAGATATTCTAGCCAATCAAGGGGTGAGCTGCACAACAAATAAGGTTAAGATGAGTTGGCAAGAGATGCCTCAGAATAGACTAAAGGCGAACTGTCAAAACCAGGCGGAGGAAGACTGTATGGTGTTTCGGAACAAGGCCATGGAGGCAAGGTCCTGTTGACTTAGTTTCCTTATGGGTAGCTATTTTTTTCAATGTCTAGTCTTTTGTGGGTTACTGACAATTTTCGGCCTTCGCAACACTGGTAAGTACATGCCCAAAGGTCCCAAGGGAAAGCAAATCAGGAGACTGTTTTTTGGATGAACGGTTGGTTGGCAGACGCCATATCTTACACTGGTTCAGGCACAGGTGTAGAGGGGATGATGTGAATGGCCAGATTCCGGGGTCTATCGGCAGCCTCAAAACCCCCAGTTTCCCGTTAGTGAATGCCTTACCACGGTTGGGGTGGTTTTTCGGTGATCTCACACATTGCAAGCGGGAAGCGGTTTTTTCGATTTGGGAGCGATTCCATTCATCAGGCAACACGTGGCAAAGGGGTCAGTTGGAATACCGCCCTCATCGCGTGCTATTGTTCGGCGATGTAGACCCGTGCGATATGATCCTCAGCCGTCGGATCAGGAAAGGTGGATCTATGGTCAGGAATATGGAGCATGTTTGTGGGACCTTCTGGGTAAGGGTCGTGCTTCTTCGCAGCGCGAAATCCTCCACAACCGTTGGATCGGGCGGGGTGATCTGACGGTTGAGATTTAAGTTGCCTGTCCGGCGGATGGGGGTAAGTGTGGGTGGTAATATGTGCTTGGCGGCAATAAGGGTTCGTGAGTCTTTCGGACCCGAAATCCATCTAGATTGGTACTTTGTCTTATCTTCGGGTACGACTCTTCTGACTAGTTAGTCTGCTTTCGAGGGTTTGACCGTCTGGGGCCAGTTTTGTATTCCTATTAAGGGTTAGAAGTTTTGTGAGTAGGGGGCGGGGCTTTTGCCTTGGGCCTGGTGACATTTAGAGATGGGTTTTTTACTAAGTTTACAGTTCCTAGTGAACTGGTGTATTTTATGTAATGTATATTACGTTTTAATGAAATAGAAGGTTCAACTCTTGCTTTAGCAAAAAAAAGAATTTGACTCAACATGGGAATAGGAAAAAGAAGAAGAAGAACATCATACTCAAGTATTAAGGAGATTTATTTGGGAAAAAGGCAACAATAAAGGTATACTCCACCTAATTTTCATTCTAATTTTGCTTTATCCATTATTAAAGACGATCCTAGAACTATTAGGGAGCCATTGGATTTATAGGATGGAAAACTTTGGAAGAAGGGCGTGGCTAAATAAATGGCTACTTCAGATACAAATGAGGCTTGAGATCCTGTTGAGTTGTTGGCTCATAGAAATATTGTTTGTAGCAAATGAGTGTTTAAGAAGAAGTTGAATGTAGAAGGTAAAGTGGAGAAGTGTACAACTCACTTGGTAGCAAAGGGATATTCCTAGGTAGAGGGAATTAACTTTGGAAAAAATAAATCTCTCGTTTCTTAATTAACTTTTATTAGATTTGTTTTGTTTGTTGCTAGTACTTTTGATAATATAGTAGAGAAAATGGGTGTAAAGACAACATTGATACATAGGAACACTGAAGAAGAAATCTACATGAAACAACCAAAAGGTTTTGTTTTGAAGGGAAAGAAAGAGTTGGTTTGCAAGTTGAAAAAGTCCCTTATGGGTTAAAACAAATTTTGTCCCGTTGTTAAATTTACTTCTATTATATTTCTTCTATTTATTGCCACTGCTTTTGATATTGAAGTAGAGTATATGGATGTAAATATAACATTCCTACATGGGAATCTTGAACAAGAAATTTACATGACACAATTAGAAGGTTTTGCAATGAAAGGAAAGAAAGAGTTGGTTTGCAAGTTGAAAAAGTATATGTATGGTTTAAAGCAATCTCCAAGGATGTGGTATCAAATGTTTTGATACTTATATATTGAGACTCAACTTCTCAAGAAGCAATCTAATCACAATATGCATTTCAAGCAAGTTAGTGATGATATAATTTATGTGGTTCTATATGTTGATGATATGTTGTTGATTAGAAACAAGAAAGAACTATCATGGATGTTAAAAATAATTTGCCTTCTCAATTTGATATGAAATATCTTGGTGCTACAAATGTTAATTTTGAAATGGAAATTAAAAGAGATTGGGCAAGTTGGAAACTCTAGTTGAATTAGACAAAATATGTTGAGACATTAATGCAATGGTTTAATATGTAGGAATGTAAACTAGTCAAGGTTCATATTCCTATAGGTTTAAAGTTATTCATAAGTCAATGTTCCCATACATAGGAAGAGGACATGTCTTATGTTCCCTATGCTAGGTCTATTGGTAGTTTGATATATACAAAGGTCTACATTCGGTTAGGCATTACGCATGTAATGGGAGTTTTGAGTGGGTATATGTCAAAACTAGGAAATAAGCATTGTACAACTATAAACAGGGTTTACAAGTATTTGTGTGGCACTACAAATGACATAATTTTCCTATAAAATCCCTAGAATGATCTCCTAATTTAATTGTATTTAATTATGTTTAACATTACTTTATTTACAACATGGATATTTAATCACCACACCAAAGTGATCTAAAGATGTGAATAAATGTAAATGTATTTTCATCTAATGAAAAAGTTGAAAACAATTACCTAAGGATTGAGCTCCTATAGAGACCATGATATACCATGATTGTAGAAAGTAAAAGGTTCTATTGAGAAACCTTATTCAGTTAAATACTTAAATCTCATACCTACTTCGTTGTTTCATTTTATCTATACTCATTTGAGTTATAACTATGAACTTAAGCCGTAGTTTAAAAAGAATAGTAGAGCCTTCTTTAAAATTACTCCTATATTCTCAGAGACTTGTCTCCTAAATTCTTTAAAGCCAATGTGTTAAGATTAATATGGTTGACAATCTTGGGTGGTAACTTCGAATGGTTGGGAGCATAGTTTGTTCTCCCATCCACCCAGGTTCAATTCCGAGGGACAAGTTTGGCTCATTGTAATAAGGCTTGAAGAGTAGGCACCCCCACCCCCACAACATTTTGGCTCTTGCTAAGTCATAAGTTATTTGTGTATCTGGCTTGCAGGCTATTAGATATACCCTTGGTGTTATAGTGGTACCTGAAAGATTTGATTATGGGCCTTGACTAAATTACTCTAATGCATTAGTGATTCCCCATGGTTAAAAAAAAGGAAGATTAGTGTGGTTGAGTAATCTTTTAACTCATGAGGATAAAGGGAATTTGAATGGGGAAGAGAAGAAATTCTTGGAGGGGGGAGGAAGAGAAGAGAGCGCAGGGAGAGAAGCTATATTTTCTCTGTGTAGCCATGATCCTGCATTTTATAAGAACTTAAGCTTATTTGGGGCCTAAAATTAGCATGGGGAAGTTTATAAGATTTAAAATCTGCTAATGGTTGCATTTCAATGCAATGGATGGATAAGAATGACATGCACATGGGAGGGGAATAATCAAGGGACCGAGTAGCGAAGAAAGGTATCAATGTAATGCTTTGCAATCCAACAAAGGAGCACTTGAGGTTGTGGGAACCTTGTAGTCAACAAGGAAAAATCCCCATTGAAACTTATATTGTGAAAAAGGTGACTATGAGACCTTTTTTTGGCTTAGAAAGGGTGCCTTTGCCTTGGTGGTATCATGGTTTGACTGGGGGTGGCTTGTAGCAAAGAAATAAAGTGCAATTTGTTCCTAATATGGTTGGATTGACCCACATAGTGTTTGAACCTTGAATATCATGGTTTACATAACACTTCATGGCATGACGATCACCAATTGAGCTTCCCACGAGCCAATTACAACATTGAGTTTATTTGCATACAAGAGATAATTACCTCCCTGAGTTATAAATTTCCTCAAATTTATGCTACAACCATATAATATTGTGGTGATTTGGTTACTCTTCAATAACTATTAGTTTGGTTAGTGTGATCTAAGGTAGAAAAAATATTTACATTGGAATAAATGCACTCACCAAAAATATCAAACACACAAACTATAATTTGAGAGTTACAAGTCATTTATTAGACTTGTAGGTATGCTATGCATCTAGCTGGTTGATGTTGTAGAACTCATGTAGAATTTGATATATTACAATTCAAAATATATAATATGGGTAATTGTGATTTTTGGTAAGTAGAAAACTTGTATTTAATGAGCATATTCACAACAAAATATTGGATACCTAGTTTGTACTTTAAAAGTTGTAGGTTTTTTATTAGACCTGTAGCGATTAATTTTTTAATAATTTGGAATCAATTATATGGGTGAATGCAAATATTTGTATACAAAATCTTTATATTAATATGGACACTCACACCAAAAACGTTAAGCACCCAAATTGTAATTTATGAGATATGGACTATTAATTAGATATATAACATTTGCTATGGATCAAAAGTTGCATTGTTGTGGAACCCCTGTAGCGGTTGTTGCAAACCTGACAACGCTATAGAATTGATATATGAATTAGATCAATTGTTGTGGATCACCTAAAGTAATCAAAGTGTTAGATGTACATGGATTTTTTGATGTAGACTTCGTCAGAGATCTGGATCACAAAATATCTACAAGTGGTTATGTGTTTAACCTATTTGGAGGAGCAATCAATTGGATGAGCAAAAGAAAACATGTAGTTGCACTCTCGACTATAGAAACTAGTTATGTGGCAACCGCTCATGCAAGTAAGGAAGTTGTATGTTTACAAATATTGTGTTCATGTATTGGGGTTGTATAACATACTATAAGGTTAGATTGTGATAGTTAGAGTGCAATGCTTATAATAAAGAATCTTGCTTATCATTCTAAGACAAAGCATTTTAATATTTAGTGTTACTTTGTGAGAGACATGGTTGAAGACAAGAAGGTGTTTCTAGTGAAGGTGGATACTTTAAAGAATAGTGTAGAGTCATTGAAAAGGTCTACTAGTATTAAGAATTTCTCTTGGTGTAGAAAAGCAATGGCCGTTGCTGCCTTGAATTGTTGACCATGTAATCCTCAGCCTCCCTATATGTAAATAAAGCAATAAGTGGGAGAATGTTGGGTATGCATTATATTCATTGCATGGTTAGCTACATGCATTGTGGTGCACTAGGTGGGGGAGCGGGGTAATGCAAGGTTTTTTTTACATGTCCATTCAATTAAGAATTTCATGCAACTAGCCGAAAGTTAGATAAATTTAAAAAATTGTGGGTGATCATAGGGTTTGTGACTTTTGACTCTTTATGTCAATATTCACTAGGATTTTTCATGTAAATGAATGTTGGGAAAGTGGGAATTATTGAGTCAGTTGTAGTGGCTACATAAATCAACTGTAGCAACATCAACCTTCAAAACCATCGTGACCCAACATAAAACAAAATCTTCTTTGATAAAGAGCTCAAGGTTCGATCCATTACAAGCATACATAAATTCCTTTACATAGTTGCTAATGGCCTTGCTTGAGCATAAGAGGAGGATTATGGTGCCCATGACCACATGTTCTAGGCTTGACTCAAGAAACCCAACTTAGATTGTTTAATTGGTTTACTTGGGTACAATTTTGGTATTTTACTTTCCATGTTTGGAGGAGCATTTACTATCCTCATGCAACGTGAGGGATTCCCATGCACTAGATTGAAGTCTATGGCTAACTCATCGAACATGTAAATGATTTCTATGCTTTGATTTTGAAAGGGTGGAGTTGGCAAGGTTTTAAATGCTTCTAGAACTTGAAGGTCCAACTAAACGAATTACTTTTAGTGATGAATTATTTCAGCCTTGGAATGTTTTTGTCCTAGGTCAATGACCCTTTTTGTCAATGTTTCATGTCCTAGGTTAATGCCATTTATTGCTAGAGTTTTTCCCCTAACGAATCATAGTTGATCGAGCTTGCATGGAATGTGTGCATTCTCATTGCTTTAGAGTTTTGTTATACTTATTTTGCATATGATATTTCTTTTAAAGTGGGAAAGCCTATCATAAATTAGTTGTCAAACCAGTAGTGGGGACAACTATCATTGGTTGCTATCCATGAATGCAAACCGACTCATCACTGTTGTTCATGGAAAACTACACCACTTGGAATTACAAACTAGTGGTTCCTAAGGAGGCAAACTTTCACTCTTGCCAAATGCCTCTGGCTCTTAACCTGTGGCCTTACATCCAAAGAAAACGAGCTCTTAGCCAAGCAAAAGCAATTTTAAGACATACTAAAGACCCAATTTTATATAAAATATGTATATAAACTTCCAACAAATTTTAATATATGTTCCCATATTTGTAAATAACTTATTTTCCTAAAAAAAAAAAAACTTAAAAACTATTTCTCACATTAATAAATAAAATAACCCTTTAAACTATTCATATTTAACTTAATAATATAATAATGTCTTAATTATAATTAAACGATATTCTCTCATTAAAAAAACAAACCCGGGTTAAACTACTCATATTTGACTTAATAATATAATAAAATTACATTTACAAGAGATTTTTCGGCAAAGATCACATGAAATATCATTTGTCGACGCGTTCGAACCAACCAGTGTTGTTCATGAACAACACTGGTTGGTTCGAAACGCGTCCGACAAATGATATTTCATGTGATCTTCGGCGAAAAATCTGGTTAATTTTTTTTTAGTGTGGTTCACGAACAACCCAAGTCAGTGAATGGTGGCTACGTCCACAGAAAAATCTGGGCTAATTGCCCCTCGGCCTACTGGCAAGACCTAACCCCAAGGGCTTCTGACAAAATAGACTCTGTGACCTCCCAATGGCGAGGCACGATTTTTGACCAACTGAACTAACCCCTAGGGCTACTCTTTAGTCAAATTATAAACAAATTAAAAATTATTATTTAATTGATTTCAATTATAAAAATATACCTAATTAAAAAATTAAAAATTAATTGAAAATATACATACATATATATAATTTTTTTTTTCTACAATATATATAAATTATTTAAAAAACTTAATTGCAACTTATTATTTACGATTTTTAATTAAAATATTTTATTTTCTTGAGAATTATCTTTGGAAATTGATGCATTTACAATTTAAACAAAATGATAAACTAATTTTTTCACCAGACCAACAACTTAAAATATAATTAATCCAAAAAAACATTATCAAAATATAGATCACATCACACCTAAAATCAAACTTAATTTCTATAAATTACTTTTTAATAATACACCAATTTAAAATCTTTTTTCTATAAATTACTTTTTAATAATTTTAATAATACACAATTTTAAAATCTTTTTTATTATAATTATAATTTTGAATTTATGCATGTACATCCCACGTTACAATTAGATACGATATAATATATATAATGGATGATATTCCGCTGCCACGTCACGTCACGTCACGAGGCGTTGCTTCACGTTACTTAACTTGGAGGGAACACGCTAAACTTTCCGTGCAGCTAACATAGTCATCGTTGCCCATATTAGTTCATTGGAATTGGTACCAAACAAATTTTAATGTGAATCTAATCATTCGGATACGCTGGAAAATGCAGACAATTCCCTGCGGTCCTCGCTGCGATCTAAAGGAAGCGCTGTCCTGGCACAGACAGGATACTCAGGTAACCTTATTGACCGAATAACTGTTATATTTCAAATATTTATTTGTGAAGGCTGAAGATATACTTCTGGAACAGAGGTATATGCAACCGAAGGTTCAATACGTCGCGAATTCGATTCCCAGGAAACGAGCCTTTAATGCACGACTGCGTAATGCCAAAATATATGCTCTGGAAAATAAAGATGCTTCCAAGTTAGAATCGGCGGCAGCATCGAATGAACGGGTGAGCTACGGTTTTCTATTGTAAAGAAAGTGATGTATTCTGGAAATTGATTTACCATTGATAGAAAAATAGCGGGAGAAGTTCTTTCGTCGGTTAATCCAAGAGCACAGACATTTGTGATTGATAAATTGTGTGTTTTGCTAAGTTTCATGCTATTCGTAATTATACCAAACGAGATCTTAAATTTAGGGGATGAAAAGCCAGTCTTCGATATGGTTAGAGAAAGTTTCTTCGTAAACTAAATGTTTATCTTGAAATAGGCAGAGAATTTGGAGAACCTTTAAAGAATTCTTCTAAACAGGAGTATTTGAGGCAAGCATTGAAGTAAAATATTTGTTTCGCGTGCAATTTACAGGCAATTAGTTGAACATTGTTAAATTTGACGCTGACTAGCAAAAATTCATCAGTAAAATACAAATTATCAGGAATTTACCTAGTAATTGGATTTTTATGAGTAAAACACGTATTTATTGGAATTTACGGAGAATTTGGTGACTGTAATTGTATCTTTATGAGTAAAAAACATATTTACTGAGATTTACCGAGGCATCCGTGACTGTAATTGGATCTTTATCGGTCAAACGTGCATTAAATAGAAATCACCGAGACATAGGTGATTGTAATTGCATCTTTATCGTAAAAGTACACATATATCGTAAAAGTACACAAACCAGATTACCGAGAAAGAAAGAAATAAATTTTTAACATCCACGAGGGTAAATATAACCTATGGGACAGATTACTCTGCCATCAGATTCCTGTATTCAGCCCTTTTCCTGTGAAGGCTCACAATCAACGCTCCCAACTTTTCGACAAACTTCTGGCTGAATAATTATCCCAACAATAAATTATTCCAAGAGCTAGGTGCCAAAATATCTGCATAACTTTCCCTGTTGTTTTTGAAGGCCTCACCATCTAAAATGAAATTCTTTTCTGTTTCCACTTTTCTAGAAGAGCAAAAAATACATACTTTTTCTTCCCACACTTCTTTTGACCTTTTCCAGCTCCCTGTTTCACAACAGAGTTGATGAGAATTAGTCCTTAACTGAGCCATAAGAATTTTGGCTCTCCAAGAAATATTGGCCTCTATGTACGTTTTTTGTTGATGATTATGAGTGAGATATCGGTGCCCATAATTGAATCTTCTATCTATAAAATACGTTTATCCATAATTTACTGGGACATCAGTGATTGTAATTGGATCTCTCTTTCATATCAAATATTTTAGCTCTAATTTACCATGAGAGAAAGAAATTATATTATCTCTCACAAATGACTAAATTAGGCCAATGAGATGTAAAGTGTAAAGTATAATGGTTGTCAATCTGGTCTAGGCTTCTAGCACAGGCCGTTAAAACTCAATGTTGTTATCCTCCCCACCTAGGTTTGATATTTTTGACATGCTTGCTTCAAATAGGGCTATTTGCCTCCTCAAAGGGCTGTTTCAATTTATAAGAAGTATGTTGTGTTTTCCTTCCCAGCCAGGTTTGACTTCCATTTAGAGATGCTTGCCTCTCTTGGGCCTGCTAGTGCAAAATCTCGCAGCTTGGTGCAAATCCTTCACCAAGCAAGAAACTTGCACAGGATGACAAACAGTGTCACCACTGTCACCTCAAAAACTAGTTACTACCCCTCTTCTATTTTAGCGGTAATGATTAGCGACCATAGGGGAGGCTTCTTGGTAGGATTTGGGGAGGCTAAATATCCCCCAAGGCTCCTACAAACTATACCTTCCCACGCAAGCCTATAATGACCAGGGCAAGATGGAGATTGAGCGTAAAGCAAGCAAAAGGTTTCACAGGGCCTATGGGTCAATCCTATGGCTATCTAGGCTAAGGGAGTTTGAAATAGGTTCTTGGAACACACCCTAAGTTCACTAGACACAAAGATGCTAGAACTAGGGTTAAAATCTGCAGTTTTGGGCAGCAAACAATACCTTATAAGTTTATAACAACAACTAATCTTACCATTCAAAATGCATGAAAAGTACATGAAATGAAAGATTAGAGAATTAGCAACTTAGGAAATAAATTCAACAACTTAAAATGGTTCAATAAGCTAACAAATGCAATTTAAATAATGACGTCAGCCCTAATTAATTGCAGAAAAATGCATGGAAAACATGGATTTTGCTTCTTCAATGCATATAAAATTGATTCTACACCATCAAACATTCATTAAAGAGCATTACTAAACCAACACAAGATGTTTTAGGTGAAAACTATCCCCAATATCAATGCAATTAAATAAAAAGAGAATTTTAATTAAACCAGGGTTTTACAGAATTAATATAAAATTAAAACCAATCTATGCAAAGAAAAAGATCATTAATGAAAAAGGCGCACTTGAGGTGCCATAAAAATAGGCTAAGGAAAGGGGTATCTTAGTGTTGAATAATGTTGTCATTGATGTCAAAGTCAGTTGTTGGTGAGTAGCATGAAGAGTGCATCCTATTTGGAAGCAGTGAAGAAGAGAAGGCAAGTCTTGACAATGCCTTGAAGAAGCTTTGACATGAATGCTTTTAATATACGTTAGATTGCAATAATAGGAAGTACCAGCCAAGAAGCCCCACACTTCCCCACGCTTGTTGAGGCAGTCGAATATGAAATTGCATGCTAAACCATCACCATTTGATAGTACTCGTCATGCCATTTCCAAAGGTATATTATACTGTGAAAAATACCCCACGGATGAAAAGTTATAACTTCCTGAAATAATGGTTCCACATATGGGGCAAAACCCTAAGTCACCAAATTTATTAAAAACCATGCATGGTCATTGGTTGGTCCCAAGGCATGGTCATTGGTTGGTCCCAAGGCATGGTCATATGGACCATGGTACTAATATTAATAATCTGGAACTAAGCACTAACATTGACGGTGTGAATACTTGTATTCTTATTTGGAACAATGATGGGCATTCATATAATCATTTAATTATCAACCCAGGGTTTGTTAGACTTGTGAGAACTTTGTGCTGTATGCACAAGTATCAAAGTTCCTACTAATTTTATATGCTCATGTAGGAAATCTACAGGTGATGGCAATCATGAGACAAGTTTAACTACAAAATTGGTTCAGCCACAAGTTCCCTAAGTGTTGGAATTCAAATCAACACTTAATCTTAAGGACCATGCCTAATGGTAAACAAGATTCCTATCAAGTTCTGATTTCACAACACTATTTGCAATTTATTATTTTGCAGCAGTTTTGTTGATTTTGCAGCAACAACCGCCGATTATGCAGCAATTGTGCAATCAGCTCTACGTACATCCAAAATTAAAGAACATGGCCCAAAGGAGTACAGGAACAAAAATAACATGAAATACACTTGCAGATAAACACACAATGTAAACCACATTGGCCGATCCTAATATGATAAACAATTAAACATACACACTCTGCAAGAAAGAAACTGTTTAAGTTTCTAAGTCTACTAGTTAGAAACCCTCCATGCACTTCACTGATTTATTCCTACCTACTTGTTCTGTTACTTAACAAGTTATTTACCATATAAATACTGAAAATAAACACTAGTGCATGCTCAACATATTACAGATCATCAATTGAAGGAAACATAAAAAATCACACAAAAGACATCGTTATTTTTGGACCAATGTCCCTGGAAAAACCCAATGCGGGAAAATCGGTGCAGCTATCTGAGGGTTTTCTTATTAAGCAGTTTCAGAATACAATTTGGGTGCCAAATCCGACTTACCCAATAGAGAATGCCCTTGGCAATAGTACTTCTCAGTTTGACACAGATGTCTCGGCTGAAACCTCGGATAAACCCTCCGGCAATTCCTTAGCTCTAATCTGCCCCAGAAACCCCAACGTCTGCCTCTCTGGATTGCGTCAGCCTCTCTCCGCCTAGTGCTGGCCCTGCGTCACCTTGAATAGGCTCGCGTCAGCCTTCTAGCCCTTTGTGTCAGCTATGCTGGCCTCTCTGAAGCACTGCGCAGCTCTTGGCTGCTTCTGCGTGGCCCCTGGCTGCTACTGCGTCACTCTCTCTAGCTCCTGCACTGATCTCTCTCCGCTGGTATCAGAGATGATCTCCCTGCACTATCTCTGCCTCTCTGTCTCTCTGTACTCACTGCCCCTCAGCTGCAACTCCGATCACTGATTCTATTTCTCTTAGCAAACCCCGCTTTAGAGAATAGAATGACTGATCATCCAGTGTACTCTCCAAGTGACCCTCAAGACTCCTCTTATACTTTTTTCGTTGACATATCAACGACCGAGATTAAGTCCCTAATCAACGGCTAAGATTAGATCTGGCTTGATCCATGTCCTTTGGACCATTCTAACACAGATTTATATTAATCCACATTAATATTTTAATTTCTCTAAGTTTAGACTTAGGGACTCCATTAAAAATATTAATTATTTTTATATTTCTCAAACTGTTTAGAATCTGCCCAAACCCTTTTTGGTATTGGAGATCTTATGTGCCCCAACCTCTCCACCAAATTTCGTGGCTAGAGCACATCCGATGCTACCCCAAATCAACACTCCCTCTTAGCGAGGAGTGTGCTTTAGTAATACTCCTCACTGAGTATCACCCTAATCATCTGACATCGGTCCCTGTGCTGATGCTAAGCCTGTTGCCCATCATCCTTTGCACTGCTGCATGTTGTACTGCTACCCATGGCTCTGCCACTTCCACTGCTGCATCCGTACTGCAACTCCCTCTGCATCTGTGCTACTGCCCATGGCTTTGCCATTGCCACTGCTGCATCTGCACTGCATCTCCTCTCATCATGCTACATCGTGCTGCCCACTGCTGCATTGCAACTCAGTTACTGAGAAGTAAGTAACTGATCTCCCAACTCTGACCTCTCTATTGGGCTAGAGACCCTCCTGATGCTGAAGCTCCCTCTGTCGCTGACAAGTGCTCCCTCTCTGACCTCTATGCTGCTGCAACAACTCTCTGCATCTCGCACTGTTACACACCTCTTTGTACCATCTTGCATTGGTGCAACACTCCCGTGCCTCTCGCACTGTTGCAGCCTGCTAGCCTCGCGCTGTCCTGGGAATTCTGCACTGTAGCTCTCTCTGCCGCTTCATCCGCATCTGTCTCTACCCACATCCGCCAGTCCTGCTACTCCTCATCGGGGCTCCCATAGCAAGGTCTAATCCAAGAGGCTGGGTACCTCGAGGATCCTGCCCCTCATTGCCTGTAGTCCATCTGACTACAACTCGATGTCTCCCCACTTCCGCTCAAGTGGTGCGTGTGCACTCATGGCACAGTCATCGTCTGTCTCCACTTCCTTCTCTGCCCTTACTGGCGCTGCCTTAGTCTTGGAAGACTCTCCCTTACTCTTCTTCTTTGGACACTGGGTCGCATAATGACCCAGCTCCCCACAGTGGAAGCACTTGATCTTGGAGAGATCCTTCTTCTTCTATTTTTCTTGCTTTCCCTCAGATGCTAGGGCAACATCTTCCTCCTCCTCCTTTTTGACTCTGATTCCCTTACTGCTGCTTCCCGCCTTGGTCTGCTGTCTGATCTCTTCTTGGCGAAGAGCCGCCCACATCTCCTTCCAAGGTGGAAGGGTCCCTCTGCCCAGTATACTATGGACAAATACCTCCTAGTCTTCTGAGACTGCATTCAGGGTTGTCCTCACCATCAATTCCTGATCCGGCGTGGTTCCTATGGAAGTCAACTGATCTCGGATCTCATTCAGTCCTCCGAGGAAGGTGTTGATCGGTTCTCCCTTCTTCATCTGATATGACCTCATTTGATTTTCTAGTAACATCCTTCTCTGCACAGAAGTATGTTGGTACAATTTCTTTAGGGCCTCCCACATCTCATTTGCCGTTTCCTTCTTGGCAATGTGTGGTACTACATGGTCCTTGACCCTGTCAAGGATGATGCTCTTGGCCCTCGCCATTGCCTCCTCGTACTTGTCGTTATCAATTGGGTCAACTGGGATCGCTATCGTCCTTAAGGCGAAGTGCTTGACATGATTTTTGTCAAGTACGGATAAGATTCTGGCCTTCCAGACTGCGAAGTTTGAGGCTCCGTCCAGTCTGTCCTGGTCTCTTACTCCGTGTAGTGCCATGCTGCTCTTCTACTTCCCTCCTGGAAGTTCTCGATGTGACTCCCTCTGAGCCTTGATTTCCCTCCTGGAAACCCTTCTGCCGATGTCGAGATGCCCCCTACTCTGATCGTTTGTGCAACTGCACCACTGATCCGGATTTCTCGGCTAGAAACCCTCGGTAGCAACTCCCTCCTCCTTGGCCTTGCCTTGTTAGGTACTGTTCTGACTACAGTACCCCACCAGCTCCACTTTGCAACTTTCCCACAGCCTCCTAAACCCTAGCAACCTGAAGGTGAGAGCTCCTAGGCTCTGTGCAATCCCGACACCAACAACTCGACCTCCTCAGCGAACTGTGTCAGCCCCCTCTTTGCTTTTGCGTGGCTCTATGTGAGCCTCCCTTTGCCTCCCTTAGCCTCTGTGATGCCTCTTCCTGGTGTTAGTGTCAGTCTTTCCAGCCTTCCTCCAGTGATCAAATATGCTCTTACAAAGTGGTCTCAGAGTGTCAAGGTCAAATTTTGTCATTTCAGTGAGTCTTCAAGCAAAATTTGGTCACTAGGCATTAGGTCTAGGGTTTGCTTTCACTCCTTCTAAAGTTGTCCAAATGTCGGTCCATGTCATCATTCTGCTGAGTCTATCATCATTCATAGGGTTGTCATCATCATGTCAAGTTCCATTAGGTCATTTTACACCTTGTTCATGCTTCAGTTGTGCCTAGGTAAGGTCATTTCCCTCTCCTAGGGTTTTGGAGGCAATTTCTCTTGGACGGTCAAATCATCGGCAAAACTTGTTTCCTGATGTTCATACACCTTCCCCTATCCTTCATGTACCTTATCAAATGCTTCCCATCACTGAGATTCGCCAAATTCCTCATTTTCGCACAAACCCTAGTTTCTTGCCACAACTTGGCAATTTTCTAGGTTAGGCCTGTGTTTTGCCCTTTTGGACCCCTTCCCCTCGCTCGATCTCTGAGATTCCACTTTCCCCTGCTTCCTAACATCCCTCCCTACTTCCAAAAATTTCCCCAAGAATTTAGAAGCCTCTTATCCCCTTCAGTTCGCTTCATTTCGACAAAATTCCTTGTTTCACACATCGGGATAAGTTTCACTCAAAATATGTTTCAGAGCAATCAAAGATGAATTTTGGAAAACTGAGAGAGGTTTTTGTCCACAACATGCCAAAGAAGAAAAACCTCCTTCACTTTTTACACAGGTGTCATGGTTTTAGAGAAATGTCAAAAATACAATCGCTAGATCCAAGGAGGTTGGCCAAGGCACTAAAACAGAGGAAAAGGCCCGATCCCCTTCATATTTTGGCTGAGGCTACCTTGAAGGATCATGGTGCTCAATGATGCACTTCCAGCTCAAATTTCAGGAAATTTTGAGAATTTTGGTCAATTTTGATTTTTTTTGTGCCACACAGGTTTTTGCTCTGAACGCGTAGCGCGCCGCACGCTACCCTGAAGATGGGCAAGTCCATTTCTCAAAAACTCAGCATTTTTGGATTTGTCATGACAAATTACACTTGCTCAGCAATGGACAAGACATTTCATCAGGTTTTGAGCCCTCAGAAGGTCAAAAAACATGCAAAAAATGACTTTCTGCCACTTTTTGGACACACAGGAAGCAGTCTTGGGAGATTGCAATTTTGGAGGGGAAAATGACCACCAAATTGAGAAATTCCACTTGGGTTGGAAAGTAGACATCCAGACCTTTCCAACAAGCCTACTTTTGCCTCATTTGGATGCCGGGAAGTGCCTCAAAAGTTGGCTCAAAGGCACGCTACGCGTTCAGGATTGGGGCGCTACGCATTAGCACATTTTCTCAATTTTTCATCTACAGCTCAGGAATTCGCCCAGCTTTGACCAGTTTTGACTTGTGATGGGATTTTTCACCCTCTTTGATGTAATTAATGTATTTTCATGTTGACATGACACTTATTTACCTATTCTAGAAGATTCATTCATGAAATAGCAAACATTTAATGAATGAATTGGTTTCCTAGCTTATAGAGGCAAGTTGTTTTGACTGCCTAGATTGTAGTGCTTTGTTTAGAATTGGTTGAAACAGCTCCTAGAATGATGAGCTCGACCCCTAGAGGCAAGGAAAGGTGTTAGCTTGCCTATATTATGTATTTTCTTAGTCATTTTCATGGTTGGACTCTTGAGGGATAAGCTTCTATTGTATTACACTTTGTAGCTCTGCAATTTTGGCAAAGGAAAGACCAGGGTTTTGCAACACTTTTTGGGATTCCTGTGGTTATTGTGTTGATGGTGTGCTTCTCTCATGTACTTGTAAGTGTGTTATGTGTATCATTTTCCCACTTTTCTTTTCTGCACATTAAGTAAATGAAGTGTTAAGGTAGAATTCATAATTTATATGCTCTGCCTTTAAGTTTGCTTAATATCTATGTTTTCCTCTGTCTAAAGAGAACTCTCGACGGTTTCTTGCTCTCTTTAGCTCCTCACCGGTCATTCCTATCCATTCACTTAAATCAAAGGCATCAAGACAATCTCCTACCTTGCCCCAAAAAGACCTCTGCAGAAGCTGTGTCCCATCCCCGCACCCAAAATTGCTTTCCCCTGTTTTCCACCAAAACCCTAAAAATCTGAAATCAAACCTTCTCAATCAGTTTACTAGCCTAAAATCAGTGTTCTTTATTGGTCATCTCCGCCCTTTGAAGACCTTTTGCCGAGATAGACCCGGAGAGAGCCCTCTCCTGCCCCGTAGGGCTAGCTACGAGGCTAAGTGGTTTGATGTTGCCTTGGATTTTGTCTTTTTCAGCCTGAAGCCAAATTCAAGCGCTAACATATTGGCGACCATACTGGGGAAGAACAAATGGTTTACTTGTTGATGTCATTTGTTTTATAAGCTACAGACGGAGCCTGAAGTTATGCCAGGTAGCCTTCGAAACGCTTTTGCTTTGCATTAGCGGAAGTAGATAAACGCTGCTTCAGTCAATCTCCGGTCTAGCTTGTAAACGTGACATCTAACTTGTTAATTGCCCCAGTACATGTATCAAGTTTAGATCTGATTGTTGATGGTGAACAACGATCAAACATTGGCAAGGCTGAAATCATTCACCTGACGACTCTAAATCATTTTCGAGATCAGATCCAAAGACTCCACTGGAGGATGATCCCGACCAGCAAAAACATGAAAGGACAACATGGACAGATCAGGTATTCAAGTTGGAATTTCATCCAAGACATTTTGTTCTTTGTCATAAATTATTTCTTCTCTTTTCCCAAGAATGTCAAGAAGGCTTTGCAAAGTATACTGTATTTGAGAAGAGATCCTCGGCCTGCAGTTGATTCTTTCCCTTTGAAGATTGTGCATACCAAAGATTTGCATACCTTTGAGCTTGATCAAGACCTTTCTTCTAAATCTTGTGATGACCATCTTCAGATTGATGAACCTCAAAAGAACAAGACCGATAATATACCTGCTGTACATACCCCTACACCTTGTAAAATTCCAGATCGGTATAAACCTCTTGTTTTACCTTCTATTCTCCATGCTTTCCCCAAAAACTATGATCTATACTTGCCGAGGTTTGATGGTGAAAGTAAGAATGTCAACGCTGAGCAACATGTGCAGAATTTTGAGTCTTTTCTAGACCTTTTTGAAGTTGATAGCGAAGATGTTAGTATAAGGCTTTTTGTTCTTTCTTTGCAAGCCAAAGTGAAGAGTTGGTTCAAAGCCTTGCCTGATGCAAGCATTTCAGATTTCCAGCAGTTTGTCAAAGTTTTTCTCGATAGGTGGATGATCGGGCAGAACCTTTTCTTGATTGTAGAAGAGTATAACCAGCGGAAAAGATTGCCAGGGGAGACAGTACAACAGTTTTCAGCCAGATTTAACCAAGTTTATTATTCAATGCCAGTTGAGATAAGGCCTTCTCCTAGATCTGCTCTCTTGCACTATCCGGGTGCCTTTGATCCGGAAATGGAGTTTCAGCTGAGAGAAAGGGATATTGCAACACTTCACGAGATGCAAAACAGTGCAGTAAATGTAGAGGCTCATCTGCTGATCCGAAGGGCAAGGATGAAGGAAGAAGAGATGAAAAACATAGATCCGACCGAATCAACATCTCTAGAGGTAAAGCTTGACATTTTGGTAAGTGCAGTGGAAAAGATGATGGACAAGATCAACGCAAGGAATGAGAATAATGTTCAAGCCCATGGCTCGCTGATTGAAGAAGAACAAGTTGCTGATCCAAAACATTTTGTTTCTGATCCCAGTTGTCATAGTGATTGTTTTATAGATCATTGTGAAGAAGAGAGAGCTGTTGATATGATGTGTATGTTTGATGATGAATTGCCTCAGTTTGATCAGTATGATGATGATTATGTTCTCCAAAAAGAAGCTAATCTTGCAATCAAACAAGCAGCTAGTTCGTGGGAGGAAAAAGTTCACTTACAGCAGCTCGAGTACAATGATCAAATGATGCATATCTGCTATGACATTGACAAGGAAAGTGCAGAAAATTGGGAAGTAAGTGAAGGATCTTTGCCTTTTTGTTTTGATTCATTTCAGTTCATCAGAGATAACTACCATGCAATCAGAAATCAAATGTCAACAAGTCTTGATTTGAAGCATCTTGAGAGCAAAGAAAATTTTGTTCAAGACTTCTCATATTCAGATTTGCAACCCCCGAAAGCCATTGATTGTCAAGTTGCAGCTGAAGACTTGGAAGTGGACACACATGGTTTAATGATTCAAGGTGACTCCGTACCATTCTGTTTTGAATCATTTCAGTTTTTGAAGGGTAGATTGCATAGTAAATCTTCAAATGAACAGCCTATAACAAATCAGCAATCTCTCAGTCTTAATGTTGAGGATGAGACAGATAACAAAGTTCTTGAGCAGCCTGTAGCATCATTTTTGCAGCCACCAAATGAAATTGAAGGGCAAATTACAGATGAAGCTGTGGAAGATGAAATACATGATTTGATGATGCAGGAAGATTCTATACCCTTTTGTTTCGAAGCATTTCAGTTTATAAGGAAGAATCTTCGTAAAATCTCTCAAGAAAAAGATGAACAGCTAGAAGGATGTCATACATTTTCAATGGATACATTACAATAGTCTTTTCAAGTTTTTCATGATCCAATAGCTGATGTTTTGGATGAGGTTTGCAGTCAAGGTCTTTCTCCATTGACTACATGTGAGCTTGAAACATGTGCTGATATGAATTTGATCCGACAACCGGTTTCTTTCTCATTTTCAACAGAGGTCTTGTCACAAGGCTCAGATCAAAGTTTGCATTCATGGTATGAGGAGAAGAGAAGTAATCCATTGGATGAGCTAAGTTCCAGTGTGCATGAACTTCAAGATCCTTATGCAGTGTTTTTGGAGGCGGATAGAGAATTCATATCATTCAACGGATTTGTTTCTAAGTTATCATGGGAGTTGCCTTTCAGTAGTTCTCTCTTGTTGTTCATAAGTGAGCACTTGCGGAGAATTCGAACAGCAGACAGAATACTTACTTGGTTGCATTGGTTATTTCATTTCACTTGATCAGGTGATGAATGAAACTGTTAGAGTAGGTTTTGATGAATAAGCTCCACTTTGAGCATCATTTCCAGTTGTCAGTTGTGTTTAAGTATCGAGTCAGTTTTTAGTTGAGTCATGAGTCCTTTGTGAGTCAATTTTCAGTCTTGTTGTTAAGTTAGTTTGTGTCGGTTTTCAGTGATGCATTTTAGTTTGAGTTTTTGACTCCATTGCCCAATGGATAAGGCGCTGGTCTGCTCTTCCAAAGATCTGTCGTTCTTGGCACCTCCAAGGAGCTACCATCCCCATTGGAGCCAATGTTAGTGTCAGTCTTTCCAGTCTTCCTCCAGTGATCAAATATGCTCTTACAAAGTGGTCTCAGAGTGTCAAGGTCAAATTTTGTCATTTCAGTGAATCTTCAAGCAAAATTTGGTCACTAGGCATTAGGTCTAGGGTTTGCTTTCACTCCTTCTAAAGTTGTCCAAATGTCGGTCCATGTCATCATTCTGCTGAGTCTATCATCATTCATAGGGTTGTCATCATCATGTCAAGTTCCATTAGGTCATTTTACACCTTGTTCATGCTTCAGTTGTGCCTAGGTAAAGTCATTTTCCTCTCCTAGGGTTTTGGAGGCAATTTCTCTTGGACGGTCAAATCATCGGAAAAACTTGTTTCCTGATGTTCATACACCTTCCCCTATCCTTCATGTACCTTATCAAATGCTTCCCATCACTGAGATCCGCCAAATTCCTCATTTTCGCACAAACCATAGTTTCTTGCCACAACTTGGCAATTTTCTAGGCTAGGCCTGTGTTTTGCCCTTTTGGACCCCTTCCCCTCGCTCGATCTCTGAGATTCCACTTTCCCCTGCTTCCTAACATCCCTCCCTACTTCCAAAAATTTCCCCAAGAATTTAGAAGCCTCTTATCCCCTTCATTTCGCTTCATTTCGACAAAATTCCTTGTTTCACACATCGGGATAAGTTTCACTCAAAAGATGTTTCAGAGCAATCAAAGATGAATTTTGGAAAACTGAGAGAGGCTTTTGTCCATAACATGCCAAAGAAGAAAAACATCCTTCATTTTTTACACAGGTGTCATGGTTTTAGAGAAATGTCAAAAATACAATCGCTAGATCCAAGGAGGTTGGCCAAGGCACTAAAACGGAGGAAAAGGCCCGATCCCCTTCATATTTTGGCTGAGGCTACCTTGAAGGATCATGGTGCTCAATGATGCACTTCCAGCTCAAATTTCAGGAAATTTTGAGCAATTTTGGTCAATTTTGATTTTTTTTGTGCCACACACAGGTTTTTGCTCTGAACGCGTAGCGCGCCGCGCGCTACCCTGAAGATGGGCAAGTCCATTTCTCAAAAACTCAGCATTTTTGGATTTGTCATGACAAATTACACTTGCTCAGCAATGGACAAGACATTTCATCAGGTTTTGAGCCCTCAGAAGGTCAAAAAACATGCAAAAAATGACTTTCTGCCACTTTTTGGACACACAGGAAGCAGTCTTGGGAGATTGCAATTTTGGAGGGGCAAATGACCACCAAATTGAGAAATTCCACTTGGGTTGGAAAGTAGACATCCAGACCTTTCCAACAAGCCTACTTTTGCCTCATTTGGATGCCGGGAAGTGCCTCAAAAGTTGGCTCAAAGGTGCGCTACGCGTTCAGGATTGGGGCGCTACGCATCAGCACATTTTCTCAATTTTTCATCTACAGCTCAGGAATTCGCCCAGCTTTGACCAGTTTTGACTTGTGATGGGATTTTTCACCCTCTTTGATGTAATTAATGTATTTTCATGTTGACATGACACTTATTTACCTATTCTAGAAGATTCATTCATGAAATAGCAAACATTTAATGAATGAATTGGTTTCCTAGCTTATAGAGGCAAGTTGTTTTGACTGCCTATATTGTAGTACTTTGTTTAGAATTGGTTGAAACAGCTCCTAGAATGATGAGCTCGACCCCTAGAGGCAAGGAAAGGTGTTAGCTTGCCTATATTATGTATTTTCTTAGTCATTTTCATGGTTGGACTCTTGAGAGATAAGCTTCTATTGTATTACACTTTGTATCTCTGCAATTTTGGCAAAGGAAAGACCAGGGTTTTGCAGCACTTTTTGGGATTCTTGTGGTTATTGTGTTGATGGTGTGCTTCTCTCATGTACTTGTAAGTGTGTTATGTGTATCATTTTCCCACTTTTCTTTTCTGCACATTAAGTAAATGAAGTGTTAAGGTAGAATTCATAATTTATATGCTCTGCCTTTAAGTTTGCTTAATATCTATGTTTTCCTCTGTCTAAAGAGAACTCTCGATGGTTTCTTGCTCTCTTTAGCTCCTCACCGATCATTCCTATCCATTCACTTAAATCAAAGGCATCAAGACAATCTCCTACCTTGCCCCAAAAAGACCTCTGTAGAAGCTGTGTCCCATCCCCGCACCCAAAATTGCTTTCCCCCTGTTTTCCACCAAAACCCTAAAAATCTGAAATCAAACCTTCTCAATCAGTTTACTAGCCTAAAATCAGTGTTCTTTATTGGTCATCTCCGCCCTTTGAAGACTTTTTGCCAAGATAGACCCGGAGAGAGCCCTCTCCTGCCCTGTAGGGCTAGCTACGAGGCTAAGTGGTTTGATGTTGCCTTGGATTTTGTCTTTTTCAGCCTGAAGCCAAATTCAAGCGCTAACACCTGGCTCACCCTTGATGATGCAGGCATTGCGTCACCCTTCCCTTGTTGCTGCTCTGCTAGGAACAACTTTTGTCACTCGGGACAACTGTTTTCTGCTGCTATTGCTCCGCTCGGCTGATGTCCTCAGTTCTCCTGTGATCTGCAACCTCCCTCTGATACCTTGTTCAAGTTTCTAAGTCTACTAGTTAGAAACACTCCATGCACTTTACTGATTTATTCCTACCTACTTGTTCTGTTACTTAACAAGTTATTTACCATGTAAATACTGAAAATAAACACTAGTGCATGCTCAACATATTACAGATCATCAATTGAAGGAAACAGAAACAAGCACACAAAATGACACCGTTATTTTTGGACCAATGTCCCTGGAAAAACCCAATGCGGGAAAACCGGTGCAACTATCTGAGGGTTTTCTTATTAAGCAGTTTCAGAATACAATCTGGGTGCCAAATCCGGCTTACCCAACAGAGAATGCCCTTGGCAGTAGTACCTCTCAGTGTGAGACAGATGTCTCGGCTGAAACCTCGGATAAACCCTCCGGCAGCTCCTTAGCTCCAATCTGCCCCAAAAACCCCAGCGTCTGCCTCTCTGGATTGCGTCAGCCTCTCTCTGCCCAGTGCTGGCCTTGCGTCACCCTGAATAGGCATGCGTTAGCCTCAGGAGGCCATGTGTCAGCCTTCTGGCCCTCTACGTCAGCTACGCTAGCCTCTCTGAAGCACTGCGTAGCTCCTGGCTGCCTTTGCGTGAGCCTTGGCTGCTATTGCGTCACTCTCTCTGGCTCCTGTGCTGATCTCTCTCTGCTGGTATCAGAGCTGATCTCCCCTCACTATCTCTGCCTCTCTGTCTCTCTGTACTCACTGCCCCCTAGTTGCAACTCCAATCACTAATTCTATCTCTCTTAGCAAACCGCGCTCTAGAGAATAGAATGACTGATCATCTGGTGTACTCTCCAAGTGACCCTCAAGCCTCCTCTTATACTTTTCTCGTTGACATATCAACGGCCGAGATTAAGTCCCTAATTGACGGCTAAGATTAGATCTGGCTTGATCCATGTCTTTTGGACCATTCTAACACAATTTTATATTAATCCACATTAATATTTTAATTTCCCTAAGTTTAGACTTAGGGACCGCATTAAAAATATTAATTATTTTAATATTTCTCAAATTGTTTAGAATTTGCCCAAACCCTTTCTAGGTATTGGAGATCTTATGTGCCCCAACCTCTCCACCAAATTTCGTGGCTAGAGAACATCCAATGCTACCCCAAATCAACAGAAACATACAAATTACTAAAAGGAAAATGTGTGCAGGGCCTTACCTCGAGCGGACCCAACTTGGGGTTCAGCCGACACCCAATAACAAAACTCACGAACGGAGGTTCAATAGATTAAGTACGCATCCATGGGCAATTTTATTAATCAACAACAACATAATAGAGTACAACAACATGATGATTTTCTAAGTTTATACATACATATTTATAAGTGACAGGGGAATCTAAGCCCCAACGAACTTGTCTAATTTCGGAGGCTACATTATCCAAAACAACTTGCCTCATAATTCACAAATCTTAAATAAAACCAAAGACATTGGTAAATGGCCTGCAAAACTGATATCGTTTTTTTATGAAAATCACTATGTTTGGCCTCGGCGGCACAACGACTGTTGCGCGTCGAGGCATCTCAACCAATGCACAACTAATTACACACAGGCTCATGAGATGAAGATCGCCCTTTTTGGTCTTTAGAGGAAATCTAGGAAGTGGAGGAACGTTGAATTGGTCTGCGAGCAACTCCTGAGGAATCACACGTGAATGATAGTGCTCATTGATCCTGTTGTAGTGGTTACAACCATCCTCCAAAATTTTGCCTCAGCTTTGTTTTGGAGCCTCCCTACCAACCATCCTTAGCAGCATGTCTTGCACTGCCCAGGTACATATGCTTTTAGTTGAGTTTCTTTGGTTTACTGGCTTGTGTTTACTAGCTTGTTTGTCTTTCACCCGCAAGCTGACATCCTGTGACTTGGTCTTCAACTGGCTCTTGTGATCACTTGGAGAATTGCGCAAAACTGGAGGGCAACCAACCTTGCTCTCCAGAATTGCGCAGAGCATCAAGGCAGCCAACTGCTCTCTAGAATTGCGTAGAGCATGCAGGCTGCCTTCCCCTTGAAAATTGCGCAGAGCATGCAGGCTGCCTTCCCCTTGAAAATTGCGCAGAGCAGCCCATCACTGGGCTTGCTCTTAGAATTTGCGTAGTTCTGGCTGGCAGCCTTGGCTTCAGTCCAGAAATTGCGCAGAGCTTGAGGGGCAGCCAGAGCCACTCAACCCAGAAACTGCACAGAAGTCATCCAGAGGCTTGCTGTCCGTTGCATGTGCTCACAAGTTGACTGGTTCCCTCCAGGACTGTGCAATCTTTCTTTGCATGCATGGGTAGCTTTTTCTCGAAAAAGCAAAAAGAAAAAAAAAGCAAAAAGCATTTCTAAATTTTAGGGATATATTTTTAGCAGCTGGGGGTTACATGCAAAAGCCGTTTTAGAAACCTCTCGCCAAGTGTCGCTTTTTCCTAGATTTGTGGCATGTGCGTCATAAGCCTCGATCTTGTCAAAACTATTTATTCGATGCTTCAGAGCTCATTCTTCACTTCGATCTTGGAGCTCTGGCATCCCCAACGCATCTAGGAGCATTCGACACACTCAGCTCAGCTTTTTCCAGGTAAGTCTGCTTTTCATGTCTTTTGCTGCTTTTCTGTCGCTTTTTGTATTTTGGTTTGTGTGAGTGCTATTTGCTTGGTTTTGTTGAACACTTGCTGTCGTTTTAATGCATGTTAACTTGTAGAAACACTGTTTCAAGTTTTCCATTGCATTTCCTTGCTGTCGCATGCATGACACTGTTTCTGCACTCGTGGTCGCCATTGCGGCGACTCGCTTCACACACTTCGTTGTTTTTTCGTTTTACTGAATCCTGCACTTACTAATTGCATGCATGTTCATTCACTCATGTCTACACCCAGTTTTGCACATGCATTCAGTCCTTACTGTTTTCAGTCGCTTGTTGGCGGGTCTGAGCTGCCTTGGCCCAGACCTTGCCTTGCCCAGCTTGCACTGCACATTTTTGGGATGGAAGGCCTTGCCTTGCTCCCAGAAATTGCGCAGAGCTTGCCTCACACTGGCCTCCCAGAGTGTGCTCTATGCAATTCTGAGAGGCAGTGCCTCAGTTGGCCCCCAGAATTGCGCAATGCAATTTTCCCGGGTTGCAGTCATGCTGACTGAAACTGCGCATTGCGCAGTTTCAGTCCTCAGCAGGCCAAGCTGGACTGTGCTCTACATAGTTTTAGAAGTTAGCCGACTCACTGGTAGTCTGGGCTGTGTTCTACGTAGTTCTGGCAGTCAGTCTCCCAGCCTCCCAGTGAAAATTGCGCAAATCTTCCAGTCAGTCACTCAGGTGTGTTGCATGTTAGTCCTCAAGTTGCTTTTGGTTTTCAACTGACAGTTTGCTTGCCATGAGTTTTGCTTTGTCTCCAGGTATCACAGGTGTTCATTAGTCTCTCAGCAGTATAGGTACAATGGCTTCCAAGAGAGCAGGGTCAAAGGACACCATTGAGAGCATAACTGGAGATATGGTCGAGCAAGTGTCTATGAGCTTGCCCATCTATGAAGACACTAAGATGTTCATAGACAAGGAGATCAAGATCAAATGGTAGGACATCAATGACATCTTTTCAGGCACCTTCGAGGAGAATTTGGAGGACCGCAGAGTCTATGTCAACATACACAAGTTTGGCTTGTACCAGATTGCATGCAGGTATCTCGCGTTTCCATGCGCGGACATGATCCACTGGATTGTCTCGCATACTGATCCAGAGACAATGGTGTTGAGCAGTGTCAGTGGAACAAAACTTGCTACCTTCAGGGCAGAGAACTTTCAGGAGATGTATCACTTGTCGCAGCCGGTGATCACAATGGATGCACCCTTCACCAAGCCCAGCAGCAGTGCAAACTCAAGAGACATCTTGAAGAGTTGGGTGAAAGAACCATCTAAGTTCAGGATAACACCCAACCAAGTATACAAGACAAAGATACTGCGGAAGGCTTATCAGTTCTTGGTCATCTTCGCATGTTGCTTATACGGCCAAGAGAGTACAAAAACCTTCCCGCAGAGTTGGGTGATTGTGTTGGATCAACTGGCAAACGAAGGAAGACCTTTCAATTGGTCCGACATGTTGGCTCTCCAGCTGAAGGGACAAGTAACAGATGCCCGACATCCGCCCAAGGGTCAACAAGCAAAGCTCTTCATGTTTGCTTACATACTTGATGCAATCTGTGCCCGTCAGCAGTTCCCTGGCTTGGGTTGGGCATGGACACCTTCAGAAACCTCTGTGCACACCTATTGCAGGTTGTTCTTCGAGTGCAGCTTCCGTGGAGTTATAATATAGCTATCAGACCACTTCGTCACCCCGGTGTACAGGATGATCTTTGAGCAGGATCCGCCTTGCATGTCACAGGCAACGATGGAGGCATTGGTTAACATAGCAGATTGGTATGCCTCACCCCTTGGCACCTTCATCCGGATGTACAATACGGAGAAGGCTCCGCATGTGTTACCGAAGTTTGCCATGGACAAGCTGGTCATGCAAGAGGTTGCATACCACATCTTGACAGGGTTGTCAATGAGATTGCATAGGAAGAAGAAGGCACCTTTGCCCGCTCTTCCTTTGCGGATCAGGTTGTACGAGATCCAGAATTTCGAGCATGCTGAGGCCGAGACGGAGGAATTCAAGAGGTTCACCTTCGACACTAGAAGTTTCAATCCATATGACCCGCATTGCTTAGTGGAAGACCATTGTACGAGAGTGTATCATCCTTAGATCCACGGGACGTGTCATTGGCCTGAGGAAGACCCATGGATATACTACGATAACTCCTCAAGGCTCAATGAACCAGTTAGAATGGTTGTAGAATGGTTAGCAGCGCAGAAGGCAACAACATCTTAGAGAGCAGCAACATCAACAGCAACAGAGGGCAGTAGATCTGCGCTTGACAAAGGCAAGAGGAAGGTTGCTGACAACACAAAGGCGGAGCAAAGCTGCAAGTGTGAAAAAACTATCATTGCAGCAGCTGATTTATTTTTCTTGCTTATTCCACAATAAGTTATTTATGAAATTACTTCAATAAACATTAAAATAAATATTGCTGCAAATATCACACCGTAATACAGAAACAAACATATGCACAAGTATTAACACATTGACACAGATATTTTGGACAACAGTCCCCGGAAAAATCCAATGTGGGAAAACCAGTGCAGCAAGGGAGGATGATGAGTGCCAAGGTATGGCTTTGATATTGATTATGGTTTTGGTTTTATATCCTGATGATCTATTTGTGACAGGTGATGAGCCTCTGATGATCTAAATCAGAGGGAGATGGCTTATGAAGCCCGAAATGATGTATCATGGCATGATGAATCGATTTCTGGAATTTGGGAAAGAAATTCCATATTGCAAATCCATTGGAAAATATTTTTGAATAATGAAAATGAAAATCCTTGGATACTCTGATTTGAAATTCAAGATGTTGTTGAACTTGACATGGCATCCGACGATTGAAGCATTGATGTCCCTTTTTGAACATCCATCTGTATATGTATGGTGTGCATAGAACTTGATTAAATTCATGATTGAACTACTTCACTCACATAGAGTTTCCACCGAGCATGCTTTGAAATATCTGCATGAGGTGTTCTATTTTTGAGAAAGAGATATCTCTTTTGATATGTGTTTGCATAGATGTATTGCTGATATTTTAGATTATTGCCGATAAGCACATTTGGATGCTGCTTTAGTATGAGATCTGTCATGGTATCTTGGATGAGAGGTCCATAGCATGACCGAGAATGATCATGACACTGCTAGCATGGCTAGCTGTGAGGAAGAATACAAAAGCTCCTTAGAGAGCTGGTTGAGCATGATCTGGATATGACATGGTTACATTACGATGACTGAGAATCCCATATATATAGTTGGGATTTAGATACTCTCATATATTGAGACAATGCAGTTGTTCGAAACAAGCTTAGGCTTGTGGTTAGCACCTCCTTGAGAGCGAGGATGATTATAGTATCCTTTTGTGATTTATATGATTATATATGATTTGACATGAAATTTGATTTGATGTTTTGTATGAACAGGAAACAACTTCTATTGAGACAAGCAGATACTAGATTTGAGTATGATGAGAGCAGCGTTGATCGAGGACACTAAGCCAACTCTTCCCCCCTGTTTGAGCTCCCAGGGTGAGGAATTGAGGGAGAAGGGCTCCTGGGGTTGAGGGAACTCTAGACAATAGGGCGCTACCCCTATTTGTTACCCATAGGGTTGGAGAATGTTGCTCCCCTATCTTCATAGGGTCGGAGAATGCTGCTCCCCTGTTTGGTCTTTATAGAGTATACCCCAGTTGGAATCATACCCACAAGCAAGCAGCTTATTGGGAATACCGCTCCTCGTTTGGCCAATGAGTTGAGAGTGTACTTGGGGTGTACAACCCAAGTCGATTATGATGCAGGTGTTCTACCACATGACTATTCAAGGTCATCGATGGGAAGATCAGCATGCAATAGGATGGGTTGAGATAACCCGATAAGATTCTGGGTTGATGGTAAGCTCTTCGATGAATTTCCAGGGTCAAGGGTATACTCCCTTGTGTGATGAGTTATCCTATTGCTAGGTATGGGTGGAAGCTATTGCTCCCCGATGTGGTTCCAGGTTGAGATGTACTCCTTGATGATGCGCTCTCTGATGACGATAGATGATGATATTTCGGGTGGTAGCCCGCGGATAGAGATTTCAGATAGTTGTCTGATGGATAGAGGGTGGTAGCTTGAGCTCCCCTCTGGTAGCAAATTCTTCTTCTTCTAGATTCGAGAATGTTCAACATACGAGAAGGAACAATCAAGAGATAAGCAGGAATAAGCAAAGGATAGATTGAGATGTACAATGATGATTTGTGATGATGAGACACTTGAGATGGACATGGCACGATTACTACATGACAGAGATGATTAGTGATGATACGTGATGACACTTGAAGATTCCATAATGGCATATTGATCGACATACAAATATTGGCGGGTGGAATTCTCCCTAGTTAAGAGGGAGTGTTAATTTTTGCAACTGCAGTAAAATTCCACCTTGGACAACTCAATTGCCGATATAATGATTGCATTAATGATTAGATTCCTCTTTTTGAGAGGACCAAAATCAACCTAAAGATCACCCAATTTGGTCAAGCGGAAGTTGAGTTATGAATTATTTTATTCATACATGTATTATGGAATGGGTCAGCCCTAACCACATGAGTAACTGCTTGGGTCAGTCTTAACCCCAAGTGACCCCTCAGGAAAGCCTATAAATAGAAGAGACCTCAAGATCATTTGGACACAACTTCTCTTCTCTTTCCTCTTGGTTCCCACAGGTTTGACGGAAAGTTCGCACAAGGGTTCGAAATCACAGGCGAAAGGCTTGCTCTGGGTTATGGTTTTCTAGATCTCGGTTGCTGGCACAGAATAGGGCATTTTAGACCTTGGACGCTGGCACACAAGCCTATGAGAGTGACCAGACCCATAGACGCTAGCACAGAGGCTTATGGGAGCGACTTGGGCTTCAGAGACAGATCTGGAAGTATCAGTCCCCGGTCACTCGCACATAGTGGTCTTGAGAGTGACTAGGCTGTCCTGGACGCTTGCACAGTAACTTCAAGGGAGCGACCAAGGATTTTAGGTATGTTGCACCCTGGTCGCACGCACAGAGTCTTCCTGAGAGCGACCGAGTAGTCATAGTTGCCCTCACACAGTGTCTGAGAGATCGACTAGGGAGTTTCGATTGCACATAGACAGTGTTGATGAGAGCGACCAGAGTTCAATCTAGGGTTTGACATCTTGGCTTTAGTTGACTTTAGTGATCTGGTAGATCTGGGTTTCTCTCTGCTGTTATACAGATCTGTAGATCTGATTTGTTAGTATCCGCTGCAAACATATGTATTGGGCTCATTGACAGTGACAACAATGCTCAACAATGTTCGACACAGTGACAACAATATACAACAATTGACATCAGTTTGTGACAACACATTACAACCATCAGTATGAGGGTTTTAATTCCTAGCATGATTAGATCTGTTTCATGGATATCATTATTGTTTTGTTGCATAGATAAAGTTATGGATCATTGTACTCTCTTTTGCTGCATCATTTGATGACGATCTAAGAAGAAGAAGATTTGCAAGGGTTTTCCCCATAGTGGGTTTTGCCCTGGTCTCGGACCAATCCTAGTGTCTCTATGTGCATGCTTTCTTCTATTGTTCCTTTTATGTTCTGCTGCATTGATGATGATGATGATGATGATGTTGTTATTTCTTTTTGTATAATTGCATATGTTGATGTATAATGGTATAGATTTCAATAATGTAATGATGATATGGGGTGAACTTAATGTATTAATGGTGAAATGCAATTATCAAAGTAAAGAACAATGTTGCCCTAAGAAAATTTAACACAAGGGGGCCAGGGTTTCTTTTAGGCCACGAAGCAAATTTGTTCCGCTCCTTCACTGGCCTCTTGAAACATAGCCTTAACCTCAGGAAGAGAAGGACATTCCTAAGTTGAATGCTTTTGCTCACAGATGTTGCATATTTCAATATTGTTCAATGGGCACTCTTGAAGAGGGTGTTTCTTGCAACATTTGGAGCAAAATATAGATAAGGCTAAATCAACCTCCTTTTTCTTGGCTTGGAAGGCATCTAATTGAGATCTTAGGGTACTAAGGATATCAATTTTAAATTTTTCTAATAGATTTCCTAGCTCGACTTTAGTTACCCCTGTTCCACTAGGTCTACTAATCTTGGAAGTCATCTTGAGAATTTCGATTATATTTCAAAATTCCTTTGGAATATCATGTACATAATTCACAGATCTTGTCATAAGACAATTGAGAAACATCACCTGCACCCATGAGATTTAAGGTTTCAAGGTAGTCTTCTCATATCCCTTGAGAAAAAGGATACACAAGGTGTTAGGATCTATGGAATTTTGCTTTGTCCTTTGTAAGGTATATTGAAATCGTTCCACATAGTCTTCCAAACTCTCGTCATTGGCTTGGGATATCCCGAAGATATCTTCCTTAATATCTTAGACCTTATATATTCTTGATATTTCTTCAAGAAAATTCTCTTCCATTTCATCCCAGGTTCAATTGCAAGAAATAATTTTAATTTTTGTGCATCCATTGAATAGTCATAACTATGACAAAGAAAGTCAAACTCAAAAAGGAATGTATTAGGGTCTTCCTTAGAAAGGCCATGGAAGTTCGGGAGGGCAGATAGAGGAATAATCTTCATTTGAACCATTGCATTGGGATTTTTGATAGGAAACACAAAAGTAATAGGGCCTTGTTGCCTTGGTCCTATTACCGCTCAAACTAGCAGGGGTCCTAGGAGGGGATCCTATAGGGCAACTACCAGGTCCAGGGCAACAATGGAGTGATATCCCAATATCACCCTAGCTAAGGCTCCCTGCTCTTTATGAACTTTCATCGATGGAAGGACGCCCGGTGTAAGAAGAATCACAATAATGGATGTGTCAATGAGAGGATACAGGGTGATTCCCAAGGCCTATTCGTAAGAGAGACTCAATTGTGTGGCTTTCTTGCTTGGAAAGCAAGGTGATAGGCTCTCTAGAAAGGGCTAAGAGGATTCTCGAGGTTAGTGTTTGGGAATATATCTTATCAAGAGGCTTCCGAGACCCGAAAATCCTTATGGAGAATTGTCCTTTACATGATCTTTGTGGAATTAGAGTTGTAAAGTTGCGGGACCACACAAGACCAAGTGGACCCAAAATTAGGTCAAGGGTATGGAGTTGATCAACCAAGGAGGGGCTTGACCTAATTAGGGAAGAGAAGAGGATCAAAGGACAAATTTTCTTTTGAGATTTGGATGCAATGATCCGAATGAGGTCATTAACCCAAAATCAACCTAGGGCAAGAAAAGGTCTTGTGGCTAGGGTTTGCTATATCTCGAGATTCTATTGTCGGAATTGCTTGAAATTTGGAGGACCTCTTGAGAAAACTACAACACAGTAGTGGACCAATTTTCAAGGGTTTTGGATGGCTACAAATGATTTTGTGTGATGCCCTAGGAGACCTTTTGGGGTTAGGCCTAGAATTGGAAGAAATGAAGAAAATAAATGTTATTTTGACCACCAAAGGGATACGAGGATCAGTGCCTTATTGCTTGGGCTTAATGGAGTCAAGATACACATAGATCATGAAATTTCGTGAGCTAAGGAGCCCTAATTGATCTTTGCTAGCCTCTCCAAGGGCAACAACTAGATCAATAGAGATTTATACTTCAAATTTGCGAAGGAGACAAAGTTTCAAGGTCTTTAACCTAAGAGGTGCCTCTAGGAACATTCGCCCAATCCCTCAAAGGTCAACGCATGCATTTAATCACTTATTCAAGGTCCCAAAAGAATTTCACATTACATTTAACCCATACAAGAATAAAGATAACAACATACATGTAGTTAACCAGTAAGATAACAAGAATAACATCAAAATTTCGATTTACATGAGAGAGAGAGAGTATATCCATTTATCAACTTTGCATTAGGAAAGCTCCAAAGACAATAGCGAAATCCAAACAACATAGTGCATCAAGAAAAGCTCCAAAAATTCATCCTAGCAAAAAGTACAAAAATCTCACAAGATATACTAATCCAATCCAAGTGATGATGATTAGAATGAATCACTTCACTTCTATTTATACAATCACTAATGAGTTCAATTTGCGTAATCGGGCCTATTTGAGCTCCAAATAATAAAATAATATGCAAAAATAACATTCCTTGGTGACAAGCCCACCAAGATAGCTCAATAACATAATAATAAGCCTCTCAAGAGGGTCGAATGATCAATAAAGTGAGTCATTGGGCCTTTGAGGAGGCCTAATGAAGTCCAGAATGTGCCATGATGTGAGAATGGATCTCAAACATAGTGGACAAGGGGTTGGACCCTTGTTTCCAAGCAAATCCTTATGGTGCCCCCAAGTGGCTGTGAGAGGCACAAGGACATCCTCATGGGTCTCCAAGTGGATCGAAAATGCCTGTAAATCATCTGTAAGGGCTAGGATGATGTCATAATCCCTCTTTGGTGCTCATCTGGACCTTGGATCATCTGCCAAGTGTATGATGGAAGTGTGGAGCTGATTGGGCATGGTGAACCAGGTGCATCATCCTCATCCAAAAAGGTGGAACACGAACAATCAATAAGTGGTGTTGGGGATCCATGAAGTACTCTCTATTATGGTGGAGGCCCATGGCTCTCAACGCTCACCCTACAAGTGCCAATGTGGCTCTTTGGAGGGCTAGGATCCCATATAGGAAGACCAAGCTGGCACTCTCGACGGCTATGATTCCGTATAGGAAGACCAAGCCCCAAATGGAGACCCACCTGCAATCCTGCATAAGATCCAATGCATCCCCTTGCCCTCCAATACAACAAATCATTAGAATAATCAAGTAAAAGAGCTTACAAGTCATGGAATCAATGGGGCACTTCATGGTGGCATGCCCTTCCATAGTGGGCTTTGGCATGTACAAGTGTCTCCAAGCTCAATAGGGGGTTAATCAAGAACCCTATTAGGTGGTTTCAACCTTTAAAGGGGGTGACATGTTCGTAGTACATTCCTGAAGTGGTAGGTGGCAAATGATATGGTGATGGACATAGTGGGGGTCTAGGGAATCATCCAGACCACATGTCATGGTACAAGGGTAGCTATAATAAGGGAAGCCCACACCTGGGTATATGAGTGTAGGAGGGAGAAAATCATGGTACATGAATTACCCCGACGATTGTTTTTCCACCCTTCTTCATATGCCTTTTGTCGTTGATTGATTTTTCTTCACAATTGCTCGGGGCTCAAGGGGATGAGAGCATGTTGTGTAATATATAGCAATGGATACCCCCTTAAGGTGGCGCAATTCATTGCCTACCAAGCGTTGGGACAATCATGGGTTCCTTAATGATGGAAGGGGCTCATCTAGGGCCCATAGGAACCAGGGTGATGGCCATGGATAAGGGGTAAAGCTCATGCTTGGATTTTTCCCATGTGCTAAATTTGTATGTCCCGACTATCTTTTGCATTTTGTGGTACATTTCCTGTTGAGAGTGGCCAAATTATGCTTTTTTTTTAGTTGCATCAACCTCTGGGCATCATTCCAGGCCTGATCCAAGGTGTGGAAAAAGGGAGTGGGAGGACAACCCTATGTGGACCCGGATGAGAAAAGAGATGAATGAGGCTAAAATAAGTGGAAGAGAATGATGTATATGGTGTCGGGGAGCGGGACTACGCAACCAAAATCGGGATTTCCCATGTAGTGCCAACCCTAAAGCTAATGGCCAGTAAAGGAGATCCCACGGGACTAGGATACAAGGCTAATCACAAAATCGAGAAATGGAGACAAGTATACAGACCTAGCCCACTATTTCCGCTGAATCCCCCACCAATCCATGCCCAAAAGTACCTGTGACAAGTAAGGAAAATTTCTCAATTATACCAATGAAAAGCCATACTTTCGGGATCGAGAGGCCCACCTTCAAATATACATTCATAATAACTGGGCGAGGGACCAGATGACTGGCTTAGGTGGTGGAGATAATGGCACATCGTGCTATCTGGTGGTTGTAAGGGGTTGTTGGCTACTGGCCGAGGACCATTTTGGAGAACTTTTTTCTCCTATATAGACTACCCACGGGTGGTGGGTAACAGGTCCATTTACTTCTTCGTCTCCCATCTTGTCCTCTCTCGAAGTTTCAGGGGTTTGAATTTTATTGGACGCCGAAGAGATTTTTGTCTTCTTGTTAAATGTGATTCCTTCTTGTTACCCACCATTTTGTGGATAATATCCCTAAGAGAATTTTTTTCTCCAAGATGGTCCTCAACCAATAGCCAACAACCCCTTGCAGCCACCAACTAGCTCATTGTGCCATTTCCTTGCCACCTGAGCTAACCATGTGGTCCCTCGCCCATCTGCCATGATCATATGTTTGAAGGTGGGCCTCCCGAACCTAAAGGTATGCTTTGTCATTTGGAAATTGAGTATTGTAGTTTGCTTGTCATGGACACTTCTGGGCATGGATTAAGGGGGGGACTTGGCGGAAAGAATGGGCTAGGTCTGTGCTTTTCTCCCCTAGACCCCTTTTAGGTGTTAACCTTGGATTCTAGTCCCGTGGGATCTCTTTTACTGACCATTTGGCTCTAGGGATGGTATTTCATGGGAAACTCCAATTTTGGTTGTGTGGTCCCGCTCCCTTATCCACTTATATTACCCTCTTTCCATTCATTATTAACCCATTCATCATTTCTCCCACTTGGGTCCACGTTCCTCCACTAGGTTCACAGAGGGTTAGCATGCCCCTTCCCCTTGCCCACACCTTGGGTCGTGGCTTGGAATGAAGCCCAAACTTTGATGCAACTAAAAAGAAAGATAAAAGCATATTTGGCCACATTCAATAGGAAAATAATCCACAAAATGCAAAAGATGCCTGGGACAAACAAATTTAGCACAGGGGCAAAAGCATACGTGAGCTCTACCCTATCATCATGGCCATCACCTTGGTTCCTACAAGTTCTATGAGCCTCCTTCATCATATAGGAACCCATGATTGTCCCAACCCCTGGTGGGCAATGAACCACCCTACCTTAAAAGGGGGTATTCACTGCTATATCTAATACATTATGCTCATACCCCTTGAGCCCCGAGCAATTAATCGAAGAAAATCATAAAATGGCAAAAGGAAAATAAAGAAGGGTGGAAAAATCAAGGTCATGGCACCTCAGGTACCACGATTGCTCCCTCTTACACCTTATAAACCCAAGTGTGGGCTTCCCTCTTATTAGCTACCCTTGTACCCCAGCATGTGGCCCAGGGTTGCCCCTTCTCATCCCCTACTTCATTCACCTATCTGTCACATGCCACCACCTTTTGAAGGATGTACCTTGATATATTATCCCCTTTAGAAGTAGAAACCACCTAATAGGATTCTTGGTTAATCCCATTTGGAGTTTAGGAGACATTGGCACATCTTGAAGCCCATTATGGAAGGGCAGACCATTATGAAGTCCCCATCTGTGGTCCATGATTGGTAAGCTCATTTACTCAATTTCTCTAATGACTTGTTGTACTGGAAGGCTAGGGGACGCATTAGATCTTATGCAGGATTGTAGATGGTCTCCATCTTGGGTTTGGTCTCCCTATACGGGGTCTTAATCCTCCAGAGGGCTACATTGACACATGTATGGTGTGTGTTCAGAGCCATGGGTCTCCACAGCAGCAGACAACACTCCATGGATCCCCACAACCATTTAGAGATTGCTCGTGGTTCACTTATTGGATGAAGGAAGATGCACCAGATTCATCATGCTCAGCTGGCCCCAGATTTGCACCATACACTTGGCAGATGATCCAGGATTTGCACGATGATGTGGCATCACCTACACCATCATCCTAGCCCTTGCAGGCAATCTATAGGTATCTTTGATTTGTTTGGAGGGCCATGAGGACACTTGTGTGCCCCCACATGTCATTGGAGCACCATAGGTTATTACAAGGGGCCAATCCCTTGTCCACTGCGTTTGAGGGTCCTACTCCTCATTATGGAATCCATGGACCTTATTAGGCCTCTTAGAAGACCCTACAACATGCATAGATTATTATTTGACGTCTTGAGAAGCTTATTCTTTCATTTATGAGCTAGTTTGGTGGGCTTGTCACCAAAAGTTGAATTATTAAAACATTATTTTGTTTTTGGGGCTTATGTAGGCCAAGGAGGCTAATTCAAACCCCTGATTAGTGTATAAATACAATTGAGTTGAGTTCATTTTCTCATCATCACTTTGGATTGGATCTTTTCTCTCTCTTGAGAATTTTGCACTTTTTCTAGAGGATGAATTGGAGCTTTATGGATGAATTTTGATGTGTGGATATTGGTCTATCTTATCTTGGAGCTTCTCTCTTGTACATTGTGGATGGCTGGATATATTTTGTTACATGTAAGTACATGCTTATAATGTTATTCTTGTTTTACTTTATCATGTACATTTGATTGGGATTTTCGCTATTTTTAGGGCTAATTGCTGCATGCATTTACTGCTTTAAATTGTGAAATTTTGTCTCTATTATAGCATCTCTCAATGTATGGACCATGTAATGTGAACGAAATCTCCTAGGGTTAATTCGAACAACGAATTGACCTTGATAAGCCATTTCCTTTGTGCTTCAAAGTATAAAAGGTGCAAGATTGCTTCTCTTTGACCTAGAAGGCTAGCGAAGTAGTCTTGAGGCCTCCTTGACCAAGAAGCAAAGGTCCTCACTCATATTTTTCATAGACTCGATTATCCCAAGACTAAGGCACTAATCTACCAAGAGGTAGTCACCTAAAATCACATATTTTTCACCTTTTCCCAGGTCTAGCCAAGTTGGGTCACCTAGCGCATCGTTTTCCTGACAAACTGTCCTTGCAAGAAGTTAGATCTCCTAGTGTCTTCTGCGTTGGTGTCTCCTCAAGGACTCCTCCAATTTTGAAGCCATTCCGTTGGTGGAGTTGGGAGAAAAACCAAGCCCTAGCTCCGAGATCAAACTTTGCCCTAACATCCCCAAGGCTAGTACCTTATAGGATCAATTTAACACCTTCAAGTGAAAATTATTTCTTCGATATTTTCCCTCACCTTGTCTAGGGTAAGAACATCATTGGTTGCCATACTCTTTCCCTCAATCCTAGAATGGGTTTGCTTGGTCCCATTCCTCTGAAAAGACAATTCTTCAAGAACCATCTAGGATACCAATTTCAATAAGGATTTTAGGGATTGGGAAACTCCTTCACAAGTCGTATCCCTTAAACCTAACCTTCAAATCCTCCGTTCCTTTCCCTAGAATACATTGTACCTTTCTTAGAAAGCAAACAAGATCCATCCTTCAACTCTTTTGGGAAAGCGATTATTTGGGTCACTCATGTCCATTCATTGATTTATCCTTTGTCGGTGACTCCATAACATACCGAGTCTCCTCCCATCAGTGAAATTCCATAAATAGAAGGGAACCTCAGCTGAGGTGAGAGTGGGCTAAGTCTCCATTTGTTACCCTTGGTCTAGCATTTTCCCTTTAGGTCCCCTGCCAGTTTGAGTAGTAACACTTTGGTGCCGTTGTCGAGGACACGAAACGTGTGTTTTGTTCCCCATACGACATACTGACATACTATTATTGGTGACTCCATTGGAAGAACGAAACCCTAGTTCTTCATTGAACTTTAAGGTCAATGCTTGTAGGGTGAAGCAAGCATTTTTTTAGGCATATTTAATTTCACCCTGGCGACTCCTACATATTTTTCATGCATACCTCAAATAGGTTGTCTTTCTTTGATAAATTTCTCGCTTTGGACATTGCTAGCATCCTTAGGCATCCTAATCATGTCGCGGGAAGGATGGTACATGGGGTGCTCGTGTTTGATGGTGATCCACTCTCCGCAATTGACCACGTAGAAAGATTTAATGCACATGCTTCAAAAGAGAAGGTTGTCCACCAAGATGTCCTTATGTTATTATTCATGGGATCTCTCGGTGGTCATAACTCATGGCTGCATGATCATGAACCTAGAAGCATCTCATCTATTGAAGAGTTCGTTGATGGCTTTCTTAGACATTTTCAAGTACACCCTGCATTAAGCATCCAAGAGGAAGCCTTCATCGAGCATCATCAAGACATTAAGAATCTAGGTAATGAGCAAGAAGACAAGTCTTCCTTGGGTCCACATGACGAAAATGATGATTCTGAGGGCACATGTGCTGGGAAGGATGAATTTATGGAAAGTGAAATTGAGACCAATCTTACCTTTCTCAAGGATATTACTCCCATTGAATCCTCTTTTGAAAACTTTGAGAAAGAGATCCCATTAGCCCCTTGGAAGATGACATTGAAGATTATTTACACATTGAAAAGGAGAAATGGGAAATTGCTGGTCCTTAATTTGATTATGCTCCCATTTACGACACCGACACGGAGGATGAGGATGAGATTGGTCTTCCTTTTCCCTCTGGCACTATTTATGATGACATGCCCATTGATACCCTTGGGAAGGAGAATCTTTATTTTCCTTTGCATAAAGAGGGGCAGTTGGAAGTGATCAATTTTCCTTTTAGGAAAAACCCAATCTTTGATGCTAAGGAAATTGATAAGGCTCCCAGTTCTTTTGAGTGTGATCCCATGTTCAAATCACTTAAGCCTTTAGATTATGATTTTGGGAAAGCGCAACCCATTGAATACATTACTTCTTTTTCCCTTTCTTCCATTGGTCATCATCTTGAGTCTTCATCAAGTGATTCCTTCACCCCTTGTCATATGATCTCAAGTAACTGTGAGCCCTTTCTCTCGAGTATAGTGTCAAGGAAAAGCTCATCATTGATTATACTTTTCCTCCTTGGACACACCCTCAGGGTTTTGATCATTCCATAGTCTCCCTTCTCTAGTGTAATCATCATGTCCAACCTACTTGTGTTTCTCCCAGTGGTTGGCCTCCCTTTCTTGCTAATCATAACTTGATGAAGGCCATAAGACATGTTGTAAATAATAAGGACAATGGTGGAAGTGATATGTCGGGGGTCGCCATCCATCGAAAGCTTATGAGCTTGGTTGTTGACATCTCTATATTTTGGTTGCAAAAGAATATCTCATGGACGATTACATCTTTTTCTTACCTCTTCTCACATAATCATCCATATGTGGGCATCATATTTTCCCACCTCCCGCCCACAACATCCTCCATGTGTTTGGGTTTGCATTTGCTTTGGGACTTGTTGCATGAGTAATCATATAGGCAGGCATATTTATATTGACTTGATGATATGTTGGTTGCACTAGCTTTATGATTACACTTAATAATATCTTCGTCATATGCATGTTAGGGTAGGATGCATTGCATGCCCATTTTTGCATTAGAAATAACATCATATGATATTTCTCATGGTAAATAGGTGCATATCTGCATATTTTATTTTTCTATTGATTTTACGACCTGACATATAGCATGTGCGATAATGAGACTCCGCGAAAGCATGCTCCCCCGTGTTTTTCCATCTATTATATGTTTAGGTGACAAGTCTACGGTAACAAAGAGATTGATGGAGTTCTCGTGACATCTCGTTCGAGTAGCTTCGCTGACTTCTTCAGGAGATCACGTCCTAGTTGGAGCCAGATGTTACCCACCATTTTGTGGGTAATATCCTTAGGAGAATATTTTTCTCCAAGATGGTCCTCAGCCGACAGCCAGCGACCCCTTGCAACCACCGGCTAGCTCATTGTGCCATTTCTCCGCCACTTGAGCCAGCCATGTGGTCCCTCGCCCATCTTCCATGATTGTATGTTTGAAGGTGGGCCTCCTGAACCTAAAGGTATGCCTTGTCATTTGGAAATTGAGTATTGTAGTTTGCTTATCATGGACACTTCTGGGCATGGATTAATGGGGGAATTTTCCTAAAGAAAGGGCTACGTCTGTGCTCTTGTCCCCTAGACCCCTTTTAGGTATTAACCTTGGATTTTAGTCCCGTGGGATCTCTTTTACTGACCATTTGGCTCTAGGGATGGTATTTCATGGGAAACCCCAATTTTGGTTGCGTGGTCCCACTCCCTTATCCACTTATATTACCCTCTTTCCATTCACTACTACTCCATTCATCATTTCTCCCACTTGGGTCCACATTCCTCCATTGGGTCCACGTAGGGATAACATGTCCCTTCCTCTTGTCCACACCTTGGGTCATGGTCTGGAATGAAGCCCAAAGGTTGATGCAACTAAAAAGAAAGATAAAAGCATATTTGGCCACATTCAATAGGAAAATATACCACAAAATGCAAAAGATGGCTGGGACAAACACATTTAGCACGTGGGAAAAAGCCAATACTTGAGCTCTACCCGATCATCATGGCCATCACCCTAGTTCCTACAGGTTCTATGAGCCTCCTTCGTCATATAGGAACCCATGATTGTCCCAACCCATGATGGGCAATGAACCGCCCTACCTTAAAAGGGGGTGTTCACTGCTATATCTAATACATCATGCTCTTACCCATTAAGCCATGAGCAGTTAATCAAAGAAAATCATAAAAAGGAAAAAAGCATATAAAGAAGGGTGGAAAAATCAAGGTCGTGTGAAAATTCTATCACTGCAACATTTGATTTACTTTTCCTACTTATTCTTCAATAAGTTATTTATGAAGTTTCTTCAATAAACATTAAAATAAATTCTGCTGCACATATCACACCGTAATACAGAAACAAACACATGTATAAGTCTCAACACATTGACACAGATATTTTGGACAACAGTCCCCAGGAAAACCCAATGTGGGAAAACCGATGTAGCAAGGGAGGATTTTATTATTCAACAATTCTTCAGTGCAACAGGGTGCCAAACTAGCTTACCCACAGAGAGAAAAATTCTCCAGCACTTCTCCTAGTCCTAGCGTCAGCTTGGTTGACCTCTGCGTGGCTCCCAAACAATCTGCGTCAGCGCCTGCTTACTGCGTTAGGCGTGGGTCTCTATGCGTCACCCATGCAGGCCCTCTAGTGACTGCGAGTCTCCTGCTGCCTCTGCGTTTGCCTGAAATGCCATGCGTTTGCCTCTCCTGCCTCAGCGTTGGTCTCCAGTGGCTGTTCCCGTAGCTCTGTTCCGTACTTGCTGCCTCCTGACTGCTCACCAGACCACTAGTTCGAATTTCTCAGCGAACCCCGCTCCAGAGATTGAATCGACTGGTCTCCCTCAATTTGTTCTCCAAGTGACCCTCAAGCCTTATACTTTTCTCGTTGACAAATCAACGGCCGAGATTAAGTCCCTAATCAACGACTAAGATCAACTCTGGCTTGATCCATGACTTTTGGACCCTTCTAACATAGTTTTATATTAATTGACATTAATATTTTATTTTCCCTAAGTTTAGACTTAGGGACTCCATTAAAAGTATTAATTATTTTAATATCTCCCAAACTGTTTAGAAACTGCCCAAACCATTTCCGAGTATAGGATATCTCATGTGCTTTAGCCTCTCCACCAATTTTTGTGGCTAGAGCACATCCGATGCTACCCCAAATCAACACTTCCTCTTATCGAGGACTGTGCTCTAGTAATACTCCTCACTGAGTATCACCCTGATCATTCGGCATCGGTCCCTGTGCTGATGCTAAGCCTCCCTGCCCAACATCCTCTGTACTGTTGCATCTTGTACTGTTGCCCATGACTTTGCTACTGCCACTACTGCGTTTGTACGACAACTTCCTCTACATCCGTGTTGTTGTTGGTCTTTTCTCCCAACACTGCATTCGCACTGCAACTCCCTCTGCATCCGTGCTGTTATCACTCCCATTTCTGCTATTGAAACGGGTTCTTTACCATCCCCATCTTTTCCCTGAAGTAGTCAAACTTTGTCATTCCAAGGGCCTTGGTGTTTATGTCCGCCACCTGTTCTCCTGTAGGAGTGTAGCTCAGCTGTACAGCTCCTCGTTGGACACAGTCCTTGACAAAGTGACATTGGATATCAATATGCTTCGACCTATCATGAAACACTGGATTCTCAGAGAGATTGATGCAACTCTGATTATTGCATATGATCCTGGTCACCTCCATATTCCTTTTGAATAGGTTCAGAAGAAGTTTTCTAAGCCATATGGCCTCACACGAAGTTGTGCTCGCCACCATATATTCTGCCTCAGATGAGCTCAGAGCCACGGACTTCTGTTTCCTACTGCACCAGGAGGTCATTCCTGATCCAATGTTGAAACAGTACCGAGAGGTACTTTTCCGATCCACTGAACTTCCTGCCCAATCTGCATCAGTAAATCCACTCAAACTGATATCCTTCCCTCGGGG
Organism: Pinus tabuliformis; assembly: GCA_031772625.1. Lineage (NCBI taxonomy): Eukaryota > Viridiplantae > Streptophyta > Pinopsida > Pinales > Pinaceae > Pinus > Pinus tabuliformis. The sequence continues at coordinate 1,725,065,934 of CM062817.1, read as the reverse complement.
TACAAGAGTCCATAATCGATTGTTCCCTGTAAATACCTGAGAACGTGTTTGGTTGCTGCCTAGTGTGCCCTCTTCGGTTCCACCATGAACTGACTGAGGATCTTGACAGCGTAGCAAATGTTTGGCCTTGTATTGACCAGATACATTAGGGACCCTATGAGCTGCCTGTATAGGGTAGGATCAACATCCTTGTCTTTGATGCATCAATCTTCTTCCAGTTGGTGATCATTGGAGTAGCCATGGGTCTATAGTCCTCCATCTCGAATCTTTTCAGGATTTCTGTAGCATACCTCCCTTGCCCAAGGAAGATTTCTCTCTTCTGCTGCCAAACTTCCAACCCTAGGAAGTAATGAATTCGTCCCAAATCCTTCATATCGAATTCTATGGCTAGATTCTTCTTGTAGTCCCGAATGAGTCTGGATGATCCTGTGAGAAAGAGATCATCCACATACAATACTAAGATTAGCGGCTCGTTCTCTACAACCAGATAGTAGAGATTCAGATCCACATCACTCTTGACAAATCCCATCTTCTGCAAGTAGCCATCTATTCGACCATACCATGCTCTAGGTGCCTGTTTTAGCCCATACAAGGCTTTCTTCAATCTGCATACATGAGACTTCTTCTCATGTGTCTCAAAGCCCTCTGGTTGTTCAATGTATATCTCTTCTTCTATTACCCCGTTCAAAAAAGCCGTTTTGACATCCATCTGATGAATCTCCCATCCCATCTGAGTTGCAAGAGATATCACGGTCCTAATAAACGTATACCTGGCTACCGGGGCGAAGGTCTCCTCATAGTTAATTCCTTCCTTTTGAGTATACCCCCTAGCCACAAACTTGGCCTTGTATTTCTCAACACTGTCGTCTGCAGCGTATTTGATCTTGTAGATCCATCTCGAACCTACCACTAATCTGTTTTGAGGCCTTGGCACTACCTCCCATACATCGTTCACCATTATGGAGTTGTACTCCTCTACCATAGCATCTAGCTAAACCTGATGTTGAGCTGCCTCCTTGAAACTGGCAGACTCCCCATCCTGAGCTACTAATGCCTGATATCTATCTAGCTGTTTTCTCTCCCTCTTATAGTTTCTTGGTGCACCAATGAAGTCCTCTGCATCTCGCAAAATCTGACGAAGTTCCCTGCTAGTTCTTCCTTTGCCAGCAGGTGCTTCTGTTAGCTCCTCCTCATCTTGAGAATCTTCCTGACCCGAGGAAGAATTTTTTACTTCCGTTGGTTGAAGAGGCTTAACCAGCGACTCCTCTTTTGACTGCTCCTCGAAAGGCATCTCACGAGATTTTCTGAAAGCTCTGTCCTCCATGAAATTTACAGCTCGTTGAACTACTACCTTCCTGCTCCCTGGAAGGTAGATTCTATATGCTTTAGCATTCTCAATATATCCCACCAGATATCCCTTTTCCGCAGTTTGATCCAGCTTCTTCCTCTTTTCCTCTGGTATGCGACAATATGCTAAACTCCCAAATATCTTTGTAATGACCCATCTATAAATACAAAGAACACAAGCATAATAGCAGGTATACGGTACATGCATATGATAGCTACATATGCATGTGTCGCATACACCGCACTAGTATTTTATACTAAATTGTTTATAAGTGCTAATTACCATGACCCTTCTAGGAAAAGAAGTTCTACTCATTCATCAATATTGCGTAATGTATGGTTAGATCAAAGAGGACTATATATATATTATATGCTCCAGAATATTGATAAAAATCATATTAATAAATTAATAAAATAAAGGTTAAGTATTAATATAAATAATTAATAATAAAAAAATCCAAGTATAAAGTTCTAAACTTTATATTAAAAAAAATATAAATAAAACAATGTAATATGATAAAATATATATAAACGTTATAATGTTTAATGATACGTGAATATACAATGTAATGGTCATCTTAAAAGACTAATAAATATCTTATGGTTTCAAAAAGGCGTATTTCATTCATGACCTGAATCGAGACCAGGAGAGGATACGAAGGCGGAGGTGTGGCATTAGCAGGGTGAGCGGTGGTTGCAGGTGGGAGGGCGGCCATCGCCAAACCAGAGGATATAAACCGTAGGTCATGGGTTGAGCAGGGGGGAGAAAAACCAGGAGGAAGAATTCGGAAGGCAAGGGAATCAGCCATTGGAAGAGCTTGAGCGTTCTGAGGTTCTGGGCACGGGGGATAGTCAGCTTCTATTGAGAAGCTTACTGGATTGAGCAGCCAGGCTTTGTTCAGTCTAGCTGGGTGGAATCGGTCTCTCGGTCGCTGTAGCAGCATAGCCGGAGGCATCTTCAACTGCAGCAGTTCAGGTAGGTACCTCAACAGTGCCGTTAATTGATTTTGTCAGGTCCAATGAAAATGTTACAGGTTCATGCTTTAAAATTCATTACTATTTTCTGTACATCTGTTTATCCGTTGTTACAATCCTGAAATGACTGACTTCAGGTGTCTTCCCTATGAAAACTTTCTCTGGAGTAATCTTGCCCAACGCTCGATGAGGAGTCCTGTTCTGAACATAGACTGCTATGTTGCATGCTTCTACCCATAGGAATTTCGACATATCCTGATCATACATCATGGCCCTAGCTGCTTCTACAATAGTCCTGTTCTTTCTTTCTGCTACTCCATTTTGCTTCGGATTGTAGGGAGCTGTCCACTCTCTTCTGATGCCCTCCTTAGCACAAAAATCAGTGAAGTCCTTATCGACATACTCTCCACCATTATCTGAGCACAAAACTTTTATTTTCTTCCCAGTCAGTTTCTCCACTAGAGCCTTGAACTCTTTGAATCGACAGAAAACCTCGTCATTGGTTTTAAGAAAATAAATCCAAGTTGTCCTTGAGTGGTCATCAATGAAGGTAAGGAAATACTCGACACCACTGAGAACTTTGATGGACATGGGTCCGCAGATATTTGAGTGTATCAATCCTAGTACACTCTTGGCCTTGTGTTTGCTCCTAGGAAATGCTGCCTTGGCATACTTTCCTAGAGTGCATCCTCTGCATACATCATCTCGTTCTGTACTCTGTTCTGGAACTCCTGTTACAATGTTCTTGAGAATTCTCAGAGCTCCATGGTGCAAATGACCCATTCTTCTGTGCAATAGTTCATTCAAGTCCTTGTCTCCATGACTGTCTATTAGTGCCATTGGTGATTCTAGTTGTAATCTATACAACCTGTTACTTTTGATCCCGATCTGCACTTTCTTTTTCCACCTTTGGTGTTTGACGTATACCTTCTCCTTGATGAAGTAGACGTTATAGCCCTTGCCTTGAAGTTGCGACATGGAAAGTAAGTTCATCCCAATCCCGGTACATGAAGCACATTTGTAGCACGGAACCGTTCTCTCGATTCTGTTTGAAAAACTATGGTACCCTTCCCTACTGGAGTACAATTTGCCTTGTTCCCCATGGTGATCTGAAAGTTCATCTTCTTTTCTCGATATTCTGATAAACATTCCCTGATTCCCGTCATATGCCACGAGGATCCACTGTCTATATACCACACTTCTGATGATGCAGAACTAGTCATACAAGCCACTTCTTCTTCCAGCCTGGAAGCCAACATAGAGAAATCGAAGTCTCTTTCTCTTGTGTAATCTTTTGAAAATCTGTGCGAGTCCCTTGACGTGGATGCCTTTGCATCGTGGTCTCGACCCATAACTGATTTTCCCTTCTTGTCTCTGATTACTCGCTCTGATACCATGTGAAAATTCTATCATTGCAACATCTGATTTACTTTTCCTACTTATTCTTCAATTAGTTATTTATGAAATTCCTTCAATAAAAATTAAAATAAATTCTACTGCAGATATCACACTGTAATACAAAAACAAACACATGTACAAGAATCAACACATTGACAGATATTTTGGATAACAGTGCCCGGAAAAACCCAATGTGGGAAAACCGGTGCAGCGAGGGAGGATTTTATTATTCAGCAATTCTTCAGTACAATAGGGTGCCAAACTGGCTTACCCATAGAGAGAAAAATTCTCCAGCACTTCTCCCAGTCCCAGCGTCAGCTTGGTTGACCTCTGCGTGGCTCCCAGACACTTCGCGTTAGCCTTTGCTTGATTGTGTTAGCCCTGGGTCTCTCTGCGTCACCCATGCATGCCCTCTAGTGACTGCGCAGTCTCCTGCTGCCTCTGCGTCTTCTTGAAATGCCCATGCGTCTGCCTCTCCTGCCTCAGCGCTGGTCTCCAGTGGTTGATCCTGTCTCTCTGTTCTGTACTTGCTGCCTCCTGACTGCTCACCAGACCACTAGTTCGAATTTCTCAGCTAACCCCGCTCTAGAAATTGAACTGACTAGTCTCCCTCTGTGTGTTCTCCAAGTGACCCTCAAGCCTTATAGTTTTCTTGTTGACAAATCAACGGTCGAGATTAAGTCCCTAATCAACCGCTAAGATTAACTCTGGCTTGATCCATGACTTTTGGACCCTTCTAAGTTCTAACACAGTTTTATATTAATTTACATTAATATTTTATTTTCCCTAAGTTTAGACTTAGGGACTCCATTAAAAATATTAATTATTTTAATATCTGTCAAACTGTTTAGAAACTGCTCAAACCGTTTCTGGGTATTGGAGATCTCATGTGCTTGAGCCTCTCCACCAATTTGTCGATAGAGCACATCCGATGCTACCCCAAATAAACAGGCTGGGGCACCTCATGTACCATGATTGCTCCCTCCTATACATTATAAACTCAAGTGTGGGCTTCCCTCTTATTAGCTACCCTTGTAGCCTAGCATGTGGCTCAGGGCCGCCCCTTCTCATTCCCTACTTCATTCACCTATCTATCACATGCCACCACCTTTTGAAGGATGTCCCATGAATATATTATCCCCTTTAGAAGTAGAAACCACCTAATAGGATTCTTGGTTAATCCCATTTGGAGTGTAGGAGACATTGGCACATCCTGAAGTCCATTATGGAAGGGCAAGCCATTATGAAGTCCCCTTCTGTGGTCCATGATTGGTAAGATTATTTACTTGATTTGTCTAATTACTTGTTGTACTGGAAGGCTAGAGGACGCATTGGATCTTATGCAGGATTGCAGATGGTCTCCATCTTGGGTTTGGTCTCCCTATAAGAGGTCCTAATCCTCTAGAGGGATACATTGGCACATGTAGGGTGTGCGTTGAGAGCCATGGGCCCGTAGCAATAGAAAACACTCCATGGATCCCCACATCCATTCAAAGATTGCTCGTGGTTCACTTATTGGACGAAGGAAGATGCATCTGATCTATCATGCCCAGCTAGCCCCAGATTTGCACCATACACTTGGCAAATGATCCAGGACTTGCACGATGATGTGACATCACCTACACCATCATCCTAGCCCTTGCAGGTGATCTACAAGCATCTTTGATTTGTTTGGAGACCCATGAGGACACTTGTGTGCCCCCACATGTCATTTGGAGCACCACAGGTTATTACAAGGGGCCAACCCCTTGTCCACTGCTTTTGAGGGTCCTACTCTTCATTATGGCACCCATGGACCTCATTAGGCCTCTTAGAGGGCCCTACGACATGCATAGATTATTATTTGACCTCTTGAGAGGCTTATTCTTTCATTTATGAGCTAGTTTGGTGGGCTTGTCACCAAAAGTTGAATTATTATAACATTATTTTATTTTTGGGGCTTATGTAGGCCAAGGAGGCTAATTCGAACTCCTCATTAGTGTATAAATACAAGTGAGATGAGTTCATTTGCTCATCATCACTTTGGATTGGATCTTTTCTCTCTCTTGAGAATTTCGCACTTTTCCAAGAGGATGAATTGGAGCTTTATTGATGAATTTTGATATATGGATATTGGTTTATCTTATCTTGGAGCTTCTCTCTTGACAATTGTGGATGGTTGGATATATTCTGTTACATGTACATACATGCTTTTAATGTTATTCTTGTTTTACTTTGTCATGTTCATTGGATTGGAATTTTTGCTATTTTTAGGGCTAACTGGTGGATGCATTCACTGCTTTAAATTGTCGAATTTTGTCTCTATTATAACTTCTCTCAACGTATGGGCCATGTAATGTGAATCAAATCTCCTAGGGGTAATTCTAACAACGAATTGACCTTGATAAGGGATCTCCTTTTCGCATTGAAGTGTAAAAGGTGCAAGATTGCTTCTCTTTGACCTAGAAGGCTAGCGAAGTAGTCTTGAGGCCTCCTTGACCAAAGACCAAAGGTTCTCACTCATATTCATCATAGACTCCATTCTCCCAAGACTAAGGCATTGATCTACTAAGAGGTGGTCACCTAAATTCACATCTTTTTCACTTTTCCCAGGTCTAGCCAAGTTGGGTCACCTAGGGCATCATTTTCCCAACAAACTATCCTTCTAAGAAGTTCGATCTCCTAGGGTCTCTTGCGCGGGTGTCTCCTCAGGGCCTCCTCCTATTTTGAATCTATTCCGATGGTGGAGTTGGGAGAAAAGCCAAGCCCTAGCTCCGAGATCAAACTTTGCCCTAACATCCCCAAGGTTAGTACCTCATAGGATCAATTCAACACCTTCAAGTGAAAATTATTTCTTTGATCCTTTCTGCCACCTTGTTTAGGGTTAAGAACATCATTGGTTGCCATACTCTTTCCCCCAACCCTAGACTGGGTTCGCTTGGCCCCATGTGGTCCCGTTCTTTTGAAAAGACAATTCTTCAAGAACCATCTAGGATACCAATTTCAACAAGGATTTTAGGGATTGGGAAACTCCTTCACAAGTTATATCCCTTACACTTAACCCTCAAATCCTCCCTTTCCCTAGAATACATTGTACCTTGCTTAGAAAGCAAGCAGACTCCATCCTTCAAGCTCTTACGGGAAAGGAATTATTTGGGTCACTCATATCCATTCATTGATTTATCCATTGACGGTGACTCCATAACATATCGGGTCTCCTCCCATCGGTGAAAGTCTGTATATAGAAGGGAGCCTTAGCTGAGGTAACAATGGGCTAAGCTTGCATTTGTTGCCCTTGGTCTAGCATTTTCCCTGCTAGTTTGAGCAGTAACACTTCCCATATTGGTATTTAACCTTTTGGTGGTTTCCCCACCACACTATTTTGAACAAAAGTGGTCTTTTTTGGATTCCCTTCGTTGTTTGCCATAATGTCAGCAGACGTGGCTCCTATTGCACCACGTTTTGGGGTTTTTATGGACCTTTTCTTTTTTCTACCCGTTGCACACTTTTTGTCAAAGTTCCAAAGAAGCAGATATGCCATTTTTTTTCAAAGGGTAGGGTCATCAATCATTAGTTTATTGAGTCTTTGTAAACCCATTCTGCAAATTCATAATGTAAATGATGCTAGTAAGACCATGTATGTATGTAACAACCCTGGTAAGCTTATTGCTCATCAAGGTTGGTACATGCAAGGGTTCCTTTTAATGAGATGGAGCATCAAAGTGCTCAGGAATTGGGTGATGGATAACAAAGAAAGTAGAACTCATGCTAGGCTTTTTCCCACATGCTAACTAATGTCTCGACCGTCTTTTGCATTTTGATTTTCTTTTTCTTTCATTGTGGCCATATTATGCTTTTCCATTCTTTTAGTTGCATCAACCTCTAGGGAAATTTTTTCCATCCCTACTCAACCGTGTGATAAGAGAGTGCCAAATCGATTGAACGAATGATAAGTTGGACTTAAAGAATGGAGATAATATCAAAGGCTTGTAATGTGACATGGAAAGTGTTAAGTATGGTAAAGGGAAAATGAACATGCTACTTCATTCCAGGTCTCCCAAGTAATGCTTCTCCTATAGTCCTAAGGCCTTAAGGGAGGTCCCATTGGAATAGGGCTAAAGATTAACCCTCTTGTTAAGGTGAGAGAACAAATTTATAGTCAAGATCGGTCAATCATGTAGATGATTCCTTTGTCCATACTAAATGCCCAAAAAATTAAGTAAAAGGACCTGATTACAAAATGATCAAAGTACCTATTAAATGGTAGCCTACCTTCATCCAAGAGAAATGTTGGATGGTGAAAGGTGTAATGACTGGTGTAGATTGTGGAGGAGCTGGCATATCATCATCATCAAGCAAGTGTAGTGTTGCTCGCTTGCTGGCTGTCCAAAAGAGGAGAAAAAGTTTTCTCATATGGGGTTACCCATTTTGGTGGGTAATAGAACATGCGACTTTCGAATGTCCTTTTTTGACTTCCCATTACCCTTCTTCGCTTGTGACTTGGGTTGGTTGTCTTGAGGTTGGATCTCCTTGCTTTCTGCCTTGTTCTGTGAGTTAGGGCTACCTTTTCTAGGCTTTTGTTGTGGCGGATTTGTAGAGCCAAACTCCTGGTTATTTCCTTGCTTCAATTTTTGCTCAATTCAGATAACATATCGATAAGCAACTCCCAATGAGGATGTCTAGGAAATCCATCTCTGTTTGGATGTACCTCTATAGACCCCTACGGTACTTCAAGACCAGGTGTTGCTTGGAGTCTATGATACCCAAATTTGAGCACAAGGTATAGAAATTATTGGTGTGCTCTAGCGCCGTCTAGTCTTTATCTCCTAGCAGAGTTTGTTGGAATTTTAAAGTTTAACCGTTAGAAATTCTTCCGGTATTATCTGGTTTATTTCTTCCTACTTGTTTAATTACTTAACAAGTTATTTACCATGTAAATACTGAAAATAAATACGAGTACAATATCAACATCTACAGATCATGAACTGAAAAAAAACAAGCACACGAGTGACACCGTTATTTTTGGACCAATGTCCTCAGAAAAACCCAATGCGGGAAAACTGGGGTAGTTATTCAGAGCGTTATATTATTATGTAGTTTATCAGAGTGCAACTGGGTGCCTAAACCGGCTTACCCGAATGAGAAAAATATATGGCAACAATACCTCTATCCTGAAATAGGTATTCAGAAAACATGTCCCACAGAAACCCTCTCCGACACAACTGAAGCTCAATGTTGGCCCTTCTGGCCTTTGTGTCAGCGTCCTGCTGACCTTCGTCAGCCCCAGGACTCTTTGCGTTAGCCCTTTGAGGCACTACGCTGCCTCTGGGAGCCTTTGCGTCACTCTCTCTGCCCACTGCGTGGATGACGCAGTCTCTTTGGGCTCTGCGTAGCTTGGATTGATTGCTGCTTTTGTTCTCTCCTATTCTATGCTGGTCTCCCAGTATTGTCTCTGCCTCTCTGCCTCGTACTCACTGCCCCTCGCTGCTGATCACTGATTCACTTTTGCTTAGCAATCCCGCTCTAGCAAAATGAATCACTGATCACTCTGGTGTATTCTCCAACTGACCCTCAAGCCTCCTCTTATACTTTTCCTGTTGGTCCTTCAATGACTGAGATTAAATCTCTAATCAATGGCTAAGATTAGATTTGGCTTGGTCCATGACTTTTGGAATCTTCTAACGCAGTTTTATATTAACACCCATTAATATTTTATTTTTCCTAAGTTTAGACTTAGGAACTCTATTAAAAATATTAATTATTTTAATATCTCCCAAGCCAGTTAGAATCTGCCCAAACCATTTCTGGGTCTTGGAGATCTTATGTGCTTCACCCTTTTCACCAATTTTCATGGCTAGAGCACATCCGATGCTACCTCAAATCAACACTCCCTCTTAGCGAGGACTATGCTCTTGTAATACTCCACACTGAGCATCACCGGATTATCCAGCATCAGTCTCTGTGTTAATGCTAGGCCTCTCCGCCCAACATCCTCTGCACTGATGCATCCTGTACTGCTTCCCATGGCCCTGTCACTGCCACTGTTGCATCCATACGACAACTCCCTCTGCATCCATGCTGCTACTGGTCCATCCTCCCAACCCTGCATCTGCACTACATCCCCTCTCATCATGCTGCATCGTGGTACTACATACTGCTACTGCACTGCAACTCAGTTACTAAGAAGTAAGTAACTGATCCACCCAACTTCTGACATCACTGTCAGGCTAGAAACATTCCCGATGCTTAAGCTCCCTCTATTGACCTTTGCACTGCTGCAACAACTCCCTGCATCTTGCACCGTTGCACACCTATCTGTGCCATCCTGCATTGGTGCAACACTCCCGTGCCTCTCGCGCTGTTGCAGCCTGCTAGCCTCACGCTGTTTCGGGACTCCTGCACTATAGCACTCTCTGCCGCTCCATCCGCATCCGTCTCTATCGACATCTGCCAGTCTTGCTACTCCTCTTCGCGGCTCCCGTGGCAAGGTATAATCCAAGAAGTTGGGTACCTCAAGGATCCTGCCCCTCATCGCCTGTAGTCCTCCTAACTACAGCTTGATGTCTCCCCACTTCTTCTTAAGTGGCACATGATAACTCATGGCACAATCGTCCTCCTCCTTGACTTTTTTCTCCGCCTTTGTAGGCGTTGCCTTTGAGTCCAAAACCTCTCCCTTACTCTTCTTCTTAGGACACTGGTTCGCAAAATGACTCAGTTCCCCACAATGGAAGCACTTGAACTTGTAGAGGTCCTTATTCTTCCTCTTCTCCTGTTTCCCTGCAGATGCTAGAGCCGCATCCTCTTCTTCCTCCTTGATTCTGACCCCTTTTCCGCTACTCCCCGCCTTGGTCAACTGTCTGATCTCTTCTTGACGAAGAGCCGCCCACAATTCTTCCCAATCTGGAAGACTCGTCCTGCCTAGTATGCTTTGGAAAAATACCTCCCAATCCTCTAAAACTGCATTCAGTGCAGTCCTCACCATCAATTCCTCATTCGGTGTGGCCCCTATGGAAGTTAGCTGGTCACGGATCTCTTTCAAGCGACCGAGGAAGACATCTATCTGCTCTCCCTTCTGCATCTGGTATGCCCTTAGCTAATTCTCCAGGAGCATATTCCTCTGCACGGAAGTATGTTGGTACAATGTCTTCAAGGCATCCCACATCTCCTTTGCCGTTTCCTTGTCGACAATATGTGGTACCACATGATCCTTGACCCCATCAAGGATGATGCACTTAGTCTTAGCCATTGCCTCCTCGTACCTTTCATTAGCTACTGGGTCAACTGGGATAGCTACTACTCTCGTGACGAAGCCCTTGAGGTGATGTCTGTCTAGAATGGATAAGATCCTAGCCTTCCAGACCACAAAGTTGGATGCTCCGTCCAGCCTATCCTGATCTCTCAGCCCATTCACGACCATCTCGCTGCTCTTCTTTCGACTCCTCCGAGTCTCTCTACTTCCCTCCTAGAAGTCCTCTGTTCGACTCCTGTTGAGTCTCTCAACTTCCCGTCTGGAAGTACTCGGTTTGAATCCCTCTGAGTCTTGATTTCCGTTCTGGAAATCCCTCTGCCAACGTCGAATTGCTCCACTCCGATCGTCTGTGCAACTGCACCACTGATCCAGATTCCTTGGCTAGAAATCCACCTTGGCAGCAACTCCCTCCCCTTGGTCTTGCCCTGTTAGGTACTGTTCTGACCACAGTACCCCACCAGCTTCGCTTCGCAAATTACCCACAACCTCCTATACCCTAGCAACTGAAGGATTGAGCCACTTGGCTCTGCGCAATCCTGACACCAACAAATCAACTCCCCTAGCCAACTGCGTCAGCCCTCCTGGCCTCTGCGTGGCTCTACGTGAGCCTGATTCTTCCTCACTTAGTCTCTACGTTGCCTTTCTCTTGCCCAAAATGATTATGAAGTCCCTCCGCGTCACTCCTTCCTTTGTTGCCTTCTGCAAGGATCAACTCTGTCACTCAGGACAGCGGAATCTGCGGCAAATGCTCTGCTCGGCTGATGCCTTCAGTTCTCCTGTGATCTGCAACCACACTCTGGTACCATGTTGGAATTTCTAAGTTTAACCCATTAGAAATTCTTCCTGTACTATCTGGTTTATTTCTTCCTACTTGTTTAATTACTTAACAAGTTATTTACCATGTAAATACTGAAAATAAACACAAGTACAATATCAACATCTACAGATCATCAACTGAAAGAAAACAAGCACACAAGTGACACCGTTATTTTTGGACCAATGTCCCCGGAAAAACCCAATGTGGGAAATTCGGTGCAGCGATTCAGAGGGTTATATTATTATGCAATTTATCAGAGTACAATTAGGTGCCTAAACCGGTTCACCCGACAGAGAAAAATATACGGTAGCAATACCTCTATATCCAGAAACAGTTATTCAGAAAACTTGTCCCACAAAAACCCTCTCCGGCACAACTGAAGCTCAGCGCTGGCCCTTTTGGCCTCTGCGTCAGCCTCCTGCAGACTTGTGTCAGCCCCAGGACTCTTTGCGTTAGCCCTCTGCGGCACTGCGTAGCCTATGGGAGCTTCTGCGTCACTCCCTCTGCCCTCTGCATGAATGACGCAGTCTCTTTGGGCTCTGCGTAACGTGGATTGACTGCTGCTCTGGCTCTCTCCGCTTCTGTGCTGGTCTCTCAGTATTGTCCCTGCCTCTCTGCCTCGTACTCACTACCCCTCGCTGTTAATCACTGATTCACTTTTGCTTAGCAACCCCGCTCTAACAAAATGAATGACTGATCACTCTGGTGTATTCTCCAACTGTCCCTCAAGCCTCCTCTTATACTTTTCCTGTTGGTCCTTCAATGGACGAGATTAAATCTCTAATCAACGACTAAGATTTGATTTGGCTTGATCCATGACTTTTGGAACCTTCTAACTCAGTCTTATATTAATACCCATTAATATTTTATATTTCCTAAGTTTAGACTTAGGAACTCCATTAAAAATATTAATTATTTTAATATCTGCCAAACTAGTTAGAATCTCCCCAAACCTTTTCTGGGTCTTGGAGATCTCATGTGCTTTAGCCTTTCCACCAATTTTCATGGCTAGAGCACATCCGATGCTACCTCAAATCAACAGAGTTGTCCATCTCACGTATTGGTCATCATTGTTCTCTATAGGGTAGAATTCCTCCTTAAGGACATCAACAAAATTGGCCCAAGTTGGCCCTACATTGAACATCACAGACTCATTTTCACCGTGTCTCTCCCAATAATCTTCCCACCAATGTTTGACATGGGGAACCGCTTTCAGTAGCGCAAAGGTGATCTTCTCATTGTTGGAAAAATTTTGGATAGAGTAATAGCCTTCTAATAGATTTAACCATTTCTCCAAAGCATCTGCATCTATTTGGCCTTCAAATAAGGGGATATCAAAGTTAACTTGTACCTTGAAGGGTGTCGTACCTCCAAAATTATTGCTTGTTGACGGTGCCTCGATTGTTGTTGGAAGTCGTCGAAGGTTCTGGGCGAAGTTGTCCATCGTCTCATTCTTCTATCGTGCAAGTTCTTCCTCCAGCAACAACTTGATAGGATCTCATGCTCCATCATCTCTATTTTCTTCTACCATGGGAGGATGCTTGAGTTTGCGAGAGCTATCATTCCCAGGTGAAATTAGCTAAAGACCTATCTCTCTATACCTAACCACGTTAGGGACATGCACTGAAAAACAAAAAGGAGTAGATTGCTCTAATATCATTGCCCAGGGCTTACAAGGAATGAAATGAAAAAGTAGAAAAGTAAATGGAACACAAACAGAGAAATATAACAGAGATTACAATATTGTGGTGGAAGCCCAACTTTTATTAGTAAATGAAATAATAGAATACTGTAGAACATAGGCTGGCTAGAATGGTGGTAGCTTTCTCTGAATAGAGAGAGATGGCGGCTACGTGCATTTGCAAAATCTATTACAAGAGGCTGATAGAGTAGTTTTTTTAACATAAAGTAACAACCCTAGAGGTCCAAGAACCTAACCCTAGAAGTTTAAACACCAAAAGTTTGTAGGCCTTGATGGGCTTGGTATGTCAACTTTTGTGGCTGCATCCGACCTTTGTTTTGCGTGCTCAATAGCATGTTGGAAAGGTCTAGCACCATTGAGGGCCTCAAAATGGCCCCAGAAGTTTATGACCCGAAAACCTGTAGAAAAAATTGCCAAGATGGAGAACTATGCTTTGAGCTAGTGGAGTATGTGGGTGGTCACTGATATCCACCTAGATCATAGATCCATGCTTATAACTAAAGGGGAAGTGTGTTGTAGGTGTACCAACGTAGATCCATCTTAACCTCAAATCTATCAGGTATTGAAAGAGATCAAATATCTTGAGGTGCAAACTCCTTTTAGAGTGCAAAACTTGAATAAAGGTTTGGACCTTGAGAGATGTGATCCCTCTTCTAGCTTGATAGATATGGGGTTAAGATACACCTATGTTGGTTCTATATATATATATATATATACGTATACATGTTGAGTATGGAATGAATTACACATTTCGTTCATTTAAAGCAACATACCAATAAAATATATATATATTTTAAACAGAATGGGTAAGTTTTTTCATATTAATAAATCTAGATTAGTACCATAACCCTTACATAGCATTTCTGATACAAAATTCCTAGATTTCCAACTCTGAGGCTGCTGTCCCATCTTAAACTAAAAACATTAACACTATAGACTCCATAGAAAATTCCAAGTATTAAACAAAATTGACATAACATCATCAGGAAACATATATGCACGGGACACTACCTAGAACCTCGTGTCCTGAAAATCAACAATGGTTGTTGCCGTCAACGCCATTTATTTTGAGTCGATGAGTTCATTTCCCTCCAGCAGTGGCGTTGGGACCTTCATCATCGAAGCTGGTTGCACATTTCCAAATCTTGAGACTTCCATAGTAGATAGAGGAACACCAAGGGCGCGCACTTCCTCGCTGAGACATTCAATTGCTTGTTCCATTTCCGCCTTATGACAAAGCAACTTAGCTTCTAGGAAGAGTTGGGACAACATCCTTTGCCTTTCGACCATATCTTCGATCTTTTTGGTGGAAACTAGTAGAGTTTGAGAGGCGTCCAGAAGCTTGTCAAGCACAAGGATGGCATCGACATTGTGCAAGGGGACAAAAGAATTTGCCATTGCATACCATATATCAGACACCCAACTATATAACCCGCTAACATTGAAAACACCAACTTGATAACCAAAATGAGACGAGAACACAGTAATACTTTCAGGAACCAAAGAAATCGATATATAGGCAGAGACATAGCCATTCCACAAGCCAAACATCATCAACAAATCCAAAGCCATTTCCCAAGGATTAGCTGAATAGAGAATTGATAGGTTAGGAATGGCGTTGGATGACTTCCTTAGTTTCATTCTTTTGCTTGAGGTCCTGGACTCCGCAGCCGAGACAATCTACCCTGGATCCCAACTAAGGGAGATTAAATAAATTAGACATCCCTCCCTTGAATCAGATGAAGAGACTTGCCACTTGTTAACCCAATTAAGGAACTGGTGAGGGAGTGTAAATGTTCCTTTGGAAAGGGGAAAATCACTAGAACTCGATACCCATTCTTTGCTGAGAACAAGCCACTTTGCAAGGGAATGACCAAGAAACTGGCCACATATTTATTTCATAAACATCCCTAGGCATATGTGAGTCATATATCCAATGTTTGAGATTTGAAGATCTCATTAAGACACAATAATGGGGAAGAAAAATGCCCCCATCCATCTGACTATAATTTAAACCTTTCATAATCATTAGGGAATTGGAGAGGTGTTGAGACAATTGTCCACTTCTAGGCTGCTTTGCTCCATTGTGGAACCTTTTTTGGCTTAAAATATTGGCGATCAAGTTCAAATGTCTGAGAATATGGTAAAATTCCAGTTTTTCAAACTGTGAGGCAGAAATAAGCACCCTTTGATTCATGGGAGGGGAATTTGGACATATTGCTTCCCGGGCCTTCGTCATTTGGTGAATGATAAGTATTACTCTCCAAAAACTATCAAGCTTGAAATTTTCTTTTTTATGGCCCCCTCTGCACATTTTGCATAACGCAAGATACTCTGCCATATTGTTTGTCGCTATACCTAGACCCTAGGCAAATTACGTCCCTATTTTTCCATCGGGGCTATAAAGAACCCCTCTTGCTCCCACTACCCTAACATACCAATAAAATATTTTAACCATAAGAACTTTTTTCTTTTCAATTGTTTTCTATAATATATGCATAGTTGACATTGAAATATTTTATTTTACTTTTTCTCTCTTTATATATATCAAGTTAATTTTTTTGTTTGTAGTATATTCTTAAATACACATCTCCCCCATACTATTTTCCACATTGAAATATTTTTTTGTTATTAATATTTTTAAATACACTTCTGCCTTTTACGGAGAAGTAGAAAATGTAATCCATGAAATAGGATCTCTCTCTCTCTCTATATATATATATGTTGAACTATTTTTATTATTAATACTCTTTTAGATGCTATGTGTCAACTGCATATTAAGTATTGAAATAATTACACATATCCTTCATATTCCGAATTAAAGCACCTATCAATGGAATAAGAAATCTTTCTCTCTGTTTATATATATGATATTGAAATATTTTACTTAACATTCATATTGAAATATTTTATTTACGACTCACATTGATTCTTTTTTTTACAAATCATATTTCTTAAATGCCATATATCAACTCCATATTGAATGAATTACACCTCCCTTAGACTAAGAAGTAGGAAGCAATTATAGATGAAATTAGAATATTTTTACTTTCGATTACTTTATCTCTCTCTCCATATATGAAGTTGATGTAAGATTATGTTATTTAATGTGGACATTGGAGTATTTTATTTATGGCCGACATTGAAAGTTTTTTTTGTTATTGATATTTTTTAACTTTTTAATGTGTTATTTTATTATTTTTTAATGTAATGTTATGGGACATCATCTCCCCCATACGAAGCTCTAGAGCGCCTCTTGGTGCAATAACATTTACAACAATATAGCATGATATTTACAAAGAGGTAAAGTGAAAAAAAAACTAGGGGAATTCTAAGTCATGTGTCCCACTAGACTCATCCCAAGACCTGCGCACACCCACCTCAACCATAAATGATCACAATGAGATGATTAGAACCAACCATAAAGACATGATTAGCCCTGAAATATACTTGAAAGGACGTGCCATGATTAACCCCAAGTGTCTAGAAAACCATCTAAGTAAAAAAACGTTACATAGATCAATACACATGGTCTAGCAAAAGATACAACTGATACATCGTCACAACATTTGGCTCATCGTGCTACATATAACCCTCCGAAATCATGAAGGCACAATTGATCATGGATCACTAGGCTTGAACATTTGAAACTGCGCAAAGTTGATCACTCTAATGCAAATCTAAGGGGTAGCAAGGTGCCAGATTGAGGATGAGAGTCTGTAATTAGAAGCAAGCCAGAAACAATTCCATTATAATACTTTATGCAAGAGAGATTTTCTGTTGCAAATTAGGGGGAATTCATTTGGAGTTTGCACACAATTTTGTTGATTAGTGCTTTATTTTGGCTTGAGTAAGTTGTGTTTGTCTTCCACTTATAAGTAGGTTTACTTGGATTAGTTAGTGAATTATTATCATATTGAAAGTGATTCAAGCAATTTTGTTTTATTGTCATACGGAAATTGATTCAAGTAGTTGGCTTATCCAGTGAGCTAGGTCAACTTTATGACCTTATTGTTTGCTACAATAACTATAGACTGTTCTCATTCTTCTCTAGCTTTTCAATATGGTTAAGGACGTTGAATATGATTATCCACTAATTAAAATTAGAACGACTAATGATAGATGGGCTTATTGATTAGCCTTTATAGAATATAATCTAAATCTGGAAGGTAATAATGGTGGTTCTTGCTATTTAACATATTTTTGAATAAGTTCTTTTCAACTACCACACACGTTGGCATCTCTTAGGTTTTTCCCCTTTATGAAAGTTATAAAGATATTTACACTAGCACACATTTGGTTGTATCATTTTGTTTAGTGGAGAAAAAAGTGCATGAATAGTGGAACTCTATAAATATTTAGTATCTTTGTATGGAGTATTTTGTTTGAGACAACTTACGTCGTTCTTGTTTGTATTGTGTCTTAATGAACCTCAGGTTGGAGAGAAAATGTTCAAATTTGACAACAGTGTAGTTTTGGCAGGTGTGTTAATGCATTCTAAGGAAGCTAACTTAACTCTTTTAGCTTCATATTTGAATCTATATAGTTGTGGCTTTCCTTAGTATGTCTTTCTCTTCTTAATTATTTGATTTCACAAAATGCTTATTTGTATTCTATCTCAGGTTCAAAGCGAGATTTTGGAATTCAACCACCAAAGGAATTAAGTAGAAACGAAGGGTAATGTCTTTATTAATTGAGTTTATCTCACCATAAAATTCATGAAGAGTAGGAAATGTCATTCATATTCTGTATGGCTGAGATTTGATGTTTTTTAATCAAATATAGACTTATCCTCTCTTTTTTCCTATAGACTAATAGGATGGTATACAAAATGATGCATGCTTGTCTATCTTATTAATCTTTATCATGCTATAATATTTGCCATAATGGTGGTTTTGTTGCCTCTTAAACTGAAACCCTAAAACATAAGTGAAACCTTGGTGGAACTGAAGATTGCTACTAAATTTCACCACCACAACCATTTTCTTGCTTCTTGCTTTAGGCTTGTTACAGTAAAATCTCACACTTCTTGAGATAAAGTTCTAAAGCTCAACTGTGAAACCCACTGTACTCAAGAGGGGGCCAATTTTCACCTCACCAACCCTCTTCTCACTTATGGCCAGCTCTCCTCTAACTCAAGGGGGTTTTCCCTATTAGAACTTAGGGATCTAATGGTCTAGTCAAACCAAGTCAATACCCCCTAAGGCTTCTACTTCAGCCACAACCAATCAACAGATTGTACAATTAGGATTATGGTGGATTTTTTTGAGGATAGGATTGCTAGGGTTTTTAGGGTAATTACCAAAGTTTGAATTCAAAGAGAAGGTCCCCAAACACACACAACCAAGGGAATCACAAGCAGAGTAAAACCCTAACAAAATTGTTTAAATGATATATAATGAAAAAAGGCGATGGAGGATAGAAGATCAGTGTCTTAGCTTGCCAATATATTTTTGGGGCATATGGGGTCGAGTATTAACTCACTTGAAGAAGATTGGAGTAGATTCAAGTTCACTAGGCAAGGGTAAGTCCACTCACTGTCCTTAGGCCCTTCAATTTTCAAAGACAAGATAAGGGAAGGAGCCCACCTGCTATTTCCTCAAAGACTTGGAAAAAGGGTTTGTTTAATGGGATAATGAAAATGAAGTACTATACTCGCTTAATATTAAGTTACCATCATCCATAAACACAACCAAGACAAAAGGAGTCCACTTAGATTTCTATTCATTCATCCAAGATCCACCATGTTCATCCAAGAAATGAGTGAGATCCACATCAACATGTCCTCTCGAGGAGGTTGCTCTACTCATCCATCCTTAGCCAACTTTAAGATGATAAAAATCACAGAAATTTCAGATAAAAATCACAGAAATTTCAGATTAAGGGATTTCTCCTTGAATCTAAACATGAGAAAATGAGAGGAAATGTCTCTCTATTTATAGGAGGAGAGGCTCATATTCCTTTTATATTCAATACTAATTTCCTAAGTTAAAGCTCCTAATCTAAACTATGAAAGGGGTAAAAGCCCTCTTCACTTAATTAAATACCTGAAAAATACACAAATAGGGGCTTTTCAAGCCACATGTACAATGCTTACAGGGCACAAGCTTGCAGAGGTGACTCATTTTCTCAAACAAGTCCTCCTCTAGGCTTCAAATTCTAGCATCCAACTTTCACAGGCCTTTCAAAGCGCAGGGTCCACCTCCAAAGGCCCTTCAAAGCAGAGGGTCCAACCTCCAAAGGCCATTCAAGATTTATTGCTCCACAAATCGTGCAATTTCATCCTCCAAGTGTGGGTATGTGTGGGGCTTCCAAAGTGTACTATCCAGCATCCTAAGGATCCTCCACAAATTATTCAATCAAACCGTAACTTCTGCAAAGGGGATGTTAGAATCTTCAAAGGTAAAACGTCTATAGAAAATCATGAACAAACCCCTGCAATGGTGAAATAATCCTTTGAAGTCATGATAAGCGACCCTTAGAAAGGGCCCATCACCCAACTGACTGCCACAATGGATAGGTCGACTTCAAATCCTCAAAACATCTTAACTATTTGAGAAAAAACATAGGTTGGCCCATCAAATGTCCAACGAAATTGCGGCGCTAGTACTAAGTCACCCTAATTCAGGTCGGGTCCAGTCTGACCTCAACTCAGCCTTAATAATTTTAATTTAGCGTTGAACTCAACCTCAGTCTCATGGGCACTAAACTGTGCAAGTTTGGCCCTGACAAAACCTGGCATTTCCCTTGTAACATTCTTTGCATTCAAGTGCTCCTTTTCTAAAGATTTACCTCTAATTGTGTGTGTTGTCACGCAGATTGTCTAGGCAGCGTGACAATGCTCAGATCGGGGACTGTCACCCTGATCCCCAATCTATCCGTTTAAACTATCTCCCTAGGCTAAGGGGGGTAGACCCTATGGGATAAAGGAAGACCAACTGGGAACCAGCTGGGTTGGGAGACACAGCGAGGCAAACAAGCACCTGGAGATTTTAATGATGGATAACTTGATGGATTTAAATGATTAAGTCAGATAGAGTAAATGCCAAAACAAGACACGACCACAAGATAGAAATAATTTTAGACCAGTGCCTTCGATATTTAAATCAACCATCAATAAAACAAGCTATCCAGATCGATTTTCAATATGTGATGAAAAAGTGACGATAATCCACATAAATGCCCAACACTGTCACATGCAAAAGATTCCAGATTTAAAACAATTATCGTTAATGACCAAGATCTAGAATTAATAAATTTTTTCCAACAGTCAATATAGCTTAAAACATTTATCGTAATTTGACCATAGGAAAATCATGCATTTAATGACCAAAGGAACTTTAAATTTTAATTTTAATTATTCCTTAGGCAATAATGCTCAATGGTAACTAAAAAATTTAATTTTTTTTAAGGCAATGGAAAAATGAATTAAAAGGGCTTAAAAAATAAAACTTTTAATGGGCCACATTTAATTTTTTTTTTTAATATTAAAGTGCAAATCCCTTTTGTTAGGTTTTTAAAATCTTTAATCACCAAAATTTTTATGATTTTTTAATTTTGAAAATTTAAGATTTTTTAGGATTTTTTAAAGTTTTTTTAATGATTTTTTTTTTTTTTTGGTTTAAATCAAAACAAAAAAAATCTAAATCTAAATGAAAAAAAATTTGAAAATTTTTATGAAACCCAAACTACATGAAATAGAATATAAACTAAAATATGAAATGAAACTTAGCATAAACAATGAAATAAAAAAAAATCTAACCCTAATCGTATAGCATGTAAAAAAAAATCAAACGCTTGTTTTTATCATGCATTTGCAGGTAATGTGAGAGAAATTTGACGGCGTATGGAGCGGAGCTCGAAGAGGAGCTGCGAGAGAGAAGAGGGACGCAGTATGGCAGAGATGGAGAAGGATAAACGCGGGTCGAAGTTGAAGCTTGTTGCGTGGAGAGAATAACTGAGGCAACAATGGAGGACTGAGTGCTAGAGGGACGCGGAACAAGTATGGAAAACGTGTGGAGGTGAGATGGACTGAGGAAAGCGTGGATAGGAACCAGAGGAGATTGAAGGTTTCGACTGCGGGGAGAAAGGGTTTGGCAGCGTAAGGAAACGAGGATGGGCAGCGTGGAGAGGCAGCTGAAATGAAGCTGCGTGAGGGTGCCACAGGAATTAAAGCTGAGGGAGGAAGGGACAGAGGGTTCTGGGGAGCGAAGGACAGTAAGGAAGAGAGATTGCAGGTTTTATGTAGCGTTGAAGGCTGCGTGGAGATGGTAGCGGGTGTGGAGAGGTGGCTGCACGCAGATGGCTGCGGGATAGCGTGGAAGATCCTGGAGCCGCCGAAGGGAGTGGAGTCGCCAGCGTTTGGATGAACAACGGAAGAAAAGGGAAGGGATCGATGGTGATGAAGAGGGTTTCTTGCTACGCAGGCATGCTTGATAGACAGGAATTGGGTGAGGAAAAACGCGAGGGTTTTTGGACAGATGCGTGGGTAGCATTGTAGACTTTGTCGGCAACAAAGAAAGACTAAGATGATGGAGAAAAACGCAGAGAGAGAAGAGGCTGCCAGTGGGAAAACGCTGCGTGGAGGTGAGGCAACAATCCCACGCCTGCTTAAATTTTATTTATTTATTTATTTTTTTTGTTGCGCTGTAAAATGAAGCCCTAGGCAGTAGCAAACAAATGGCTTGGAAAACCTTGAACCTCTTTAGAAAACTTAATTTAGAGATTAGCTGCTTCAGACTGAAAACCCCACGAAATTTTCCAGATCTGAAACAAATACCCCTGCAAGCGCTGATTCTGAGGCCGGATCTTACCCTCCAGGGCCTAGATCTGGCTTCAAGATTGAATTTCAACTTCAGATCTGTGACCTCCAATGACAAAAACAAAACACCCAGAAAGAATATATACAAGGATGAAATTAAAAACCCTAAAAACCAGCTAAATAATTACAGTAATTACAAACTGAAGGCTTTAAGTAGCTAGATTTATCATTATGCCATACATATATTTTTTTTAAATTTTAAATTTAAGATGAGGTGCTTCAGAAAACCTTTCATGCATCCACAACAAAAATTCTAATGATAAGCCCAGGATCAAAACCAGCTGGGCTCTTCAAAAAATTCTTTTCGGAAGTTGGTTGGTTCAGCTGAGAACTTCCCCGAACACCCGATAATCTCAAAATTAAGGATTTCCTGCACAGCTTAATTCAACCATTAACATAGAGGGATAAAATGACAGAGAAATTCAGATCTAATGGAGATACTTGCCATTATATTCAGAAATTAAGCCATCATTCAAACCCTAATGATCAAACAAGATACCTGTGTTTAAATCAATCTTCAATAAGCTAACATCAATGGCTGAAAGTAAATCTATGCAAGAAAATAAAACATCTTACAACATTTTCCCGAAGAGTAACACCAGCAGAGATTAACCCCAAAGTCTTTCTTTATTTGCACATGAAAAACGATTACAAGAGAGCTTTCTTTAGCACACGACTCTGAGATCGAATGATCTCAAATGACAACTGACCTCCTATTTAAAGAAAAATTTCCCAACAGCTAGTTTGAGTGATCCTTGTCAAAGCGATCTCGACCGTTGATGAGGATCAAAAAATCTTTTAATCTCATCCATCGAAATTAAAATAATGAGGAAATTTGAAATTATCAATTAAATGCAATTTAATTAATTCAAAAATTTAATTTTTGAATTAATTTCCTCAAAACTTTGACTTTGACTTAACCTTAGGGACCAAAGGCATAAAATTTAGCAAATAATCATTTAACCTTAGTCCCTGGACCTCTTAAAATTTAATTTTTTTAAAGGACCCTCGAACTTGCCCTTTGGAAAATTTAAAATTACCTAGGACTTAGGACTTATGAGGGGATAAATAATTTTTCTAACCCTCAAGACATTTTACATCATGATTTTTACATTTTTTACATCTCAAGGGGGAAAACCCATTTGACATAGACCCTCATAGACTACCCAGTTCTGCGACACAAATATAATCCAACAGATCAAGCAATTTGTAATAAAATAACCTAACCAAATAGTTAGGATTATTCCCAAATCACTTTTACATAGATTCGATTTAGCACACTAGGACTCCCCTAAGATTCTAATGACAAAATCCATTCCGTTTTTGGGGTTAGGTTGAAGGAAAACTCTGCCGACCATGGATTGGTGAGACAAAAAACTTTCCGGAATGTAGATCATCACTAGAAAATCAGGTTTACCTAGGCAATTACATACATGGTACAGATCTGTTAAGATTATTTACAATTTACACATGCAGACTGGGTTTACAATATAACATGATTGCGTTGATGATGATAGTCGAATGGCACGGATACGTCGATCAAGCGCTATCCCTTTTGCGAAAAAAAGGGGGTGTACTGCTATGGGTCGTTGACACGTAGTGGTCAACAGTGTGTACACAAGTAACATGGTTTATTAAAGAAATTTTTAGGTGCCTCATAAGTTACAAATCTCACTGTCAGTTCACATAAATGAAATGAATACGTGCTTTTGTGCAGCAAAGGAATTACCCCTGTATCTTCAATACTGACATCTAAACTTACAGTCTGCAATGTGTTAGTTTTTGTAGCATTTGATGTGTTCTAGCCTTGAAATTTTGTGGAGAGGCTAGAATACATGAGATCTCCAAAATTCAGAAATCATTTCTGGAAATTTTGACTAGAAATGACTTAATTAGATTATTAACCAGTTTTTAAATATTTCATAAGTCTAAATTTAGGGAATATGGTTAATTAATCAGTATTAATTAAGTCAAGGTGTGAATGATCTAGAAACTCACACGGATCGACTGCAAGATGATCCTAGCCATCGATTATGTTTTAATCTTGTCCATGGGTATAACAAGAGATCGATGTGGTGATGGAGAAGACACTTGAGAGGTTCGATTTCATGCGCAAATCGATTTTCACAGTAGCAGCAGTGAGTTGCCGGAGAGAGAACCTGAGAATGAAGCAGTGAGTGAGTGGCAGAGACAGTAAGTTGGAGGCAGATTTCCAGATCCAGTGAGTGCATTTGAAGAGAGGCAGAAAAGCCACAGAGAGGTTGACACTGGGGCAGTGCAATAGCCTCTAGAGGCAGTTTCGATTTCACTAGGGAAAGATGAGTTTCAGTGCTAGAAGCTGGACAAAGGTTCCGGAGGCCAGGAGAGACATTTTCCTAGACAACAGCAGACCAGATGGCTTGAGAAAAGGATGATTCGAATTGAGTGCAGAAGGGACTGCACTAGGGTGATGCAGTAGCTGCGTAGAGCCAATTTGGATGACTCACTTGGAGCTGAGGTCAAAGCACAAATTTGCCTGTGGGGTGAGGAAATTTACTCACTAGATTTTTTCCAGTATTTTCTCTGTAGGATTGCCAGTATTTGTGAAAATTCCACAACCAGAATCCTAGTGCAGCAACTGGAAATTATTCTCCTAATTGTTAATTTTATTTATCAATTTATTTACTATTTCCTACAACAAATATTGAATAAATCACACTGCAACCTACACAAATAAAACTGTAGAATAATAAATGCTGGAAGAAATGCTTGCACACAAACATAAAATAACACAGTTATTTTTGGACAAATGTCCCTGGAAAAACCTAACTTGGGAAAACTGGTGCAGCAGTGAGGGTTTTATTTTATTATGCAGTAGTGAAATCTAAGTACATCTATGGAATGCCCAACTGGAAATCCAAACAAGAAGAAAATCTGAGTAAAATACTGAAGGGAATTACTCTTCTCCGACAAGCAATCTCTGGCTCAACTTTCTGTGAAAATTTTTTAAATCTAATAAACTAGAAATCTTACTGCAACAAACTGATTTGCATTACCTACTTGTGTTCTTCATTTAACAAGTTATTTTCAGAAGTATTCAGAAAATATTAATGCAAATACACTGTAGCCTACACTAATATACAGATCAAGTACTGAACAATAAATGAGACAACCACACAAAGGACACAATTATTTTTGAACTGAATGTCCCCGGAAAAACCCAATGCGGGAAAATCGGTGCATCAGATATGAGGGTTTTATTATTAAGCAGATTTCTGAATACAACTAGGGTGCCAAATCCGGCTCACCTAACAGAGAATAAACCATGCAAAAGTACCTCTATCTGGAGACAGATATTTTGGTGAATTCAGCAACTGGATGAACAAACCCCATAAGTGACTGCGTTGTCCCAAGTGCTGTGCAGTGATGGCCACCCCCAGCTTTGCACTGAGACTACGTCACCTCCTTTAGGCGTTGTGTCACCCTCCCAGTGAGCCTTCCCGGCTCAGAAATTGATATCCTGAACTGCTGCCCGATCTGCCTCACAGAAACCCCAGCGCTGCCTCTAAGTGACTACGTCAGCCCTCTAGCCTCTGCGTCACCCTTTCTGGAGCTGCGTTGTCTCTCCTTGATGCTGCTCTGCCTCTTTGCTATGTATTCTCGACCTTAGACGGAAGTCCCTCTACCGAACTGCCCCTCTTTGCACCTCTCTGCACTAGAAGCTTATTCTGAAATCCTCAGCAAACCATGCCCCAGAATTTCGAATTAGCTCAAGTGTTGCTCTCACTATGTGTCTTCTCCAACTGACCCCAAGCCTCCATTTATACGTTTCCTGTTGAAAAATCAACGACTGAGATTAAGTCTCTAATCAACTACTAAGATAAAATTAGACTTGATCCTCGTCCCTTAGAAGCTTCTCACCCATATTTTCATTAATACCCATTAATATTTTAATTTTCCTAAGTTTAGACTTAGGAACCCCATTAAAAATATTAATTATTTTAATAAAATACAACCCGGGTGGAATTTCTGCAAACGATTTATGGGTCTTGGAGATGTCATGTGTTTTAGCCCCTCCACAAAATTTCAGAGCTAGAGCACATCCGATGCTACCCAAAAATCAACACTTTCCCTATCAAAACTTGGCTCCTGGAGCACTGCGTCAGCCTCTGCGCTACTCTGCATAGTTGGCTGGATGACTTGCTTCGAACTGGGCTTAGATGAAGTCATTTTACCTTTGGATGTTGAGAAAATTGTTTCCCCGGCCTGCTGGGACTCCTTCGCGGCCTTTGGAACTGGGAACGATTTTTCTTCTCTCCAAATCGAACTGCTTGATTGAAGCAACTGCGCTGCCCCTACGCGCTGCCTCTCTGGGATAATTCGACTGACTTGCTGCTGCCCTCCCAGATTTGGAAAATCTTTTCTCCGGATCACTTTCTTTGCCCCTCACTCACTGCTTCGATCTCACAGGCTCTCTCCCCGGCAACTGACTGCTGCTACTCAGGAAATCGATCTGCTCATGAAATCGAACTGTTCAAGTGTCTTCTCCAAGTGCCCATCGACTTCTTCTTATAATCCTTTTTGGGACTCCAACGACCTAGATTAAATCTTAATCAATGGCTAGGATTAACTTGAAATCGATGCTTATGAGTTTCTAGATCATTCACGCCTTGACTTAATTACTTCTAATTAATTAACCATATTCCTTAAGTTTAGACTTAGGAAATATTTAAAAACTAGCTAATAATCTAATTAAGTCATTTCTAGGTGGAATTTCCAGAAACGATTCTGGGTTTTGGAGATCTCCTGTATTCTAGCCTCTCCACAAATTTTCAATGCTAGAACACATCCGATGCTATAAAAACTAACATTATTCGACATCTAGATTGTACTTAGATTATCTCACTGCTGCTTAATAATAAAACCCTCATCTGCTGCACCGGTTTTCCCAAGTTGGGTTTTTCTGGGGACTTTTGGCCAAAAATCACTGTGTTATTTTTATGTGTGCGTGCTAACATTTCTTCCAGCTTTTATTCTTCCGCAATTTTATTTGTGTAGATTTCAGTGTCATTTATTCAATATTTGCTGTAGAAAACAGTAAATAAATTGTTAAATTAAATTAACAATTAAGAGAATAATTTCCAGTTACTGCAATAGGATTCCAGTTATGAATTTTTACATGGTATCAGAGCACAGTTGATCAGCCGGAGAGCTCAAAGGCGAAGAGAGAAGGAATTTCACCGCTCATTGTGGGCAACAGGTCAAAATTCCCAAGGGCAGCGCAACCATTTTGCCAGGAGGCCGAGTTACTTGAGGAGGTTCGATTTTTCAGAGTGGGGCAAAAAAATTCGATCCTACCAGATCGAGTGATTCCAGAGGAAGAGGGAGCAACCCAAATTTTTCGTGGAGCAGATCTCTAGCTGGACACAATGGTTTTTGCAGCAGTTTGCTAGAGCAAAGACAAGGTCGGGTGGAAGGAAGAAGAGCACACACATAGGGAAAACATTCCTCAGGGATGTTCTAGTTTCAAGAAGTTCAATTTTTCCTTTCAGATCAACAGTCGTTGTGAGCAGATTTTCTCACTCTAGAAGGGAGTGTAAATAGCTGAGCAGCAGCTAAGTAGAAGGAAAGAGGAGATTTTCGACATCTTGTTGAGATGGCCACTGCTGGGCTACGTGATCAAGACATGTTGGATGGGGCTTCCAACTATGTCATCTGGAAGGCAAGGATGTCCTTCCTTTTGGATGAGTTTGGCCTGAAAATGTATATCGACGCAATGGTAGCATTTCCCCAGGACGCAGATCAACTGAAGCAGTACAAAAAAGAGATGGCACGGGAAAAAGGTTTGATCCTAGATGATTCAGGGATCATGTGGCTTCACATATAGCTGACAAAGATACTGCCAAGGAGATGTGGGATGTCATCTCTACGTTGTACCAGGGTACTTCCGAACAATGAAAGATATACTTAGAGGAGAAGCTGAGGTGTGTCAGGATGTAGAAGGGGGAAGGCATAGATCCCTTCCTCACCAGGATTTAGGAGATTCGGGACCAACTTGCAATTGTTGGGGTAGCACCTCAACCCACGGAGCTAGTGCGATTGGCACTCAATAGTGTCTTAAAGGAGTGGTAGGTATTCGTCCAAAGTATTTTGGGCAGATATACGTTGCCAAGGTGGGATAGGATGTGGGCCGATTTGTAGTAGGAGGAGTTGAGACGAGCTCTATTGAAGAGCTCCATTAGTGGCAGCAACAACAGATCGAAGCAGGTGAAGGAGGAGAATGTAGCCCTCACATCAAAATGTCCCAGTGAGGGACAGGGGGAGTAGAGGAAGAAGATGAAGGACTTGTCGAAGGTCAAGTGCTTCAGATGTGGTGAGCTTGGTCACTACAATACCTAGTGTCCTCTCAGGAAGAAGGACAAGGAGGAGATGCAGGACCAACAAGCAGCTTCAAGAGAGATCGATACGCTGTCCTCCAGGTTGGAGGAAGACTTCACCATGTTTGCTGATATACCTCCAGGAGTGAGGTGGGTGACTTGGTGTTGTAGCTCCATAGTGCTATAGATGGGCAGGATCCTTGAGGAGTCCACCTCATGGATCAACACCTACCTACGAGGGCCCATAGTATGCAGTAGTAGGATGGATCAGTGGCAGTTGACGCAATCAGTACCAGAGTGACAGTTGCAGAGACTAGTAGTAGTTAGATGCTGGAGAACGTAGTGCAGAGTTGGCAGCAGTGCAGTTGGCACAGTGCAGAGTCAGCAGCAACGCAAATTCTTCAGTGACAGTGAAAATGCTAGTAGTAGTCAAAGACTCGGGAGACAAATGTATCATACTGCTCACAGTGGATTCAGTGTTTTGGATGCTTTTCAGTTGCAGATGTTGCAGTTGCAACAACAACAAATGAGAGGGAGTTGCAGTGTTGGCAGCAGTTCAACAGGGTCAATAGCAACACAGATGCAACGTATATCAACGTTGCACAGTGGTTGGTGGGTAGTATGGCCAGGCATTAGCAGTGTGACAGGAGATGATGCAGAGACAGGGTGCTGCTACAGGGTGTGTAGTAGCACTAGAACACATTCCTCGCTAAGAGGGAGTGTTAGTTTTTGTAGCATCGGATGTGTTCTAGCCTTGAAATTTTGTGGAGAGGCTAGAATACATGAGATCTCCAAAACTCAGAAATCATTTTTGGAAATTCCACCTAGAAATGACTTAATTAGATTATTAACCAATTTTTAAATATTTCCTAAGTCTAAACTTAGGGAATATGGTTAATTAATCAGTATTAATTAAGTCAAGGCGTGAATGATCTAGAAACTCACACGAATCGACTCCAAGATGATCCTAGCCATCAATTATGTTTTAATCTTGGCCGTTGGTGCTCCAACAAAGGATTATAAGAGGAGGTTGATGTGGTGATGGAGAAGACACTTGAGAGGTTCGATTTCATGAGCAGATCGATTTCCAGAGTAGCAGCAGTTAGTTGCCAGAGAGAGAGCTTGAGATCGAAGCAGTGAGTGAGGGTCGGAGACGGTGAAGTCGAGGAAGATTTCCAGATTCGGTGAGTACTTTTGCAGAGAGGCAGAAGAGCCACAAAGAGGCTGACGATGGGGCAGTGCAGTGACCTCTAGAGGTAGTTTCGATTTTGTTGGGGAAAGACAAGTTGCAGTGCCAGAAGTTGGACAAAGGTTCTGGAGGCCAGGAGAGACATTTTTCTAGACAACAAGAAACCAGACGGCTTGAGGAAACGCTGATTCGAACTGAGTGCAGAAGGGATTGCGTTAGGGTGACGTAGTAGCTGCACAAAGCCAGTTTAGACAACTCACTTGGAGTTGAGGTCAGAGCCCGAATTTGCTTGTGGGGTGAGGAAATTTCCTCACTAGATTTTTGCCAATATTTTTTTGCAGGATTGCCAATATTCGACATCCATATTGTACTCAGATTATCTCATTGCTGCTTAATAATAAAACCCTTAGCTGCTGCATCGGTTTTCCCAAGTTGGGTTTTTTCGGGGACTTTTGTTCAAAAATAACTATTATTTTTTGTGTCTGCTAGTATTTCTTCCAGCGTTTATTCTTCCGCAAACAGTAAATAAATTGTTAAATTAAATTAACAATAAGGAGAATAATTTCCAGTTGTTGCAATAGGATTCCAGTTTGGAATTTTTACACAATGCCCCAAGAGATATGTTCATATGATAATGATAAAGCATAATGAAGGAAGTTATAAAGATGACCTTGATGTTGCAAGCAGGAATGAAGTCATGATAGGTTCTATGATGTTATAGAAGAAGCAAGTGTTTGATCTCCCTAAGTTAAGAAGGAAAATGGTTAGAAGAAAAGAATACATCCCGCAGTTAAGAGGGAGGGCATATTATGATAGTCTTGATACCTTGAAGAAGAAATTGAAGAAGGAATGAAAGTACTACAATGTATTAAGGATGTCTTCGTGTTACTGAGGAAATGAAAGAAGAAAAGCTTCCGACTAGTTGCATATGAATAACTTGATATATGTGGCATCAGGATGATTGAGGACCCCAAAGGTTTGTGTTTACTTGTATATTTGAAAGTTTATTATTGATTGGGGTTGTGTTTGTACAGGAAAATCTCTCCATAAGAAGGTTGAACACTTTGGAAGCATGCTTGGACAAATGGATATATCTAGCTTAATAGGGAGAGTTGAAGCATCTAATGGTGGATGCTTGGGAGGACATTTGGCCAGCCTATGTGTTGATGTCTAGATCCCAAAGAGGGAGGGTGGCGTTGGTCATGGAGCTCCGACTTTGGGTACGCACCTAACCATCACTAGGATGATGATTAGTAAACCTCATGGTACCTAGAGTGGCTGAAAGCTTGAGTCCATCTTAGCCCCACCCGTATAAATTACCTTGGTCAGGTATCTAGTCCGCAACACTGAGTGTGCTAGAACTCTTCGTAGTTCATTTTGGAGATCTTCCATGTATCTCTATATATATGTATGTAAATTATGAATACCTCTGTAGTTAAGAGGGAGTGTTGAAGAATGTAGCTAGTGTCAACCTTCATAACTATATTTGAGTCATGATGTAATGTATTTGTCAAAAGAAAGAAAAATAAATTTTGTTATTAATGAAATTGACTTATTAAAGCATGGGTTTCATGGATGGGTCAATTTTTTATAGGTTAAAGCCTCCATTGTAGGCTTTTAGGATTTATGTCAAGTGTCCTTGTCCATGTTATAATGTAAAGAACCCTTCTTGGGTTTTATTTGTCAAGAAAGAAAGTTACTTTAATGTAAATTGTTGATTTGGGGTAGCATCAAATGTGCTATATGCGTCAAATTTTGTAGGGAGGCTTGGGCACATGCATTCCAAAGAACCCAGAAACCGTTTTGGGAAATTCCACCCAGAGACGATTATATTAAAATAATTAATATTTTTAATGGGGTTCCTAAGTCTAAACTTAGGAAAATTAAAATATTAATGGGTATTAATCTAATTGTGGGTGTAACTTCTAGAAAAAGACGGAGATCAAGTCAAAACAATCTGAGCCTTTGATTATGAGTTAATCTAGGCCGTTGGTTGCCCAACATGAAGATATAAGAAGGGGCTTGAGGGTCATTTGGAAAACACACCAAGAGAGATCAAGAAATCGATTTTCTGAAGTGAGAAGTTCTCAGGAGGAAAATTCGATTGAGGAGATTTCTTGCAGTTGAGGGGCAGGGATAGCTTCCAGAGAGAGTGATTTTCTTAGCCGGAGAATCATTAGAAGAGAGGGGAAAAGAGTAATCTAGTAGTAGCAGCACTAAGCTAGAGGGGCTGACGTAGAGCCATGCAGAGGCAAACGCAGAAGCGAGTGAGGAGTCCGACATTTGCAGAGGGAATTCGAGTTTTAGAAGCCAGGAGCCGGGGTGTGAGACTGGGAGGGAGAAAGCGAATCTCTTGCGTAGAAAATTGACCAGCTAGAGGAGTGACACAATCTCTAGAGAGCTTGACATTGGGCTGGCACAGATACTGCACAGAGGCAACCAGGAAAGTCGGGGGCAATCAGTCTAGGGCTAGATCAATCAGGATTTCTAGTGATATTGTGAGGTAACCTCACAATCCTTTCTGCTAGTATTTCTCTCTGTAACTGAATGACCCTGTGAGGTATTCAAAGATGTATTCAAAATTTGGTACTGCTTAATAATAATAAATCCTTAGAGCTGCTGCACCGGTTTTCTCGCATTGGGTTTTTCTGAGGACATTTGTCCAAAATTAACGGCGTCCTATGTATTTGTATTTCCTTGCTCAGTTTCTATGTTTCAGAATCATACTTAATTTGGTGTAGGCTACTTTAGTAATTTACTTAAATATTTCAAGAAGAAATCTAAAATAAGTTTGTAATGTAATTTACAATCTAGGTGAAGTAGATTCAGTTGGTTGCAGTAGGATTCCTGAGATTGTTAGATCTAGGAATTTTCACATGGTATCAGAGCGTTTGATGTGAAACAGGAAGAGCATATCTAGCACTGAAGCAAGGGCCAACTTGCTACAACAAGTTGTAGTTCGAATCCCCTGAGGGATTGCGCAGTTCTAGCCAGGAGGGCTATATTTTTGAGGTTGTCTCTCTTTGAGTGAGTCGACAGAGAGGTAAGACTGTCAGATCAAGAATTTGCCAAGGCAGAGGGAGCCACGTAGAGCCTCAATGCAGAACTAGAGGGATGTAGTTTTCAGCAAGCTGAGTGCTGGGCAGAAAAGAAGTCAGAAGAAGGAAGCAAATCACATAGTGAGGGAATACTTCCTTAGTGTTTTATTGTCGAGGAAACCAATATTTATCATTTGCTGGGCAGCAGAGAAGCAACAGACTTACCAGCTCCATTAGGGAATACGTAAGCCAACCTAGAAGCTATGTAGTAGGGAGGAAGAGGGAGTTCAACAATTTTCAGAGGATATGGCAACCAGTGGCTTGAGGGATCAGGACAGGTTCGACGGAGCATCCAACTATGTCATCTGGAAGGTTAGAATGTCTTTCCTTCTAGATGAGCATGCCCTCAAGACATACGTCGATAGCGTGGTAACTCAACCTGCGGATGCAGATCCGTTGAAAAAGTACAAGGCTGAGATGGCAAAGGCCAAGAGGATGATACTAGATGGAGTGAAGGATCACGTGGTGTGCCACGTTGCTAGCAGAGCAACTGCTAAGGAGATGTGGGATGCCTTGGCCACGTTGTATCAGGTATCTTTCGAGCAGCAGAAGATGTACTTGGAGCAGAAGCTGAGATCTGCTCAAATGCAGAAGGGAGAGCGTGTGGATCCATTCCTCATGAAGCTGAAGGAGACCCGTGATGAGTTGTCGGCTGCGGGGCACACACCTCAGGATTTAGAGTTACTAAGACTGGCCCTAAATTCTGTCTTGAATGAGTGGAAAGTCTTTGTCCAGAGTAACCTGGGCAGAGCAACATTGCCTAATTGGGATGAGATGTGGGCACTTCTAAAACAAGAGGAGCTGAGGAGAGACTTGGTCAAGGTCAAACTTGACGAAAGCAGTGACAACAGTGGGTCGAAGCCCAAGGAGGAGGATGAGAATGCAGCCCTTGCATCGAAGGGATAACAGGGGAAATAGAGACGAAAGAAGGACATCTCAAACGTGAAGTGTTTCCGATGTGGTGAGATGGGCCACTATGCATCCCAGTGCCCTTTGAAGAAAAGGGACAAGGATGAGAAGCACAATCCTAAGGTTGCAACTGCAAGGATTGAACAGGGGGAGGTTGCCATGACAGCCATGATACCTCCAGGAGGGAAGTGGGCTGATTTGGAGCTGTAGTTCAAAAGAGCTACAGATGGACAGGATCCTTGAGGAGCCCACGTCTTGGATCATCACCTTGCTATGAGAGCCCATGGTCAGTAGTAGCGGGATGGAGGAGTTTTCAGTTGGTGCCATGGAGTGTTGGAGCGACAACTGCAGTAGTTAGCAGCATCAGAACTTGAGCAACGCAGAGTAGAGAGGCAACAATGCGCGGAGGCACAATGCAGAGCTTCAACAACGCAGTGGCTTCAAAAGACAACGTGGGACTAGCAACAGTTAGGCTTTCAGCAACGAGGTGTATCCACAGGATACTTCTCCAGTTTTGGGTGTTTTCAGCTGCTTCTCTGAGCAACTAAGTTGCAGTATAGATGCAATGTTAGTAGTGGCAGTGCTAGCAGTGCAACATTTGAGAGAGAGCTGTAGCATTGGCAGTGTCAAAGGCAACAATACAGTTGTAGCAACAACGCAGTAGTTGGTGGACAACATCATCAGCATAGAGGACGATGCTTTAGAGTCAGAGCAGTATGCAGCAACAGTATATTGCTAGAGCACATTCCTCGCTAAGAGGGAGTGTTGATTTGGGGTAGCATCGAATGTGCTCTAGGCCTCAAATTTTGCAAGGAGGCTTGGGCACATGCATTCCAAAGAACCCAAAAACCGTTTTGGGAAATTCCACCCAGAGACGATTATATTAAAATAATTAATATTTTTAATGGGGTTCCTAAGTCTAAACTTAGGAAAATTAAAATATTAATGGGTATTAATCTAATTGTGGGTGTAACTTCTAGAAAAAGACGGAGATCAAGTCAAAATGATTTGAGCCTTTGATTAGGAGTTAATCTAGGTTGTTGGTTGCCCAACAGGAAGATATAAGAAGGGGCTTGAGGGTCATTTGGAAAACACACCAAGAGAGATCAAGAAATCAATTTTCTGAAGTGAGAAGTTCTAAGGAGGAAAATTCGATTGAGGAGATTTCTTGTAGTTGAGGGGCAGGGATAGCTTTTGGAGAGAGTGATTTTCTCAGCTGCGGAATCATTAGCAGAGAGAGGCAGGGCGTAATCCAGCAGCGACAGCGTTGAACCAGAGGGGTTGACATAGAGCCACGCATAGGCAGCGTAGAAGCCAGTGAGGAGTCCGAAATTTGTAGAGGGAATTCGAGTTTCAGAAGCCGGGAGCCGTGGTTTGAGACCAGGAGGCAGAAATTGAATCTCCTGGGCAGCAAATCAACCAGCCAGAGGAGTGACGTAGTCCCCAGAGAGCTTGACGCTGGGCTGACGCGGATACTGCATAAAGGAAGCCAGGAAAGCCGGGGGCAATCAGTTTGGGGCTGGATCGGTCATGATTTCCAGTGACAGTGTGAGGTGACCTCACAATTATTTCTGCTAGTATTTCTCTCTGTAACTAAATGACCCTGTGAGGTATTCAAAGATGTATTCAGAATTTGCTACTGCTTAATAATAATAAACCCTTAAAGCTGCTGCACTGATTTTCACGCATTGAGTTTTTCCGAGGACATTTGTCAAAAATATAACGGTGTCCTATGTGTTTGTATTTCCTTGCTCAGTTTCTATGTTTCAAAATCATACTTAATTTGGCGTAGGCTGCTTCAGTAATTTACTTCAATATTTCAAGAAAAAATCTGAAATAAGTTTGTAATGTAATTTACAATCTAGGTGAAGTAGATTCAGTTGGTTGCAATAGAATTCTTGAGATTGTTAGATCTAGGAATATTCACATAAATTAGGTCTTCTAGGCCTCCTTCACCAAGTTGGCCTCAAACTGGACAAGTCAGCCTAACTAAGGGGCATAAAAACATATATAAAGGCACGTTGAACTTTCAGAAGAACAAGAAAGTCGAATTTTAGAAGTGTAGGTAGACCGAGAAGTGTACATAGGCCGAGAAGTGCATGCAGACCGCAAAATGGAGGCAGACTGAAAAGTGCAGATGTTATGAATAAAAATATTCATAAACATCAATTAATAAATAAATATTAAAATAACAAATATTAATAATAATAAATTAATTAAAATAATTAATCTCCCATTAATTGTGAAGAGACATGGGTCAAAAGTTGTGACCTTCTATCTTCGTGGCTAGTCAATGCCTATATAGGCACACCGCCATGAAGAATTGTAACCACCAATTAATTTTATGAATAATACAACTACTAATTACTACAAATACAAGTCTACACACACAGATTCATGCTTGCATACAGGTTTAACTGTTCCAGTGGTATCAAAGCCACGTTCCCGTATCACAATTCCAGTTTCCATTGTATACGATCTCGTGTTTGTCTGGCGTACATTACACCTCCACTATCCCACGGTTTGCATACACATTGATCGCTGTAACTGCACCGCTAGTCTTCCCCCTTTTGACCTCATCCACTCCGGAATACATACACTGCTCCGTGTCCTTCTCTGTTGTGCTTTTCCCCTGGCAGCCACAGATCGTGCCATTGTCAGTTTGTGCCTCTCGCAGAGTGTGCCCATTGTTCAAACAAAGCCGACAGGAAGCGATGCAGACAACGTTAAACGAGTTGCTGCCCCCATCGTCAAACGGTGTGTCCCGGTCAACAGTCAAAAGGTGTGAGTCTGGCATCGATTCATACGGGCTCAATATACATATAGTCGGATTCGATATTGGGTTGGATTGATATATATACAATTGTGTTGATACTTCACAAACGCTATAAGCTGATACCGGTTGAAGGTTCAATAGGTGTGGCATACGTGGCTAGGTATATCAGTCAATATATATGTAAAGGGTTCGATAGTCCATCGTATAATCATATTATAAAATAAACTAACAAAATTTAATTAATTAAAATTATTTGATTTAATATAAAATATAATAATAGTAATAATAATAAGTTATATTATTATTATTTAAAATAAATTAAAATAAAATTAGGTCTACTAGGAAAAAGAAGAACAAAATGGGGAATAATTATGATTCGAAAAAATTTCAAGAACTCCTCGATAGAATGCACAAGCTCCTTGACAATGTCGAAAGAAATCAAGATGAATTCGGGAATAGCCAAGACCAAATGGCAGAGGATATCAAAGAAATAAAGAGCATGATGAGCTAGTTTATGGGAGGAGCCAATCCACCTTTTAATCCCTCAGCTACACAAAGTCCAAAGAATTCGGAAGGTGAAATTTTTCCAAGTCATGAATTTTCGTCAATGCACGAAAAGCCACAAGTACTGCATATACAATTCGAAGGAAGTCAGTACCATACAAAGTTTCCTGATAGAGACTACCTTAAAATTAAAAGAGAATTACCTAAGTACGATGGTAAGGACCATAAAGGCGCCATTGTATGGGTAAATAAAATGGACGCCATTTTCAGAGCAAACCCGCCAATAGGTGAACAAGAGAAGGTCATGACTGCATCCAACAACCTGGAAGCGGAAGCATATGATTGGTTCCTATGGTGGTCCAACAAATGTGCAGTTTGCTCATTCAATTGGGAAAATTTAAAAAACGCCCTGCTAAAAAGGTTTCATGACGAAGAAGAAGACGATGTTTACGAAAAATTCGTTCACCTCAAACAGAAAGGATCAGTAAGCGAATACACCCACAAGTGGGAAGTATTAGCTATAAGGCAAAGGGGATTCTCAGACGAAGAGTTGCTAAAAATGTATTGATGTGGCCTTAAGGATTATATTCAGGAAGAATTAAAACTATATAAACCCCAAACCATTGAAGAAGCTAGACATGCAACAATAATTATTGAAAGAAAACATAAGCTCAGATTGTCATCATTCAGGGAAGATGAAGATCAACAACAACACTCGGGAAAAAAAGAACTAACAAATGTAGGTATTGTGGAGTCAAATGGACATCAGGACACAGATGCCTTAACAAGAAATTGTTTACTTATGAAGTCAATAAGGAATCAAACACTTCAAGTAATGAGCTAGAAAAGGGATAAAAAATAAAAATAATTGTCGCAAATGTGGAGAAAACTAGATGCCAGGCCATAAATGTGAAGGCATCCCTGCGCTACTATAAAATAGTAGACGGGAAGCAAATTGAAGTACAAGAACTTGATGAAGGAATCATTGTCACACACAGTGAAGATTCAGAGTTTGAGGAACCGTCATTATCTGAAATCTCATGTGACTAGAAAAGCCTTGATGAAATTAGTAACTCTTTCGGAGATCAAGTATAACAAGCAATTGCAAAATACGTTCCACCACATATTCGGAAGAAGAGCCAATTTCCAAGAAGGAACATTAAGCTCAATACACTGTCAAACATGAGGAGGATACCATGTCCTAAAACCCTAAACCTCAAGGGACTCATAAAAGGCAGAAATGTCGATATACTCATAGATTGTGGTAGTACTCACAATTGTATAAACATTGATCTTACTAAACAACTTGGTCTTTGTATATGTCCAATCAAGGACCTGACCATGTCTATCGCTACTGGAAAAAAGTTCAAGGAAATAGGAGAATGTCATAAAGTTTCAATCCAAATACAAGAACTAGAGCTACAAACAGATCTATTTGCCTTACCACTCAAAGAAATGGATGTAGTTCTGGGTACAGGATGGTTAATACAACTAGGGACCTATATTACAAACCTTGAAGAACAATTCATGGAGTTTAACTTTGAAAATTCTATCACTGCAACATCTGATTTACTTTGCCTACTTATTTTCAATAAGTTATTTATGAAATTCCTTCAATAAACATTAAAATAAATTCTGCTGCAGATATCACACCATAATACATAAACAAACACATGCACAAGAATCAAGACATCGACACAGATATTTTGGACAACAGTGCCTGGAAAAATCCAATGTGGGAAAACCAGTGCAGCAAGGGAGGATTTTATTATTCAACTATTCTTCAATACAACCGAGTGCCAAACTGGCTTACCCAACATAGAGAAAAATTCTCCAGCACTTCTCTCAGTCCCAGCGTTAACTTGGATGACCTCTGCCTAGCCCCAGACACTCTGCATCAGCCCTAGGCCTCTCTACATCACCCACGCAGGCCCTTTAGTGATTGCGCAGTCCCTTGCTGCCTCAGTGTCTGCCTGAAAGGCCCTGCGTTTGCCTCTGCTCTAGTCATCTGTTGCTGATCCTGACTCTTTGCTCCGTACTTGCTACCTCCTGCTACTCTCCAGACTACTAGTTCGAATTTCTCAGCTAACCCCGCTCCCGAAATCGAACTGACTGGTCTCCCTCAGTGTATCCTCCAACTGACCCTTAAGCCTATTCTTATACTTTTCTTGTTGGTCCATCAACGGCCGAGATTAAGTCCCTAATCAACGGCTAATATTAGATCTAGCTTGATCCATGACTTTTGGACCATTCTAACTCAGTTTTATATTAATTCACATTAATATTTTGTTTTCCCTAAGTTTAGACTTAGGGACTCCATTAAAAATATTAGTTATTTTAATATCTTCCAAATTGATTAAAATCTGCCCAAACTATTTCTGGGTCTTGGAGATCTCATGTGCTTTAGCCTCTCCACCAATTTTCGTGGCTAGAACACATCCGATGCTACCCCAAATCAACATTAATTGGCAAGGACGACATTGTAAATTAAATGGTGTTAACACTCCCAGCTCCAAGGACGTACAATTACTCGTGAAGATTGCACCAATCAACAAAGGATGCCACTCCATCACAACAATGTTCAACTAGAGGAAACCCTTCTAGTTGTGCTTTGAGGACAAAGCATCTCTAAAGGGGGTGGGAATGTTATGAATACAAATATTCATAAACATCAATTAATAAATAAATATTAAAATAACAAATATTAATAATAATAAATTAATTAATGTCCCATTATTTGTGAAGAGACATGGGTCAAAAGTTGTGACCTTCTATCTTCATGGCCAATCATTGCCTATATAGGCACACTGCCACGAAAAATTGTAATGACAAATTATTTTTTATGAATAATACAACTACTACTTACTACAAATACAAGTCTACACACGCAGATTCATGCTTGCATATAGGTTTAATTGTTCCAGCAAGTAGGCTGAAAATTTCAGAAGTGCAGTCAGGTCTGAAATCTGATGAAGTTGGGGCCAAAATTTCTGGGTTAAAACTACTGGATAAGAAGAGACTACTAAATCATCTTGGAAGGCTGACTTGGTGGAGGAAGAAGGTTTTTGTCTAGGTTCTTGGTCTATCTCATTTTGAATTACTGAAGGAAGAGTTCTTGACTGAGTTTTCCCTTATATAGGGCTTTTAGCCCTGGCTAATTGCCTACATTTGGTGTACTTGATCTTCGTGTTTTGGTCTTGGTAATTGCTGTTGATTTTTGGTAGCATCGGATGTGCTCCAAGTCTCAAATTTTGCAGGGAGGCTTGGGCACATGTATTTCAAAGAACCCAGAAAGCGTTTTTGGAAATTCCACCCGAAGACAGTTTTATTAAAATAATTAATCATTTTTAATGGGACCCTAAGTCTAAACTTAGGAAATTAAATGAGTTAATGGGTATTAATCTAACTGTGGTTGTGACTTCTAGAAAAAGACGAGGATCAAGTAGAAATGATCTTAGCCATTGATTAGCTTCTAATCTGGGTCGTTGAATGTCAACGAGAAGATTATATAAGAAGGCTTGAGGGTCATTTGGAAGACACACAGAGAATTGATAAGTCAGGTCGGATTGCTGAAGCTAGAGGCAGCGCAGTGATTTCGTATTGATCATGCAGAGAGGGGCAAAGAGAGTTTTTTGCTGGAGGATCTTCTCCGGAGACAAGAATACTCAGCAGAGAGGTAGAGAGACACACAAAGGAGGCAACTTAGTGCCCAGAGAGGGTGACGCAGATCTAGGAAGGGCCCACGCAGAGCAGCACAGAAGCCTTCCACGCAGAGGTTTGTAATTTGCTGAGGAGTTTGACGTTCTGAGTCGGGAGGGCTGGAGTCAGCGCTTGAGAGCAAATCGATCCAACAAAGAGGTGACGCAGTACCTTAGAGGTTGACGCAGGCCCACGCAGTGACTACTTAGGGGCAACGCAGAAGTAGCCGGGGACTCGTTGGTTCAACTGCTGGATCAGCCAGGACTTTCGTTGTAGAGTGAGGTAATCTCACTAATTTCTTCTGCTGAGTGATATTCTCTGTACTAGATTTCCAACAAGGCATCCAAAGATTGTATTCAAAAATAACTTCTGCTTAATAATAAAAACCCTCAGATCTGCTACACCGGTTTTCCCGCATTGGGTTTTTCTGGGGACATTTGTCCAAAAACAACTGTGTCATTTGTGTTGTATCTTTCTCTTGTTCAGTTTCTTGTTTCGACATATTATTTTAAATGGTGTAGGTTGCAGTGTATGTATTTCAATGTTTGTCGTAGAAAATTGCAAATAACTTGTTCATATAAATTAACAAGTAGGAGAAATATTATCAGTTGCTATAGTAGGGATTTCGGTTTAAGGAATCTTCAC
Source organism: Pinus tabuliformis (assembly GCA_031772625.1). NCBI lineage: Eukaryota > Viridiplantae > Streptophyta > Pinopsida > Pinales > Pinaceae > Pinus > Pinus tabuliformis. Next base: position 1,725,024,470 of record CM062817.1, on the reverse strand, counting down.
ATGGTATCAGAGCAACACGTGAAGTAAGAAGAACAATGCCAGAGAACCCAACGCTGAACAAAGAAGGAGGTCGAATAGCTGTAGGAGGCAGTAGTTCGAATCCCTAGAGGGTTTTTGCGTAGTCCAGGCCAGGAGGGTTGAATTTTCGAGGAAAGTTTCTTTCTGAGTGAGTTGACAGAGGAGAAGGGCTTCCAGATTGAAATTTTGCCGTGCCAGAGGGAGTAGTGCAACGCCTCAGCGTGAGGAAAGAGTTGGTGGGATGCAATTTTTCTGCAGGCAGTTTGCTGGGCAAAAAATTGTCAGAAGAGAGAGGAGAAGCACAATGAGGGAATTTTTCCTCAGTAGACTTCCTGCCAAGAAGTTTGTTTTCTTATTGCCTGAGTAGTAAGAAACAGAGAGCAACAGTTCGACATTTTCATGGTAGAGATCGCAGCTAGTGGACTGAGAGATCAAAATAGGTTGGATGGGGCATCCAACTATGTGATCTGGAAGGCAAGGATGTCGTGCCTTCTAGATGAGCATTTTCTCAAGGTCTATGTCGACAACATGGTGGCTGAGCCCGTGGATCCAGATCAGTTGAAGAAGTACAAGGGAGAAATAATGAAGGCCAAGAGGATGATCCTTGATGGAGTAAAGGATCATGTAGTTTGTCACATCGCTAGTAGAGGGACTACTAAGGAGATGTGGGATGCCTTGGTGACGTTGTATCAAGGATCTTCCGAGCAGCAGAAGATGTACTTAGAGCAGAAATTGAGATCTGCACAGATGTAGAAGGGGGAGTGCATAGATCCGTTCCTCACGAAGCTTCAGGAGACTCGGGACGAGTTAGCAGTTGTGGGGTCTACACCTCAAGGTTCTGAGATGGTGAGACTGGCCCTAAACTCAGTCTCAGAAGAGTGGCAAGTCTTTGTCCAGAGCATCCTGGGCAGGGCAGCTTTTCCAGACTGGGATAGTATGTGGGCAGCTCTCAAGCAGGAAGAGCTGAGGAGAGATCTAGTCAAGTGTAAGCTTGACAAAAGTAGTAACAGTGGGTCGAAGCCCAAGGAGGAGGAAGAGAATGCAACCCTTGCATCCAAGGGGCAGCAGGAGCAGTGGAGGCGAAAGAAGGATGTCTCGAAGATCAAATGCTTCAAGTGTGGTGAAATGGGTCACTACGCAACATAGTGTCCTCTTAGGTAGGAAGACAAAGATGATAAGCACAATTCGAAGGCTGCACCCATGAAGATCGAGGAGGAGGAGTTTGCCATGATAGTCAAGATACCTCCAGGAGTGAGGTGGGCTGGTTTGGAGCTGTAGTTTGAAAAATCTATAGATGGGCAGGATCCTTGAGGAGCTCACCTCTCGAATCAATTCCTTGCTACATGAGCCCAGATCAGAAGTGGCAGGATGGATCAGTGTCAGTTGGTGCAGAGGAGTGTTGGAGCGACAGATGTAGTGGCTAGAACGCCAAGTCTGAGCAGCGTAGTGCAGAGTTGCAATAGTGTAGTAGCAGCAGCAACACAATGGCTTTAGAGGGATAGCGTGGGACTAGCAACAGTCAAATCTTCAACATCGAGATGCATCTATGTTGAACACTTGTTCAGAAATTTGGGATGTTTTTCCATTGCTGATGCAGTAGCAGCAGTTGTTTGTAGTGCAGGGGCATTTGGCAGTGCTAGCAGCAGCACAGATGCAGAAATTCAGAGGGAGATGTAGTACAAATGCATTGTTGGCAGTGGCAGTGTCAGTGTCAGCAACAGTACAATTGCAACGACAACACAGTAGTCGGTAGACAACATGTTAGACATCAACAACGCAGAGGACGATGTTATGAAGTCAGGGTGATGCTTTAGTGGGAGGCATTGCTAGAGCACATTCCTCGCTAAGAGGGAGTGTTGATTTCTGCTAGCATCGAATGTGTTCTAAGTCTCAAATTTGCGGGAGGCTTGGATACATGTATTCCAAAGAACCTAGAAAGCGTTTTGGGAAATTCCACATGGAGATAGTTTTATTAAAATAACTAATTATTTTTAATGGGACCCTAAGTCTAAACTTAGGAAATTAAAATAATTAATAGGTATTAATCTAACTGTGGGTGTGACTTCTAGAAGAAGACGAGAATCAAGCCGAAATGATCTTAGCCATTGATTAGCTTCTAATTTGGGCCGTTGAATGTCAACGAGAAGATTATTTAAGGAGGCTTGAGGGTCATTTGGAAGACACAGAGAGTTGATCAGTGAGATCGAATTGCTGAAGCTAGAGGTAGCACAGTGATTTCGTAGTGATCAAGCAAAGAGGTGCAGAGAGAGTTTTTGGCTGGAGGATCTTCTCCAGAGCCAAGAATACTCAGCAGAGAGGTAGAGAGACACATAGAGGAGGCAACGCAGTGCCCAGAGAGGGTGACGTAGAGCCAGGAAGGGCTCACGCAGGGCCCACGCAGAGCAACACAGAAGCCTTCCACGCAGAGGTCCGAAATTTGCTGAGGAGGTTGACATTTTGAGCCGAGAGGGCTGGAGTCAGCTTTTGAGAGCAAATTGATCTAGCAAAGAGGTGACGCAGTGCCTTAGAGGCTGATTTAGTGACTACGCACAGGCAACGCAGAAGTAGTCGGGGACTTGTTGGTTCAGCTGCTGGATCAGCTGGGACTTGCAATGTAGACTGAGGCAATCTCACTAATTTCTTCTTTCCAGTGATATTCTCTGTACTAGATTGCAAGAAAGGCATCCAAAGATTGTATTCAGAAATAACTTCTGCTTAATAATAAAAACCCTTAGATCTGCTACACCGGTTTTCCCGCATTGGGTTTTTCCGGGGACATTTGTCCAAAAACAACTGTCATTTGTGTTGTATCTTTCTCTTGTTTAGTTTCTTGTTTCAACATATTATTTTAAATGGTGTAGGCTGCAGTGTATGTATTTCAATGTTTGCCGTAGAAAATTGCAAATAACTTGTTCATGTAAATTAACAAGTGGGAGAAATATTATTAGTTGCTGCAGTAGGGATTCTGCTTTAAGGAGTCTTCACAATTGCTTGATGAAACTAAGATAAAAGAAGAACATAAGAAAGATAATAAGAACTCAAATAAATCACAAGTAATTATCATCAAGAAAATATTTCTGCCTTTTCGATTTTCTAACAAAGTGGGGAGGTTGAGAGGAGACTCAAGGTCTTATAGCTCTATGGTCTAAAGTACTCTGCTGATAATTTGGTGGTCTCTTGTTTCTTTAATATGATGAGACAACTTGAAAGTATGAGATGATCCTCTCGGTGGTCACTGGGTGAGGCAAGGCATGAAGGAATGAAGATTTGCGACCATGTATCTCTCTCATGAAGAGAGCTAGGGATCTCTAATTGTGATACCAAAATCAATTGACAAGGGAGCTTCGCAAGGCCCCAGATAGGGAGTAAAATTGTCCTCTATCTCATAGTAGAAGGGACACATAAAAATAAGATGCATCTCTCTATCCCTAGTTCTTGTAAGTGACACATCTGGTAGATCTTGTCTATCCATGGTATATGTTTATTGGTTTCAATATGGAGTCTATGAGACCCTACCCAAAAGTGACCTATGGGTATCTTGAGAAAGTGCATTTGATGACTATATGTATATGAGAGACGGTCAATGAGGACCTCCCTCAACTCTAAGAAGTTTATCAACAACAAACAATCTTTGAGCCAATGTTCTCTGGGGGTGTGGACCATGTAATTTGGATGTACAATCTATATACATGCTCTCTGAAGACCTAATTCAATCATTATGTAGTCTACATGAGCTGTCTTAGTGTGCCTTAAGAGTATTTGAAGAATTGGGGGAGAAAGGTGCTCTCGGGCAATGGTCATCAACTAGAGAAATTGAGAAGCCTTTTACTACTAAATCCATGTACGACTCGTGTGTGGCAGGATGAGGTTAGGGCATCTTACCACACAATCTAGTAGGGGTCTTGGGAGGGGTACTTGAGAGACAACTATTAGACCAAATGTTAACAACGGTGTGAAAATTTCTGAATCTAACACATCAAAAATCCCTACTGCTATTTCTGGTTTATTATCTCCTACTTGTCCTTTACATTAACAAGTTATTTAATCATATAAACATCGAAATAAACACAATAGCAGCCTTCACAAATATATAGATCAATAACTGAAATAAACTGAGACAACACAAGGGACACCGTTATTTTTGGACAATCTTCCCTAAAAAAACCCAATTCGGGAAAACCAATGCAACATACAGAGGGTTTTATTATTAAGCAGATTCTGAATACAATTAGGGTGCCAGAAATGGCTCACCCTTCAGAGAATATCCTTGGCAGCAATACCTTCGACTATTCCTTGTGCTGGACAGTGAAAGTTGCTCCACGCACTCTCTGGAAATGTGTCACCCCCTTAGGGACTGCGTCACCCTCTCTGGCTCTATGTCAGCCAATCAACTCTTAGTCCGTCCCACTAGATCATCTTAGCGCAGCCTCTAAAGCCCTCTACGTCAACCTCTACGGCCTCTGCATCAGCCTCTTGGCCATTTGCGCCATCTGCACTGGCCCCCTCAGCCTTTGCGTCAACCCTTACTGCCTTTGCGTCAACCCTCCAAGGCTTTGCACTGCCTCTTTCGGCACCCTGCTGCCTCTCTGATATGTATTCTTTGGCCTCTTGCGGAGCTGCCCCTCATTGCAACTGATCACTTGTTCGATTTCCTTAGCAAACCACGCCCCAGAAAATTGAACTGACTGATCTCTCAAGTTTCTTGGTGTATCTCCAAGTGACCCTCAAGCCTCCTCTTATACTTCTCCTGTTGACGATTCAACGGCCGAGATTAAGTCCCTAATCAACGAATAAAATTAGATTTGGCTTGGTCCTCGTTATTTAGAACTTTCTCACCCATATTATATTAAGACACATTAATATTTTAATTTTCCCAAGTTTAGACTTGGGAACCCCATTAAAAATATTAATTATTTTAATATCTCTCCATCCGCGTGGAATTTCCTCAAACGATTTTTGGGGCTTGGAGATGTCATGTGCCTTAGCCTCTCCACTAATTTTCATGGCTAGAGCACATCTGATGCTACCAAAAATCAACAAACGGGACAAAGAGCCATTGTCACCTTAGTCAGTGTTCCCTGCTCTTTACAGACTTTCAGCGATGGGAGGAGTCCCGGTATGTGGGAAATCACTATTAATGATGGAATCAATGACCAGGGATGATGTGATTTCCAAGGTCCATTCAAAGGAGAAGCTCAAAATGAAGGCTCAAAGCTTCAAAGGAAGTTAATGGATCTCCAAGAAAGACCTATAGGCTATCAGAGACCTAGACCTAGGGTTAATGCTACTCAACAATGGCAAGGATGCCAAAGGTTAGGGCTTTACAGATGGTTAGGACCACTCAAGAGGTTTTCTATGATGCTTATATGCTTTTTCAAATAGGCTTTTTCTATTCTTGGGAAGTCTAGAATAGGACCAAACGAGACCTAGGGTTTATGATCGCCATGGGAGGAGACCCTCCAAAGAGCTCACTAGGTCAAGGTAATATAGGGAAAGGGTTTAAATGATTTATTCCACCAAATACTATGTGCAAAAACCCTCAATACAACCCCTTACCAAGACGTTCAAGATGAATTCCAAGAATGCAACTAGGGCTTGAATTTTCTAACAATCCAATTGTTGGAATTTCCTCAAATTTGGAGGAGGGCTATAGGAAGCACCAACATAGTATCTTGTCTAAACAATTTTCCATAGTCACCCCTCCAATGCAATTTGCATCAAGCCCTAGCTAGTCGTCTAGGGTTAGGGCCAAAATTTAGAAAGAGAAGAATAGAAGGAAAAGGGGGTTATCATCAAGTTTTCTCGCATTAATTCCTTACCCTTGGGCTATGGAGTCTATGTGATTTTATATCTGGCTAAAACTTGTCTTCAAGGAGGCTAAATTGTGATGCCCCAACTATCACTCTTTAGCATTTACCCACCCAATATCAATGGACTTTTATGGAAGAAAAACAAGTTCTATTCCACCCAGGAACATTCATCTACTTGCCATTCAATAAGTAACATGCACAAAATTGCAATCTAACATTCTTTTCAATGATATTCAATAATTAGGGCATAAAAAGAAATGAGCTAGTTGCAAGATTTCCACACATTAGACATTATTACATGAAAAATTTTCAACATAAAAGCACTTACAAAATAGCAAGAGATATATCCAATCCAATATCAAGATAATGGCTCCAAGAGAACAAAATTTCAGCTCCTAAAAATATCGAAATGCATCAAAAGATATCCAATAGACATTCCAAGAAAAAAGTGTGAAATTCTCAAGAGAGGTATGCGAAAATCCCAAGTGTGATGGTTGAGATGAGAATAGGTCTCATCTATTTACACAAGTGTTATGAGTTCAAATTACAAATGATAAAGCCCCTCTACATGTCTAATGTGCTAAGTAACCCACCCATGGTTACAAGCTAACATTGATAGCTTTAAAATTAAATTAATTTCTCTCCAAATCCCACACAATGCTGATGTCATGCATGCGTGGAGGCCTAGAGAGGTAGCGTTGAGGCCTCTTGTGCAAGAAATGCGGGAGAGGGCCTAGAAAATCATGATGAAGAGGGTGATTCTCTCCTTATGCTCCAAAACTTCTCTAGGACCCCTACTTTGGGTTTGGGGCTCCAAAATGGGTCTCACGGTTCTCCAAGTGGCTCAAAATCATGTTGATGCTCCATCAATGAGGCCTCAAAGATGACACATGTATTCCCTTTTCTCCCTATGAAAGACATAACCTCCTCTGGGCCTTCGATTAGCTACCAAGTGTTAGGTGCAATATGTAGTTGGATGGGGCATCCTGGTCCAAGTGCATCATAATCTCAAATGATGGGGGCAATGAAAAAGCAAGTGATGGTGCTGAAGAAGCCCATGGTGTGGCAATCAGTGTTCTGCATGAATGGAGGCATGACTATTAACGCTCACCCTACAAATGCCATCATGACCCTCTAGAGGGATTGGATCTCGTATATGGAGGCTAAGTCCAAGATGAAAACCCACCTGCAATCCTGTATAAGATTCGATGCATCTCCTCACCTTCGGATACAATAATTCATTAGTGCAATTGAGTGAATAAGTTCGTTAATCGAGGGCAAAAATGGACACTTCATAGTGGGTTTCCCTTCCAAATTTGGGGCTTTGAACATGTAATATTGTTACCTTCCTGGGTAAGAGTGGTTAATGAAGGACCCTATTAGTTGGTTTCAACCTCTAAGAGAATGACAGGTCTAAGGTACATCCTTCAAATGGCAGGTGTCATGTGAAATAATGATGAAATGAAGGGGGGACAAATGGAAAGCTCTAGGCCACATGTCATGGTACAAGGATAGCTATGATAAGAAGAGCTCACACCTTGAGTGTCTGAATGTAAGGAGGGAGAAATTGTGGTACATGAGTTATCCCAACCTTTGTTTTTCCACCCTTCTTCATATGCCTTTTTTCCTTTTATTTTACTGCTCGGTGCTCCAAGGGATGAGAGCATGCTATGTATGATATAGCATTAATTACCCCTATAATGTGGGGCAGTTCATCACCCACTAGGGGTTGGGACATGCATGGGTTCCTTAATAATGCAAGGGGCACCCATAGGGGCCCTAGGAACTAGGGTGATGGCCATAATGATAAGGGGTAGAACTCATGCTTGGCTTTTTCCCACGCACTAATTTATTGTCCCAACCATCTTTTGCATTTTGTGGTACATTTCCTTTTCTATGTGGCCATCTTATGCTTTTATCCTTTTTTTTAGTTGTATCAACCTTCAAGGCATCGTTCCATGCCTGACCCAAGGTGTGGGCAAGGGGAAGGGGATGCTAACACCTTGTGGACCCAATGGACAAATGTGGACCTGGATAGTAAAATGTGAAAAGGGCTTGGAATGAGCATAGGGGAGTGAGCTATATATGGTATCGAGAAGTGGGACCATGCAACCAAAATAAGGTTTTCCCATGTAGTGTCGTTCCTAAAGCTAATAGCCAATAAAGGAGATCCCACGAGACGAGGTTTCAGGATTAACCGCCCTGTTAAGGTAAGGGAACAAGAGTACAGGCAAAACCCTTCCTTTTTCCAAGTCACCCAGTAATCCATATCCAAGTTTGCCCAAGAAAAACAAGCATAAACACCTAATTACATAATGAAAAATCATACCTTTAGGATTGGATGGCCCACCTTGAAACATACGATCATGACAGATGGGTGGGGGTACACAATGACTAGCTCAAGTGGTGGAGAAAACGTAGCACATCAAAGCTATCAGGTGGTTTTCAAGGGGCAACTGGCTGCCGGCTGAAGACAAATCTAGGAGAAAAATTCTCCTATGAGGTTACCCATAGATGGTGGGTAACATCTGGCTCGAATTGGGACACAAGATCTCTATGGAGTGCACAAACCATGTACTTGGACTAGGAGGTCATGGCTCATGAGAACACCAACAATCCTCTGGGATTGCAGACCTATTATCTTGCCCGTCACAAACAAATGTAGGAGTCATCTGCCCTGAGCGTACTTTGATCGCCCATGTTTTCATATTAATAAAACCATATAGGAAATAAAATCTATTTTAAGAATCAAGTCTAATCTAAATGCATCTATTCTACCATGTGAACATGATATGATGATGTTAGCTATGCAAAAATCAATATGCAATGCATCCCATTCTAGCATGCATATTACATTAGGCAAGTGCTAAGTGTAATCATAGAGCCAAAGTAACCAACATATCAATATAAAAATAACCCCCCCCCATGATTACTCATGCAATAAATCCAAAAGCAAAGATAGTAGGAATCATATGTAAGATCACAAGGGTGGGAGGTGGGAAAATAAAGTGACCCTATATGATAGATCATGGATGAGGAAGGGAAAGAGTGATGCAATTCACACCACTGTATCCTCTCTTCCAACCAAAAGATTGAGATGTTAACGATCAAGCTCATAAACCTTCGATGAAGGGTCATCTTAGGCATATCATCCTCATCATGGTCCTTAGACACATCATGGGAGTGATATGATGAGGAAGATAAGGGAATGATAGGGTCATCATCAGTGTCATATGTAGGATCTTTAGAATTGACTAAGTGGGAAATAGCCGCCTTTCATATCAACGTGATCGCCCTAAGCAGAAGCAAGTTCATATTGTCGAGTTGAAACTTAAAATTATGGCCAATATCCCATTTGCCTTCTTCTATATGTAAGAATTCAAAAATGTCAACCTTATGCGGATCCAAGGAGCGCTTTCTTCGAGCTTCACATATCAAGTCAATGGGGAGTCGCCAGGGTGAATTCAAAATGCCTTGATAGATGGTTGCATCATCCTACAAGCATTGACTTTGAGGTTAAATGAGGAACAAGGGCTTTGTTCCTCCAATGGAGTTGCCACATATTGATTTATATTTTTGTTCGAGATACACACTTTGTGTCCCCGACAATGATGCCAGAAATGTTACCACACAATCTAGTAGGGGTCCTAGGAGGGGTACCTGAGAGACAACTGGTAGACCAAATGACAACAATGAGACAAAGACCCATGGTCACCTCAATTAGTGTCCCTTACTCTTTACGGACTTTCGCCGATGGGAGGAGTCCCGGTATGTGGGAAATCACTATTAATGATGGAATTAATGACTAGGGATGATGTCACTTCCAAGGCCCATTCAAAGGAGAGGCTCAAAATGAAGGCTCAATGCTTCAAAGGAAGCTAATGGCTCTCCAAGAAAGACCTATGGGGGACTTAGACCTAGGGTTAATGATATTCAACAATGACAAGGATGCCTAAGGTCAAGGCTCCAAAGATGATTAGGACCACTCAAGAGGCTTTATGTGATGCTTATATGCTTTTTCAAATAAGCTTTTGCTATTTTTGAGAAGCTTAGAATGGGACCACACGAGACCTAGGGTTTATGATAACTGTGGGAGGAGATCCTCCAAAGAGCTGACTAGGTCAAGGTCGTATAGGGAAAGGGATTAAATGATTTATTCCACCGAATACTTTGTGCAAAAACACTCTAGAACACCCCTTACCAAGATGTTCAAGATGATTTCCAGGAATGCAACTAGGGCTTGAATTTTCTCACAATCCAACCTTGGGAATTGCCTCAAATTTGGAGGGGGGCTAGAGGAAACACCAACACAGTAGCCTGTCCAAACGGTTTTCCAAAATCACCCATCCAATGCAATTCACATCGAGCCCTAGCCAACCATCTAGGGTTAGAACTTAGGGCCGAAATTTTGAAAGAGGAGAAAAGGAGAAGGAAAAAGGGGGTGATCACTATGTTTTCTCGGATTAGTGTCTTACCCTTGGGCTATGGAGTCTATGTGATTTGATATCTGGCTAAAATTTGTCTTCAAGGAGGCTAAATTGTGATGCCCTAGCTATCACTCTTTAGCATTTACCCACCCAAGATCAATGGACTTTTATGGAAGAAAAACAAGTTCTATTCCACTAGGAACATTCATCTACTTTCCATTCAATGAGTAACATGCACAAATTTGCAATCTAACAATCTTTTCAATGATATTCAATAATTAGGGCATAAAAAGAAACTAGCTAGTTGCAAGATTTCCACACATTAGACATTATTACATGAAAATTTTTCAAAATAAAAGCACTTAGAAAATAGCAAGAGATATATCTAATCCAAGATCAAGATAGTAGCTAGAAGAGAGAACAAAATTTCAGCTCCCAAAAATATTGAAATGCATCAAAAGAGCTCCAATAGACATTCCAAGGAAAAAGTGCGAAATTCTCAAGAGAGGTTTGCGAAAATCCAAAGTGTGATGGTTGAGATGAGAATGTGAAAATTTCCAAATAGAAATACTATTGCAGTGATTAAAATTATTTCTTCAACTTATTATCTCAGAAATAAGTTATCCATAGTATTCTTACGGCAAATATCGAAATATATTCTACTCCAACCTTCACAATTAAAACATTGCAGAAAGTGAATGTAAGGAAAACTACTGGCACAAATACATTCACAATGACACAGTTATTTTTGGACAATTGTCCATAGAAAAACCCAATGTGGGAAAACCAGTGCAGTAGATGAGGGTTTTATTATTCTTCAGCAAATTTTCATCTACAAATTACAACCAACAAAATAGGAATGAGAAATTTTACAGACACTTCTAGACCAAGTTCTACCCCAGGTGAAGCACTTCTTCTTCCCTAGAATCCTTTTGATCCTCCTTGCGCCAAACTGCTCTCCCACGCTCAGCGTCAAGCTGCCCACACAGGCTCTTTGTCAAACTGCCTCTACGTTGCCTCTTTCTGCGTCACCCTGTTCTTGCTCTGCGTCTTGCTGCCTTGCACTCTCTAAATATGTTGATGCCCTCTTTTCCTTTCTCAACTGCAACTCTCCCTCTGATTCGATTTTCCCTTGCCGAACTTCAACCAGTGAGAAAATCGATCTTACTCAGGTAACTGAGTATTTGCCTCTCGTGTGTTCTCGAAGTGCCCATCAAGTCTCCTCTTATAATCCTCTCGTTGATCAATCCACGACCTAGATTAGATTCTAATCAATGGTTAGGATCATTTGACTTAATCTTTGCCTTCTTCTAGAAGTTCCACCCACAGTTTATATTAATACCCATTAATTATTTTAATTTCCTAAGTTTAGACTTAGGGTCCCATTAAAAATAATTAATTATTTTAATAAAACTGTTTCGGGGCGGAATTTCGCAAAACAATCTCGGGGTATTGGGGAATGCATGTGTGTAGGCCTTCCTGCAAATTTTGAAGCCTAGAGCACATCTGATGCTACCCCAAATCAACACTCCCTCTTAGCAAGGAATGTGCTCTAGCAATATACTGCTACTGCATATTGCTCTGACTCTGAAGCATCGTCCTCTGCGTTGTTGATGACTGACATACTGTCCACCAACTACTGCACTGCTGCTGTAACTATACTGCTGCTGACACTGTCACTGCCAACACTGCATTCGTACTACAACTCCCTCTGAATGTCTGCATCTGTGCTGTTGCTGGCACTGCCACTGCCAACTGTCCCTACACTGTAAACTGCTGCTGTTACTGAAACGAATTTTCAACCACACCCATCTGCTCTCTGAACTGAGTGAACTTAGCTCTTTCGAGAGCCTTTGTGAACATATCGGCCACCTGCTCTCCTATGGGAACATACCGTATCTGTACTGCCCCACGTTGAATAAGGTCATTGATAAAGTGATAACGGATATCTATATGTTTCGACCGATCATGAAATACTGGATTCTTGAGTGTTTGATACAACTTTGATTATCACAATAAACCATGGTCGCTTCCATCCTTTTTCTGAATAAGCTCACAAGCAATTTTTTGAGCCATATGGCTTCGCACGTAGCTGTGATGGCTGCCATATATTTTTCTTCTGTTGAGCTCAGTGCTACCAATTTCTACTTCTTGTTGCACCAAGATATCATCCCTGATCCAACACTGAAGCAGTACCTTGAGGTACTTTTCTGGTCTACTGAATTACCTGCCTAATCTGCGTCAGTGAACCCATTCAAATTGACGTCCTCCCCTCGAGAGTACATCAACCCATATCCGACTGTTCCGCGTACATACCTAAGAATCTGTCTTGCTGTTGTCCAATGCACCCTTCTTGGTTCCACCATGAACTGACTAAGAGTGTTGACAACAAAACAAATATCTGGCCTCGTGTTGACTAGATACATAAGCGACCCAATGAGTTGCCTGTACAAGGTGGGATCTACTTCCTTGTCTTCTAATGCATCTATTTTCGTCTAGTTGGTGATCATGGGAGTAGCCATGGGTCGGCAATCTTGCATTCTGAATCTCTTAAGAGTTTCTGTAGCGTACCTTCTTTGTCCAAGGAAGATCTCCCCATTCTTCTGCCAAACTTCCAACCCCAGAAAATAATGCGTCAATCCCAAGTCCTTCATGTCAAATTTGACGTCAAAATTCTTCTTGCAATCTAGATGAGCTTGGATGACCCAGTTAGGAATAGGTCATATACATACAATACCAGAATAAGTGGCTCATTCTCTACCAATAAATAGTAGAGATTGGGATCAACATCACTCTTGACAAATCCCAATTGCTGCAAGTAACTATCAATCCGACCATACCATGCTATGGGTGCTTGGTTAAGCCCGTACAGGGCTTTCTTTAACCTGCAAACATGAATTTTCTTCTCATGAGTTTCGAAGCCTTCAAGATGTTCTATATACACCTCTTCTATCACTTCGTTCAAGAATGTTGTCTTGACATCCATTTGGTGAATCTCCCATCTCATTTGAGCTGCTAGGGATATAACAGACCTGATAGAGGTGTATGGAGCAACTGGGGCGAAGGTCTCTTCATAGTCTATTCCTTCTTTCTGAGCATACCCCTTCGCCACGAACCTTGCCTTGTACTTCTCTATATTACCGTCTGCAACATACTTGATCTTGTAGATTCATTGTGATCCTACAACTGATCTATCTTCTGGTCTAGGTACTACTTCCCAGACACCATTCGTCATGATGGAGTTGTATTCTTCCACCATGGCATCCACCCATACTTAGTGTTGAACAACTTTCACATACTTGATCTTGTAGATCCATTGTGATCCTACAACTGATATATCTTCTGGTATAGGTACTACTTCCCAGAAACCATTTGTCATGATGGAGTTGTATTCTTCCACCATGGCATCCACCCATACTTAGTGTTGAACAACTTCCTGAAAGCTAGAGGGTTCTTCAACCTAAGCTACCAATGCCTGGTATCTATCTGGTTGTCCATGCTACCTCTTCTCGGCTCTAGGAGATCCAACAAACTCCTCTGCGTCCCTCAGTGTCTGTTGTACTTCTCTGTTGGTTCTACCACTGGTGGTGGGAGGCTCAAACAAATCTTCCTCTTGATCCCGTCGTTCCTTTTGTTGGGAACCATCTGCATTTCCTCCATCTGAGGAGATACTGGTGTTGGTCACTGTACTCGATCTAGGTGTATGTCCTCTTGCCTGTCCTCCTTGCTGCCCCTACTGCTCTTGGACTAATGAAACATCTCCTGACTAATCTTCTGCAGGCATCTCACAAGATTTCCTGAAAGCTCTGTCCTCCATGAACTTTGCATCTCGTCTTACTACAATCTTCCTGCTGCCAAGAATGTAGATTCTATATGCCTTTGAGGTCTCACTGTATCTTACGAGATACCCCTTTTCTGCAGTCTGATCTAGTTTACTGCACTTCTCGTCTGGAATGTGACAATAAGCACGCTTCCGAATATCCTAAGATGACTGACTTTCGACTTCTTCCTTGTGAAAACTCCTTCGAGCATTATCTTCCCCAATGCTCTATGAGGAGTTCTATTTTGGACATATATTGTCGTGTTTCAAGCTTCTACCCATAGATACCTAGGTAGATCCTCATCATACAACATAGCTTTGGCTGCCTCAACAATTGTTCTGCTTTCCGTTTTGCTATTCCATTCTGCTCCGGATTATATGGAGGTGTTCACTCTCTTTTGATGCCTGCCTTTGCCTAGAAATTTGTGAAGTCTTTGTTTGTATATTTTCCACCGTTATCTAAATGCAATACCTTTATCTTTTTCCCTGTCATATTTTCAACAAGAGCTTTAAACTCTCGGAAATGATCAAGGACCTCATCCTTGGTCTTTAAGAAATAGATTCATATTTTTCTGGAGTGATCATCGATAAACGTGACGAAGTATTCGCCACCACTAAGAGCTCTTGTGGACATAGGACCACAGAGATCCGAGTTTATTAATCCTAATACACATTCTGCTCTATTGTTACTTCTGGAAAAAATTGCTTTAGCGTACTTCCCTAGCACACATCCCCTGCATAAGTCATCATGTTCACTAGTAAGGATTGGTACCCCTGTAATAGTCTCTTTGAGCATCCTCAGTGCTCCATGGTGTAAGTGCCCCATTCGCCTGTGCCATAATTCATTTCGCTCCTTCTCACCATTACAGTTGCTGCCTATTAGTGCCATTGGTGATTCAAGCTGTAACCTATACAACTTGTTGCTTCAAATCCCAATTTTCTTTTCCTTCTTCCAGCTTGGATGCTTGACATATACTTTCTTTCCTATGAAGTATACACCATATCCATTTTCCTGTAACTGGGACACTGAAATCAAGTTCATTCCTAATCTTGACACACGTAGGAACATTGGTGGCTCGAATGTTGGTCCCTGCTTCCATTTGAAATGTTATGGTGCCTCTCCCTACTGGAGTACATTTCGTTCTGTTTCCCATAGTTATTTGGAAGTCCATTTGTTCTTCTTGATAGCTCAAGAAATGTTCTTGTACTCCAGTCATATGAGCTGAAGCCCTGCTATCAATGTACCAAACATCCGCTGACGTTGAATTTGCTAGGGATGCAAATTCTTCATCTAATCTGGTAGATAAATCTGAGGCACTTCGAGTATCCATATTGTGCCAATTTCTGACGCTAACCTGTCCCAACAATTGCTGTAGGAAAAATTGCATCCCACTTGAGACAATCCTTTTTGCTGAATCTTCTGCTGTGTTGTTCCTTCTACCCAAGTTGTTCTTAAGGGGGGATGTTAGGATATTTCGACACATAGGAAGTAGTTAAGTATAACTTGGTCTAGTGTAGAGTAGGTAAATTGTGTTTCTTTACTATGTACTTTTGTAACTTACAATCCGACGGTCACAATATGTAGTGATTCGATAGTTCATTCTCTCCTCGGTATTACTGACTCTTGATCCGTGGCTTAACACCCGATTCCATGATCTCTATTTAAAAAACATGGAGGGTCATTTGTAGGGTAATCGTTCATGAGAGAAGCTTATGTAAATTTTCATTCTTTTATTAATAAATTGCCTGAAGTGGCCGCGTTGGCTCAGGTCGTGGACTGTTTCCCTCTTTGAGGGTTTTAACCACGTCAACAACACTGGTGTATTGATCTGTGATCTGTTTGTGAGCGGTGTCCTTTGGTATTCTGTCTGAGGAACTTACCCTGTAAATTCCTACATGGTATCGGAGCTATTTGAGGGCCGCATCCATTGGTGATCCAAATCTGAAGCCAGTAGAACTGCATCCGACTGTCGTTTCCTAGATCTACTGTTTCTGACTGCTTTCGGGCCGAGAGGACTGCTCTATTGTGTTAGGAGCATCTGTTCCAGTGAGGAACCCCTTTCGTTTCAAGCGAAAAGGTTTCTAGTAGCCCTGGCTACGTCATTTTTAAGATTTGGAGGTATACAATGTATATTTGCAGTTTTTAGTTATTTTCTCTCTGTTTATTTCGGTTTATTTAGCTCTTTGTTTTTTTGATTACTGGATCTATACCTTTCATTTCTGCGTATGCTTTTTGCCTTGCGACTTTGTGTGATCTGGGCAGTGTTACTTGGGAGCGGGAGCGGGAGCGAAAACCGGAGCGGGAGCGACCATTTTCAGAAGCTCCCGGTTTGGGAGCGAATTCGGGAGCGATTTTTTAAAAATATATATATTTTTTATATTTTTTAATTTTTGATACATATATGTCAACAAAAACATGTAGAATGATGAATTAGATATAAAAAACATAAAAAAACATAGATTGATCATTGAACCATATCACATCAATCATCTAGATTCTAGAAATTATAATTTTCATCAACCATGTCCACAAGTTAGTAAAATACATATTACCATTGCAACATAATGAGTCTCGTGACTCATGATTCATCAAATTCAATCTTAAAGTTTCAACTTCAAGCTTTCAAAATTGAAAATTCAATATATAACATTTATCATCATTGATCACCAAAGTTGTACTTGTAAGCTAAGTTTAACGGTTAACCATTACAAGAAGTAATATCTTAGATATTTCTAAGTCCTAACTTCTAACTGTTAACATGAAATGAAATGTTATAAAATGAAACATGAATAATGAAATGAAATGAAACAACTTTAGTCTTTCACGAAGCATCATATTCATAATTCACAATCATTACCGATGAGTTATAATTGCCAACTTCAAACTTCAAATTTTCATTGTCACAGTCATATATTGTTTACAAAAAATATCATTATGATATGAAAGAGTCAAGAGTCAAGAGTCAAGGACTCAAAACTCAACAGTTATGAAAACTAAAGTCTAATAGAAACTAGAAAAGACAAGTAAACTGTAAATCTACATGTGGCCCTTGCCACGAGAATCTCTAGGAGTAGAAGCAGGTCATGGTGGTCTTCTAGGAGTCTCCCGCACAGACCGACGACCAGAACTAGAACCTCCACGTGAGGGTGTAGATGGAGGTGGCGACAGCAAAGGAACAAGACTCGGACCTTGAGCACTGCTACTGGATGGTGGAGGTGGAGGTGGCATGGCTACTGCAGCAGCTTCATCTTCATCCCTTATAAGTTCCTCTTCCAGTTCTTCAATATGCACTATACCATCCTCCAAATTGTCATCCTCTGGGTGATTGTCCCAAATTCTATATGTGGGATCCTCATAAGCCCGATCACAGTAATGACTCAACAACCTCAAGTTGTAGTGCACATAAACCAAGCTTTCTGCTCGGTTTTCATTGAGTCTGTTTCTTTTCACATTGTGTATGAAGTTGTAGGTGCTCCAACACCTCTCTGCAAAAGAAGTATTCACAACCTGTGATAGAACTTTTTTTGCCAATTTTGGCAAAAGTCCATGGCTGCCATATGTTTCCCACCATGTGAGAGCATCAAATCTGTCTCTATCTTCCATTGCATGGAAGGTACCAAACAAACTAGTGCCACTGAAGTATCTGCCTATTTCAAAGCGCACAGCTGCACATTCCTCCCTGTCAGGTATCAACTTTTCCAATGCTTGCAAATATCCACTAGTTACCTCTGCATCTAAATGGGGTTTGGTCCTAATCCCACCCCTTGGTGCAGGTTGGCCCAACCAAGATGTAGAGTAGTATTTTGGCATAAGGATATACGCCAAGCAATGTAGTGGAAGATTAAGTTTATTCCACCATACACACACAAAATCGTGAATCATTTTGTACAAGTCGGGATCTCTGTTATGAACAATATCTTTTATTTGCCCCAACATGGTATCCATCTGCTCATACACCTCGCCAATCACTGGTTTGTCTGTATCTGCAAACCGAATCATGTGATAAATGGGCTTGGTGAAATCCAACACTTGCCTCACACTTGTCCAAAACTGACCATCAAGAGCGGCCTCCTCCACCAGTTCAAAACCTTCCCTGTCAACTGCATTTGTAGCCCTTTCCTTTAATACCTGCCAATGTGGACTTGATACCATGCTAGCCAATGACTCTCTTACCTTCAAAAGGCGCCTGAAGGTGAGGTAATAGCTACCAAATCTGGTCTTTCCAATCTTCAACAACTCCAATCTCGAGTGACTGCGGAAAAGGCCATGTGTATTGCTATGATTTGTAATAAATTTTATCATTTGTTTGCCTTTCTTGTACAAATCACCAATCCATTGGTATTGTGCATTTTTGTTCTTGACAACATCATGCATCAGAAGGTTCAATGTGTGAACCAAACATCCAAACCAAAATATGTTGGGGTATTTATCCTCAATAATTGCTCCCGCTGCCTTACAATTAGGAGCATTATCAGTGATGACTTGGATGACATTGTATGGCCCAATACGGTCAATTGTTTCAAGTAGTGCTTCTGCAATGTTGATGCCGGTCTTGAACTTGTCTGAGTAATCATGTGCAGTTAGAAAGATGGCACTACTAACAGACACAGCAAGAACACTTATCAATGGCTTGCCTTTTACATTTGTCCATCCATCAGATACAATGGACACCCCATGGTCAATCCAAGAACTTGTCATTCTATTCAAAGAATGTGATATTTTTGCTTTTTCATGATCAAGTCCAACGGTTCTTGCCTTGTCATACCCAGGGCTCTTGTATCCTTTAGGGGCATCATTTATGGTAGAAACCATTTCGTGCCAATAAGGTGAGCGAAGAACATTGAATGGTATCCCACATGCATAGAGAAACCTGTAAACCTTAGAATCCACATCATCCCTACACCTCTCATCAAGGAAATCTGATATGGTTCTACGCCTTAAACCTGATGACCTTGTGCCTCCATATCCACTGCCTTGGGAGGATGCTAAAGGAGTTCTTTATGCTTGTGATTGTGAGCTTGGTTCAAAGAAACCCCTTGATTTTTTTGATTTGTATTGGGCTTCCTCCTCTTCCCTTATGTATTTGGCTCTATCCGCTGCTGACACCGCTGGGCAAGTTTTGATTCCTATTTGTTTGTCTCCATCCCATGGCCTTTTCCTGCAGAGGTGTTTTCTGGCACGAGTGTATGAACCTGTGTAATCATTGTTGCAATGGGGGCAATGAAATTTAGTGGTTCCACCCCATTTCCCTGCTTCAGGCCTGTTAACATATTTCCACAATGGGGTTTGGTCTTGTTTAGTTTTATGAGAGTCATGTTCACCCTCCTCCAGCGCCTCCTCACCGGGGTTTTCATCAAATCCACTTTCTCCAGCTTCTTCATCCCCCTCTTCATTTTGGCCCCTCTGTTTCCTACTCTCCAGCACCATAATAACCATAAAAGGGACCAAGAAGAGGAAAATCCCAAGAAATATAGCCAGGTCCATGATGTTTGATATTTGTAGGGTTTTGAATCTGCAAATTAATTTAATTTATTTAGATTAATTAATTTAATAATTTTAATCTATTAATTTAATTTAGATTCATAATTTTTTTACTAAATATAGTTAATAAACTAAATTAAACTACCTAAATTACTACCTAACTAAATTAAACTAACTAAACTAACTAAATTACTAAGTTACTTACCTCTCTGCAGGCTTGCTCCTCGCTCCTCGGCACTTGCTCCTCGCTTCTCCTCGCTCCTTTGCTCTTGCTCTCCTTGCTCTGGCTCTCATACAAGTGATAATGAACTCTTTGTTTGCCCCATTGGGCTTTTAAAACAATTTTTTTTAAAAAAATTGGAAATTTTTTTTACGTCCGCGGCTTTTTTTCTGCCCGGATCGCTCCCGGCGTCGGGCGATTCGCTCTTGGAGCGATTTTTTAACGTTCGGGAGCGATCGGGAGCGTTTGCTCCCCGATCACTCCCGAGCGTTAAAATTCGCTCCGAGAGCGATGGGAGCGAACACTCCCTAAATTGGCAGGGAGCGCAAATTTTTTTATCGGGAGCGCGCTCCCGACCCGCTGCCGAGCCGCTCCCGCCCGGAGCGCGGATTGGGAGCGGGAGCGGGGGGGGGGAGCGCTCCCCCGCAACACTGGATTTGGGCAAATCAGAAACAGTAAGGAAGAATTTTTCTCATGCGTATGCTCTTTTCCGCCGTGTCTTAGTGTGATCTCGGAAAATCAGAAACATTGAAGAAAATATTTAGTTTCTGGCTAAAGCTAACTTCAAGCCGTAAGGTTTGTTTGTTTTTTTTTTTGTATGTCCGTGTTGGGTTTTGTGTTTTCTGTTTTGTAGGCAAAAAGGAGCTTTCTCAAGTAAGCACGCACCCCAAGTTTCAGTGACTAAAAAAAAACCCCCCTTACTTTTTTCCAAAAATTACTAACCTTTTAATCTAGCTCACTTGGTCCAAAGCTACTTTATGAGAGTAGAGGTCTTGAGTTCAAGTCTTTCTCTTTGTTGAGCTAATTAGATTAAGTTTGGAAAGGGGGTGGATTTTTTTTTTAAATATAACATTATCATTCATTTCCGCACATTCCCGCACTTCGTCGGCATCTTCAACAACTTTTCTTCAAAAAGCCATAACTTCTTCATCCGGAAGCTGTTTTTAGAGTCGTTTTTTTTTTGAATCAGCCTAATTTTTCGAGATCTTTCCATTAGAACACTTAGTTTCAGCATCTATAGCTTCAGTTTCTGTTAAAATGGAAAGTCCATGCCAAGTTATTCTTGATAGCACCAACTACTTCCAATGGTGGTCCTACATTGTGGATTTACTTAGAAGTAAAGGTCTTTACAGAATAGCCTCAGGCCAAGAAACCAAACCGAAAGATGAAGATAAGGCAGCCAAATGGGAAAATAGGCAAGATCAAGCACGTGGGTTGATAGGTATGTCTATTTCTCTAGACCTTAGATTCCATATCGTAGAACTTGATACTCCTAATGAAGCAATGAAACAGATCACTAAATTTTTTGGAATTAAAAGTGAACTTAGAGCCCATCAACTCGAAAATGAGTTGCTTACATTGGACCCCAATAATTTTTCTTCCATTGAAGATTTTTTGTCTAAGTTCAAGACCCTTAGACTTATCTTGGAAGGTGTTAAGGTTAAGAAAGAAGATAGTAACCTTATCTATTCCATTCTTACTAAGTTGGGACCAGCCTACTCTGTGTTTGTTTCCACCTTCCATTCTACAAGAGAAGCCTTCATTTCTCAAGGACAAGACTACAAGTCCCCTTCCTTTGATGCCTTTTGTGATTCTTTAATAAGAGAACAAGAAAAACTCTTACATCTTGGTCTTCTTAATCTTGGAAACTCTTCTAAGAAAGCCTTAGCCGCTTAGCAGCAACCAAATTCAAAGAATCCTAAGAAGTCGTATCCTAAAAAGAATGGTCCTAAACCAAACAAGGGTCCTAAGCAATTCCAGTCTCAAAATGAAAAATCATTTCAACAAAATGATAAGGCAAATAAAAACAAAGGGAAGAAGACTAATAGACATTGCTACTTTTGTAATCGAGATGGCCACTTAGAATCCAAATGCTTTAAGAAGATGGAAGCCTTGGAAGCAGCAATGAAGAAGCATAACATCCATTTGGAGCACTCTTCAACTTCAACTTCATCTTCAGGAATAGCACTTTCTGTGGTTGTCAAGCATCTCGGTCCGGCTATGCACTAAATGTATCTTCTTCTTCTCATTCTCATGAGTGGCTCATTGATTTTGGAGATTCTTATCACATGGCCAAAAACAAAGCCATGTTTTCTTCTTTAAATGATTGTAACACTAAAAATATATATGTTGGTGATGATAGATCTCCTAGTGTTGTAGGGACTGGAACTGTTCATATAGTCAATGGTCAATTTAATGATGTATTATGTGTTCCAACCTTATCCTGCAACCTTCTATCTGTATATCAGATAACTCATTCAGGTGAAGGTAAAATCGTTGAATTTTCACCTCACGATGTTGTAATTAAGGACCTAAGAGATCCTAGACAGATTTTAGCTACTGGCAATGTTGATGATTCTACAAGGTTGTATAAGTTTAACAACTTTGGGTCATCAAATCTTCCCTCGGTATTTGTTGCTCATAACGATGAAGTGAGCAAACTTTAGCATGAGCGATTTGGTCACTTAAACTATCGCTTCCTTCAGAACCTTCAGAATCTATGTAAAGAAAATATGGTGACAGGTCTTCCAATGGTATCTTGCAGAGATGGTGTTTGTTCCGGATGTGTACTCGGAAAACATCATTGGGATAGTTTTGAAAAATGTGCCTCTTGGCATGCCTTAGCCCCTTTACAACTTGTGCATAGTGATTTATGTGGGCCACTTCCAGTTGTTTCATTCTCTGGCTACAAGTATTTCTTAACTTTCATTGATGATTTTTCTAGGCACACTTGGGTATACTTCGTAAAACTCAAGAGTGAAGTATTTAACATGTTCTTGGCCTTTAAGGCCTTTGTTGAAAAACAATTTGGACATCAAATTCTTAAGCTAAGATCTGATAATGGCGGAGAATATGTTAACAACAAATTCATCAACTTTTGCACTGAGAATGGAATTCAAATGCAACATACTGTTCCATATACTCTACAACAAAATGGTGTCGCTGAAAGGAAAAATCGCACCTTAAAGGAAATGGCTAATTGTATGCTTCAATCTAAAGGACTTAGTCTTAATTTTTGGGCAGAAACAATTAACTGTGCAAATTACATAATAAATCACACTCCTACTAAGGTTTTAAAGAATATCACTCCAGAAGAAGCATGGAGCTCAATTAAACCAGATGTAAGTCACTTTCGTGTTTTTGGAAGTGAAGCATGGGCCCATATTCCAGATGAGAAACATAAAGCTTTAGAACCTAAGAGTGAAAAATGTATTTTTGTTGGATATTCTGAAGATGTCAAAGGATATAGACTTATTCCACTTAAGTCCAAAAATGTTATCATTAGAAGAGATGTAAAGTTTGCTGAAAATATATCGGCCTACGAGCCTAGTTTGGCGGATGTCCCACCTCTCTCTATCTCTTCTACTTTTGAAAATATTTCTTCTTCAAATGATGAAATTGAGGATGACAATCCTCTCCCACCTTCTCAAGATCCTCCTTCAGCTCCTTAGCTTCCAAAATGGGTCTGTGCTGCTCGGGATGTAGCAGGTGATCTTGCTAGTGATCCTACAGATCAGTGACGTACACGTTCTTAGTTCAATAGAGCCTCTTCTTTACTGGCTCAAGCTTCAACGAATTATGATCCTGACACCTTTGCAGAAGCTTCAGGCCATCCAGATTGGGACGCAACTATGAATGAAGAATATCGTTCATTATTGGCAAATGATACATGGGATCTTGTTCCTCTACCAAAGGGACGAAAACTTGTTAGATGCAAATTGGTTTACAGAACCAAGTATGGACCAGATGGAAAAGCTGATAAACATAAAGCTCGTCTCGTTGCTAAGGGTTTTTCACAAGTTGAAGGCATTGACTATACTGAAACCTTCTCCCCTGTTGCCAAAATGAACTCTATCCGCCTTGTTCTTTCCTTGCTGCCTCTTTCAAATGGGAAGTCCATCAGATGGATGTTAACTCTGCCTTCTTGCATGGGGGCTTGCATGAAAAAATATATATGGAACAACCTACTGGCTTTATACAAACAAACTCCAACCTTGTATGTCGGCTTAAGAAATCCCTTTATGGTCTCAAGCAAGCTCCTCCGGCTTGGTATGCCAAAATGGATAACTTTCTTTTAGAAACTGACTTTTCTAGGTGTCATTCTGACAATACTGTGTACACCAAGAAAGTGGGAAAGTCTCTTATCATTCTTGTTCTTTATGTTGATGATCTTATCCTTACTGGTAGTGATCCCAACCTTATAAACCATGTGAAGTCCAGCCTTAAAAAGAAGTTTGAAATGACAAACTTAGGACATTTGCATTATTTTCTTGGTCTTCAAGTATTGCAATCGAAGGAAGGTATTTCCCTTTCCCAGTCCAAGTATGCCTGTGATCTTCTACGCCATTTTCACATGGAAGACTGTAAGCCAGTCCCTTCTCCCTTTCAGTCTGGAGCCAAACTTTCAATCACTTGTACTTCCCTTGAAGTTGATGCTACCTTATACCGTCAACTTGTAGGAAAACTTTGGTATCTGACCCATACTCATCCTGACCTTTCCTTTGTTGTTGGCCTTATTGCTTGGTTTATGCAAAACCCACATGAAAGTCATTGGAAAGCAGCTAAAAGAATACTTCGTTATGTTCGAGGCACAGTTCAGTTTGGGATTCATTATGGTGCAGAAGCATCTCCTCTATTGGTTGGTTTCACTGATTTTGATTGGGCTGGTGACCCTGATAATCGAAAGTCTACTGCAGGGTATGTGTTCACTCTTGGTTCAGGACCTATTGCATGGGCCTGCAAGAAACAAAGTGCCATTTCTCTTTCTTCAGCAGAAGCAGAGTATCGTGGTGTTGTAGAAGCTTGTAGGGAAGCCCTGTGGCTTCGTCAGATCCTGTCAGAGTTTGGCTTTCAGCAGCAGCATCCGACTACACTTTGGTGTGATAATCAAAGTGCCATTCAACTATGCAAAGATCCAGTCCAACATCAGCGCAACAAACACATTGAACTGCACATGCACTTCATCATAAAGCTCATTCATGACCATGTTCTTGAAGTGCAATATTGTTCAACAGATGATCAAGTTGCAGACATCTTTACAAAGGCTCTCACAGAGGTGAAGTTTACTAAACTTCGATTTATGGTTGGAGTTCAGGAAGTTGTCACTAAGGGGGGATAGGCTCTAATGCCTCCTTCCTTCTCCTATTGTGTCATATTTGTACATCCTTCAATCCTATGCCAAGTTGTTCTTAAGGGGGATGTTAGGATATTTCGACACATAGGAAGTAGTTAAGTATAACTTGGTCTAGTGTAGAGTTAGGTAAAGTGTGTTTCTTTACTATGTACTTTTGTAACTTACAATCCGACGGTCACGATATGTAGTGATCCGACGGTTCATTCTCTCCTCGGTATTACCGACACTTGATCTGTGGCTTAACACCCGATTGGTCCATGATCTCTATTTAAAGAGCTTGGAGGGTCATTTGTAGGGTAGCCGTTCATGAGAGAAGATTATGTAAATTTTCATTCTTTTATTAATAAATTGACTGAAGTGGCCGCATTGGCTCAGGCCGTGGACTGTTTCCCTCTTTGAGGTTTTTAACTACGTCAACAATATTAGTGTATTGATTTGTGATCTGTTTGTGAGCAGTGTCCTTTGGTGTTCTATCTGAGGAACTTACCCTGTAAATTCCTACAGTCTAGGGGATGTTTAAAGATTGCTAAACCTTGGAAAAGGAGTAAGTGAATAAGAAACCATAGGTTTCAAACCCTATCTATCACATTTGTGAGGGAGCAAAGTCAATGGGGAGAGCTTTTTTAAGGGTTCACCCATGGGATTGTCATTCACATTCTATAAGTTGGTAATGCATGCAATACTATCATTAAGAGTTCATAAAATAATTTCCAACCATAAATTTGCACATAAAAACCCTAGATAATTAACCATTCCATACAATAGCCACAAATAATAAAGATTTATCAAATACAAGGTACACTTACAAAATAGAATGCATGTACAAGTCCATTATTGCTCCAAAATGACATCTCCAAAGCCAAGAAATAGCTCCATTAGCAAAAATCCACCATAGATCACATCTCCACAAGATACAAGAGCACAATTCAGCTAGGCTGAGTTTCTCTAAGAGGGCCAAAAATGTCACAAGTGATGATGATCAAATGAAGTATGCCTATCCTCTATTTATATGAGGATTAGGGCAAGTAATTATGTTTATGAAGCCCCTAAAAACAAGTTAAATCACTAAATGACCTTGGGTTACAAGCCAACCCATTAGCTAACATTCAAATGAGCCTAATTTTCCCACACATGTGAGCGGTAGCCTCTATAATGCTAATGTCATCCATCATAAATGCTCCAAATTCCATGTCCAAGGGTGATGAGGTGTCCAAGAAAGTGTAGATGCCTGTAAAATCCAAGATTTGAGGGTTGGCCCTCAAATTCACCTCAATATCTCCTGTGGGGTCCCAAGATCCAACTGGGGTGCCATAAAGTGGTCTCCATGGGTCTCCATCTGTCAAACAGGGCCTCCTTCTCTCTAGCATTAGGGCTTCCTCTGGTGAAACAAGCCCTCCCTAGTCTCTTAGTGTGAGACCATCCTCATCTAGGCTTTTGAATCAACTCCTTCCCATCAAGTTGTGTCAAGGCCAACTTGGGGGCATGCTAGGTCCAGTGCTGTGATCCTGAAGAATCCTCAAAACTGGGTCAAAGTTGACCAATGTCCTGGGTCTTGGAGGTGTTTTGGGACATGTGTCATTTTCTAATGTTGCTAAGAGGGTCCAAAATCTCAATATTGCACTTGTTTTGGCCAATGTACTCCTCTGAAGGGCTTGACTACCTGTGGAGTGGGTGCCCAAGGCCTGGGATGTTGAACCACCTGATAAGAACAACATGGATTCTAGTAAAAGAAACTAGTCATTTAGGACTAAGATCAATAATGAATCTAAGTGAACCAAACTTGAATGTTAAGGGAAATTTAATGCATCAAACAAGGATCCCTTTCCAAATCAGGACCAAGATCTCGCAAAGGTGTTTTTTCCCTAGGTAGGGGTGGCTAAAGGTCAACCATATTAGGTGCTTCCATCCCCTAAGGGGTAGTAATAGTTTCCTGGTCCACCCTTCAATTAATAGGTGTTAGTGAATAATTATCTAGTCCATTTGTTTATTATTCCATTGCTCTAGGTTGATTTTGAGTTGTATTGAGATAGTTGATGGATATTATTTGTTTATCTCCCTAGGCAAGATCTGGGATCTAACTCTTGGATATTATCATTTTATTTGAGAATGTTTTGAGCTTCAAATCCATGTAAAATGAGCTCGTCCTATTGTAATGGTTGTGTTGTTGACGGTTTGAGGAGAGAATAATATCTTTGGTTTTGGCTTGTATTGAATACCTTTTTTTTTTCAAATGTCCAATGGATGACCATAATAGGTCAATGGGACTGAAAGATATAACTAGTACAAGTACAATGTGGGAGTACAAATGCAACTCCTAGAAAAATGCCAAAGCCAAATCTAGAACAGAATGAAATTAAGCTAAAACCAAATGAATTGCTATGTGATAGTGGAATTTCATCTCTTGTGTAGCTTTCCATTTCCTATATTTCGCTAATTTATGTTGGGATATACACTAAATTAGTAAATTCTGTTGCAATGAGTTTCAAGAAGAGGTCAATTTTGTCATTTAAGATGGAGTTTTGGATGAGGTGCATTCTATCCAAAGTGTTGCTGTTTCTTGCTTAATAATTGAGCAGTTTTGGATGTAATTTCATTGAAGGAACCACCCCTAAAGCTGTCGATATATGACAAGGTTATAGGGAGATAACTACCCTTAGAGTTATGGGGAGTTGGTGGCCAGTATGCCTTGGCCTTTGGACACGGACGACATAGAAGTGGTTTTGTATTTCCTTCTCTCTACACCCACTTGGGTTCCGGGGCTCCAAGAGGAATCCAACTTCCTTCCTTACTTCCTTAAGGGGAAGGAGAGAGAATGAACTATTGTTGCACCGGAGCACCAGAATAACAGGGCAAACAAAGCTGTAATAATGGATTGTTGGTGTGGTGTAATAAAAAAATGTTTGCGAGAAGCTATGAAGTGTGTTGAGCCGGCGAAGCACCATTTCAAATAATATGCCATTAATTTTTGGCTAGTAATAGAACCACATCTTATTGTTATTGCATTTGCATACAAGGTCACCTTTGGAAGTGGATTCACTCATTAATTTCCAGCCATATAAATCTGCAATAAATAGTAGTTTTATACTTGTTTTATTAGAAATAACTATCCTATTTACCACTCATATTCAGACCTCTTTGTTGCTTCATGAGTCTGTAGGCCCTCTTTGATATTTGGGACCAGTCTGTTCCTATCAACCACCTTTAAAATCAACCTATACTCGTTAAAATCTGTTTTACAAAGACAAATCCCCATATCACCTTGAGCCTTTGTTTTTCTGGTCTTAGTAATCTTAATCCTTTGGATACCCCCCTTGTATCAGAAGAGAGCTGACCTTAAGTGAGAAGATGGATTGTTGAGGGCACAGTGACAACGCTCTTTAGTTACCTTTAGGCTTGCACTGCATTGTGGACTTTCAAGTTCAGTTGCAAGATATATCCGTAACAGTTGGAACATCCATTAGAGAATGATATGACTTTTTGTACTAACAATTTTTGTAATATATATGATAGGCATTGACATACATGCACACAATGTAATTAGCAAAATTAAATGGTGTCCATACATAGTACATATGGCAGGCACTAACATACATGCACACAATGTAATTAGAAAAAAATTTAAAATACAATGGTGTCTATACATAGTACATATGGCAGGTGTCTACATACAATGGTGTCTATACATAGTACATATGGCAGGTGTCTACATACAATGGTGTCCATACATAGTACACATGATAGGCACCTACATACTATGGTGTCCATGAATTTGCAGAAATGTAATTAGAAAAATCATTAGCACGTGGCAAAATGGTATGCATATAAAAATCAACAGAAGAGAATGATAACATCATACATGTTTATATGTCAGGTTACTGCAGAATCTCAAGAGATATGGTGCATCAGGAATTTTATCATATGGATTGCTAAGTACAGTATACTATATTGGAGCTTTTCTATTTGTCTGGTGAGTCAAATAAAACAGTTTGTGTTTTTCTCAAATTATTGGGGTTGAATATCTATTTTTCCTTAATTATCTCAATCTTGCATGTACTTATCAGTTTTGAATCCATTTAAATCGTTTTTCTCATGCAAACAATGATAATGCACATCATCTTTTATACCACCTTCAGAAAAAGGAATGTGGCTATATGCATGTTGCCTAAAACCCTTTTAATTATACATCTTTGTCTAACCATTTAAATTTCTGCATAATATCTTGATCCCATTTTCCCAAACTGATGAAACGTAATGTTACGAGTGTGTTCACATATGTAGTATGTTTGTATTTTACACCTTTGTACTATAGAAATTATTCTTCACCTATTTTATTGTAAATAATCCATAGGTAACTTGATCACTCACCTAAATTTGTATAGGTTATTGTTACCCTATGAAACTAGGTCAAAAAAATCTCTCTCATAAGTTTTACACCCCCATAAATATGTAATACAATAAAGTGTAAAACATATGTGCACATTGTTTCAGAAGGGATTAATAAAGGAAAGATCACAAATCTACAATCGAACATGTAATAAGGGCAAATGATAATCATCAAATCTAGCAGCATAAAATGAATACATGCATCAACAAAATGGACACAGAAATATGGAGAGAATAACATGAGACATTTATTAACATTATAACAAATTGTTCCTACACAGCTTCCTAAGACACCCACTCTCTAAGTATTCCAATGCATCTTTTTCATTTTATGCAGGCATCAGGCATGATCCCTTTACCTGTGCACATTACATGAATTCGTTCGCCAAATGTCCATCAAACTATCACACAATACAAACTACACTACGAAAAGATAATAAACTTCCAAACATTAACCCAAATGTCCATCAAACTATCACACAATACAAACTACACTACGAAAAGATAATAAACTTCCAAACTTTAACCCAAATGTCCATCAAACTATCACACAATACAAACTACACTACTAAAAGATAATAAACTTCCAAACATTAACTACACTAGCACTTAAACCATTTTCTATCAAGGGAATTATACTTGCAAATATTTTGATTGAACATACATTTATAACACACAAGTCCAACAATCTCCTTTGTTATTTGCATACTGGTTATTTGGTTTTCCTTCTTATGTGTTCACATTGTTTCTCTATGCCCATATCAACTAGTATGTTATGAATATAATTGATATAAAAATAATTTAAATATAAATATATAAATAATAATAAAATAGATAATTAAATAGTAATTAGTTAATGAAGAGGCCCGTTTATGAATATAATTTATATAAAAATAATATAAATATAAATATATAAATAATAATAAAGAATTGTTAATTAAATAGTAATTAGTTAATGACCGTTCATAAAGGGGCACCTACCTAGGTATATAAGCAGACTCTCATTTGTACTAAACTCATCATCTCATCTCAATTCTTTTATACATTATTCAATGTATATGTTTCGTATCCCTAATGGATGTCTCCATATTCCAAGTGTTCTGAAGATTATTGCATAGTACGAACTTTGTTTGTAACATTGGTATCAGAGTTGTTCAATCCTCTGGCTGCTCAACCATTGCACAACCAGTCTGATCTCGGCCTTTGGCCATCAACTTTTCGTCAAGTTCGTTATCATTGTAATTGAGGCTTTTAGCCAAATAAAGCTTGTTTGGAGGTTTTCCATTCTGCTCTTAGGCCTTTGGCCATTAAAAAAAGAGAGAAAAAAATAATATATATATAGAAAGAAAAATAAAATAAAATAAAATAAAGGAGGAAGGAGTATTCAAAACGATATATATATATATATATATATATATATATATATAGATATATATGAGAAAAATATTACAAGGAAAAACAATTATAGATAGTTATAAAAAATATAAAAAAAATTCATAAGAAAAAGTAAGATTATATATATAAAAAAAGGGGGCCTCCTTATGGGCTGTCACTAGTTTTTTTCAACATATAATATAACTAGCATTTGCACCACATGTTGCAAAGGAAACGCCGTAAGGCAATGATATAAGAAACAATAACATAGAAGAAAGAAGTCAAAATTTTATGTAAATGACATAAGAAACAATAGCATAGAAGAAAGAAGTCCAAATTTTATGCAATTTTGTTTCTTTACTGGTGTTTATTTTTTATCATCAACAAATGCCTAGATCAGCTATCCAGATTACCAAGAACCTTCGCGTTTGAGGGCGTTGCCACAATGCCACAAAGCTCATTCCGATGATCACTGGGAAGGGACTTTTTGTGAGAGATGCAAATTGTTTCCATTGTTTCTCGAATGGACTCTGTTCTTGCACTGATTATTGTAACGCTAATTGCAAATCGTCTCATACAAAATAGTGTGACTGCAAGCATAAGCAATTACTTGCCTTTTGTGACAAGCATATGTTTGATAGAGAAAAATGGGCAAATGCAAAAGCAGAGGGGATTAGTAAAATATTTGATGTGTATCAGTTTCTGTTCGGTGTAATCTAGGGTGCATACATAGCAAAAACATACCTGGATAGTTAGTGACATTTTCATAGGACAGATTGAATTTCTACCTGATTCATTTCTTCATATCGGCCATAATTTTACAAAAAATGTTGAATAGGGGTTACATTGAGTATAGTATTGCTAGCAATTTGCATAATGCAGTGTTGTTGGGTGGTATGCCAATGGTGACACATCATGTGATCATATTTCATTGATATAGACAGTGTTTCGAGCATAGTTATTATTGCTAGCAATTTGCATAATGCAGTGTTGTTGGGTGGTATGCCAATGGTGACACATCATGTGATCATATTTCATTGATATAGACGGTATTTCGAGCATAGTTATTTAAGGTTACATGTAGAAGATTTGAAGAGAAGCTATGCATGGCAGATTCTACCTGCTCTAACATAATTCACCCAAAAGATACAAAATTTATCTGACAAACTGATTTATCTTGGATAATGTGATTGTTATATGAGAAGGCATGCATTGGGCTTAAGATTGTAAAATATCTCATAACCTTTTCCAATATACTATAAATCAAGGCCAAGGAACACTAACGTAGGGAATAATAAACATGCGTAGAAGCTAGGACATTCATAACATAGTAAGAACTAGAATGCTATTTGGACTAGTCTGGAAAGAACTAGAATGCTATTTGGACTTACCTAATTGTCTAATCTAACGTGCAATGACTATTAAAACATGATTCCATGATCTGTTTTTCTATATTCTCTAAAGCCTGGAAGAGCTCATCCTTCCTTGGCCATGTGGGGGCATTTGGTTAGATAAAAACTTGATAATAATACTACTCACTCCTCTCAGATTGGACTATATGAATTTTATAAGACCTTAAATGGACAAGAACAATCCAAAGCCATGAGGCCTCTTTTAAGTGGGCAAAGCCATTAGCAAGTGCTTCTTATACAGGGGTTCTTGCAAAAATAATCATGGGCCGCTAATGAATTATTTTCTTTGCTTTAAATTTGCATTACCCTAAAATTTGGGTTCTATTCAGCGATTCAGTGACTCCAACCTCATCATCAATGTTTTAAACTGGAATTGCTCAGTTAACCCAAATTCCATTCACCCATCTCTTCTAAGAACTGAGCCAGAGTGTGGACAAACTCTTGAAAATAGATCTCTATATCCCTGAAAATAGGATTTATCTACAAGGACTTTCCAGATGGGTAGGCTTTCGCCCATTTCTGTTTCGAATGTGAAAGGAATAAATAAATGAAACATATAGCATCAAAATATAAATAAATGATACAAAGTAGAATTAAAAAGAAGAAGAAAAAAAACACATTATGAACCATTATTTCCATATGAACGCAACGGTATAAGTCCGTATACATTTTATTTAAATCTCATCATATTTGATGACATTATTCCTGTCATGATCACAACAAAAGTGATCACCATACATAGAGAAGATAATAACACTACACTAATTAACTCCACATTCTACGTAGTACTAGATATGCATATTCGCATCCGGCAGTGCAACAATAACGGAGAAGCCTTTCAACTGATCCTGCAACCAGTGAAAACAAAAGCAAAACAAAATTAGAATCAGAATGGAAAAATCACAGTCAGAGAGATAAACGGTACATGGAAATTAAAATCATAACAAGGGAGGGAAGGGAAGGTACGTGTTGCAGTTGGTCTGCAGAGAAATTTTGAAGGGAAGATTAACACCGCAGGAGCCTGGGAGAACACGAACAGTAGTTGATTTAACATTTGGCAATTGGGAATACACACTCTTCAGGCAATTGCACACTGCCCTCCTTGCAGGGGTGGTGGTGGCTAGACCTGCCAACTTCTTCACTCCTCCGCAGCAACCAGGGGTTGGTTTCCCCTGGCCAGACGTCAGATATCCAACACACTGACTCAGATCCGAAGTGACTGTTCCACAACTTATGCTGGCAGATTCTGCCTGCATCACCATCATCTCCATAGATACCAGAAAAATGGCAACTGCTCCGACCAACACGACAGCCTTGTTCTTGCTATTGATACCCGCCATGATAAAACTTTCACCTCTCTTCTCTTGCGACTGATGGACTCTCACACTATCTCAACTTCTGCTTCACCTTGGGACAGTCTAATCGTCCGTGCGTAAGTCTCTCAAACACGATATGGACGAGTATGAATACACAAATTGGTTGGGTGGGGCAATTAATTGCCGAACCAGAACCTTTGTCGATGACAATCTATGTATTGAAGTTTTTCCATGACTCGAAATAATGGTCGGTAGGAAATGAATTTGGGTTTAAATGCTAATGGTGTAGGTATGCTATTTTGTTCAAATGTCGATACTCAATCATGTACCTAATAAAGTCAGCTCCCTCTGCAACATTAAAGTCGGGTTCACATGAAAAATTGAAGTGGGAATTAAATGGGGAGATCCATTGCCACGGAACAGAGAAAACTATTCATTAATCAGTGTTACAAAGCATTTGATCATGGTAATTAGGTTCTGTGGATGAAAAACACATTTGGGAACAGTAAGATGCAATGGGCATTTTGCAAGAAAAATTGTTCTGATAAAGGTCTGGTGGGTTCTGACCAGGGCCAACAGGTCCTAGCAATATAAATGCTAGGTTGTTGAGACATATTACAGGTTGAGACATTCTTTTTGAGATAAAGTACATCAAGACTATAAATGCAATTCTGTATTCGCAGACAAAAAGAACTATACTCATAATTAAAATTAAGACACGAGCACGTTACAAGAGAAGCTGTTAGTACCAGATCATGGAGAGTTTCTTAGGGCCTGAAAAACCCTACAAGTGAGTATATAAACGATTTAGATATATATAGAGAGAGATATTGCTGTGATCATGAATGATATGTACTGTAGCTGCATGTGCTGAAGATCAAGGCATGTATAATTTGTTACCACATTTGCATCTCCAGGCCTCAGGGTAGTATTCCGCTGTTACCGGAGTGAATACGCACTCTCCAAGCAACTGCACACTGCGCTCCTTGCAGGGGTGGTGGTGGCCAGACCTGCCAACTTCTTCACTCCTCCGCAACAACCAGGAGTTGGTTTCCCCTGGCCGGACGTCAGATATCTAACACACTGACTCAGATCTGAAGTGACTGTTCCACAACTTATGCGGTAGATTCAGCCTGCATCACCATCATCTCCATAGATACCAAAAAAATGGCAACTGCTCCGACCAACACGACAACCTTGTTCTTGCTGCTGATACCCGCCATGATAAAACTTTCACCTCTCTTCTCTTGCGACTGATGGACTCTCACACTATCTCAGCTTCTGCTTCACCTTGGGACAGTCTAATCGTCCGTGCCTAAGTCTCTCAAACATGATATGGACGAGTATAAATACACAAATTGGTTGGGTGGGGCATTTAATTGCCGAACCAGAACCTCTGTCAATGACAATCTATGTATTGAAGTTTTTCCATGACTCGAAATAATGGTCAGCAGGAAATGAATTTGGGTTTAAATGCTAATGGTGTAGGTATGCTATTTTGTTCAAATGTCGATACTCAATCATGTACCTTATAAAGTCGGGTCCCTCTGCAACATTAAAGTCGGGTTCACATGAAAAATTGAAGTGGGAATTAAATGGGGAGATCCATTGCCACAGAGCAGAGAAAACTATTCATTAATCAGCGTTACAAAGCATTTGATCATGGTAATTAGGTTCTGTGGATGAAAAACACATTTGGGAACAGTAAGATGCAATGGGCATTTTGCAAGAAAAATTGTTCTGATAAAGGTCTGGTGGGTTCTGACCAGGGCCAACAGGTCCTGGCAATATAAATGCTAGGTTGTTGAGACATATTGCAGGTTGAGACATTCTTTTTGAGATAAAGTACATCAAGACTATAAATGCAATTCTGTATTCGCAGACAAAAAGAACTATACTCATAATTAAAATTAAGACATGAGCACGTTACAAGAGAAGCTGTTAGTACCAGATCATGGAGAGCTGCTTAGGGCCTGAAAAACCCTACAAGTGAGTATATAAACGATTTAGATATATATAGAGAGAGATATTGCTGTGATCATGAATGATATGTACTGTAGCTGCATGTGCATGAAGATCAGTTGGGTGCTGAAGATCAGGGCATGTATAATTTGTTACCACATTTGCATCTCCAGGCCTCAGGGTAGTATTCAGCTGTTACAGGAGTTCCTGGGGGTACAGGCACATGAACAGGCTTGCATGGTGTGCATTTTCCACATTTAGAGGTGCAACGAGGTGGGGAGGAGCCTGGCCCACTCAGATACCTCCTTCCTCCAATTCTGTAATCCAAGGCTCCATTTTCATGGCGTTGCTGCTGCAAATCTAATGTTGTTTCCTGTAACCCATGAAAAATGAAAAATTATGTTATTGGATCAAATCATAAATAAACAGTAATGTAGTGGTAGATAGAAGAGTTGAAGAGAATATGAAGTTAGGTTATACCTTAATATCTTTTGAAAAGTTCACCAGTCCTTTTTGTTTCAGACTGCAAGGTTTACAGGAGTTCCTGGGGGTACAGGCACATGAACAGGCTTGCATGGTGTGCATTTTCGACATTTAGAGGTGCAACGAGGTGGGGAGGAGCCTGGCCCACTTAGATACCTCCTTCCTCTAATTCTGTAATCCCATTACCCTAAAATTTGGGTTCTATTCAGCTATTCAGTGACTCCAACCTCATCATCAATGTCTTAAACTGGAATTGCTCAGTTAACCCAAATTCCATTCACCCATCTCTTCAAAGAACTGAGCTAGAGTGTGGAAAAACTCTTGAAAATAGATCTCTATATCCCTGAAAATAGGATTTATCTACAAGGACTTTCCAGATGGGTAGGCTTTCGCCCATTTCTGTTTCGAATGTGAAAGGAATAAATAAATGAAACATATAGCATCAAAATATAAATAAATGATACAAAGTAAAGAAAATGATACAAAGTAGAATTAAAAAGAAGAAAAAAACACATTAAGAAATATTTCCATATGAACACAACGATATAAGTTCGTATACATTTCATTTAAATCTCATCATATTTGATAACATTATTCTTGTCATGATCACAACGAAAGTGATCACCATACATAGAGAAGATAATAACACTACACTAATTAACTCCACATTCTACGTAGTACTAGATATGCATAGTTGCATCCGGCAGTGCAACAATAACGGAGAAGCCTTTCAACTGATCTTGCAACTAGTGAAAACAAAAGCAAAACAAAATTAGAATCAGAATGGAAAAATCATAGTCAGAGAGATAAACACTACATGGAAATTAAAATCATAACAAGGGAGGGAAGGGAAGGTACGTGTTGCAGTTGGTCTGCAGAGAAATTTTGAAGGGAAGATTAACACCGCAGGAGCCCGGGAGACCAGAGACAGCAGTTGATTTAACATTTGGGAATTGGGAATACGCACTCTTCAGGCAACTGCACACTGCCCTCCTTGCAGGGGTGGTGGTGGCCAGACCTGCCAACTTCTTCACTCCTCTGCAGCAACCAGGGGTTGGTTTCCCCTGGCCGGACGTCAGATATCCAACACACTGACTCAGATCCGAAGTGACTGTTCCACAATTTATGCCGGCAGATTCTGCCTGCATCACCATCATCTCCATAGATACCAGAAAAATGGCAACTACTCCGACCAACACGACAGCCTTGTTCTTGCTGCTGATACCCGCCATGATAAAACTTTCACCTCTCTTCTCTTGCGACTGATGGACTCTCACACTATCTCAGCTTCTGCTTCACCTTGGGACATTATAATCGTCCGTGCCTAAGTCTCTCAAACACGATATGGACGAGTATAAATACACAAATTGGTTGGGTGGGGCATTTAATTGCCGAACCAGAACCTCTGTCAATGACAATCTATGTATTGAAGTTTTCCATGACTCGAAATAATGGTCGGCAGGAAATGAATTTGGGTTTAAATGCTAATGGTTTAGGTATCCTATTTTGTTCAAATGTCGATACTCAATCATGTACCTTATAAAGTTGGGTCCCTCTGCAACATTAAAGTCGGGTTCACATGAAAAATTGAAGTGGGAATTAAATGGGGAAATCCATTGCAACAGAGCAGAGAAAACTATTCATTAATCAGCGTTACAAAGCATTTGATCATGGTAATTAGGTTCTGTGGATGAAAAACACAATTGGGAACAGTGAGATGCAATGGGCATTTTGCAAGAAAAATTGTTCTGATAAAGCTCTGGTGGGTTCTAATCAGGGCTAACAGGTCTTGGCAATATAAATGCTAGGTTGTTGAGACATATTGCAGGTTGAGACATTCTTTTTGAGATAAAGTACATCAAGACTATAAATGCAATTCTGTATTCGTAGACAAAAAGATCTATACTCATAATTAAAATTAAGACACGAGCACGTTACAAGAGAAGTTGTTAGTACCAGATCATGGAGAGCTGCTTAGGGCCTGAAAAACCCTACAAGTGAGTATATAAACGATTTAGATATATATATTGAGAGATATTGCTGTGATCATGAATGATATGTATTGTAGTTGCATGAGCATGAAGATCAGTTGGGTGCTGAAGATCAGGGCATGTATAATTTGTTACCACATTTGCATCTCTAGGCCAGGCTTGCATGGTGTGCATTTTCCACATTTAGAGGTGCAACGAGGTGGGGAGGAGCCTTGCCCACTCAGATACCTCCTTCCTCCAATTCTGTAATCCAAGGCTCCATTTTCATGGCGTTGTTGCTGCAAATCTAATGTTGTTTCTTGTGACCCATGAAAAATGAAAAATTATGTTATTGGATCAAATCATAAATAAACAG
This sequence comes from Pinus tabuliformis, assembly GCA_031772625.1. Taxonomy (NCBI): domain Eukaryota; kingdom Viridiplantae; phylum Streptophyta; class Pinopsida; order Pinales; family Pinaceae; genus Pinus; species Pinus tabuliformis. The sequence goes on along the minus strand of CM062817.1, from coordinate 1,724,986,283 downwards.
TAATGTAGTGGTAGATAGAAGAGTTGAAGAGAATACGAAGTTAGGTTATACCTTAATATCTTTTGAAAAGTTCACCAGTCCTTTTTGTTTTAGACTGCAAGGGTTACAGGAGTTCCTGGGGGTACAGGCACATGAACAGGCTTGCATGGTGTGCATTTTCCACATTTAGAGGTGCAACGAGGTGGGGAGGAGCCTGGCCCACTCAGATACCTCCTTCCTCCAATTCTGTAATCCAAGGCTCCATTGTCATGGCGTTGCTGCTGCAAATCTAATGTTGTTTCCTGTAACTCATGAAAAATGAAAAATTATGTTATTGGATCAAATCATAAATAAACAATAATGTAGTGGTAGATAGAAGAGTTGAAGAGAATACGAAGTTAGGTTATACCTTAATATCTTTTGAAAAGTTCACCAGTCCTTTTTGTTTCAGACTGCAAGGGTTACAGGAGTTCTTGGGGGTACAAGCACATGAACAGGCTTGCATGGTGTGCATTTTCCACATTTAGATGTGCAACGAGATACATCAAGACTATAAATGCAATTCTGTTTTGAGAATTCTTAGTCTCATAAATCTTACATGGTCTCCATGGTTTTCAGTGGACGTAAAGAAAAATATGATATTCTGTTATTATGAATAGGTCACAGAGGGACAATATATGCAAATGGGCAAAGGAGAAATGCAAGTGCCATGCCTGCAAAATACAGTCTACTAGACATTCAAAGCATACATTGGATCAATTGATTATCTTGTTAGGTAAAGGCAAGTGAATTGGTGAAAAAACTGACCAACATAGGACGATACACCAGCGATGGCACAAGCCAACAGAAGCAATGCAGAGAAGACTAGTATAGCAAAGCAGTAGAGAACTCTGAAATGGCTCAGGAACTACTGCTGCTGCCTTGAATTAAATCTCAGTTGCCTGGTCCTCATGATGATGATCCTTTGGCGCGGGATCAAATCCAGCCACCACTTGATTGTTATAAATACACAGCGCAACTAATATGAAAAATCAAAAATCCCTAATCCCTAAGCCTGCTGCAAATCTCTTTGAGGACGAAGATTAATGTGACATTGTGACCCCTTGGTGAAAAAAACTGACCAACATAGGACGATACACCAGCGATGGCACAAGCCAGCAGAAGCAATGCAGAGAAGACTAGTATAGCAAAGCAGTAGAGAACCCTGAAACGGCTCAGGAACTGCTGCTGCCTCCTTGAATTAAATCTCAGCTGCCTGGTCTTCATGATGATGATCCTTTGGTGCGGGATCAAATCTAGCTACCACCACTTGATTGTTATAAATACAGGGCTCAACTAATCTGAAAAAACAAAAAGCCCTAATCCCTAAGCCTGCTGCAAATCTCTCTGAGGGTGAAGATTAATGTGATCACCATACATAGAGAAGATAATAACACTACACTAATTATCTCCACATTCTACGTAGTACTAGATATGCATATTTGCATCTGGCAGTGCAACAATAACCGAGAAGCTTTTCAACAGATCCTGCAACCAGCGAAACAAAAGCAAAACAAAATTAGAATCAGAATGGAAAAATCACAGTTAGAGAGATAAATGGTACATGGAAATTAAAATCATAACAAGGGAGGGAAGGGAAGGTACGTGTTGTAGTTGGTCTGCAGAGAAATTTTGAAGGGAAGATTAACACCGCAGGAGCCCGGGAGACCAGAGACAGCAGTTGATTTAACATTTGGGAATTGGGAATACGCACTCTTCAAGCAACTGCACACTGCCCTCCTTGCAGGGGTGGTGGTGGCCAGACCTGCCAACTTCTTCACTCCTTCGCAACAACCAAGGTTTGGTTTCCTCTGGCCGGACGTCAGATATCCAACACACTGACTCAGATCCGAAGTGACTGTTCCATAATTTATGCCGGCAGATTCTGCTTGCATCACCATCAGTTCCATAGATACCAGAAAAATGGCAACTGCTCCGACCAAAACGACAGCCTTGTTCTTGCTTCTGATACCCGCCATAATAAAACTTTCACCTCTTTTCTCTTGTGACTGATGGACTCTCACAGTATCTCAGCTTCCGCTTCACTTTTGGATAGTCTAATCATTCGTGCCTAAGTCTCTCAAATACGATATGGACGAGTATAAATACACAAATTGGTTGGGTGGGGCATTTAATTGCCGAACCAGAACCTCTGTCAATGACAAATTATGTATTGAAGTTTTTCCATGACACGAAATAATGGTCGGCAGGAAATGAATTTGGGTTTAAATGCTACTAATCTGAAAAAACAAAAAGCCCTAATCCCTAAGCCTGCTGCAAATCTCTCTGAGGGCGAAGATTAATGTGACCCCTTGGTGAAAACACTGACCAACGTAGGACGATACACCAGCGATGGCACAAGCCAGCAAAAGCAATGCAGAGAAGACTAGTATAGCAAAGCAGTAGAGAACTCTGAAACGGCTCAGGAACTGCTGCTGCTGCCTTGAATTAAATCTCAGCTGCCTGGTCCTCATGATGATGATCCTTTGGCGCGGGATCAAATCCATCCACCACCACTTGATTGTTATAAATACACAGCTCAACTAATCTGAAAAAACAAAAAGCCCTAATCCCTAAGCCTGCTGCAAATCTCTCTGAGGGCGAAGATTAATGTGACCCCAAGGGCCCATTACCATCTCTGTTCTCCTCCTTCGCGAGAGAGATTAAGGGCCTGCAGTCTACAACGAATTTACAACGATTTTGTAACTACCGTCTCATGATCGGACGATTGTGCCGTTTTGAATCGTCTAACACATAATCGTGGGGTTCACAATGATGACAGGTGGGCCAGAGGGGAATTGATTTCAAAGGGAAATGCCTTACGGCGTAATTAAACAAAACAAAAAAAAAATTGTCGTGGTTGTAGTAGCTGCCAGCCCTGTACAGTCACTGCCACCGTCGTTATATGTGCCTCTAATGAGCCATTTTGTCCCTGCCGCTACTCTCGATCGACCACTCTTGTTCCCATTTGTTCCATCACACGTTGCCCCACTTCCTTGTGCCCCTTTCTTGAATGATAGCGACTCGTACTATGGTTGCTGAGGCCACCGTGTCTTGTTGTTTCTTATTCCATTGTTGTGATCTGCCGCTGTCCCTGTTTGCTGTTTTCTGCTATTTACCTTCTACCAGACCATTGAAATTCCATACCAACCATCATTCAAAAAGTCATACATAACCTGTCCATTCACAAGTCATGACGCTTGGAAGGAATTGTGACATTTTATAATTAGAAACAAGGAATTGTGACATTTTATAATTAGAAACTATTTTTTTTTTTTATAACGGGTAAGCAATAAAGTAATACATAAATCATATAGCCAAGGACATTTTACTAAGTGGAAAATTATATATAACTCTTAAATAAAAAAGTGGTTAATCTTCCCCAGGAGTATTAATTTTTAAGGGGAAATTTTTAAATGTCCCAAGGAATTAATTCTTATATTCTCAGAATTCGTATAAAGAAAATTACAAGCTATTATAAAATATATAAAAAGGAAAAACTGTGGAGGTATTTATAAAGTCAAAAGGAAATAAATTATTATACTCCTAAGTTCATGAAGGGGTATTTTTGAATGTATAAAGGAGGAATACTTTTAAATGATATTAAAATATTTATATGAAAAAAAGAGGTTATTTTTAAAACTCTAAGCTCATCTCCACAAACATAAAATGGAGTCAATCATTGAAGAGAAAGGAATAGAGTCTAATTCAAAAAGGAAAGAAGATTTCAAAAAGCTTCATATAACTATGCTTCAATGCTATTTAAAATTAAAGGGTCTATTGCAGGGAAATATGTTCTACTATTTCTATCTCGCTTGCCGAAGATAAAAATGATATAAAACCCAAAATCGTAAACCATATAGTTATTCCTGAATCAAATATAACCAAAAAATTAGATTGCTTTGACAAAAAAAATATGACATAACCAATATACAATAAAACATTAGGGATTATACATTTATATCACAATTCTAGTTCGAACCCTATGGAGTGATCAAGGTGACATTATTTTGGGTTTACTTTGGATGGAAACTCTAGGGTTTTTCATCTTAAATATGAAGAAGTTTTTAACATTTTCCAACAGGAAGAAAAATATAACACTACAAGACATTACATTGCAATCAGTTTCAGTAATACCAGAAGACATGCAAGATATCTCAAAAGTAATTTTCAAGAAAGTAAAAAAGCGATACAAAATATGCAAAGGGAAGTTGAAAATATCACTGCTGACAAAAATGAAGAAGTTTCTCGGCTCAAGGACCACAGTGAGAAATTATTGACGCAAATTAAGAAACTTAAAAATGACAAGAAATCATTGAATTTTTTTTAGAACTTATCACGAAAAAAACATCAAAGTCTTTAGATGTAATAGTCCAAGTTGAAGTGAAATGAATGAACACTGATCCAGTCAATACCAAAACTCAAGATGATGACAAACCAATGGAAGTAAAACTATATTCGGATATTGCAGTTCAAATGATGAAAATTCCAAATGAAGGCTCTATAAGCAACTCAACAATAGTACCTGAAGTAAATCAGGCAGTTGTCACATGCATGATAAGGGAAAATCAAACCACAAGAACTCCTTATTGACATCTAGATCATAAGGGTAGACAACTCAATCAGTCCATATATTTGTATCCCTCAAAATAGAAACAACGAACTTATGTTCCGAAGACTACTAATGTTGGTGCAATTCAGTCTTGTGATAAAAATTCACATTAAGTATACAATAACCGCAAGGTTTCACAAAAGACTGATTTAGGATGGCCAAATCCCTTCTTAGTTCGACAATTTTCTTTATCATTAAGAGGATCCTATCATCTTGTTTCAATGATGATGACAACTCGAAGAATTCCGAAAGATGCAAACAGAAATAGATGACATCCCTTGTCAGCAATAAGTTTTGAGGACAAATCTTTCTGAAGAGGAAGGAAATGTTATGAATATAATTTATATAAAAATAATATAAATATAAAATATATAAATAATAATAAAGAATAGTTAATTAAATAGTAATTAGTTAATGAAGAGGCATGTCCCTAAGGACATCACTGTTCATAAAGGGGCACCTTCCTAGGTATATGAGCGGGCCCTCATTTGTAACAAACTCATCATCTCATCTCAATTCTTTTATATATTATTCAATATATATGTTTCTTATCCTCAATGGATGTCTTCATGTTACAAGTGTTTTGAAGATTACTGCATAGTACAAAATTTGTTCGTAACATAGTATCAGATCCTTAACAATAGGATTTTCAAGAGCTTCACAATTCCAACCTCCTTTGGGGTTTTATTCCTCCTTGAAATCTAAGTTGCATGGGAATGGATACGGGTACGGGGTTTGAAACCGATATGAAAAATTTTCAAAAAATCCAGATACGATACAACAAGAAAATGACACACACACACACACATATAACAAAATAAGAATTTCATATTACCATTCATTTTTTAGAATCTAGATTCTATATCTAAAAATACATAATCATCATCATGAATTCAACATAAACAAATCATCATCATCAATTCAACATAAACATTGTCATCATCATTAGTGATTATTATAACATTCAACATATCATCAAGTTTCTCAGTTTCTGTTTTAAATTTCAATCATCAACATGACACCATTATCAGTTTCTCAATTTCTAGTCCCGTGGGATCCTTTTTACTGACCATTTGGCTTTAGGGATGGTATTTCACGGGAAACCCTGATTTTGGTTGTGTTGTCCTGCTCCCTTATCCGCATCTATTACCCCCTTTCCACTCATTACTTCCCCATTCATTATTTTTCCCACCTAGGTCCACATTCCTCTAATGGGTCCACATAGGGCTAGCTTTCCCCCTCCCCTTGCTCACACGTTGGGTTAGGCTTGGAATGATGCCCTGGAGGTTTATGCAGCTAAGAAGAAGGATAAAAGCATAATTGGCCACATTCAACAGGAAAATGTACCACAAAATGCAAAATGTTGAATTTTCTAAGTCTATCCCATAGAAAATTAATCTGTATTCTGCTAGTTTATTTTTTCTACTTGTAAATTCTGAACAAGTTATTTAAAACATATAAATAGCGAAATAAACACAATACAGTCTCAACATCTACAGATCATCAGTTGAAAGAAAACAAACACATAAGTGACACCGTTATTTTTGGACAAATGTCCCCGGAAAAACCCAATGCGGGAAAACCGGTGCAGCTATTCTGAGGGTTTATTATTATGCAGTATTTCCTTGAGTACAACTAAGTGCCTAACCGGCTCACCCGACAGAGAAAAATACACGGCAACAATACCTCTCTATTCGAAAACAGGTATTCTGAAAACCTGTCCCATGAAATCCTCTCCAGCGACTTTGAAGCGCTGCGCTGGCCCTTCTGGCCTTTGCATTAGCCTCTTGCTGCTCTGTGTCAGCCTCAAACCTCTCTGCATCAGTGCTCTGAGGGACCGCACAGCCTCTGGGACCCTCTGCGTCACTCCAACTGCTCTTTGCGTGGATGATGCAGTCCCTCAAGTCTCTGCGCTGTCTCTGCTGGGCTTTGCGTGGCCTGCTCTGGCTGTTGCTCTCTCTCTCTGCTTCTGCGCTGGTCTCTTGGCACTGTCTCTGCCTCTCTGTCCAGTACTCATTGCCCCTCGCTGCTGATCACTGATTAGACTTTTCTTAGCAACCCCGCTCTGGCAAATCGAATGACTGATCACTTTGGTGTATCTTTCAACTGACCTTCAAGCCTCCTCTTATACTTTTCTCGTTGGTCCTTCAACGGCCGAGGTTAAATCTCTAATCAATGGCTAAGATTAGATTTGGCTTGATCCATGACTTTTGGAACCTTCTAACCGAGTTTTCTATTAACACCCATTAATATTTTATTTTTCCTAAGTTTAGACTTAGGAACTCCATTAAAAATATTAATTATTTTAATATCTCCCAAACCGGGTACAATCTGTGCAAACCATTTATGGGTCTTGGAGATTTCATGTGCTTTAGTCTCTCCATCAATTTTCATGGCTAGAGCACATCCGATGCTACACCAAATCAACACAAAAGATGGCGGGGACAAACACATTTAACACGTGGCCAAAAGCCAATACAGGAGCTCTACCCCATCATCACGACCATCAACATGGTTCCTACAGGTTCTATGAGCCTCCTTCATCATATAGAAATCCATGATTGTCCCAACCCCTGGTGGGCAATGAACCGCCCTAACTTAAAGGGGGATATTCACTGTTGTATCTCACAGATCATGCTCTTACTTGTTGAGCCCCGAGTAGTTAATTAAAGAAAAATCATAAAAGGCAAAAGTCATATAAAGAAGGGTGGAAAAATCAAGGCTGGGGCTCCTCATGTACCACTATTTCTCCCTCCTATACATTATAAACCCAAGCGTGGGCTTCCCTTTTATTAGCTACCCTTGTTCCCCAACATGTGGCCCAGGGTTGCCCCTTCTCATCCCCTACTTCATTCACCTCTCTATCACATACCGCCACCTTTTAAAGGATGTACCTTGAACATATTATCCCCTTTAGAAGTGGAAACCACCTAATAGGATACCTTGTTAACCCCATTTGGAATTTGGGGGACATTGGCACATTCTGAACCCCATTATGGAAGGGTAGGCCATTATGAAGTCCCCACCAGTGGTCCATGGTTGGTAAGCTCATTTACTTGATTTCTCTAATGACTTGTTGTACTGGAAGGCTAGGGGATGCATTGGATCTTATGCAGGATTGCAAATAGTCTCCATCTTGGGTTTGGTATCCTTATACAGGGTCCTAACCCTCTAGAGGGTTACATAGGCACATGTAGGGTGTGTGTTGAGAGCCATGGGCCTCCACAGCAATAGATAAAATTCCATGGATCCTTGAGGATGTTTAGAGATTGCTCGAGATTCACCTATTGGACGAGGATGATGCACCTGGTTCACCTTTGGCCAGCAAACCCCGCGGATGTACCATGCTCTTGGTAGCTGACCCATGTGAAAATTTCTAAATCAAAATCCTACTGTAGTGATTAATATTATTTCTTCTACTTATTACCTCAAAAATAAGTTATCCACAGTATTCTTACGACAAATATCGAAATATATTCTACTGCAGCATTCACAATTAAAACATTGCAGAAAGTAAATGTAAGGAAATATACTAGCACAAATACAACCACAATGATAGTTATTTTTGGACAATTGTCCCCGGAAAAACCCAATGTGGGAAAACCAATGCAGCAGATGAGGGTTTTTATTATTCTTCAGCAAATTCTCTTGTACAAATTACAACCAACAAAATAGGAATGAGAAATTTTACAGACACTTCTTGACCAAGTTCTACCCCAGGTGAAACACTTCTTCTTCCCCGGAATCCTTCTGATCCTCTTTGCGTCAAATTGGTCTCCCAAGCTCAGCGTTAAGCTGCCCACTCAGGCTCTGCATCAAACTATCTCTGCATTGCCTCTTTTTGCGTCACCCTTCTTGCTTTACATCAAGATGCCCACTCAGGCTTTGCATCAAACTGCCTCTGCACTGCCTCCTTCTGCATCACCCTTCCTGCTCTGCGTCTTACTGCCTTGCACTCTCTGAATATGTTGATGCCCTCTCTCTCTTTTTCACCTGCAACTCTTCCTCTGATTTGATTTTCTCTTGCCGAACTTCAACCAGTGAGAAAATCGATCTTACTCGGGTAACTAAGTATCTGCCTCTAGTGTGTTTTCCAAGTGCCCATCAAGCCTCCTTTTATAATCCTCTCGTTGATCAATCAACGACCCAGATTAGATTCTAATCAATGGTTAGGATCATTTGACTTGATTTCTACCTTCTTCTAGAAGTTCCATCCACAGTTTAGATTAATAGCCATTACTTATTTTAATTTCCTAAGTTTAGACTTAGGGTCCCATTAAAAATAATTAATTATTTTAATAAAACTGTTTCCAGGTGGAATTTTTCAAAACGGTTTCTGGGTATTGGAGAATGCATGTGTCTAAGACTTACTGCAAATTTTGAGGCCTAGTTCACATTCGATGCTACCCCAAGTCAACACTCCTTCCTAGCGAGTAATGTGCTCTAGCAATATACTAATACTGCATATTGTTCTGACTCTGAAGCATCGTCCTCTGCGTTGCTGATGTCTGACATGATGTCCACCAACTACTGCGCTGCTGCTACAACTATACTATTGCCTTTGACACTATCACTGCCAATGCTACATTTGTACTACAACTCCCTCTGAATGTTTGCATCTGTGCTGCTGCTGGCACTGCCACTACCAACTGTCCCTGCATTGCAAATTGCTGTTACTACTGAAACAGATTTTCAACCATACCCATCTGCTCTCTGAATTGAGTGAACTTAACTCTTCCGAGAGCCTTTGTGAGTATATCGGCCACCTGCTCTGCTGTGGGGACATACTATAGTTGTATTGCCCCACGTTGAACAGTCTCTGATAAGGTGACAATGGATATCTATATGTTTTGATCGATCATGAAATACTAGATTCTCATAGAGTTTGATACAACTCTGATTATCGCAGTAAACCTTGGTTGCTTCTATCCTTTTTCTGAATAAGCTCACAAGCAATTTTCTGAGCCATATGGCTTCACATGTAGTTGTGTTGGCTGCCATATATTCTGCTTCTACTGAGCTCGATGCTACCGATTTCTGCTTTCTGCTGCACCAAGATATCATCCCTGATCCAACACTGAAGCAGTACCCTGAGGTAATTTTTCGATCCACTGAATTACCTGCCCAATTTGCATCAGTGAACCCATTCAAACTGACATCCTCCCCTTGGTAGTACTTCAACCCATATTCAACTGTTCCATGTACATACCTAAGAATGTGTCTTGCTGCTGCCCAATGCACTCTTTTTGGTTCCACCATGAACTGATTAAGAGTGTTGACAACAAAACAAATGTCTGGCCTAGTGTTGACCAAATACATAAGCGACCCAATGAGTTGCCTGTACAAGGTGGGATCTACTTCCTTGTCTTTTGATGCATCTATTTTCTTCTAGTTGGTGATCATGGGAGTAGCCATGGGTTGGCAATCTTGCATTCTGAATCTCTTCAGAATTTCTGTAGCGTACCTTCCTTGTCCAAGGAAGATCTCCCCATTCTTCTGCCAAACTTCCAACCCTAGAAAATAATGCATCAATCCCAAGTCCTTCATGTCGAATTCGGCTTCTAGATTCTTCTTGCAATCTTGGATGATCCTGGATGACCCAATTAGGAACAGGTCATCTACATACAATACCAGAATAAGCGGCTCATTCTCTACCAACAAATAGTAGAGATTGGGATCAACATCACTCTTGAAAAATCCCAACTGTTGCCAGTAACTATCAATCCGACCATACCATGTTCTGGGTGTCTACTTGAGCTCGTACATGGCTTTCTTTAACCTGCAAACATGAGTTTTCTTCTTATGAGTTTCAAAGCGTTCGGGCTGTTCTATATACACCTCCTCTTCTATCACTCTGTTCAAGTGTTGCCTTGACATCCATCTGGTGAATCTCCCATCCCCTTTGAGCTGCTAGGTATATAACAGATCTGATAGAGCTGTATCAAGCAATTGGGGTGAAGGTCCCTTCATAGTCTATTCCTTCTTTCTGAGCATACCCCTTTTCCACGAACCTTGCCTTGTACTTCTTTATACTATCGTTTGCAGCATACTTGATCTTGTAGATCCATCGTGATCCTACAACTCATCTATCTTCTGGTCTAAGTACTACTTCCCGGACATCATTCGTCATGATGGAGTTGTATTCTTCCACCATGGCATCCACCCATACTTGGTGTTGAATAGCTTCCTGAAAGCTAGAGGGTTCTTCAACCTCAACTACTAATGCTTGGTATCTATCTCGTTGTCTACGCTGCCTCTTCTAGGCTCTAGGAGCTCCAATGAACCCCTTTGCGTCCCTCAGTGTCTGTCATACTTCTCTGTTGGTTCTACCACTAGTGGTGGGAGGCTCAACCAACTCTTCCACCTATTCCTGTCGTTTCTTCTGTTGAGAATCATTTGCATTTCCTCCTTCTGAGGAGATACTGTTGCTGGTCACTGTACTCGATCTAGGTGTATGTCCTTCTGCCTGTCCTCCTTGCTGCCCATGCTGCTCTTGGACTATCGGAACATCTCCTGATTGATCTTTTGCAGGCATCTCACGATATTTTTTGAAAGCTCCGTCCTCCATGAACTTCGCATCTCGTCTTACTACAATCTTCCTGCTGCCAGGAATGTAGATTCTATATGCCTTTTGTGAAAATTCCTAGACTTGAAGGAACCCCTACTGCAGCAAATCTGAATCTACTTCACCTACTTGATTTCTTTTTAGTTACATTCATCAAGTTATTCTTCTGAATACTAAAGCAAATTACTTTTGCAGCCTACACTAATTAGATATTTGATTTCATGAAACAGAAAACAGAGAAAATAACAAGATACATAGGACACTTATTTTTGGACACAATAGTCCCCGGAAAAACCCAATGCAAGAAACCCGATGCAACAGTTCTGAGGGTTTATTATTACGCAGGAGAAATATCTGAATACAATCTAGGATGCTCATCTAGCAATCCTTTACAGAGAAAATACTAGCGAAAATTCTGAGTGAGTTTTACCTCACTTCACTCGACAGAATTTCGGTTGATCTGGCACAAGACTGGCTAACCCCGACTATTTTGAGTCACCTCTTCTACCCTTTGCGTCAACTTTCCCTGCTGTTTCGGCAATTTCGTCTGTTCCTGGCAGTTCCGGCTTCTGTCCTCTGTGTCAACTTTCCCGATTGTTCTGGCAGTTCCCGACAGTTTCGGCTGTTCCTGACAGTTCCAGCTTCTGTCCTTTGCGTCAACTTTCCCGACTGTTCTGGCAGTTCCCAGCAGTTTCGGCTGTTCCTGACAGTTCCGGCTTTTGCCCTCTGCCTCAGCTTTCGTGGCTGTTCCGACAGTTCCCGACAGTCCGACTGTTCTGGTAGCTCTCAGTGGTTCCGGCTGTTTAGGTAGTTCCTGACAGTTTCGGGTTCTGCCCTCTACGTCAGCTTTCCCGAATGTTCTGACAGTTCCCGACAATTCCAGCTGTTCCTGGAAATTTCGGCTTCTGCGTGATAGGTAAATTTTCTGCTCTGCTGGCTCTCTCTGCCTCTCTGTCTGTATTCTCCGAAAAGTCCTCCCGGATTTTCACTGCCCATTTGTTGTAGAATGATCACTTAATCGGAAACCCTCAGCAAACCTTGCCCTAGGAATTGAATTCTTGATCAATTTGTTCTCTCCATGTGTGTTTTCAAATGAACCCCAAGCCTCCATTTTATACTTTTCTTGTTGAGTCTTCAACGGCTGAGATTAATTCTCTAATCAACGGCTAAGATTAATTCTCTAATCAACGGCTAAGATTAAAACATGACTTGATCCACCTTCTAGATCATTCTCACCCATATTTTGATTAATACCCATTAATATTTTAATTTCCCTAAGTTTAGACTTAGGAACTCCATTAAAAATATTAATTATTTTAATAAAATACAATCCGGGTGGAATTTCACCAAACGGTTTCTGGGTTCTTTAGAACTCATGTGCCTTCGTCTCTGCCAATTTCAAGGCTAGAGCTCTTCCGATGCTACCAAAACTAACACTCCCTCTTAGCGAGGAAAGTGTTCTAGCAACAATGTCCACCTGCATGCTGCTCTGTTTCTGAAGCACCTCCTTTCTGCATTGTTGCTGCCACCAACACTGTGTTGTTGTTGCTACTGTACTGCTGCCCATGACACTACCACTGCCACTGCTGCATCTGTACTACAACTCCCTCTCAAACGCTGCATTTGCTATGCTGCTAGCACTGCCACTGCTAACACTGCATCCGTACTGCAACTCAGTTGCTGAGAGAAGCAACTGAAAAACATCCAAAATTAGTTGAACTTAACTGTGTTCAACATAATACAATGAATGTTGGAATTCAACTGCTGTTGATTCTGACCCTTTGAATCTTCTACGCTACTGCTGACTCCTGCACTGTGCCAACTGCACTGCTGCCAACCTTGCTCTACGCTAATCAGTATCTGGTCCGTAGCTACTGCATCTGTCCTCAAAACACTCCATTGCATCATCTGACACTAAGTCCATCTCACTACAGTTGAATCTTGGGTTCTTGTAGCAAGGAATTGATCCAAGAGGTGGACTCCTCAAGGATCCTGCCCACATGTAGTCCTCTCGACTACAACTCAATATCGCCCCATCTCCCTCCTGGAGATGCGTGGGCACTCATGGCATATTCTTCCTCGTCAATCTTCGCGGCTGCAACCTTAGGATCATGCTTCTTGTCCTTATCCTTTTGCCACTCCCACTACTGCCACTGAGGTTGACCTTCACTAGTCCCTCCTTAACTCCTCTTGTTAAAGAGTTGCCCACATCTCCTCCCATGAAGGTAGTTTTTCTTTGCCCAATATGCTTTGGACGAAAACTAGCCATTCATCCAAGACTCCATTCAGGGCTATCCTTACCATCGAGGTTGGCTAAGGAGTGGACCCCATTGCAACAAGTTGGTCTTTAGTGTCCTGAAGACGTTGAAGATAGAGGTTCATCCCTTCTCCCTTCTTCATCAAAGTCCGTTGCAACTTCTGCTCCAAATACATCTTTCGTTGTTCGTAAGAGCCTTCATATAGAGAAGACAAAGCTTCCCACATCTCTCGGGCTGTATCTTTGACCTTCAAGTGTGAGACCACATGATCTCGAACTCCATCAAGAATCAACCTCTTTGCCTTCCCCTGCTCGGCCTTGTATTTCTTCTTCTGATCATTGTTAGCAGGAACAACCACAACACTTTTGACTGTTGAAATTTCTAAGTATTACTCGTTAGAAATTTTATCTGTATTCTCTGGTTTATTTCGCCTACTTGTTTAATTACTAACAAGTTATTTCACCATATAAACAATGAAATAAACACAACACAGTCTCAACCATCTACAGATCAACAACTAAAAGAAATAGACAAACACGCAAGTGACATTGTTATTTTTGGACAAATGTCCCCGGAAAAACCCAACGTGGTAAAACCAATGCAATGATTCTGAGGGTTATATTATTATGCAGTCTTTGTGAGTACAACTGGGTGCCAAACTGGCTCACCCGACAGATAAAATAATCTGGCAGTAATACCTCTCTATTCGGAAGTAGATATTCGGAAAGTCTGCCCCACGAAACCCTCTCCAGCATAATCTGAAGCTAAGCGTCAACCCTTCTGGCCTCTACATCAGCCTGAAACCCTCTGCGTCAACCTTCTGAGGCTCTGCGCAGCCTCTCTGACCCTTTGCGTCACTCCTGTAGCCTCTACGTGGATGACGCAGGCCCTTCTAGACTCTGCGCAGTCCCTGCTAACCTCTGCGTGGCTCCCTCTGGCTCTGCGTTTGCCTCTTTGCCTCTGCGCTGGTCTTCCAGCACTATCTCTGCCTCTCTGCCTCGTACTCACTGCCCTTTGCTGCAAATTGATCACTGATTTGATTTCTCTTAGCAAACCCTGCTCTAGAAAACCGAATCACTGATAACTCTAGTGTATTCTGCAACTGACCCTCAAGCCTCCTTTTATACTTTTCCTTTTGGTCCTTCAACGGCTGAGATTACATCTCTAATCAACGACTAAGATTAGATTTGGATCCATGTCCTTTAGAACCATTTCCGGGTCTTGGAGATCTCATGTGCTAACCTCTCCACCAATTTTCATGGCTAGAGCATATTCGATGCTACCCCAAATCAACATTGATGTAGGCCTCAAGATCGTATTCCTCTAGAACAACTAAGATTCTGGTCTTCCATATGACATATTTGGAGGTTACGTCCAACCTGTCCTGATCTCTAAGCCCATGCGATGCCATCTCACCCAACTGTTGAACTGACTCCTCTAGTAACTGCTTAGCACAACTGCCTAGCAAGTGAGAAATTCGAACTTTCTGGCAGAAAGTTCTCTAAGGAGAAAATTCCCCTACTATGTGTCTTCGTTCTTTTCCAACGAATTTCTGCCCTAGAAGGAACTGCGCCCTTCTAGCACTGTGCTGAGGCTTTGCGTCACTCCCTCTGCCTTTGCAAGCTCACAATTCAGAAATCGTACCTCTGTCGACTCACTCAGAGAGAGATTTCCTTGAATCAGCTTCTCGGCAAGCACTGCACAATCCGTCCAAGGAGATTCGAACTGCTTCCAAGTGCAACTTTCGGCCTCACTATTCAACATTGGATCTGCTCTTCCTGTTTCAAAATCAACCCTCTGATACCATGTGAAAATTCCTAGACTCGAAGGAACCCCTACTACAACGAATCTGAATCTACTTCACCTACTTGATTTTTTTAAAATTACATTCATTAAGTTATTCTTCTGAATACTGGAGCAAATTACTTTTGCAGCCTACACTAATTAAATATTTGATTTAATGAAACAGAAAATAGAGCAAAGAACAAGATACATAGGAAACTTATTTTTGGACACAATAGTCCCCGGAAAAACCCAATGCAGGAAAACGGGTGCAGTAGTTCTGAGGGTTTATTATTACGTAGGAGAAATATATGAATACAAATCTAGGATTCTCATCTAGCAATCCTTTATAGAGAAAATACTGGCGGAAAATCTGAGTGGGTTTTACCTCACTTCACCTGACAAAATTCTAGCTGATCTGGCAGAACACTGGCTAACCTTGGCTATTTCTGTGTAACCTCTTCTGCCCTCTGTGTTAGCTTTCTCGACTGTTCTGACAATTCCTGACAGTTTCGGCTGTTCCGGGAAGTTTCGGCTTCTACCCTCTGCGTCAGCTTTCTCGGTTGTTCTGGTAGTTCCCTACAGTTCCGGTTGTTCCCGACAGTTCTGATTTCTGCACTTTGCCTCAGCTTTCTCGGCTGTTCATGCAGTTCCCGGTAGTTCCAACTATTCAGACAGTTCCCGACAGTTCCGACTGTTTAGGCAGTTCCCGACAGTTCCAGTTTTTGCTCTTTGCGTCAACTTTCCTGACAGTTCCAATTGTTCCTTGCAGTTCCGGCTTCTGCGTGACAGGCAACTTTTCTGCTCCACTGGCTCTCTTTGCCTCTCTGTCTGTATTCTCCGAAAACTCCTTCTCCTGGATTCTCACTGCCCCTCTACTACAGAATGATCACTTAATTTGAAATCCTTGGCAAACCTTGCCCTAGGAATTGAATTCTTGTTCAATTCGTTCTCTCCGTGTGTGTTTCCAAATGAACCCCAAGCCTCCATTTTATACTTTTCCTGTTGAGTTTTCAACGGTCGAGATTAAGTCTCTATTCAATTGCTAAGATTAAAACATGACTTGATCCGCCTTCTAGATCATTCTCACCCATATTTAATACCCATTGATATTTTAATTTGCTTAAGTTTAGACTTAGGGACTCCATTAAAAATATTAATTATTTTAATAAAATACAATTCGTGTGGAATTTCACCATACAGTTTCTGGGTTTTTAAGAACTCATGTGCCTTAGCCTCTCCACCGATTTTCAAGGCTAAAGCACTTTCGATGCTACCAAAAAATAACACCTTTGAGGTCTCGTTCTATCCTACGAGATACCCCTTTTTTGCAGTCTGATCCAATTTACTGCACTTCTCATCTGGAATGTTACAATAAGCCACGCATCCGAATATCCTGAGATCACTGACTTCCGCTTCTTCCCTGTGAAAACTCCTTCGGGCGTTCTCTTCCCCAATACTCTATGAGGAGTTCTATTATGGATATATACTGCTGTGTTGCAAGCTTCTGCCCATAGATACCTAGGTAGATCCTGATCATACAACATAGCTTTGGTTGCCCCAACAATAGTTTTGTTTTTCCGTTCTGCTACTCCATTCTGCTCTGGATTATATGACGTTGTCCACTCTCTTTTGATGCCCTCCTTTGCGCAAAAATCTGTGAAGTCTTTGTCTGTATATTCTCCACCATTATCTGAACGCAATACCTTTATCTTTTTCCTTATCATATTTTCAACAAGAGCTTTAAACTCTCGGAAACGATCAAAGACCTCATCCTTGGTCTTTAGGACATAGATCCAGGTTTTCTTGGAGTGATCATCGATAAAGGTGACGAAGTATTCGCCACCACTAAGAGCCCTTGTGGACATAGGATCGCAAATATATGATTTAGTAATCCTAATACACATTTTGCACTATTGTTACTTCTGGAAAAAGTTGATTTAGCGTACTTTCCTAGCACACATCCTTTGCACAAGTAATCATGTTCACTACTATGGACTGGTACCCCTGTAACAGTATCTCTGAGCATCCTCAGTGCTCCATGGTGTAAGTGTCTCATTCGCCCGTGCCATAATTCATTTTTCTCATTCTCACCATTACAGTTGCTGCCTATCAGTGCCATTGGTGATTCGAGTTGCAACCTATACAACTTGTTGCTTCGAACCCCAACTTGCTTTTTCTTCTTCTTGCTTGGATGCTTGACGTATACCTTCTTTCCCATGAAGTATACATCATATCCCTTGTCCTGTAACTGGGACACTGAATCAAGTTCATTCCTAATCCTGGCACATGCAAAACATTGGTGGCTCGAATGTTGGTCCTTGCTTCTGTCTGAAAAGCTATGGTGCCTCTCCCTACTGGAGTACATTTTGTTTTGTTTCCCATAGTTATTTGGAAGTCCATTTGTTCTTTTTGATAGCTCGAGAAATGTTCTTGTACTCCAGTCATATGAGCTGAAGCCTCGCTATCAATGTACCAAACATCCGCTGACGCTGAATTTGCTAGGCATGCGAATTCTTCATCTAATCTAGTAGATAAATCTGAGACACTTTGAGTATCCATATTGTGCCAATTTCTGACGCTAACCTGTCCCAGCAATTGCTGTAGGAAAAATTGCGTCCCACCTGAGACAACCCTCGCTGAATCTTCTGTTGCGTTGTTCCTTCTACAATTGACAAATTTCGAGAGTTTTCCCACGAAATCCAGTCTCCTTGGCTTGAACTGCACAATTCTATGGGAGATTCGAATTGCTGCCCCTGCAGGAATTTCGAATTCCCTTCTTTCTACGCTGGGTCCTCCGACTTCTTTCTTTTGCTTCCCTGTAGCTCTGATACCATGTGAAAATTTTTAAATCGAAATCCTACTATAGTGATTAATATTATTGCTTCTACTTATTACCTCATAAATAAGTTATCCACAGTATTTTTACGACAAATATTGAAATATATTTTACTGCAGCCTTCACAATTAAAACATTGCAGAAAGTAAATGTAAGGAAATATGCTAGCACAAATACAACCACAATGACAGTTATTTTTGAACAATTGTCCCCGGAAAAACCCAACGTGGGAAAACTGGTGCAGTAGATGAGGGTTTTTATTATTCTTCAGCAAATTCTCTTGTACAAATTACAGTGAACAAAATAGGAATTTAAAATTTTACAAACACTTCTTGACCAAGTTCTACCCCAAGTGAAGCCCTTCTTCTTCCCTGGAATCCTTTTGATCCTCTCTGCTTCAAATTGCTCTCCTAGGGTCTGCGTCAAGTTGCCCTCGCAGGCTCTGCGTCAAACTGTCTCTGTGTTGACTCTTTCTACATCACCCTCCTACTCTGTGTGTTGCTGCCTTGCGCTCTTTGAATATGTTGATGCCCTGTCTCTCTTTTTCACCTACAACTCTCCCTCTGATTTGATTTTCTTTTGCTGAACTTCGACTAGTGAGAAAATCGATCTGACTCAGGTAACTGAGTATTTACCTCTGGTGTGTTATCTAAGTGCCCATCAAGTCTCCTCTTATAATCCTTTCATTGATCAATCAACGATCCAGATTAGATTCTAATCAATGGTTAGGATCATTTGACTTGATCTCTACCTTCTTCTAGAAGTTCCATCTACAATTTAGATTAATAGCCATTAATTATTTTAATTTCCTAAGTTTAGACTTAGGATCCCATTAAAAATAATTAATTATTTTAATAAAATTGTTTCCAGGTGGAATTTTCAAAAACGATTTCTGGGTATTAGAGAATGCATGTGTCTAAACCTTCCTGCAAATTTTGAGGCCTAGAACACATCTGATGCTACTCCAAATCAACAACTCGGGACTTGTAGGATGATGTGGCATCACCTACAACATCATCAGAGCCCTTACAGATGATCTATAGGCATCTTCGAGTCATTTGGAGACCCATGAAGTTATTATTGCCCCCCCACACCCATTGGGAGCACCGCAGGTTTATTGTTTGGAAAACAAGGGGCCAACCCCTTGTCCATCATTTTGGAGGGTCCTATTCTTCACTATGGCACCTATGGACCTCACTAGGCCCATTGGAGGATGTCATGTCTCTTCCTAAATTATTTGGAACAAGATTAATTTTTATATTATGGGGCCAATTTTGGAGCTAATGGGTCCCATTCGATTTTATTAGGAGATTAGACTTAGGAAAAGTTATTTTTGTTGTGGTTAAGTTCAAGGATAATTTTAGGGGCGAATGTTCGCCCTTTGGCGAAATTAAGGGGTTTTAAATTTTTAGTGGGCGAATATTTTGTATCATAGTACATTTTTACAAATCACCTCAAATAGCCCACCTTATTTTAAGGGAGAGGGTAAAAAAGGTAAATTTAGCCCTTGAAATTAGGACTTACAACCTTCCATTCGCCCATTTTCAAGAATAGGTTTTATTTAAGTGAATCCATTCGCCCATTTTCAAGAATAAGTTTTATTTAAGTGAATCCTGTGGGCCAAATACCATATTTATAAAAGAGGTATGGTAAATTAATAAAAATATAAATAAATGAGAGGTATGGTAAATAAATAAAACATTTTTTATATTTACTCCATAAGTCACCTTATATACATGTAAGGGTGTAAACAAATAAAAATATAAGTAAATTTGAGGTATGGTAAATAAATAAAACGTCTTTTTATACTTACTCAAAAGGTATGGTAAATAAATAAAAATATAAATAAACTAGACGTATCGTAAATAAACAAAACCTCTTTTTATATTTAGTCCATAACCCTCGTTCTATGAAGGCTCAAGAAAGAGGTTTTATTTAAGTGAATCCTATGGGCCAAATACCATATTTGTAAAAGAGGTATGGTAAATTAATAAAAATATAAATAAACGAGAGGTATGGTAAAAAAATAAAACATTTTTTTATATTTACTCCATAAGTCATCTTATATTTACGAACACTCAAAAAATGGGTTATATTTAGGTGAAACCTATGGCCAAAATACTATGGGACAAATACCATGGACTAGATTGTTATTAATACCATGCAAAAAACCATTATTAACCCTAATATTAGAATTAATAAAAATAAAAATGGCACATGGTATTGACCCATGGTATTCACCAAAATGGAACATGGTATTTACCCATGGTATTCACCTGGAATGTAGCCTATTTAAATGGGGGAATTAAACCAGCATGTAGCCTATGCTAAGATTCACTAGGACTTTACAAAGTCTTATTATTTAGTGAAAGACTCGCCAAGATCTTACAAAATTTTATAATTGAGTAAAATATTCGCCATGCCTGGTGAGAGATTCGCCAAAAAATTATATATACATATTATATTATTGATAAAATCGCCTTCCATTTTTCCTATATACCATGGAGATTCGCCCATTTATTATATTTATAAATTTAGGGGGGGTTCTTAAAATTTTCCCTGGTTAAGTTACACATGGGGGTCACCCACGCTAGGGAAATAGACACTTCCTAGTTCGATTTGCATGGAGGTGGTTAAGTGAGGGTCCACGATGGAGGAAGAATTGGAGGGAAAAGTGCTCCACGAAATCTATTTAAGGAGGTAGCTCTCCTCATCTCATTCCTCTTTTGGCATATCGATTTCTCTTTGGTTGCTGGTGCTACTTAGCTGATTCACTTGTTGTTCAGCATGAGTTCTTCAAGCAAAGAGTTCACCCTTTCTTCGAGAGATTTCGAGTGCCACCCTAGGAGGTTTTTCTTCATTTCTTTAGGAGGAGGATCTCATTTTGATTTCTAGCAGTTGTTCATCTCCAGGTGGTGTGTATTACTGGAGGACGCAGTGAAGAGGAGGCTGAGTTTGCTTGTGTTGTGTCGCAGTGGAGTTTGGGTGAAAATCTAAAGATTTCTCGGATTGAAGGCATAAGAGGATTATTGTCATTTGGGAGAGTTTGGGAGTTGGAGAAGGGTGCTACTTTGCAGGGTGACTTTCGCACTACCTGAGTCAACACAGAGGCAACACTTGGTGCTCACATGGTGGGTAGAGTTTCAGTTTGAGGCTCAATTTTATTGGGGAGGTTAAGGGAAACAGTTGGAGATGATATTGCTGCATTTTCGGAACATTGGAGGAGGTTTCATTGTTGTTGCTTGCAGGCTGTATTTTTTGAGCAGTTTGGAGGGCATAGGGCATATTGGAGGCCGAATTTGGGAGGTTGGATTGAGGCCAAACCCTTTCTGGGTTTTGGCCATGGAGCTTGGGTGTTGAAGTTTCACCATTTTCTGAGCAACGAAGACGGGGTTTCTTGCAGTTCCTTTCCAGCTAGCAGTGTAGTTTCTAGGAGATAGCGCAGAGCATTAGAGGAGTAGTCATTTTCCAGCTGTGAGATTATTGTTTATCACCTGGGTTCTGTCAAGCTTTCCCTTGAGGCAAGCCCAGGTGCATTTTCCATACTATTGTACTTGCTCCATTTCATTAATAAAATGACTCAGCTAGTTCTCATTTCTGGAGTATATTGAGTATTTGTTGATTATTTAATTTTTCTGTGTTAAAAGTCGATTTTGCTTTGCATATCACTGTTTATACAAGTTTGGAACATTACAAAGGGCCCTATGACATGTATTATTTATCACTTGACCTCTTAAGAGGCTTATTTTTTTATTTGTGAGCTAGTTTGGTGGGCTTGTCACCAAAAGTTAGGTTATTAGCACATTATTTTATTTTTGGGGCTTATGTAGGCCTAGGAGACTAATTCGAACTCCTCATTAGTGTATAAATACAAGTGAGATGAGTTCATTTGTTCATCATCACTTTCGATTAGATCTCCTCTCTCTTGAGAATTTCACACTTTTTCTTAGAGGATGAATTGGAGCTTTATGGATGAATTTTGATGTTTAGATTTGGTTTATCTTGTCTTGGATATTCTCTATTGTCAAATTGTGGATGGTTGGATATGTTCTATTACATAGAAGTGCATGCTTTTAATGCTATTCTTATTTTAATTTGTCATATATATTGATTGGAAATTTCGCTATTTTTAGGGCTAATTGTGGCATGCATTTACTGCTTAAATTGTGGAATTTTGTCTCTATATAGTATCTCTCAATATATGGGCCATGTAATTTTGAATGAAATTTCCTAGGGATAATTCTATCAACGAATTCATCTTGACAAACCATCACCTTTTTGTAAGTGAGTATAGAAGTTGTAAGGTTGCTTCCCTTTGCCCTAGAAGGTTAGTGAGGTAGTCTTAAAGCCTCCTTGACTAAGAAACAAGGTACTCATTCATATTTCTCCTAAACTCCATTCACCCAAGACTAAGGCATTGATCTACCAAGAGGTGGTCACTCAAAATTCAACTCATTTTCACCTTTTTCTAGGTCTAGCCAAGTTGGGTCACCTAGGGCATCATTTTCCTGACAAAGTAGCTCTCCAAAAAGTTCGATCTCCTAGACTCTCTTGCGTTGGTGTGTCCTCAAGGCCTCCTCCAATTTTGAAGCCATTTCGATAGTGGAGTTGTGAGATAACTCAAGCCCTAGCCCCGAGATCAAACTTTGCCCTGGTATCCCCAAGGTTAGTGCCTCATAGGATCAATTTGACACCTTTAAGTAAAAGTCTAGCTTTGATCCTGTCCCCCTCCTTGTTTGGGTTAAGAACATCATTGGTTGCTAAATTATTGCCTCCTAACCTAGGTTGGGTCTACTTGGTCCCATGTCGTCCCACTCATTTGAAAAGACAATTCTTCAAGAACTATCTGAGATACCAATTTCAATAAGGATTTTATGGATTGGGAAACTCCTTTACAAGTCATATTCCATAAACCTAACCCTCACATCCCCATATCCTTCTCCTAGAAGACATTGTACCTTGCTTAAAAAGCAAGCAAGCTCTATTCTTGAGTCTTGACCATCTTCTGGAAAGGGATTGTTTGGGTCACTTTATATCCATTTGTTGATCTATCCTTCATTTTTGACTCCAAATATATCGGGACTCCTCCCATCGGTGAAAGTCCGTAAATAGAAGGGAGCCTTAGCTGAGGTGACAATGTGCTAAGTATCCATTTGTTGCCCTTGGCTTAGCATTTGACCTGGGAATCCCCTTTAGGTCCCCTGCTAGTTTGAGTGGTAACACAACCATAAGGGGGTAATTACTGCTATATTACACATTATGCTCTCATCCCCTAGAGCCTTGAGCAATTATAAAAGGAAAAAATCATAAAAGGAAAATGGCATAAGAAGAAGGGTGGAAAAACAAAGGTTGGGATAACTCATGTACCATGATTTCTCCCTCCTACATCTATACACCCGGGTGTGGGCTTTCCTCATCATAGCTACCATGGTACCATGGCATGTGGCTTGGAGCTTTCCCTCAATGCCCCACTTTGTTCCATCATTATATCACATGCCACCAACCTAATGATGGATGTACAATGGACTTGCCACTCCCTTAGAGTTTGAAACCAGTGTTGCATGAAATGTTCCCCCCCGCCCAAGGATCCAAACCAGGATCCACAACCCATACGGATCCGTGGGGGATCCGTTGTCGGATCCGCGGTTCGGAATTTCGGAACCGCGGATCGGGCCGACGAAGACAGTTCCTGGAAATTCGGAACCGTGCCAGCCCGATCTGTGGTTCCGGATTTCCGAACTGCGGATCCGATGACAGATCCTCCTCGGATCCACGGCAGATCGGGCACGGATCCCAAGCAGATTCGAAGGGAGATAGGCAGTTCCACAGGGTTTCATAGGGTTCTAAATATTTTTTATTATTTTTTCTTTGACTTAAGTTGGGTTGGGGCTTCTCGGACGCTCCCAACGTGCTCCCTTGATGCTTCTTAGATGCTCCCTCATGGTAATGTTAAATTCTTAAAGTAAAAGTGACATTCTCCTTTATTTTTCATTTTCATCCTTATACTTAAATTTTTAACATTACCATGAAATGACTCAGGATGTTTGAGAGTGGTTCCAACCTCATTGGACTTTATATGGAGAAAATAGAATTTCATATCCTATTCAAAATTTAGCAGACTTAACAGTTTTAAGGAATTCAGGATCAATGAGATTGTGGCATTTCATTAGATTATATCAAGTATGAAAGTACGCAATTAGCATTTAATCAAGAGCACAAAGCCCTATATATACCCTAGTGTTGGTGGTGTTAATTGTTGAACTCCTTTGTCACGCCTTTAGCAAAAAATTACCTTTCAATCAAGTCAAAATCATCGATCAAGCATGTTAAGCTTTTTCTACCATATTTTAAGTCTTGGATTAGGTAGTTTGATCAAAATTGGGCAATGTTGACTAATATCCCTAGACAATCGAGGTAGAGGCAACGCCTAGACAAGAGGAGAAGAATCTATATTCTAGATGGATGATGCATCTAAATGGTTTATGCTCGAATAATTAATCATTAATGTACAATGGACGTTATATCTATCTTGATTTATGTAAAAAAATGCATGCTTCCTTATCTTCTACAACTAATTTGGTATTTTGGATGTTTTTTTTAATATAAATGCAAAAATATATATATATATATATATATATATATATATATATATATATATATATATAGTAGACGCTTCCGAGACGCTTCGCTTCCTAGATTTTTGAGAAATGACGCTTCTGCGTCCCCGCTTCCATATATATATAGTAGACGCTTCCGAGACGCTTTGCTTCCTAGATTTTTGGGAAATGACGCTTCTGCGTCCCCGCTTCCAAAAAACGTCCCCGTTTCATCCCCGCTTCGTGCAACATTGTTTGAAACCACCTAATAGGGTCCTTAATTAACCTCTTCCTTGAATTTGGAGACACCTGTACACTTTAAATCCCATTATGGAAAGGCATGCCATTATGAAATGCCCACTTGGTTCCATGATTTGTAAGCTCATTTTCTCAATTATACTAATGATTTGTTGTACTAGAAGGTGAGGGGATGTATTTTATCTTATGCAGGTTTGCAGGTGGGCTCATCTTGGGGTTTGGTCTCCCTATATGGGGTCCAAGCCCTCCAGAGGGTCATATTGGCATTTGTAGGGTGTCTGTTGAGAGCCATGGGCCTCCACTATAGTAGAGAGCAGATAGCCATGCCATGGGATCCTTCAGCTCTATTTATTGCTCGCTCGTGTTCCACTCATTTGATGATGATGATGCACCTGGACCACTTTGCCCAACCGGCTACACACTTGCACCACACACTTGGTAGTTGATCCAGGGCCCAAATGAGGTTGTGTCTTGCTATGGGAGACATAGGGAGGGCTTGCATCATCTTTCTAGCCCTTGCAGATGGGATACATGCTTGTTCAATCCACCTAAAGACCCATGAGGATGATTTTGTGCCCCCATGACCACTTGGGAGCACCACATGTCATTTGTTTGGAGATCAAGGGGCGATCCCCTTCATACTATTTTTGGAGCCCTTCAATTCATTTGGGAACATATTGGACTTTACTAGGCCTTCCAGTGACCCTCCTAGCTATTGTGTTATCATTTCGGCCCTCTTGAGAGGCTTATTTTTCATATTATGGAGCTATTTGGCGGGTTTGTCACCAAAATTATTGTTATTTTGCACATTATTTTACTTTAGGGGCATTATTAGGATATAATAGGCTATTCAAATCCCTTAGAATATTCTATAAATAGAAAAGAGACATTCTCTCTCATTCATCATCACTTGGATTTGTATCTCTTTGGAGAAAAGATTTTGGACCTACTATTGTAGGATGAATTGGAGATCAATTGATGCACTTTGGTGTTTGGATATTTGTTATTTGTCTTGGAGCTTCATTCTTTGCAAGTCTAATGGATGGATATAGTCTTCATGTTATGTAAGTGCTTTTCTTATGCGAAATCTTTCATGTTTATGGTCTAATGTATGGAACGTTATTGCTATGGTTATTTTTTGCGCAAATTGCAATGCGAAATTCTTAAACACTTGGTAATCTTGGCTCCTTGCATATGTTATTCATCTTGGCAAGAAGATCGAAACATTCCTAGGGGTGGGTTAACTCTTTGCACCTTGAAACTCCATTACTTGGCAAATCGAAGTATAAATCTTTCTTGTGACCTTGTAGCTGCTTCTCTAGGGCATGTAAAGTTGTAGGAAGGCTCCTTGGTAGAGCAAAAATCCTTAATCAATTTCACTTTGACTCCATTCTCCACAATTGGCTAGGCATTGGTCTACAAGTCCTTGGTGATCACCATAATTTCACCTTCTTCTCTAATATCTTTTGCCCTAACCTTAGACGAGTTACCTAGGGCTTCCAACAATTTCCAATCTAGCCATTGGTTTGCCCAACGAGTTGGTGAGGAGCTGTGCTAGGGTGTCCTCCACATGCCCTCCAAGTTCCAAGTCAATCCCATAGTCGGTTTGTGAGATACACAAAGCCCTAGCTCCCAAATTGTTTAGCCCTTGGTCCTTCTAGGTTAGCGGCCTTCAAAGGGATCTATCTTGCTAGAAAACTCAAAGGAAGTTCATTTGTTTTGATCCCTTCTTCTCCCTTGCTTGGTCTAGATCTTTTGTTTGAAGTTTCACTTAAAACCCTAGGCTTTGCTTGGGTCCCCTTAGGCTTCTTTGTGGTCCCATATCCTCATCATTCTTTATCTCACATGGTCACTTAGAAGCTCTCTTCTCTTAGGAATCTTAGGTCTAGGGCATCCCTCATCAAGGAATATCTTTAATCCCTAGGTTTAGGCCTCCTTTGAGCCTTTCTTGGAGAGCCCCACATCTTGCTTCTTAAGCAAGTAAACCCTATCATTTGAGTCTCTCCTGTGAATGGGCTCTTGAAATCACTATCTATCCCATCAGTGACTTATCATTCATAGTGATTTCCTTTATACCAGAATTCCTCCATCAGTGAAAGTTCGTAAAGAGCAGGGGACATCAATTGAGGTGACAGTGGCTTCGTGTCCCATTGTTGGCACTTGGTCTAGTAGTTGCCCCTTTGGAACCCCTCCTAGGATCGTTGCTAGATTGAGCGGTAATAGGGCCAACCATTAGCGAGGAGTAGATAGACGCACAGGCAGCCAACAGGGTTGTAGTACTTGTAGACTCTTGTTGTCAAGAGGTGTTGGAGCCTAATAGGATAGTTTTGCAAGAGGTTGGTGGCGTTTCCTGTAAGACGAGGGAGGATATTTTGGAGATGGTGGTGCATCCATCTTTGGGTCTACCCATTGATGAGGTGCAAACAGATGCAGTGGCAGCCAGCAAAGTTGCAACATTTCAAGGAAACAACCCTCTCTAGGAGTACATGGAAAGGGCTTGCAACACAACTTTCCCACTTGTGCCCATTATAGAGAGAGTCAGGATTTCTTGGACAGATCTTGTTGATTGACTGGGAAGAGTAGCATGAGTTGAGCATGGACCAACATCAACATAGTAGACTTGTTCCATACACAGGTGTCCATGCATTTGATTCTTCCCACGGTATGGATTGGTGGGAGATTATGAGTTGGTATCCTATTATCGAGTGCCATTTTTAGTCAGGAGCATAGTATAGCAAGGGCCCTTAGAGATGAGGGATACTACATGCTCCAGTTGGCAGCAAGATGTAGGTCGACTGCTCATTAGCATTCCAGCACAACATCGACATAGTAGGATTGACCTTGGTCTATGCCAAGGGTTGGATTGGAGAGAGGTGGTGAGTTGGTATTCAATTGATGGAGCAACATTTATGGCCGGAGATAGAGCACATTTAGAGCCATGTGATAGGGGTGTTGATGATTGGCCATGGTGACATTGGGATCCAGGAGGATTGGTTGATGGCAGGATGAGTCAAAGATTAGTCTAGGATCTGAGCATTAAGGGATTCGTTTATGGTTAGATGGCACAGAGGCATGGTATCACCTAATGGTTTGTCTGGGATCCGGGTATTGGTTCTCAGTTGCACTGGACCACCAAATTGGTCGACATATATGGATTGCTTGAGGGAAAGAAATCTTGGGGCGGGAGGATTTGTGATGTTCCTTTTTCTAGTTTCCCTTATGGTGTGGTCGGGATGGACTTCCAGGGTTGGAGGCAGCTAGGTCATAGGATTAGGTTTACTCCATTAGCGGGCCCAGGGGCTTCTGGAGGCGCTTTATGTGATTTGGAGGAGTTCGCTTGCCATATTCCATCATCAGGATTAGTTCCGCACAAATTGCTTTTCATTCCATTGCATTTCGATAATTCCTGTAAAATGGGGTTATTATTTAGCTTAAGTCAATTAATTACACTTAAGGTGGCATTCAGGGAGGATTAGTTGATGGAACACCTTAGTGTAATAGCTCGTTGGAACCAGAGCGAGAAGATCTATAGGATGGGATGGTGAGAAGTGACTTTTAGTGGCCTGAGGTAGGATGGTGGTCGATTTACCATTTTCTCGAATTAAAAAGGTGTTTTAATTAAAATAAAAGGAGGGAAAAAGTACTAAGTGATTAAAATAATAATAAAATAAAGGCTTCTAGAGGGGTCCATCAAATCTATAAAATAGGAGGGGACCATTTGAAGGCATCTTGGAGTTGAGTATTCTTCTTGTGGAGAAGTTTGGAGAACTAGGAGTTCCCAGCTTCAGTTGAAGCCCCAAGACTAAAATGCTCGGGTGATTTAGTGAGAGTGGGCGAGAACCCATCTCTCCCCTTGGTGAATTCATCTAGAATTCACAGGGTTTTTCAACAGATCAGTTTATCTTTCGAGCGGTGTTGCAGGATCCATTCCCCTCCAAGGATCAAGGGGCAGAACTGCATCTTGTACGGATCTGCCACCAATCCTTCGGCAAATTTTCGGATTTGCGGTTTGCCATTTTTTGGCGATTCCTAGAAAACCAGATACGCGGTTCTAACTGCCTGATCTGCAGATCCAGAAAGGATTGGCTGTGGATTCATTGAGGTTTGGGCGTGTATTTTTTGCGAATTGCAAGCGGATCCGAGAGAAGGTGGATGGTTCACATGGTTCCACGGGGTTTTTTTTTTTTTTATTTTTTGGAAATTTCAAATTGTTATGTGAGGAACTATGCTTTCTAAGTACTCCCAAGGTGCCCCTTGATGCTCCCTAGATGTTTCCTAGCTGCTCTCTAATGGTAATGTTAAATTCTTAAAGTAAAAGTGACATTCTCCTTTATCTTTCATTTCCATCATTTTACTTAAATTTTTAACATTACCATGAAATGACTTAGGATGTTTGAGAGTGGTTCCAACCTCATCAGACTTAATATGGAGAAAATAGAATTTCATATCCCATTCAAAATTCAGCAGAATTAACAGTTTTTAGGATCGATGGGATTGTGGTATTTCATTGGATTATATCATGTATAAGGGCATGTAATTGGCATTTAATCAAGAGCACCGAACCCTATATGTACCCCAGTGTTGGTGTTGTTGATTGTTGAACTCCTTTGTCATGGCCTTAGCAAAAATGTACCCTTCATTCAAGTCAAAATCATTGATCATGGTGTTTCATTGGATTATATCATGTATAAGGGCATGTGATTGGCATTTAATCAAGAGCACCAAACCCTATATGTACCCCTGTGTTGGTGTTGTTGATTATTGAACTCCTTTGTCATGGCCTTAGCAAAAATGTACCCTTCATTCAAGTCAAAATCATTGATCAAGCATGTTAAGCTTTCTGTACAATATTATAAGGCTTGGATTAGGCTCTTTGATCAAGATCAGGCAATGTTGACTAATATTCCTAGAGAATCGAAGTAGAGGCAAGGGTTAGACAAGAGAAGAGGAATCCAGATTCTACATGGTTGATGCATCTAGATGATTGATGTTGGAATAATTAATCATTGGTGTACAATGGATGTCATATCTATCTGGATTTGTGTAAAAATATGCATGTTTTCATGCCTTCTACAACTAATTTGGTATTTTGAATGTTTTTTTTGGAATATAAATGCAAAAAAATATAAAAATATAAATATAATAGATGCTTCACTTCCTATATTTTTGGGAAATGACGCTTCTGCGGATCTACTTCCAAAAAATGTCCCTGCTTCGTGCAATATTGCTTTGGAGGCCAACTGTGGCATTACTGTGGATCTTTTGAGGCCATCACCTCAACCATTTCCAGTTTCTTGTATCAGCTTATTTCATATTAATAAGGCTGAGTTTCACTGCATGTGCATTCTGTCAATTTTCAGTTGCAGTTCATATTTCCCTGTTTTGCTGATTAATTTTTACCGTTCAATTTGTAAAATGTGTTTGTGGAATTAATAGCATAAATTTTGAAGCAATATTCTGCAAATTTTGTATTTGGAATATCGGTCAATGGGGCCCAATAACACTAATTAATATGGCTTCCACCACACTTGTTTTTGAATTAATAGCTAGATATGGATTGAACTCTCCTAAAGAGACAACTAGGTTGTTGGATGGTAACACCGTAGGGTATCCGTTGAGGTTAGACCATGGAGTATTAGACCTTATAACTTGAATAGAAGGAAGTAAGAATTAATTACCAACATGTTTATTGATGTTGCTTCCGTTCTAGTCCATTTCATTGATCCTTTAGAGGGACATGCTTGCTATCCTTTATTTGTTGATCTCAAAATTGCAAGTGGGATGGATAGTACAGTCAAATTAGCCATCAATTGATGTGATCATCTATATTTATTATGGTTGCACAGAATTTGTTAAGGATTGAGAAGCACAATGGCAAGGGAGCTCTAAAACTTTCAAAGGGTCTTTCTTGGTGTTGCCTATTATTATAGGATAAATGTCATATGGAGGATGTTTTATATTATTATCATTGGATTCTTTTAGTTTAGGTATGTATTGTGTTTAATCTACTTTATTATGTTCGCTTTGTCGAACTTGAATGATGGAATGTACACATGTTAGAATGGAGTTAAATTGCCCGTAGTCTTCCTCCATTTATCATCAAAGTACGCACATTTCAAATTCACCAAACTAGTTGTTTACAAATTTCACTGAAATTGCTGATCATTAAGATTGTTCAATTTGTATTCATGAACTATGCCAGGTTCTATGTTGCCCCTACACCTGGAGGTATGGGATATCCTGCTGCTGCACAAAGGTAGTTGAAAGAATTATTGTCCTCTTGTTTATAATCTAGTTCTTCATTTATGTTTATGTACTTAATCTCATTTTTCAAATTTCAATTAAAAATTAAAACTTAGACTTTCAACTTCCGAGAAGGATGTTTTTAGTCTGTTCGTTCTTTTGGTTCCTTTACATGTGTGTTATTAACATGTTGTCTCAGAATGCTATTTTTGTATCTCTTATTATTATGATAAAATAATTTAATTATGCCATTTGATGGCTTCAAAATGATGTCTATCTCAAATACAACACAAATTCACCATGGGAGACCCCTTCACATGCTTGATAGAGACATAGGAGTAACATCTTGTTGATGAAATTTGGCCACATATCACAATCTTGGATGGAACTTTCAGCTCATAGACCACTGATCCTTTCCAAAAATGTAAAGTTTAATAATAACTTTAACATTCTATTTAGAGAGATCGATAAATAATAATTTTCAGATCTAATACTTTGGTGGTTAATCTCATTCTCTATAATTTTTTTGGGTAAAACTGTATCCATTTTTATTTCAACATTTCAGACTAAACTGTTTGTAGGAATTTACAGGGTAAGTTCCTCAGAAAGAATACCAAAAGGACACCGCTCACAACCAGATCGCAAATCAATACACCAGTATTTTTGACGTGGTTAAAACCCTCAGAGTGCAAGGAGGGAAACAGTCCACGGCCTGTCCCAACGTGGGTACTACAGGCAATATATTAATCAAAGAATGAAAATTTACATAAGCTTCTCTCATACACAGATTACCCGAACAATGACCCTCCATGCGCTTTAAATAGAACTCATGGACCAATCGGGTGTCAAGCCACGGATCAAGTGTCGGTAATACCGAGGTGAGAGTGAACCGTCGGATCACTACATATCGTGACCGTCGGATTATAAGTTACAATATGTACAACGGTAAAGAAGCACACTTTACCTAACTCTAAACTAGACCAAGTTGAACTTAACTATATCCTATGTGTCGGAATATCCTAACATCCCCCCTTAAGAACAACTTGGGATAGGATTGAAGGATTTACAAATATGACACAATAGGAGAAGGAAGGAGGCACTAGAGCCTATCCCCCCTTAGTGACAACTTCCTGAACTCCAAGCATATATCGAAGTTTAGTGAACTTCGCCTCTGTGAGAGCCTTTGTGAAGATGTCGGCAACCTGATCATCTGTTGGACAATATTGCACTTCAAGAACATGGTCATGAATGAGCTTTCTGATGAAGTGCATGTGTAGTTCGATGTGTTTGCTGCGCTGATGCTGGACTGGATCTTTGCATAGCTGAATGGCACTTTGATTATCACACCAAAGTGTGGTGGGATGCTGCTGCTCAAAGCCAAACTCTGACAGGATCTGACGAAGCCACAAGGCTTCCTTGCTAGCTTCCACGGCACCACGATACTCTGCTTCTGCTGATGAAAGAGAAATGGCAGCCTGTTTCTTACAAGCCCATGTAATAGGTCCTGAACCAAGAGTGAAGACATAACCGGCAGTAGACTTCCGATCATCAGGGTCACCGGCCCAATCAGAATCAGTGAAACCAACTAACAGAGGAGCTGCTTTGGCACTGTAATGAATCCCAAACTGTACTGTACCTCGAACATAACGAAGTATTCTTTTGGCTGCTTTCCAATGACTTTCACGGGGGTTTTGCATAAAACGAGCAACAAGGCCAACAGCAAAGGAAAGATTAGGACGAGTATGGGTTAAGTACAAGAGTTTTCCTACAAGTTGACGGTATAAGGTAGCATCAACTTCAGGAGAAGTACAAGAGGCTGAAAGTTTGACTCCAGACTGAAAGGGAGAAGGGGCTGGCTTACAGTCTTCCATGTGAAAATGACGAAGAATATCACAAGCATACTTGGACTGGGAAAGGGAAATACCCTCCTTGGATTGCAAGACTTGAAGACCGAGAAAATAGTGTAAGTGTCCTAAGTCTGTCATTTCAAATTTCTTTTTAAGGATAGACTTCACATGGTTTATAAGGTTGGGATCACTACCAGTAAGGATAAGATCATCAACATAAAGAACAAGGATGATAAGAGAGTCACCCACTTTCTTGGTGTAGACAGTATTGTCAGAATGACACCTAGAAAAGCCAGATTCTAAAAGAAAGCTATCCATTTTGGCATACCAAGCCCGAGGAGCTTGTTTGAGACCATAAAGGGATTTCTTAAGTCGACACACAAGGCTGGAGTCTGTTTGTATGAAGCCAATGGGTTGTTCCATATAGATTTCTTCCTGCAAGTCCCCATGCAAGAAGGCAGATTTAACATCCATCTGATGGACTTCCCATTTTAAAGAGGCAGCAAGGGAAAGAACAAGGCGGATAGAGTTCATTTTGGCAACAGGGGCGAAGGTTTCAGTGTAGTCAATTCCTTCAACCTGTGAAAAGCCCTTAGCAACAAGACGAGCTTTATGTTTATCAATTTTTCCATCTGGTCCATACTTGGTTCTGTAAACCCATTTACATCTTACAAGTTTTCGTCCCGTTGGTAGAGGAACAAGATCCCATGTGTCATTTGTCATCAATGACTGATATTCTTCATTCATAGCTGCTTCCCAATGTGGATGGCCTGAAGCTTCTGCAAAAGTGTCAGGATCATGATTTACTGGAGCTTGAGCCAGTAAAGAAGAGGCTCTTTCAAACTGAGAACGTGTACGTCGCTGATCTGTAGGATCACCGGCAAGATCACCTGTTGCATCTCGAGTAGCACGGACCCATCTTGGAAGTTGAGGATCCTGAGAAGGTGGGGGAGGATTGTCATCCTCACTTTCATCATCTGAAGAAGAAATGTTTTCAAAAGTAGAAAGAAGAGGTGGCACATCCGCCGGACTAGGCTCGCAGGCCGATTTATTTTCATCAAATTTTACATCTCTTCTAATGATAACATTTTTGGACTTAAATGGAATAAGTCTATAACCTTTTACATCTTCAGAATATCCAACAAAAGTGCATTTCTCACTCTTAGGTTCTAAAGCTTTATGCTTTTCATCTGGAATATGGGCCCATGCTTCACTTCCAAACACACGAAAGTGACTTACATCAGGTTTAATGGAACTCCAAGCTTCTTCTGGAGTGATATTCTCTAGAACCTTAGTAGGAGTGCGATTGATTATATAATTTGCACAATTAATTGCTTCAGCCCAAAAACTAAGACTGAGTCCTTTAGATTGCAGCATACAATTAGCCATTTCCTTTAAGGTGCGATTTTTCCTTTCAGCTACACCATTTTGTTGTGGAGTGTATGGAACAGTATGTTGCATTTGAATTCCATTTTCGGTGCAAAAGTTGATGAATGTGTTTTTAACATATTCTCCACCATTATCAGTTCTTAGCTTAAGAATTTGATGTCCAGATTGTTTTTCAACAAAGGCTTTGAAGGCCAAAAAAGTGTTAAATACTTCGCTCTTGAGTTTTAAGAAGTATACCCAAGTGCGTCTGGAGAAATCATCAATGAAAGTTAAGAAGTACTTGCAGCCAGAGAATGAAGCAACAGGAAGAGGACCACATAAATCACTGTGCACAAGCTGTAAAAGGGCTGAGGCGTGCCAAGAGGCACGTTTGTCAAAACTGTCCCGATGATGTTTTCCGAGTACACATCCGGAACAAACACCATCTCTGCAAGATACCATAGGAAGACCTGTCACCATATTTTCTTTACATAGATGCTGAAGGGAGCGATAGTTTAAGTGACCAAATCGCTCATGCCAAAGTTTGCTCACTTCATCATTATGAGCAACAAATACTGAGGGAAGATTTGATGACCCAAAGTTGTGAAACTTATACAACCTTTTGGAATCATCAGCAAGACCAGTAGCTAGAATCTGTTTAGGATCTTTTAGATCCTTGATTACAACATCATGAGGTGAAAATTCAACAATTTTACCTTCACCTGAATGAGTTATCTGATAGACAGATAGAAGGTTGCAGGATAAGGTTGGAACACATAATACATCATTAAACTGACCATTGTCTAGATGAACAGTTCCAGTCCCTACAACATTAAGAGATCTATCATCACCAATATATATATTTTTGGTGTTACAATCATTTAAAGAAGAAAACATGGCTTGGTTTTTGGCCATGTGACAAGAGGCTCCAGAATCAATGAGCCACTCATGAGAATGAGAAGGAGAAGAGGATACATTTAATGCATAACCAGATTGATAATGACATGCAGAAAGTGCCATTTCGGAAGATGAAGTTGAAGTAGGCTCCACATGGATGTTATGTTTCTTCATTGTGGCTTCCAAGGCTTCCATCTTCTTAAAGCATTTAGATTCTAAGTGGCCATCTCGATTACAAAAGTTACAATGTCTATCAGTCTTCTTCCATTTGTTTTTATTGGTCTTATCATTTTGCTGAAATGGTCTTTCATTTTGAGGCTGAAATGGTTTGGGACCATTCCTTTGAGGATATGACTTCTTAGGATTCTTTGAATTTGGTTGCTGCTGGGCTGCTAACGCTTTCGTGGAAGAGTTTCCAAGATTAAGAAGACCAAGGTGTAAGAGTTTTTCTTGTTCTCTTATTAAGGAATCACAAAAGGAGTCAAAGGAAGGGGCCTTGTATTCTTGTCCTTGACAAATGAAAGCTTCCCTTGTAGAATGGAAAGTGGAAACAAATACAGAGTAGGCTGGTCCCAACTTAGTAAGGATGGAATAAATAAGGTTACCATCTTCTTTCTTAACTTTAACACCTTCCAAGAGATATCTAAGGGTCTTGAATTTGGACAAGAAATCTTCAATGCAAGAAAAATTATTAGGATCCAAAGTAAGCAGCTCATTTTCAAGTTGATGGGCTCTAATTTCATTTTTAATTCCAAAAACTTTAGCAAGTTTTTCTAATGCTTCATGAGGAGTCTCAAGTTCTGCAATGTGGAATCTAAGATCAGGAGAAATAGACATCCCTATCAAACCACGTGCTTGATCTTGTCTATTTTCCCATTTTGCCGCCTTGTCTTCATCTTTCGGTTTCTTCTCTTGGTTTATGGCTATTCTGAAGAGACCTTTACTTCTAAGTAAATCTTCCATGTAGGCTACCCATAGGAATTTACAGGGTAAGTTCCTCAGAAAGAATACCAAAAGGACACCGCTCACAACCAGATCGCAAATCAATACACCAGTATTTTTGACGTGGTTAAAACCCTCAGAGTGCAAGGAGGGAAACAGTCCACGGCCTGTCCCAACGTGGGTACTACAGGCAATATATTAATCAAAGAATGAAAATTTACATAAGCTTCTCTCATACACAGATTACCCGAACAATGACCCTCCATGCACTTTAAATAGAACTCATGGACCAATCGGGTGTCAAGCCACGGATCAAGTGTCGGTAATACCGAGGTGAGAGTGAACCGTCGGATCACTACATATCGTGACCGTCGGATTATAAGTTACAATATGTACAACGGTAAAGAAGCACACTTTACCTAACTCTATACCTAACTCTAAACTAGACCAAGTTGAACTTAACTATATCCTATGTGTCGGAATATCCTAACACTGTTGTTTTCCATTGCACGAACAAAGATTTGTGAGGAAAGAATATTAATTTTCTACCAGATAACTTTGTATTAAAAAAGGCTGCAACCATGCCAGATAGCATTGTAATAAAAACAGAGAAGGAAATGGCCAGAACCTGCTAACAAAAAAATATCGTCTTTGTGCCAAAAAACCCTAAGTTTGTCTATCCAAATTCTAAATTGATAACTGTGGCAAGTATATAGCCTTACAAACTGACAAAATAGTAGCACAACACGAAAAAACATTACAACAATGTTACGTTTATCATTTTTGGGAATTTATCACTGGGTTCTGAAATATAAATTATCGAAACTATTGAAATTTATCAGGAAACTTAAAAAACACAAAAATAATCATTTCTTTTTAAAAAATTTAAACTTCTAAAGTAACATCAACATCAAATAAACACATTTCTACATAAATATGAAAATAAAACTGATATATAAGATGTATAAAAGGTCAAGTGGTACATTAGATATTGATACTGAAATGTGATAACTGTCCTGAGACACAAGTTTTGACAGGTCGATACAAAATCACATTAAAACAAAAATAAATTTATCTTATAAGATAAATCTTGGTGATGAAAACAACAGATTTCCCCTTGTTTTCTTGATGGAAGATAGTGTTGACATCATCAATAGTGTTATCATCATCAGATTGGTAGACCCCAAATGCTTGATTTGGATTGAAACTGGAAAAAACTTCGACCAAAGGATATGTTGACCAAAAAATACATAAAATATTCAAATATGCAGCAAAACATATACATTGATGTGCATCCATATGAATCCAAACCGTTATACACAAATATAAAAAGTTTCTGGTGTATATAGTGTTACCACAAAATCTATTAGGACTTGTTGCTGCACAAACTAGCGGGCCTTGTGAATGGGCAAAAGCTAGAGGGCACAACAACACCCGGGGACAGAGGCTCACTGTCACCATATTGTAAATCCCCTACTATTCTCAGATTTTGACTGACGGGAGGAGTCCCAATATGACTCACTTGTGATAGATATGCGCCTGTAATAGGCTTGAAGTAAGGGAAGGTGGCTCATTCAATGGAAAGATTCAATAAATGTGCGAGCTTTGGGAGAAGCTAGGAAGACTTTCCACGAAAAACCCCTTGAAAGGAAGGCTACATGAGACCTAGGGTTGAGATATTTGATGATGTATGAGTTCATCCAAGGTCAAGGTAGACAAGAGAAAATGCTATGAATAATATACTTCAATAAGTACTAAAGCACAAGCCTTGAAGAAATCCCCAAGTTGAAGGATTAGCTTCTAGGGTTCCCACTTGGTGTGATGGCTAGGGCATCAAATTTCTGGAGATCCCACTGTAGGAATTGCATCAAAATGTGAGGATCACTAGAGGAGACACTAAGGAAGAGATCTATCCAAGCGGAATTGAAAACACACTCCTCAAATGGAATTCACACCAAGCCCTAGAGAGGCCTCCCTATCCTTAAAAGGATGATGAAAAGAGGTGAAAGGGAGGTGAAAGAAAAATGATTTTCGAGTAAAGTGTGATCACCAAGGATTTTAGACCCAGTGCCCGCCTATTGGAAGAATTGGAGTCAAGAATAAACCAAGAAATGACAACTCACTCTTCAAGGAGGCCTAAAGAAGCAGCTTCACTATCCTTATGGAGGCAACTACACGGCTACTCTAGACTTTTACACTTCGATGACACTTGTTATGGACTTTTAAGGATGCAAATGATATTAATCCTCTAGGAACATTCGTTCATTCATTATCTAATGAGTAACACATGCAAAATTCCATAGTTTCAATGCTTCAAACAATATTTTCATCACTTAGGGCACATCAATAACCATTAGAAAATACTCTGTGCATTAGAGATTCACGAAATCGGAAATATGTCATTGAAAAAACACTTACAAGACAATAAAGAATATCTCCATCCACAAAAATTCCAAAGAGAAGCTCCAAAAATGATAGTGAAATTATCCAAACATCAAAGTTTATCAATAACATCCAAACTTAAAGAATATATCCTTCCACAAAAATGCCAAAGAGAAGCTCCAAAAATGATAGTAAAATTAACCAAACATCAAAGTTTATCAATAACATGCAAATTTGTCCTCTTATTGCAGGTTTGAAATTCTCAAGAGAGAGATTGAATATCCAAGTGATGATGTTTAGAGTGAGACTAGGTCTCCTCTATTTATACATGAGTTATGAGTTCAAAAATGAAAAGACAAACCCTCTCCTGTGCCTAAAATGTCTAGTAACGCACCCATGGTTACAAGCCAACCATAATAGCTCAAAAATTAACTCGAATAAGTCTTCTTAGGCCCACGCAAGACTGGTGTGGAGGCCTAGAAGGTCCAGTGTTGAGGCCTCAAGTGCTCTGGATGAGAGTGAGGGCTTAAAAAATGATGAATTAGAGGGGGATGCCCTCCAAATACTGCAAAACATTTCCAAACCCCTATTTGGGCTCTATGGGCTCCAAATGGTTCTAGATCAAGTCTATGCTCCATCAATGAGGGCTAGAAGATGACACATGCCCTCCCATGTCTCCTTAGGAAAGACAAAATCTCCTCTAGGCCCTGGATCAACTGCCAAGTGTTGGGTGCAATGTGTAGCCGGTTGGGAAACGTGGTCCAAGTGCATCATCATCTCTAAATAATTGGGGCATGAACAAGCAAGTGGTGGTGTTGAAGAAGCCCATGGTGTGGCAATCAATGCTTTGTATGGCTGGAGGCCCATGACTCTCAATGCTCACCCTACAAGTGGCATTGTGATCCTCTAGAGTGCTATAGGGAGGTCAAGTCCAAGATGAAAACCCACCTGCAATCCTATATAAGATCCAATGCATTTCTTCACCTTCCAATACAATGATTCATTAGTGCAATTGAGTAAATAGGCTTGTTAACCAAGGGCAGAAGTGGACACTTCATAGTGGCTTTCCCTTCCAATTTGGGCTTTGAACATGTATTAGTGTTTCCTTGCTCGAAAAGAGAGGTTAATGAAGGACCCTATTAGGTAGTTTCAACCTTTAAGGAAATGGCAAGTCCAAGGTATATCCTTCAAGTGGTAGGTGTCATGTAAAATAGTGATGGAACAAAGTGGGGGTAATTGGGTAGGCTCCAAGCCGCATGCCATGCTACAAGGGTAGCTATGATGAGGGAGGCCCACACCTTGGGTATATGAATGCAAGAGGGAGAAATTGTGGTACTCGAGTTACCCCGACCTTTGTTTTTTCCATCCTTCTTCATTTTTGTTTCGTGTTTTATCGATTTATCTTCATTTTGCTGCTCGGGGCTCAAGGGGATGAGAGCATGATGTGTAAGATGTAGCAGTGATTACTCACTCAAGGTGGGGCAGTTCATCGCCCACCAGCGGTTGGGACAATCGTGGGTTCCTTAATGATGCAAGGGGCACTCATAGGACCCCTAGGAACCAGGGTGACACCCATAATGATAGTGGGTAGAGCTCATGTTTGGCTTTTTCCTACGTGTTAAATTTTATTGTCCTGACCATCTTTTGCATTTTATGGTACATTTCTTGTTGTATGTGGCCAACTTATGCTTTTATATTTCTTTTTAGCTGCATCAACCTCCAAGGCATCGTTCCAAGCCCGACCCAAAGTGTGGACAAGGGGAGGGGGAGGCTCACACCTTGTGGACCCAATGGACAAATGTGGACCCATATGGGGAAACTATGAAGAGGGCTTGTAATGCGGAGGGGAGTGAGATATATGATGTCGGGAAGTGGAACCATGCAACCAAAATCATGGTTTCCCATGTAGTGCCATTCTTGAAGCTAGTAGCCAATAAAGGAGATCCCACAAGACTAGGATACAGGATTAACCCCCAAGTTGAGATAAGGAAATAAGAGTACAACCAAAGCTCGTTCTCT
Organism: Pinus tabuliformis; assembly: GCA_031772625.1. NCBI lineage: Eukaryota > Viridiplantae > Streptophyta > Pinopsida > Pinales > Pinaceae > Pinus > Pinus tabuliformis. The sequence goes on along the minus strand of CM062817.1, from coordinate 1,724,945,657 downwards.
CCTCCAAATCCCCCCACTAATTCATGCCCAATTGTGCCCAAGAAAATCAATCTTAATCATCCAACTACATAATAAAAAACTATACATTCAGGGTTGGATGGCCCACCTTCAAACATACGATCATGAAATATGTGCAAGGGTACACAATAGCTGGCTCAATTGGCGGAGAAATAGTAGCACATCAAGCTATCAGGTGGCTGCAAGGGGTTGCTGCTTGCTGACTAAAGACAAATCAGGAGAAAAATTCTCTTATAGGGGTCACCCACTAGTGGTGGGTAACACTGGCTCCAACTGGGACATGAGTTCTCAGTAGAGTACACAAGCCATGTACTTGAATGAAGAGGTCATGAGAACACCAACAATCCCTGGGATTGCAGACTTGTCACTTGCACATCATAGACAAAGAAAATAGGGGCAACATGTTTTGATGGAGTACTTTGATCGCCCATGCTTTTGTTAGTCCATAAAATCAAACAGGAAATAAAATCTACTCTAAAATGCAAATCTAATCTAAATGCACCCAATCTTAACATGAGAACATAATATGATCTTAAATTCTAATGCAAAATCAATATGCAATGCATCCTACTCTAACATGCATATAATGTTCAATGTCAAGTGCCTTCAGGGAAGTACTCCTTGAGGAGTTTCCCATTTACAGGAAGGGGAACAAACTCTCCACTAAGGGTTTCTAGATGATAGGAGTTTATACTAGCTACGTCAGATATTCTATAGGGACCTACCCATAGATTGTCCAACTTCTTATGCATACCAAGGATTTTCTCTTCTTTTATCCCATAGGAGAACTAGGTTTCCCAGATCGAAGGCTTTATTCTTGACATGTTTATAAGATGTTTCTTCATTTTTTCATGGCTGCGGCCAAGCTAGTCAAGGGCCTTCCTTCTAACTTCATTAGTCTCGATGACTTGGTCAATTCGGGCTTGTATGGCATCATGCCGATGAGGGAAAGCCTTCAAGCACTTGAGGACGAGCAATTGGAGTTGGACAGGTAATTTAGCTTCAGCCCCATAGACCAACTGAAATGGGTTGTATCTAGTTGAGGCCTTTATGGTGGTACAGTCAGGCCATAATGCATACTTGATCTTGCTATCTCAATTCCGTTTGTTTTCGCCCATTGTTCATTTGATTACCTTTATGAGATTCTTATTACTGGATTCAGCTTGGCCATTTCCTTGAGGCTAATAGTTAGATGAATGTGACAAGATTATTCCATATTTATTACATAGGATATCAGAGCCATAGAATCGGATGCTTTGGCATTATCAATTACAATCTTGGCAAGGACACCAACCTAGTTACAATTTATTCCTCACGGAAATCCATAACTACCTGGTTGTTTCCCTTCTTAGTAGGTATGGATTCTACCCATTTGGTGAAGTAGTCAATGGCAGTAAGGATCCATTTATGTCCATAGCCCAATGAAATCTAAGCCCCATTGTTGGAAGGGTGTATCGACAACGACATTCTTTAGGGGCATAGTGGTAAGTTGTTGTTTTCTTGCAAATAATTGACAGGGATGGCATATTTTTACAAAGTTTAAAGTATCAGCAAAAATGGATGGCCCATAATATCCCGCCCTTAATATTTTGTGCGCAGTAGTTCTAGTAGCATAATGTTCTCCATAGAATCCAACATGAAATTCTTTCACCAAGTTTTGGGATTCCTCTTTACTAACACATCGGAGGGCTACTCCATCTGGACTCGTCCAACCAAAGGCCTTCCTGGGTCAGTGAATACTTGGCAACTTTCAACCTAAGGGCTCTTCTTTTGTGATCGAACAAGTGAGGAGGGGCGAACAAGTTGTGCAAGTAGTAGATGATACTGGAATACCATTCATCATTTTCCAGTTCAATGGCGGTGGTGCATACTTGCTCCTTCTCTCCTTCTTAGATGGCCTCATTGTTGTTTTCAATTAGCATTTTGACCAAACCTTGCCCTTTGATGATCTTCTTAGATCAAATGTCCAAATCATATTCATGTGTTTTTTCTACCCACTTCCCTCTGGATCCAAGGCAATTGCTTTGTGATAGCACATCTTTGACAATGGGGTAAGGAACATAGGCACATATTTTGTTGTACCCCACATATGCTCTAAAGTACTTGAGTGATTTGACAAGGGCATAAGCTTGCTTTTTAGTGTTGGTATACCTAGTTTGGGCATCTCGTAATGGTTTACTCATGAAAGCTATTGGTCGGTCATTTCCTTCATCGTCTTTTTGCATGAGTATTCCAGAAATAGTATCTTTTGAAGCGAAAGAGTAAATGATGAAATCTTTAGCATAATTCGGACTAGCTAGGACAGGAGCAGAAGCAATTCTTTCCTTAATTTCCTCAAAATATTTTTTCTTCGTGGAATCCTATATGTAAGGAGCATCCTTTTTCAATAAATCATCTATAGGTTTAACAATTTCAGCAAAATTATGTATGAATCTTCTCACAAAGTTGATCTTGCCAAAAAATGATCTTAAAGCTTCTTTGTCCTTGGGGGGCGGGAATCCTGTTAATAACTTCAATCCTTTTGGGGTCGATACTAATTCCTTCTTTGGAGACGATATGGCTTAATAACTTACCTTGATCGACCCCAAAAATGGATTTCTTAGGATTAAGAGATATGTTATATTGCCTGCATTTCTCAAACACCTTTCTCAAATGTTTACAATGATCTGACCTTTCCTTAGAGGCCAGAGTTAAGTCATCTTGGTATATCTCCATGATTTTCCCTATAAGGTCTCTGAAGGTAAAATCCACGGCTCTTTGGAAAGTGGAACCTGCATTTAATAAACTAAAGGGCATCCTAAGATACATATAAGTTCCCCAAGGGGTGGTGAATGTTGTTTTTAGTCAGTCTTCTTCTTTCACCACAACTTGGTTATATCCAGAAAATCCATCTAGAAATGACATCATTTGAGATCCAGTTATCCTTTGTAACAAATTTTCCATATTGGGCAGTGGGTAGTTGTCTTTCAAACATCCCTGGTTAAGGTCACATCCTAATGTTATTAGTTTTCTTTCGGGTAATTACATGATTAGAGTCCACAAAGAGTGACGAACAAGGGCAATAATGCCAACATCCACCATTTTTTGAGGCTTTTCCCTAACCAATGGGGCAAGATTGGGATTCATTCTTCTTAGTTTCTACCTAACAGGCTTTGCCCCTTCTTGGAGATGGATAGTGTGTTGTATGATCTCTGGGCTATAAGCTTTCAAGTCACTGTAAGACCATGCAAACACATCTTTGAACTCTCTCAACAATCGTTCAAGTTCGTCCCTCTCTTGCTCAGACAAACCCTTTCCTATTTTGATCATTTGGAGAGAAAATGAAGTTCCTAGATTGAGATCCATAGTATCAGATGAGTCATGAACTTTGGGTTTGGTTATACAGTTATCATTCCTATCGAAGTGTCACTCGTTAATCAGAGCTTCCTTTCAAGTGCGTGATTTGTGAAAATTCCTTGAAATGCAACCACTGGAAATTATTCTTCTAATTGGTTAATTATTAAGCAATTTATTTGCTACAACAAACAACGAATAATTCACATTGCAATTCTTCACAAATAAAAATTACGTTGCAGAAATAAAATATGCGGAACTGTGAAATTTAGAGCAATCATACACACAAATTAACACTGTTATTTTTGGACAATCGTCCCCTGAAAAACTCAATGTGGGAAAACGGTGCAACAGATGACGATTTTACTATTATGCAACAATAAATTTGAGTACAATAATTTGGATACCAAACTGGCAATCCAATTTGAGAGAATCACTGGAAAAATTCTTGTGAGGATTTTTCCTCACCCCACAGCTGATCTCAGCTCCTGAAACTCTCTCAACAATTTGCACTTCCTTCTGTGTCAACCTCTATGCAGTGCTTGCACAGGCTTTGCTGTTGCTGCCTCTAGAAACTCTTGAAATCTACAGTTCTGCTTCTCTTTGGCTTTGGAATCGATTCATTGGCTCTCTTGATCAAAATCTCGGCCACCAACTACTGAGTTAACTGTTCCTCCAACTAGATCGAATTGCTTTGCTGCTTTTGCTTGCGTAGTCCTTTTACAGCCCCTTTGGGTAAACTCGCATTCCCTCAATTTGACTCTTTTGGCATTGTAATCCTCCACCAGAATACCACCTTACTCCGCCGCCACCTGCTACTCTATCTCTGGCTCGAATCCTCTTGTCGAATCACTCTGCTACTGAAAAATCGATCTGCCTAGTTCACTGAGTATTTGCACCGTGTGTTCTCCATCAACCCCGTTGACCACTAAAGTGGAACTTGAAATTTTTTTGAAGGCTCCATGCCCTATAAGATATATCAAAGGCTTCATGTGCCATCGGAGTTCCTATATCATTAGAGTTTTTGAACTCTAATTTCCTTTTCTCATCTTTTTCTATGTTGTACTCAAATTCCACAAGTCCTACGGGGATGATGTAAAGTGGCTTAATAATTAATTGAGTTTTTTCCTCCAAGCATAATCCCAAAGCCGGAGTGTGGATTGATGGCGAGGCTTTGGGTGAGTCCTAGTGTCTGAAGTCATTGTATATTACCATACTAGATCACTAAAAAAATTCGTGGAATTTGAATAGGTTTAGGGGTCAGTGTTTTAATTTTTAAAATTTTCCACAAGGTGAAAATTTGAATAAATTTTGAATGTAAAATGTAATAAGTGATGTTTAGAGAATTTTTATGGGATATGCGTGCTCAAAATTACGCCTTTCACCTTCAACTTTCTACTATGACACACTTCGAGGGGTAAAAAATAAGTTCTAGACCTTTAAAACCACTTTTCCAAAGTTTACTGGAAAATGTGAGAATAAATCAACATAGCAATTAAATAAATTAGAGAAAATAAATATTAACACATGCTAAATGATGTGGAAATGAGGTGGAAAATCATCAAGGAGTTAAAGAGTGATGTGGACTCCAACATGGAGCAAGAATCAAGTAGAAACATGTGACAAAAAAGGGAAATCAAATTTCATGGGAGAAGACAATGAGTTCTCAAGGACATATCCCACATGTCCCCTCATCTCAACAAAGTCTCCCTCATTAAGGGTTGTGTGGGCCTCTAACGAAGAAATCAAGTTGCTACATGGGAAATTTGAATTTGCATGGAGGAGCATTGAGATTGTCACCCATTTACTTTGGGATTCTCACCATTTGCCTTGGGATCGACACCCAAACTTCTATTCAAGTGACCAATGGGATCTCACTATAAGTGATTTTCATGCTGATTTTAGAAAGTGTCAATGCAGCGTCAAGCCCTTTTTTAAAAGACTTATTTTTTGACTTTCAATTTTCTGTTGTATTAAATGTGAATAATTATTTTCTAAATTTAACAATTCTTGAAGTAGTCGTGTAGTCGTCTTCATATTTTTTTGTTTTCTTTTTCGTTTTTGTTGTAGTAGTGAGATCTTTATTTTTGTGCATTGTTAAAAAAAAAGGTCGATATTAAAGTTTCGATCTTGTATATATTTAAATATCGTTAATTAATATTTCAATGCACATCAAATAATTTTCTTTAAAAAACAATAATTTTTAATAGTTGACATAAAAATACACATTTTGAATATAAATATAACAAAAAAATTACACATTTTGAGACTTTTTTGCTAAAAATGACATGTCAAATAAACAATTTTTATAGGAAAAATTTAACAAAAACTAGTTAAAAAATAACATTTTTTTATGAATTTCATGTTAAAAACTAATAATAATCACAATTAAAAAAAAAAAAAAACGATTCACATAAAAATTAAAGTGAAAATCACATCATATAAATATTAAACATATAACAATAATAATTGAATACTTATTCTTCTCATAAAATGTCAAAGTCAAAACATTACAAGTATAACTAATTCATAATTTCAAATAATGAGCTTGATTTCCAAGCATAACATAAATTTAATCAACAATATCATGTAATCCATACTCTTCATCTTCTAGAGTTCCATTATTGTCTTCTTCCATAATATTTTCTGTTTCAGTTTGCTCATTTTCTTCTTCTAATGGATCTTTGATGTCTGCAAATCTCCCAATGTATGCCTTTCCCATCATTACATCTAATGGTGGTTGAGGTTCATTTGCTTTTTTTGTCACACATGATTCATTAAAATCCCCTTTCCTAAAACCAACTTCTTGCATTCCATATGGAAGAAATTGAAGAGCATTAATTCTTCGCTGAAATTTTTTTCACTGTAATGGGTCTTTTTCAATGGCAATGCAATTTCTTCATTTTTGTAGGCAACATGCTAATGTTGTACCTAATCATCAAGTATAAAAGAAATAATGAAGTAAATTAGTATAATCACAAAAAATTAAAAAAGAAGATATTGAAATTCAATTTTATATAATAAAACTTGTCTGAGCCTGAAAATAAATCCAAAACCCAATCTCCTTCATTTGAACATAAATTTATAAGATAGTTAATCAATCACTGTGGTTTTTGATAAATGTTAACTATCTCTCCTTTTGCTTCTTTATCTTCATATGTTAGTTTTTTTACAACAACATCATGAACTAGTACTTGGCTATGACTCTTTCCATCTACCCGATTAAGAAGCATAGGCTTATAGCTATCATCTTTTGTCCAACTTTCAACATGGATGAACTCACAATCACTTATAATTGGTTGATCTCCACGATTAATAAGATTTGACTTTTGCCTGTAACATGAAATAGTAAAAGTTCAATTAACTTGTACATAAATGATTTTTTTAACATTAATCAAACATACAATTTCAACATCTTACCATGTAAGTTGCATCCTTGAGTTTTCTTTTCCCTTGAAGCTTGTCAATAACATTGCAAATTGTGTGTCTAAATGAAATGTCACAAATCTCCATAATGGTGATGTTGTGACTTCTACAAATTCCACAACCAATTTACTAAGAGTGTCCATTGTGCTGCAGGCAGAAATGCCTATGGTTGGGCGCGCCTGCTCAGGGAACAGTGGCCCCATAGCCTGCTAGGGGCCGATTCCTGGAATCGGACCCCTGGCAGTCAAGGGCCGATTTTGAGAATTGCCCCTTGCTTACTAGGGGGGCCGCTGTGCCGTCCGTGGGCGCGCCTGCTCATTCGTGGGCACGCCTGCTCATTCGTGGGCGTGCCCGCCCATAGTGCCTATGCCCTGGACGGGCGTGCCTGATCGTCGGCGTGCAAACTCGCGGCACAGGGGGTGTGCAGGTGTGTCCAGTTGTGGGCGTGCACAACCGCCGCACAGCAGGTGCTCGCTGTGCTGCTGATAGGCCCGCCCACGGCCGGATGCACCCACCCTTCGTAACGTGTCCCCCTCGCAGGCAGGGGCCGATTTCGGGAATTGGCCCCCTGGCCTGCAGGGGGCCGATAATCGACCTGCTGACCTAACGGGGACGGATTCTGGGAATCAGCTTGCTGGCCTGTCGGGGGCTGATTCTAGGAATCAACCCTCGATAGGCCTGGGGGTCAATTCCGAGAATCAGCTTCTCGATATCAGCCCCCCCTAGGCCATGAAGTCGATTCCAAGAATTGGCCCCTCAGCAGGAAGGGGACTGATTCTCAGAATGGGCCCCCTGGCTGCTAGATGACTGCTGTGCCGCCGATGGGCGCATCTGCCTAGGGCAGTGCTACCCCCTGTCAGGCCTGGGGCTGATTCTGGGAATCAGCCCCTGACAAGCCAGCGAGCCAATTTTCGGAATCTGCCTCCTGGCTTGTTGGGGGCCGATTCTCAGAATCAACCACTGCTTGCCATGGGGTCGCTTTTCCTTGAACGGGCGCGCCCTGTCATGGGCGTGTCCACCCACAACACAGAATGCCTGCTTTTTTGCGGGGTGCAATCCTGCAAGCTTGCTTTGCCACAGGCAGGCACACCCATGACTGAGTGCACCTACCCAAGGCACAAACCTGTATGCCCGTTGTGCCGCAGGCGGGCATGCTGACGGTTGGGCGTGCCAACCTAAGGAACAGGCACTGGAGTACCTGCACAAGTGCCAGATCAGCCCCCTGCCTGCCAGGGGGTCGTTCTGTTGATGGGTGCGCCTGCCCGGGGCACAGCGACACCTTGCCAATGTGCCTCGGGCAGCGATGCCGCGGGCAGGCATGCTTAAGGCATAGGAATTGTGTGCCTTGGGCACGCACATGGGCGTTCCTGCCCGCGACACAATGGGTGTGCCTAGAATGCTCGTTGTGTCGCGGGCAGGCATTCCAACGGTCGGGCACTCCTGCCCGGGGCACAATGAACCCCTGGCAGGTAGGGGGCCGATTATGAGAATCGACCGCCTGCTGGCCAGGGGCCGATTCTTGGAACCGACCCCCAGGCCTGTCGAGGACAAATTCTAGGAATCGGTCAGGCCTGCCCGAGGACCGATTCTGGGAATCGGCCCCTGCCATGTCGAGGGCCGATTCATAGCAGCCCTCTGATAGGAAGGGGGTCGATTCTCTCCTTGCCTACGAGTCCCAGAATCGGCCCCTAGCAGGCCTGGGGGTCGATTCTGGGACTTGGCTCCCTGGCAGGAAGGGGAAATCGACTGCTTCCCTTCCAGGTTGCCACTATGCCACAGGCGGGCGCGCCCATGGCCGAGTGCGCTCGTCCAAGGCACAAGAGCCATATTGCCACCCTGCCTACCAGGGGGATGTGTCGCCGATGGGCGCGCTCGTCCGGGGCATAGTGGCTCCCTGGTAGGCAGCAGGCCGCTGTGCCCCGAGCGGGCACGCCCACGTTTGGGTGCGATGGGGTGTGCCTCTAATAGTCAGGGGGTCGCGGTGCCTTGGGCGGGCACGGCCACCGGCGGCATAGTGGCCCCTTGGCATGCAGGGGACGATTCTCGATTCAGAGAATCGGCCCCTGGCAGGCTAGGGAGTCGATTCTAGGCCCCGAGGCCTGTCGAGGGCCAATTCTCGGAATCTTCCCCCAGGCCTACCGGGGCTCAATTCCTAGAATCGGTCCCATGTCTTGCTGGGGGTCGATTCTTGGAATCAGCCCCCGGTAGGCTGGTGGCCGATTCCGAGAATCGGCCCTCGGCAGGCCTGGGGGCCGATTCTCGGAATCGGTGACCCCATGGCCTGCCAGGGGCTGATTCTCATAATTGGTCCCTGACAAGCCAAAGTGATGATTTTCAGAATCATCCTCTTGCCCTGCCGGGGGTCGATTCTCAGAAACGAGCACTGCCTGCCACAGGGCTAATTCTGGTAATCAGCCCCCTGGTCAAGTGGGGGGCCGGAATCGGCCCCCCACAACGGCCCCTGCCTTCTAGGGGGTTGCTTTTCCACGTGCGGATGTGCCCGATCATGGGTGTGCCCACCCGCGACATAGAACGACCGTAGTGTTGTGGGCGTGCAAGCCTGCAAGCTCGTTGTGCCATGGGCGGGCACAACCACGGCTGGGTGCGCCTGCCAATGGCACAAACCTGCATGCCCTTTATGTTGCGGGCGGGCATGCCCATGGCCGGGCGCACCCACCCAAGGCACATGCACGAGCGTGCCTTCACAGGAGCCATATCTGCCTCTTGCTTGCCAGGGGGCCATTGTGACACTGATGGGCGTGCATGCCCAGGGCACAACGGCATCGTGGCAGGTAGGTGACCACTGTACTCGGACGACTGTGCCGCAAGCGGGCATGCCCACAGTGAGGCATGTCAGCCCAAGGCACATGAGTCGTGTACCTTTTGTATGCGCGTGGGCATGCCCGCCAACGACACAACAAGTGTGCCTAGCACGCATAGTGGGCGGGCACACCCATGCGCGTTGTTAGGTCCATATAATACTAGTGATTCCCCCATTACTATTGTCATTGTATCCCTTATTATTATTATTGTGCCCCATAGAATCCCACTATTGTTATTTTTGTGCCTTTATATTATTATTGTCAGGTCGGGTTGGTTATATTGTGACCCCTTAGACTCCTATATATAGAAAGGAGGTTTTGTCATTTGTATCATCCAAGAATTCTTCATTTGTGTAATGTAAAGGAGGTTTCCCCCTCGAAGAAGCTGAATTCTAAGGCGTTGATCTATATTTTCTATTTTTTTGTGAGTTGGTTTGATAACATTTGGTATCAGAGCTTTGGGTTCTAGGGTTTCACTACTCCAAGCAGGTCATCGTGGAATTTTCACTATATCTTTTTTTCTGCGACGTTTTAGAAGCGAAAGAAACCCATTTGAGACGAAATCTTGCTGAACTTCGCGTCCAAATTTCATATCTTGTCTCGCTATATGTTCAGAGATATGATCTGAGGAAGTTAGGGTTTTTGCAAGCTCCAGAATTATATCTAAAACAGGTTATCGTGGAATGTTCACTATAACGCTTTCTCTACGAAGTTTCAGAAGCTAAAAAAACCCATTTGAGAAGAAATCGGTCTGAATCTCGGCTCCGAATTTTAGATCTTGTCTCGCTATATTTTCGAAGATATAATCTGAGGAAGTTAGGGTTTTTACAGACCCCCGAATTACATTCCAAACAGGTCACCTTGGGAAAATCGTCATAACTTTCTCTCTGAGCATCAGATTGAATTTTCGTAAGAAGTTGCAGAAAGAGGACGGACTGTAGTTTTTTGGGTACCATTTTCAGAACCTAAGGTTGAAACAATGACCCGCGGCACGTCGTACAAGTTCGCTCTACTGAACAAGTCTATACTCAGGTCATCGTGGGAGATTTGGCATAACTCTTCATTGGAGAATCCAATCTTGATCAGACTTGCGGAGTTAGAAATATTACTCAGAGGGTTACCGCAAGAAGAAATTTCAGACCTTGGAGATCCAAAATTACAGAAATATATCAGATTCAATATCAAGCTCCTACAAAGAAAACAAAAAGGTGTGTAGTTTTTTTTTTTTGCATAAGCTTTGTTTGAAAAATTAGTTTGAAGGAATTCAAAGGGCATAGTGAAGCATTATTATCGGTAATTGATGCCTCAAAGAAAGAAAATGGAAACTCTTAGTAAGAAACCTGAAAGCTCTAGCATGACTCATGAAGAAGAGGAAGAAATGCAACATGATATATTAAAATTACGAGACCAAGTGCAACAAATGTCACTCGCACAAAAATGTAACATAATCTAAGATGAATGGTTTAAAGAAAGGCGTAGAAGCTAAGATGTATGACGTGGAAGCTAAGATGGATGGTTTAAAAAAATGCAGGGAAGCTAAGATGGATGGTTTAAAGAAAGACGTAGAAGCTAAGATGGACAACGTGGAAGCTAAGATAGACGATTTGAAGACAGATTTGAAGACAAGCATGGAAGATTTGAAGACAGATTTGAAGACGGATTTGACAAAGTTTCTACAAGAAATGCTTACTAATGGCGAAAAGGTAGCAAATGAAACTCATGATGAGAACAAAATAAATGTTAATCATGATTTCATAGACTTTAACGTTGGATCGAAGAACCACCATGTTCCAAAGATCGATATGAGGAAGTTTGATGGCAAGGATCCCAGAACATGGATACTACAGATGGAGCAGTTTTATCGATGGCTTTGCTCTCGTAAACAAATTGTCACTTGGGCTATTTTTACGGATGAAATGATAGCACATTATGAGGATACAAAAAGCAACACTTTTTAAGCCAATTGATAAATCTCAAACAAGAGGGTTCAATGATGGAGCACATTGAGGACTTCCAAAAATTGAATATAAGGGTGAAAGATATTCCAGAGGAGCATAGGATTGATGTGTTCATAGGAACTTTAAAAGATAACATCCAACATGAAGTTCGCCTTTGGGAACCAGATTCATTGGAGAAGGCATTCAGGTTGGCAAGAAAAATGGAAAGCAAAATTATGGCAACAAGGAAGCCTACCACTCACAATCATAAAGATGGAAGTGTTGCTTTCCTTAGCCATCCACAACCTACAAGGTTGACACCACAACAATTGGAAGAAAAAAGAGCAAAAGGGCTTTGTTACAGTTGTGATAGCAAATACACTAAAGGTCGTAAGTGTGCCGAGAAGAAATTATTTTACATAGATTGTGAAGAGGAGGAAGAAAAGGAACAAGAAACGTCAAAAAAAGAGGATATTCACCAGGAACAAACCATTGAAAAAGAAGAAATGAATCTGACCATATCTTGTAATGCATTGGCTGGAATTACCACTCCTCAAACTATCAAGATAGAAGGGCATATCAAAAAGAAAAAGGTAATAGTGTTGACTGATTCGGAAAGTACCCATAATTTTATTCATTGTAAGACAGCCAAGGAATTGAATTGTTTCCTATATCCAACACCAGAGTGTCAAGTGATGGTTGCAAGTGGAGGAACCATAAATTGCTCAGGGAAGTGCCATAATATCAAGCTATCCATGGGAGAATATGTATTGAATAGCCCAATGCTTTCCATTCCAATGGGTGGTGATGATATTGTACTAGGAGACCAATGGCTACAATCCTTGGGTACAATAACTTTTAATTTTCAAGAACTTTTCATGAAATTCTCTGTAGAAGGAAAGGAAGTTGAATTAAGGGGTATCGCAGGGAAACCGGGAAAGATAATCAGCTCTAATGGAATGACAAAGCTTCTAAAGAAAGTACAACGAGGCATAATTGCACAATTATGTTCAATAGAGGTTCTCACATCGAAATCATCCATTTCTCCGGATCTCCAAAAAGTCTTCGACAATCATTCCAAGGTATTTGAGACTCCCAAAGGCCTCCCACCTATTCATGATCATGATCATGCTATCAATTTGATTCCAGGAAGTTTTCCTCCAAACATCAGGCCTTACAGATATCCCTATGTCCAAAAGAGTGAAATTGAACATATGGTTGCAGAAATGCTAGAGGCTGGTATAATTCAACCTAGTCAAAGTTCTTTTTCTACTTCAGTAGTATTGGTTCACAGGAAGGATAGATCATGGCGCATGTGTCCAGATTATAGGGAGCTCAACATACTCACTATTAAAGATAAATTTCCCATTCATGTCATTGATGAATTATTGGATGAATTGCATGGATCAATTTACTTCACCAAGTTGGATCTTCGTTCAGGATATCATCAAATCAGAATGAAGACTGAAGACATTCCAAAAACAACATTTAGAACTCATGACGGTCATTATGAATTTTTGGTCATGCCTTTTGGCCTTACTAATGCACCTTCTACATTTCAAGATTTGATGAATTCCATTTTCAAACCCTTAGAAAATTTGTGTTAGTATTTTTTGATGATATATTAATCTACAACAAGTCTTGGAAGGATCATGTCCAACATGTTGACATGGTGCTCAAATTATTGGAGGAGAAACAACTATATGCAAAAATCTCTAAATGTTTCTTTGGAGTACAAGAGGTCGAATATCTGGGTCATATTGTATCTCAAGGTGTTAAGGTAGACCCTAGCAAAATTAAAACCATTAAGGAATGGAAAATCCCCAGATCCATAAAGCATCTATGAGGATTTATCGGGTTGACAGGGTATTATCGCAAGTTTGTTAAGAATTATGGGAGCATAACAACACCTCTAACAATATTATTGAAGAAAGATGCATTCTCATGGACTTGAGAAGCAACAAAGGCCTTTGGACATCTTAAAGAGGCAATGTGCCAAGCACTAGTCTTAGCTACACCAGACTTCACAAAAACCTTTATTGTGGAATGTGATGCCTCAGGAAATGGAATTGGTGTTGTTTTAATGCAAAAAGAAAGACCTATTTCTTTCGAAAGTCGTCCAATCAAAGGAAAGTATTTACACAAAGCTATTTATGAGAAGGAAATGCTGGCAATACTACATGCACTTAAGAAATGGCGACCCTACCTAATGGGAAGACACTTCAAGGTAAAAACAGATCATGATAGTCTTAAATACTTTTTAGAACAAAGATTATCTTCAGAAGAGCAGCAAAAATGGGTCACAAAGATGTTGGGCTATGACTTTGAAATCATCTACAAAAAAGGGAAGCAAAATGTTGTGGCAGATGCACTCTCAAGAAAGGATGAGGATGTGGAAGCATTTCTTTGCGCCATTTCTATTATCCAACCAGATTGGATAAACGAAGCAAGGGATGAATGGAAGAATGACGAGGAAGTGTGGGCACTCATTCAAAAGATACAACAAGATCCCAGTACATCTGATACATTTAGTTGGAAAAATGATTCGTTATGGTACAAGGATCGGTTATACCTATGTAAGAATTCCCAACTCAAACAAAAGATTCTTAGGGAATTGCACACCTCTCCCTTAGGAGGGCACTCAGGATTTCTAAAAACCTATCACAGGGTTAAGAAGGATTTTTTTTGGGATGGCCTTAAATCGGATATTCAAAAGTTTGTCGCGGAATGTTTGGTTTGCCAACAAAATAAAGTTGAAACAATTAAGACCCCAGGACTATTACAACCTTTATCGATTCCAAGCCAACGTTGGGAGGAGGTTTCAATGGATTTTATCACAGGTTTACCCAAGTCCGAATGAAAGAGTGTTATCATGGTGCTAGTTGACAGACTTACCAAGTATGCACACTTTTGTGCATTATCTCATCCATTTAAAGCGAGTACAGTTTCTACTGCATTTATGGAAACAATTCAAAAGCTACATGGAAATCCAAAGATTATTGTAAGCGACAGAGATCCCATTTTCATTGGAAATTTTTGGACATAATTATTTTCTTGTCTTGGTACTCAGTTAGCTCATAGCTCATCTTATCATCCTCAATCTGATGGGAAAACTGAGATATTAAACAAATGTAAGGATATCTTCGTTGCTTTGTATCTGATAAACATACACAATGGGTCAAATGGTTGCCTCTGGCTGAATGGTGGTATAACACTTCCTTCCATACTGCAACAAAAATGACCCCATTTATGGCACTTTATGGATATCATCTACCATCCATCACATCATATTTAAGAGAAAATTCTAAGGTTCAAGCAATGGAAGATCACATCGTGCATCAGTAACAAGTTCTCCAACTCTTAAAGGATAACTTCACCTTGGCGCAGAATAGAATGAAACAGCAGGTAGATCAACATCGCAGGGAAAGAAGTTTTGATGTAGGTGATTGGGCATTCCTACGACGACAACCATATAAACAAATGTCCCTCAAGCAAGCTAAGAAGGATAATAAATTATCACCAAAGTATTATGGTCCATACAAGGTGTTGCAAAAGATAGGTACTATGGCCTACAAATTGGAGCTTCATGCAGCTTCCCGAGTGCACCCAGTTTTCCATGATTCATGCTTAAAGAAGGTTATAGGTGACAAGATTCTAGATCAAACAATATTGCCAGAACTTGATGAGGAAGGAAAAATCATATTGGAACCTGAAGTAGTCAAAGAAACAAGAACTCGACAACGACGAAATCGATCAATTTCAGAGTATCTCATCAAGTGGAAAAACTTACCTGTTGAAGATTACACATGGGAGGATGAAAATTTTATACAGAAGCATCCAGAACTATTCAAGTGTTGAGGACAACACTTTTTTGAAGGAGAGGGGCATGTTAGGTCCCAATAATACTAGTGATTCCCCCATTACTATTGTCATTGTATCCCTTATTGTTATTACTTTTCCCCATAGAATCCCACTATTGTTATTTTTGTGCTTTTATATTATTATTGTTCGGTCAGCTTGGTTATATTGTGACCCCTTAGACTCCTATATATAGAAAGGAGGTTTTATCATTTGTATCATCCAAGAATTGTTCATTTGTGTAATGTAAAGGAGGTTACCCCCTCGAAGATGCTGAATTCTAAGGCGTTGATCTATCTTTTCTATCTTTTTGTGAGTTGGTTTCATAACACTCTTGCCCAGATTACACAGATCCTGTGCCTTGGGATGGCGCGCCCGCCCAAGCCACAACGACCCCATGGCAGGCAAGGGTTCGATTCTAAGAATCGGCCCTCGGCTGGCCAGGGGGCGATTCTCGGAATCGGCCCCCTGGGCTTTCGAGGGCTGATTCTTGGAATCGGTCCCCTGGCCTACTGGGGGTCGATTTCCCGAATCGACCTCCGATAGTTCTTGGGGTTGATTTCGAGAATCGACTCCTCAGCTTGCCAGGGGCCGATTCTTGGAATCGACCTCTGCAGGTCTTGTGGTCGATTCCAAGAATCGGCCCCCAGGCCTGTTGAAATCGACCCCTAGGCTTGCCGAGGGCTGATTCTCAGAATCATCCCCCAGGGCAGGCTTTCCCCCTTGCATGCCACGTGGCCGATTCCGAGAATAGACTCCATGGCTTATTGGGGGTCAATTCTGAGAATCGGCCCCATGGCCTACTAGGGGTCGATTCTGGGAATCGACCCCCTTGCCTGCCGGGGAAAATTTCTCGGAATCGACTGCCAGCAAGCCAGGGGGTCACTTTGCTCCGTGCTGGTGCACCCACTTGTGGGCATGCCCACCCACGACACAATGGGTCTACAGGCATGCACGCTTGCTATGCCGTGGGTGTGCAGGCCTGCATGCCCACTGTGTCGCAAGCGTGGACGCCCACAACCGAGCGCGCCTGCTGAGCTGCTAGGGGGCTACTGTGCCGCTGGTGAGCTCGCGCACCCGGGGCATAGCGACACCTTGGTAGGCAGGGGGCCGCAGTGCCCTGGGTGGGTGTGCCCGGTCGTGCATGTGCCTGCTTGCGGCACAATGGGCTTCCCAGGCACATTCATTGTGCCGCGGGCGGACATGCCCACAGAGGTTCGCGACCGCCCAAGGTACACCACGGTCGGGCAGGCTCGCCCAAAGCACGTGGCTCGTGTGCCTTGGGTGGGCACGCTCGTTTGTAGGCATGCCCGTCCCGCGACACAACGAGTATGATAATTTTTTCAAAATGTCATGGTTGAAATATGTTGAAAACTTAAAGTTTTTTAATTCTATGGTTGAAAATTTGTCAATTTTTTTTTTCTTTAATGTTATGGTTGAAAACAATTAGAATTTTAGGGATCTTTGGTGTCATGTTATTATATGTTTAACGACATGGATGAAAATTGTTGGAATTTCAATGTGTTTCGTATCTTATTATTTTATTTTTAACGCCATTACTAAAAAATGTTGAAATTATATTCGGGAAAGAAAAATGTTATTCTACCAACAAGATTAATGCGTTTTTTCATTTATTTTGCACAAAAAAAATTGTTTTTACTGACATTTTTTAGAAATGTTGAAAATTAACCCTAAAAAAAAATAAAACATCGTTCCAGAATACACACTTTTCATTTTTGGGTTGTTTTTCATGATTTTTTTGGGTTTTTTTGCTAGAGTTCTTGTTTTGAGTTTACAGTTCCTGTTTCAAAGTTTACATTGTTAAACACTGGAAGCTGAGAAATGCTAGCACACACACATAAAATTAACACAATTATTTTTGGACAAAAGTCCTCAGAAAAACCCAATGCGGGAAAACTGGTGCAGCAACTGAGGGTTTTATTATTATGCAATAGTGAGAAATTTTGAGTACAACTAGATGCTGAAATCTGGCAATCCTACAGAGAAAAATACTGGCAAAAATCTAGTGAGGAATTTCCTCACCCCACAGGCAAACCTCGGCACAACTTTCCTTCAAAAACTCAGCCCTCTGACCCTCCGCGTTAGCCTTTGTGCTACTGTGCACAGTTTGGTTGACATCAAGCCTCTGACTGGTCTCTGATGAAGTCGTTCTACCCTCTGCTAGCTGGAAAAATGCTTCTCCGACACTCTGGGACTCCTTCTTGACCTCTGAAACTGAAGACGTCTTTCCCTCTCAACAAATCGAACTTACCTCTAGAAGTTACTGCGTAGTTCCTGCGTCAACTTCTCTGTGGCTTTTCTGACTCTTTGCAAATGCACTCACTAGATATGGAATACTTCCTCCAGCCTCACTGTTTTTTCCCCTTACACACTGCTTTGATCTCTAGCTCTCTCTGGCAACTGACTGCTACAACTCAGGAAATCGATCTGCCAAGAAATCAAACTGCTCAAGTGTCTTCTCCATCACCACATTGACCTCCTCTTATAATCCTCCATTGGAACACCAACGACCAAGATTAAAATATAATCGATGGCTAAGATCATCTCTGGATCGATCCGTGTGAGTTTCTAGATGGTTTTCGCCTTGAATTAATTAAAACTGATTAATTAATCATTTCCCTAAGTTTAGACTTAGGAAATATTTAAAAATTGGTTAATAATCTAATTAAGTCATTTCTAGGTGGAATTTCCAGAAACTATTTTTGGGTTTTGGAGATTTTAGGTATTCTAGCCTTTCCACCAAATTTTGTGGCTAGAACATATTTGATGCTACAAAAACTAACACTGGTAACTTTGCTAACAGAAAGAGCACATGTAGATGATCTTGGATGAGCACAAGACAAAAGTTTGTAGCACTTAGCATGGCTGAAGCCGAGTACATTGCTGCTAGCATGGCTGGTTGTGAGGTAGTATGGCTGAGAAAGCTCTTTGGAGAGCTGTTTGAGCACGTACTAGATATGACAGTAATATAATGTGACAATAAAAGTGGGATTCGACTTGCAGAAAATCCTGTGTTCCATGACAAGTCCAAGCACATTCAAATTAAATATGACTATAGTAGAGATATTGGTGCAGAGAGGAGTAGTGAGACTCCATTGTATTACGATTGATTATTAAATAGCTGACATACTTACCAAGCCTTCGCCGAAAGGGAAGGTCTTGGTATTTAGAGTGCAGTTTGGATTGACGAATGTGACCCTTCCTGGTGGGGGTGATCATGGACGATCGAGAACACTAAGCTATGCTTTTCCCTCTTGTTTGAGCTCACAAGTTGGGAATGGAGCCAGGAGAGCTCTTGGGGTTGAGGGAACTCTTGATTGTAGGTTGCATGTGATCCTTCTCATGTGTTGACTAGTGGTAATCCCCCTACCATCAAGTCTAGGACTTGTCAAGAGTATAACTTAGTATGCATCCTACCCACAAGATAGGCTTGTTGGGATTGCCACCCATCTGACCAATGGGTGTGGTAAAGCTTGGTTGTGCGCGATCCTTGTCAGGTGTTGACAAGTGGTAATCCCCCAAGCAAAGATGATACTTGGTTGTACGCGATCCTTGCCATGTGTTGACAAGTGGTAATCCCCCCCAAAGTCTATGGATGTAGGTGTTCTACCACTTGACTTTTATGGCAAAGCTTGGTTGTGCGTGATCCTTGTCATGTGTTGACAAGTGGTAATCCCCCCAAGTCTGTGTCAAGGTGGGAAGATCAGTGGATATAGGGTGATAGATGAATCTCCCCTATGATGATTCTTCTTCATTAGATTGAGACATCATTGTTCCAAAGCAGAGATGAACAAAGATGAGTAGAGAAAGCAGAGATCTTTGTTGCAGAAAGAAATTCCTCCCTAGTTGAGAGGGAGTGTTGAAAATTGGTAGCTTAGGGATGAATTTCCTTAAATAAAATCTCATTCGACAATTTTGGAGTGACTTTCTAAATATAGGAAGTCATGTTTAGCATCTCAAGTTGACTTTCCAAAAATAGTAAATCACCTTACATCAATTGGTAATCAAATATAGTTGATGGAAAATCACTTAACTTATCATTAATCAATCTTAATAGTTCAATTTCAACTTAATCATCAATATTATTATTATTATTATTCTTTATAATACTATGATATTATTATTAAAAGGAATTACAAGTCATTTTACCTTCATCACCTCAATCACTTCACACCTCTCTCATTGATGACACAGATGGCACTACGTTGCTCTCTTTTTCTTTTTCAATGATACGTTATACTCTCTCCTCTCTCTTACACTCTCATTAAAGACATGGCATATTCCTCTTACATTCATTAAAGGCATGCCATAAAAGATTCCTCTTACGCTTTGTTTAATGCATATGTTACACTCTCCTTAACTAAGGCATGCATACCCAGTGTTGCAGGAACCGTCCCCCCAAGGATCCAAAGGCAGATCCGCATCCTGTACGGATCCGCCACCGATCCTTCGGTGGAACCGTGGATGTGAAAATCAGATCCACGGTTCCTATTTTCCGATCCGTGGGTCCGAAAAGGATCGGGTGCGGATCTGTGGAGGTTCGGGCATGTATCCACTGCGGATCGTGAACGAATGCGAGAGAAGGTGGACGGTTCACGAGCCTTTTTTTGTTTTTTTGTTTTTGGAAATTCTGAACTGTTTTGGGAGGAACTACACTTTCCGAATACTCCTAAGGTGCCCCTTGATTCTCTCTAGATGCTTCCTAGATGCTCCCTAATGGTAATGTTAAATTCTTAAAGTAAAAGTGACATTCTCCTTTATCTTTCATTTCCATCCTTTTACTTAAATTTTTAACATTACCATGAAATGACTCAGGATGTTTGAGAGTGGTTCCAACCTCATCAGACTTCTTATGGAGAAAATAGAATTTCATATCCCATTCAAAATTCAGCAGACTTAACAGTTTTCAGCAATGGGATTGTGGCATTTCATTGGATTATATAATGTATGAGGGCATGTGATTGGCATTTAATCAAGAGTAACAAGCCCTATATGTACCCCAGTGTTGGTGTTATTGATTGTTGAACTCCTTTGTCATGGCCTTAGCAATTATGTACTCTTCACTCAAGTCAAAATCATTGATCAGGCATGTTAAGCTTTCTCCACCATATTATAAAGTTTGGATTACGCTGCTTCATCAAAATTAGGCAATGTTGACTAAAATCCCTATAGAATTGAAATAGAGGCAAAGGCTAGACAAGAGAAGAGGAATCTAGATTGTAGATGGTTGACGCTAGAATAATTAATCATTGATGTACAATGGATGCCATATCTATCTTGATTTATGTAAAAATATGCATTTTTTCATGTCTTCTACAACTAATTCGGTATTTTGGATGTTTTCTTTACTACAAATGCAAATATATATATATATATATATATATATATATATATAGTATACGCTTCTGAGACGCTTCGCTTCCTAGATTTTGGAAAATGACGCTTCCAAAAAATGTCCCCGTTTTGTGCAACATTGTGCATACCTCTCTTAATGGCATAAGTTACTAAGGCATGCATACCTCTGGCATAAGTTACTAAGGTATGCATACCTCTCCTTAATGGCTTAAGTTACAAGCATGCATTTCTCTCCTTAGTGGCACGAATTACACTCCCTTAAATGACATATGACACTCTTCCTCGAGGCATGCGTATTGTTCCTCCTTTATGACAAGAATTCGTTGCTCCTCCTATATATGTGTCTCATGTCTTCTCACCTGACTACTACTACTTGTGCATTGTGTGATTTGGATCTTGGGGGGGTGGGGAATCTGAGTAATTGCCCCACCAAGAAGCGAAAGAAGAAACCCACGCAGTAAACCAACCCAAAAAATAAATCATAAAACTAATTTTTTTTATTGGATGAAAATGATGATTGCAACTACATTGTGTTGGAACCTCCGCCCTCTTACAAAAGGAGTCTTGTTATTTATAGCCTTTTTCAGTTTCATTACCATGGGTAAATACTATGGGTGGGAAAACACCATGGGTGAGTTATTT
Organism: Pinus tabuliformis; assembly: GCA_031772625.1. Lineage (NCBI taxonomy): Eukaryota > Viridiplantae > Streptophyta > Pinopsida > Pinales > Pinaceae > Pinus > Pinus tabuliformis. The sequence goes on along the minus strand of CM062817.1, from coordinate 1,724,924,245 downwards.
ATAGTCTTTAGTTACATTACCATGGTTAAACACCATGGGTGAATCTCCACTCAGATCACTCCTTCCCCATTAGAAAGCAATGATCCCTATTGCGAGAAGTTCCCTTCGGAGAAGCCTTTGTCGAAGATGAGTTGTGGATGACCAATCGTTGTTGAAGATAAGGGTTTTGCGTGGCTGACCCATAACCGAGAATTTGTGGATGACCCATAACCATGATGCACGAAGATCCAAGGATAGAGATACCCTGTAATACTTGTGAGCCAATTGTGATATTGACAGAGTGTGGCCAAGCAAATAGATTTCGATGGCAAGGGTTTTGCATGGTTGACCCATAACCATGATGAACGAAGAGTTTAGGATAGAGATACCCTATAGTGCTGGTGGGCCAACTGTGAGGTGGACATTGTATCGCCGAGCAAATGGACTTCGTTGGCAAAGGGTTTTGTGCGGTTGAGCCATAACCATGATGTTAGAGGGTTTGAGAATAGAGATACCTTGTAATGAACCTCGAGATCGCTTGTTGATCTATCTAGTAGAGGTTTGGTGGTTTATCTTTGTAATTGTCATGCTCTAATGAGTTGTTGTAAAGACTTCAAAATTCCTCAATGGTGAAATGCTTGAAAAAAAATTATTGGGTGTTACGCCTTTGTTGTAAGGATTTTCTCTTCTGTCATGTTGATTTTTGATTTGTACTGATCTAATAGAGATGAACTACTGTAAGTCCACCAACAAGCTAGACTGAAAATAATGTGTACAATATGAGCACAATTGATGCAAGTATTTTTGACATGGCTTTTCAGACTATAACATCATCTGCTACCATAATTTTCTTAACATACATAAAGCAAGAATAGTAGTTGTGCAATTTAATGGACTACCCTACCCATGGGAAGTGATGATTCAAACGCTTCCTACAATTATTGCATATAGAGTAGTGGGAAAATAACACAATAATTTTTCTTGAATTTCCAAAGATATGAATCATCCCAAACTTGAAGATACCCGTCAATCTAAGTGGATCCAGTAGTTACAATTTCATGTCTATAGAACTTTTGTTTAACCAATTTACCTAAAACATAAGCCTTCGATTGTATGCTAAATACAAGATTGAATGGAATGCCCCCATTTTCATTAGAGCTGCTCAAATTCCCACCTGCCCCATATAGAGGAACCTTCTCTCCTTCCACTACAATATTCGATTCATAGGAGTGGAGACCACATGAATTTTGAAAAAACTTGGCAGGATTGTAGATGTTGAGCTTTAGAGTGGAATTCACTGACATCGTCATTGTGGGCACATTAGTCTCATTAGCTCCCTCATCAACATGAAAGTCGTTCAAGACAATACTCTTCAAGGTAATCTGGGGCTTGTAGGGACTGCTGGCACCCAACAAGGAAAGACAAAATATGGCAAAAAGTAGAGCAAAACTTGATACAAAGAGAAGGACATGACAATGATGAACCAACCCTTTCTCCCACTAGAATCATCATTGCAGAACACTTCTTTTATGATGGCATTGGTGTGAGGCCATTTAGTTCTATTGTGGTTTTCATCAGGGATTACCTTGCCCAAAAAATGGGTGCCCAAGGAAGTCGTGGAGTAGCGCCCTGACAATGATGCCGAAATGGGCCGGTGCGAGGGTGAGTTGAGCAAAGTGAAATTAGCAGAGTGAATGGAGAAGGGTGTCTTATCGTTGGATAACAAGTCCCTCGACGTTGGGCTCTACACAAAGTAGAGACGCCTCTGTGGTGTTGACAATGACGATGCCCCTGTTAAATTGGCAACTAGGGCCAAACTCCATGCGGGTCAACTTATTTATGGCAGCTGATATTTTTATTGGATCCCTCTCGTCGAGAGGTGTAGGATTGATCCAAAGATCATCCGATTCCGATAATTATTTATGGAGATATGAATTTATTTTGATTATGGATTTATTATCTAGCCAACCAGCAACATTGGTAGGCTCAGAAGCCCAATAGACGTGACTATTCATCATCCTTATTTTATTATAAATAGGTGAGGACTTGAAGTCATTTCACACATGTATTCTTGAGGTGATCTCCTCTCCACGTCTTGGGTTTTTGGAGAAGAAGAGAACAAAAGAATACGCTGGCCTACAAGTCTTGAAGAAGAAGGTATTAAACGCAGTAGAGGGAAAGGTATTAAACGCAGCCCTAAACTTCAGCAACGTGATGCCCTAGCAGCTGTAAGCCGCAGGCTTATAAGGAAATATAATACACTGTTATACACTGCCAAAGAAGGAGCCTTTAACCCGCTCCCTGTTGAACCTAAACGCAGTCCTATCATGCAAATCAATAGAGACCTGTTCATGTTGACACAGCCAAAGAAGAAGAACAGAACTCGCACATGGAGGAGCAAGTTCGTATTAGGTGCAGTCATGTTCTGATCTCAGGATGAGGACGCAGTAGTCTATGTATCGAAGCCGCAACCAAGGTATGACGCTGCAGAGAACCGCAGTCAAATCAAAGCCACAGTCAAGATCACGTATACGCTGGGTTAGCCACAGTCAGGTATATAGAACCACTGAATCAATGAAGGTCACGTATATGCTGGGTTAGCCACAGTCAGGTATATATAGAATCGCTGAAGAGGTCTATATGTAGTCAATGAAGACTCGTATACACAGTTAATAAAGATAGTTACACGAAGTCAATGAAGACTCGTATACACAGTTAATAAAGACAGTTACACGCAGTCTCTATACGCAGTCAATGAAGACTCGTATACACAGTTAATGAAGACAGTTACACAGTATTGGCCTCCTCATTATTTTGTTATAGTTTCAGCCTCCTCCCAGTCTCAATGATCTCCGAAGCACAAGTACAATCTTGGCATACCATTTATGAAGTAGATTCAGGTGGTATTCCTGTAGCTGTCTCAGCATAATAGACAACAGTGGTTAGGGTTTGAAACAGAAGGGCCACGTTAATGGTGGTCTCACAAACTTGATCTAGATGGCACTAATGTGAATGTGCATCATCAATGATCTCAGTGACAAGGATCACATTAATTATAGATCATCATCATATATATGTATATGAGCATGATTAGTAATGGGACTGCATAAAGATGTAAAGGGCAGCATGATCAAGGAGCAGCATGATGATGCATGGGCAGCATGAAGCATGATGATGCATGAGCAGCATGAAGTATGAAGTCATGGACAACTTGATGTATGGGCCGCATAGTGATCATGAGCAGCATGATGATGCATGATTTGCATGATGGTGCTACACAGTAAGGTGCAGCGAATGGACGAGATGCAACACGATGATAGGTGAAGACCTTGGAGAATCAGTTGAAGCAGAATGTCTTCAACTGATCTCATCGTTATACGAAATGATCTATGCTAGATCTAGATAAGTCAAAGTGTTGACTTCTGTTGTAAATGTACTATTTCTCTCTCTCTCTCTTTCTCTGTTGAACTTTGAAGAACATAAAAGAAGAATTGATCAAGGGTTTCCCCACAAAAATTGTGGGGTTTGTCCCTGGCTAGTGCCACACCCTGTGTCCTCTTGTCTTGGCTTGTCTTCTGCGATTTACATTCATGTTCTGTCTGCAGTTTACTTTATGCTGATGTGATTGCTAATATGGAAAAATATATTAAATAAATTGCTCTAGCATAGAACATACCTAAAATTAACATGGGATCATAGCTAAGGTGAAGACAATGCCCAAGCAAGAATGAAAGAGCAATCACCAAAGACAGTTGGGACAAGACAAAAGGATCAATGGGTTCTTCACAATTCACTTAGGGTGAAGTCGAAGCAGAGCATATTATCAGAATGGCGCAGCAGAACTTCTGATGGCATACCTAAAGATCACTTCATTGGGAAGTTCGGATCTAAGGAAAGGTAGATGTCTTGGTTATGAGTTGGGCCTTTATGCGAAGGAGTGTCCGAATGACAGAGATGCAGGTCATCAAAGACACGGCCGGCTCTTCGAGGAAGCAAGGAACCCCAGGTAAGAAGAATCAAAATATTGTTTCTGATAAAGAAGTGTTATCTTGTATTGGCCCTCTCCTTCAGATTCGTTGGGAATCTGGCATATTGATTGTAGTGCTTCAAGGCACTTCATCGGATAGAAGGGTGCACTCTCTAATTTGATAAAGATGGAAATAATCGTGGGATTACAGTTGGAGCCGATGCCACCTATCCCGAAAAGGGAATGGAAGTCAAAGGTTTTATTGTGGCATTCGTCATTGAAAAGGTACGTGTTTGAAAATTGAGTTTTCATGGATATTTTTGAGTTCAGGGTTGTATCAAGTTGCAGGAAGTCCACTGGGGACCATGTCGATTAACACAACACTAGAGGTCTGTCAGTCAGATGGTGACAGAGATGCGTGAATTCAAAAAGAGCATGAAGGTACATGTCTGAGATGTACTGAAGGAAAATCTTACAAGGGGACCGTTCCCCCTCATGTAGCAGGTCCACAGGTTTGGAACAACCTGTGGAGTTTGAGTTTCATGAACAGGAATCTTATGTAATCAGGTGGAAGAAAGCCCTCTATGGCTTGAAGCAAGACACCCCGAGCATGGTATGAGAGGATCAACAACTGTTTGATGAAGCTGAGATTCACTAGGAGTGAAATCTATCCAAACCATTTGAAGGTTGTGGATGATAGACCTCTCATACTGACACCTATGTCTGATAGGTGCATACCCTCTCATTTGTAGAAGACAGAGGGAGTTGGATTCCGAATGTGGAATGATAAACTGCAAGCCTGTGACTACCTCGAGGATCGTAAGTTATATGGTAGTGATGTCGGACCAGATTTTGGAATGCCTCTGAGTTTCATAAACTCATTCGCATTGATGTTCTTATTGACCTCCGTCCGGACATATGTTTTGCAGTTAGCATGGTGAGCTCATATTTTGTTTAGCCTCACTGGATTGATTTCCAAGAATCTTCTGAGATATCTTCAAGGCACAATCTCTCATGGATTGAGATACACTGCCGGAAAGATGAAATTGCATTATTATTCGAACGCTGAATGGGCAGGCAGTGTGGAGGATCACTAGAGCACTTTTCAGTGTTGGTTCTCTTTGGATTCTGCTTTGGTCGCTATAAGCATCGCCAAGACCGAATACATGGCTACGAGTATGATCTCGTATGAAGCTGCATGGTTGCGGAAGCTCTTAAGTGAGCTGTTTTTCTCTATGACAACCAGAGGTGGGATTCGATTATTGAGGAATCCCGTATTCGACAATTGCTCCAGCAGACAGACATCAAATACTGCCTTATCTGGATATGGTAAGTCGATGAGCAAGGAGGCTCCATCGCATTGAGATGATGTACAGGTTAGAGCCCCGGGGAAAGATCAAATTTGTGATTTTCTCGAACGACTTGGAGTCGTCGAGAGACCTTTGTAAAAGGGTCCTGCATGTTGCATACATTGAGCTCTGGGAGCTCTGGGGGACTTGCGGTTCTTACTGGAGCAACATATGACCACAGGGTGACTCACCCTCCCCTGTTGGTGCGCACTGAAACAAGATGATTCACTCTCTTGTGGGACAAGATGATTTGCTCTCTTATGGAACAGGGTGATTCGCTCTCCTGTGTAGCAGGATTGATGTGTTCTCTTATGAGGCTTGGATTGATGTGTTCTCCATGGCGATTGTAGCAGGATTGATGTGTTCTCTTGTGAGGCCTGGATTGATGTGTTCTCCATGGCGATTGTAGCAGGATTGATGTGTTCTCCTGTGAGGACAAGATTGATTAGTTCTCTTGTCGAGGCATCCTACCCATGCAGTCTGGGACTCATGGGAAGTACCTCTCATCTGATCAATGAGCAGGGAAATGAAGTTAAGGACCATAGTAGTACCGATGGACGCATCGTTGTATCTACCGTACTCCCTATGCTAGGATGACCTCCATTGATCTGGGATCAATGTTACTGGTCTGGGACCAGTGGTAGGAGTTGTACCATACTATGACGCTGACTTCGGGTCGGCTGAGACTGGTCTGGGACTAGTGGTACATACTTCGAGATTGACTTCGTGTCAGTGCAGGACTAGTCTGGGACCAGTGGTAGGAGTTGTACCATACTATGATGTTGACTTCGGGTCGGCTGAGACTGGTCTTGGACCAGTGGTACATACTCTGAGACTGACTTCGTGTCAGTGCAGGACTGGTTTGGGACCAGTGGTAGGAGTTGTACCATACTATAATGTTGACTTTTGGTTGGCTGAGACTGGTCTGGGACCAGTGGTACATACTCCGAGACTGACTTCGTGTCAGTACAGCACTGGTCTGGGACCAGTGAGAGGGGTACATACTATGACGCTGACTTCAGGTCGGTTGAGACTGGTCTGGGACCAGTGGTACACTCTCTAAGACTGCGATACTGGTCTGGGACCAGTGGTAGGAGTGGTACCCACTATGACGCTGACTTTGGGTCGGTTGAGACTGGTCTGGGACCAGTGGTACGCACTCTAAGACTGACTTCGGGTCAGTGGAGAATGTTATGAGACATTCTCGATCAATTCTTCTTCTTCATGGTTTAGTAGAGCTAAGTTGAACAGAGTAGAGCCAACAGAGTTGGGCAGAGCAGTGCAGGGCACTGATGACAAAGATAGTACAGTCAGACTTATGGATCAGCGGATGGAGTTCTCCCTAGTTGAGAGGGAGTGTTAAATTGGAAACTAGGGCCAAACTCCATGTGGGTCAGCTTATTTATGGCAGCTGATATTTTTATTGGATCCCTCTCGTCGAGAGGTGTAGGATTGATCCAAAGATCATCCGATTCCGATAAGTATTTATGGAGATATGAATTTATTTTGATTAAGGATTTATTATCTAGCCGACCAGCAACATGGGTAGGCTCATAAGCCCAATAGACGTGACTATTCATCATCCTCATTTTAGTATAAATAGGTGAGGACTTGAAGTCATTTCACACATGTATTCTTGAGGTGATCTCCTCTCCACGTCTTGGGTTTTTGGAGAAGAAGAGAACAAAAGAATACGCTGGTTTACAAGTCTTGAAGAAGAAGGTATTAAACGCAGTAGAGGAAAAGGTATTAAACGCAGCCCTAAACTTCAGCAATGTGATGCCCTAGCAGCTGTAAGCCGCAGGCTTATAAGGAAATATAATACGCTGTTATACGCTGCCAAAGAAGGAGCCTTTAACCCGCTCCCTGTTGAACCTAAACGCAGTCCTATCATGCAAATCAATAGAGACCTGTTCATGTTGACACAGCCAAAGAAGAAGAACAGAACTCGCACATGGACGAGCAAGTTCGTATTAGGTGCAGTCATGTTCTGATCTCAGGATGAGGACGAAGTAGTCTATGTATCGAAGCCGCAACCAAGGTATGACGCTGCAGAGAACCGCAGTCAAATCAAAGCCACAGTCAAGATCACGTATACGCTGGGTTAGCCACAGTCAGGTATATAGAACCACTGAATCAATGAAGGTCACGTATATGCTGGGTTAGCCACAGTCAGGTATATATAGAATCGCTGAAGAGGTCTATACGTAGTCAATGAAGACTCGTATACACAGTTAATAAAGATAGTTACACGAAGTCAATGAAGACTCGTATACACAGTTAATAAAGACAATTACACGCAGTCTCTATACGCAGTCAATGAAGACTCGTATACACAGTTAATGAAGACAGTTACACAGTATTGGCCTCCTCATTATTTTGTTATAGTTTCAGCCTCTTCCCAGTCTCAACGATCTCCGAAGCACAAGTACAATCTTGGCATACCATTTATGAAGTAGATTCAGGTGGTATTCCTGTAGCTGTCTCAACATAATAGACAACAGTGGTTAGGGTTTGAAACAGAAGGGCCACGTTAATGGTGGTCTCACAAACTTGATCTAGATGGCACTAATGTGAATGTGCATCATCAATGATCTCAGTGACAAGGATCACATTAATTATAGATCATCATCATATATATGTATATGAGCATGATTAGTAATGGGACTGCATAAAGATGTAAAGGGCAGCATGATGATGCATGGGCAACATGAAGCATGATGATGCATGAGCAGCGTGAACTATGAAGTCATGGACAACTTGATGTATGGGCCGCATAGTGATCATGAGCAGCATGATGATGCATGATGTGCATGATGGTGCTACACGGTAAGGTGCAGCGAATGGACGAGATACAACGCGATGATAGGTGAAGGCCTTGGAGAATCAGTTGAAGCAGAATGTCTTCAACTGATCTCATCGTTATACGAAATGATCTATGCTAGATCTAGAAAATTCAAAGTGTTGACTTCTGTTGTAAATGTACTATTTCTCTCTCTCTCTCTCTCTCTTTCTCTGCTGAACTTTGAAGAACATAAAAGAAGAATTGATCAAGGGTTTCCCCACACATTGTGGGGTTTGTCCCTGGCTAGTGCCACATCCTGTGTCCTCTTGTCTTGGCTTGTCTTCTGCGATTTACATTCATGTTCTATCTGCAGTTTACTTTATGCTGATGTGATTGCTAATATGGAAAAATAAATTAAATAAATTGCTCTAGCATAGAACATACCTAAACTTAATAGCCCCCCCCCTTCGAAATCGATGATTGGATTCGGGAAGTCTTAGGATCGACAACTCTCACGGGAAGCCTGTTTCAAGCGTTGGATCGAATAATCAACTTGTCCGAGGTTGGATACCTAAAGTTTAGGGATGCAAAATAGGGAAACCGCTGAGTAGCCTGAAATGATGTCAAAGAACTTGCTACCCTCGTTGCTGCAACTAAATTTGTCTCGGAACAGGATTCGGGCGCCAAAGGGTTGTTGTGCAATCTGCTTGGAGACGATAAAGCTCGGCGACGTACATGCGATCTTTATAGCGGAATGTTATCATTCTTTTCCTTTTCCGTGCATTGTCTCCAATGTCCATCACGACAGCTTGATCTGTCTGGTTTGCCGAGCAAAAAGGAAAGAAGTGCCATGGGAGATTCTCGTAAATAGAAACTACAGAATTGAAGGCCGGACAATATTTATATAGACAAAGAAGCCGCTTTGAGAACCGCAACAGAAGACTGAATCCGACACTTGGTGCCGTAGACAATTCGATCTCAAGCTTTAGATGACGAGCCTCTGGATTCGATTTCTAGAAGTTTAGAAGTTTACAAGAATATGCCTATTGGATTGGAGAACCAAAGAAGGAATAGTTGCATGTTGCTTATCCCCAGTCGCAATTGGTCACCATTGTAACTAGAAAACAAAAGAAGAAGAATTATATCAGTGACATTCCAGGGGCCAGATTTGGTTGCCTAGAAACTCAAAATCTCATATCCATCATTGCAATCGATTATATAGCATTGTAAATGAGGGATGATTTGGCGTGGTGTTGCCGAGGAGGAGAACCAGACATAGTGTCAGACCTTGGAAAAAATAGATGGTTCCCGATTCCTTGCATGTAAACTGCTACAGATCCTTACAGAACTGGCAATGTTCGATGATGTGACCCAATACGGAACTTCCCACCATCGAAGGCTATTTGCAACATAAAAAAGAGTTTCAGGAGTTACAAGAAAACTAGATCTAGATCTAAGGATATTCACTGGAATCCCTTAAAAAAAACCTTGACTACCATGGAGTTGTCATCCGCTTTGATACCACTGATATAGATCTTCGGGGGTGGGGGGGTGAGGCAATATTTGAGTAATTTCTGCACCAAGAAGCGAAAGAAGAAACCCACGCAATAAACCAACCCAAAAAATAAGTCAGAAAACTAATTTTTTTTATTTGATCAAAATGATGATTGCAACTACATTGTGTTGGACCCTCTGCCCTCTTACAAATGAGGCTTGTTATTTATAGACTTTTTCAATTTCATTACCATGGGTAAATACCATGGGTGAGGAAATACCATGGGCGGATAATATCATGGGTGAGTAATTTATAGCCTTTAATTACATTACCATGGTTAAACACCATGGATGAATCTCCATTCAGATTATTGTGAAAGAAGAATTCAAACTTGAGAGAGAGAGAGGGTTGGAGAGACTTGAAGAAGATTGTGAGAGAGAGAGAGAGGGAGAGTAAAAGCAGAACTTGGTGAGCCAAGGTTGATTCAGTGCTTCAATGTTTCAGTGTGGATTTAGTTGAAGGGAAGGTTGTTTCAGTGTTTGCATATGCTACTACTACCAATGATCTTCATGCTACAACTTGTTCAGATTTAGGTGAACTTTCTCATTTTCTTGATCTCTCATTGTACTTTGTATCTTTGTTGAACAATTGATATCTAATAGAAGAAGAATTTGGTTGAGTTTTCCCCTTGTGGGTTTTGCCTTGGTCATTGGACCTAAATTTTTTGTGTCTCATTTTGTTCTTGGTTGTCTTCTATTGTGCATTTGGTTTATGTTCTATCTACAATTGCTTAACTAATATTGCAGCGGAAAGAAGTTTTTGGGATAAGTAATTGTTTCAACATAGGACATCAGAATTTCAACACCAATAAACTGGAAATTATTCTCCTAACTTGTGCAGTTTATTTGTCTTTTGTTAGTTATTAATGACAAATAAATAATAATTTACTATTGCAATCTTCACAATTAAAATATGTTGCGGAATATAAAAATAGGAATTGAGAAATATGTACACACACACACAAAAATTTGACACCATTATTTTTGGACAAGTGTCCATGGAAAAACCCCGAAGGGAAAACTAGTGTATCAGATGAGGGTTTTATTATTATTTAGCAATTCAAAAGTACAATGATATGTTTGCCTTTTTGGCAAAACTCCAACAATTTCTACTTTCAAAATAATTTGGAGACACCTTGTCGCCTTCTGTAATCGATTCGGTCCTCTCTCCCAGTGATTCACACTTCTTGGCTATTCGCAGTGCCTTGCTAGAAATGTATACAACTGCCTCCAGAAATTTGTACAACCATGGAATCACCTTCTTGCAAGTTGTCCTGCCTCCCTCCGCCTCTTAAACCCACTCGCTCTGCCTCTGAGATATTGATCCAACCACTGGCAACTGAAATGTGGATCCTCTGGCAATTCACACTAGGAAATTCGGCTACTGGCACTAGCTGTAGCAACCTCCTCTACAGATGAATTTGGCCTCCTCTTCTTGTCTCCCGGATGTTAATTTTTCTTAGGGTTGTATTGTTCTTTGCTTTTGACAATTGCATTACATCTTATACACATAGAATTCACCCCATAGTATTATAACATCATAACAACAATAACAATTGTATAGAAAGAAAAATAACATCAATACACATGCACAACAAGGGAAGAAAAACATGCACACATAAAGACACCAGGATTTGTTGGAGACCGGGGCAAAACCCAGAATTCAATTCTTCTTCTTCTATTAAATATTCATCAATTGTTTAGTTGAGATACAAAGTGCAATGAGATACATCAACAAGCCTCCTATGGCCAACCCGAGTCAGTTCACAACTATGTTTGTGAAATGACATTTGATAATCCAAGAAAGCTTCTTCGCAAAAAACAAAATCATCATCAAACATTATCTTTTTTGTTGGGCTATATCAAGTAGATCATCTTGTCAAGGAGATGAGGAGATGAGCCATCCATCACTTTTGTATCAAAGTCATATTCATATTCATATTCAATGTACATCAAATGCCATAGATGAAGCCTTATTTTACCATGTCACTTATATAAACATTAAGGGAATCTATGAATAGCATATGCGTACCATGTCTACCATGCCATATATATCCTAGGTCATATATATCATAAGAGTGTCTGCCTTGACATATAAATTATATTTGCCATTGCACATACAACCATACCATACATACCCTGCCTGCCATGAAGAGCCTAGCCATACCATACATATCCTGTCTACCATGAAGAGCCATATGAGACTGTGTGATGCCTAAACCATGAAACAGTGAGTGCAATGCCACTGTCATATAATATATATAAATAATTGTGTGATGCCAAGATTGAATTATGATGCCATCCCAAGATTACAATGCGGTGCCAGGATTGTGAACTAATGCCACACATAATACTGAGCCAAGATCATACGTAGCGTAGCACGAGTCAAGACCATACATAGCGTAGCACTAAGTCGAGACCATACATAGAACTGAGACATACATAAAACTGAGCCAAGACTTTACGACAAGGTTAGTGGGACAATGTGAATCCTCTGCAACTATGTATCAATCCTTTACAATCTTCTGCGTTAAGCCATAGCAGCGATGATGATGCCATTATTGTTATGGGAGAGATCAAGAACAAGAGCGAGATCGCTGCTATAGATGCGATGCGGGAGAGGTTTCCTTTTCGATGAAAATTTCCTTTCTTTTCTTAGAATCTAAGCTAGCGTTTAATGTCTTTAAGATGCATGATGCTACTTTTGCCTTCAAGGTACTGTTCTTTTTTGGAGACAATGTAGGGCCCCAAGGAAAGGGAAGGGATACCTCTCTCCCCTCTTTCCTCCTTAAGCTTATAAGACCCATGAGTCTTATTTCACATTTACTAAAGGGAGTGGGTTCCCTTAATCATTTTATTTATTTTCCTAAGTTTAGTTGAGTTTGAGGAGATTTTAAGTTGTAAATTCAAATTGTGGAGAATATGTCGTGAATGAAGAGATTTTAGAGATAGTTGAGTAATCCTAGGAAGAGTGAGGATTTGAGGGATTTACAAGCTTTAATTAGGATTTGTTTGAGAAAAGAATGGAGCTGAAGAGATACTTTCGGAGAAAGTGAGAGATTGTTGGATCTGAACTAAATTGGTTCATGAATCCGTATTTGTATAAATTGTGATCTTTTGAATATGTAAAGGTTAGAGAGGAAAAGGAGAGAGAGTTAGAGGTTAGACAGAGTTGTGAGATAGGGTGTTAGAGTAAGCAGAGTGTTACAGCGTGTTGGAGTTGATCAGAACATGAGATGTTCTATATATTATGTAAATACTGTTATTAATGGAAAGAGTTGTGTGCAAAACTTGTTTCTACGTGTTTTTATTATGTGAGTTGATTCTTTAAATGTAGGCTGAATCCACTGTTAAATACTAGTTTTGTTGATCGCAATTGAACACAGACAGAGATCGAATGAACTGGTGAATCATCATTGATCACAGGTTGGATTAATGACGATTTGTTTATGAGAAGACCGACGATGTTCGCTGATGAAAGCGCACCCACCTTAACACAAGAAAACGGTCCCGAGACATCATAAGACCGAGTTGATTGATAAATTTGTGAAGAAAACCAGAAGTAGTTAGAACCGTCCTATCAAGTAGATCCATTAGATTTACGGTCATCGTGTGCCAAAATGCGCGGGTGTTAAACCAAATGGAAAGGCGGTTTATGTAGGTAGAAGCGGTTTCTTGCGTGCCTTCAATACCATAAGCGGTATTTGAAAAATGGACGCGATATTTTATTAAACTGGGTTAACAGCCCAGTCAATCGTGACCATCCGTCCAAAGGAGGCAGATCCGACAGATATTGTGCGGAAAAGTGAACGGAGTTTAATATAAATTCCGGACCCGATGAGTTATCAACTGTAGTTTAATCAAGTTGAGCTCCGGAGCGATCGGAGCCGTTTGCTGTGAAGGGCGCGATCCGACGGTGATTGCGTGGGTAAGGTGCACGTGGGTTAATTCAAGAATCGGACCTGATAGGGTTATGAGTTGTGGTTTTATCTTTTGGGTTCCGTGTAAAATTTGGGGTTCCGCCATATTTCAGTGATTGAAGGGATTCGGCTATTTTGGCCGAAGAATGAAAATTGAAGGTTAAAACGGGTTTTATATTGTCTTGAGTTCCGATAAAGCGATCGGGGTTTGTTAAGTCAGGTTAAACAAGGATTTAATTAGTTTTAAGTCTGGAATTATGTAAAGGGTGTAGTTTCACTCTATGAAAGAAGGATACGTGGGCCATAACTCATAGGTCCTTGAGAGGACTTTGAAATGATACAGTTTGGCTGCATCATTTAATGTCCCTGGTAATGTTCATTTGGTCCCACATGTCTCTTGAATTTTTCTGCATTAAACAAAATACAGGGTAATTATATAGTTTTAACTTTTTGATTTTCTCTTTCATTATCAATTTCAAATACGCGTAAGAAAATTCATTACAATCTCTATGCATTGTATGTTGTTTGAGTAACAAAGGTTTAATTATTATGCTAAAAGGATCAACAGTGTTTATAACTTTTTACTAATCTATAATATGTTATTCTACAGATTATTGAAAATTTTGGCAATGGTTTGGGCAGGAAGCCAGGTTACTAAATCCTTTCGAGCTGGAGGGTAGGCTTTTTTAATGAATCATGTTTTCCATGAAGATCTATTTCTATTTTTTCTCGATATGATATCAAAAATTTCTTCTATTTTTTTTTGGCATGCTTTATATCGTGGGTGATTTTTGCTATGAATTAGAATGCTCTAATGCCATACGTATCACTAATAAAATATATACTATTGAGATATGCTACACTAAATAAATTGGGTTTATAGACACGGATATTGTTGGTGCATGCAGGGCTCTTGCACTAGCTCCTTCTGTTGATAAAGGTTTATCTTGGGTTACTATACAGTTTAGATTCAAGTCTAGAGGAATGGTAATCAAAATATCTTCGTCGCAAAATGAGTAGCTATTTAATGCCCTTAATATTTATATTTTCCTTTTGTTTTAATTACAATGTTTTAATTTCTGATATTGTAGAAACACCTAATTTTGTTGTGTTTTGTGGTAATCAGGCTTTTGGGGCAATTGTTGTCACTTGTGTGGCATTGTCTCTATCATTAGTCATTGGTGTTATGTTGATATGGGCTTAAATATCTTGTCCATATCTCATTGTTATGTTGATATGTGCATAAATATCTTGACCATATTACAAAGCCTTTGGTAATTTGTATTTAGTTGCCTTTGGTAATTTGTATTTAGTTTTTCATGATTTTCTTCTTCCTTGAAAATCTTATATTCAACCATGGCCAGCCAATTCATTATGCCATGAAAGCAAAAGTATAATGTACAGGTGTATATTATAGGCATCTTTAATTCATAAAGAAAAATTACGTAATTATCCAGGCATTGTATAATCAGAATGCACCTTCAATATTGTTGATCTTCTGTGTTCTTATCTTTATTTTAGATAATTTATTTTTCCCGGGCATTCAGATGCTTGCTCTCTTCTGCGTTCTTATCTTTATTTTAGATAATTTATTTTTCCTGGGCATTCAGATGCTTGCTCTTTTCTCAAATATACATCTTATATTTATAGAAAAATATTTACAATCAGAAATGCAAAAGATAGAAGGGTATATGCCAATGTTGCAAACATTGTGTCAGTGAATATATTGTTGAGTGTCCAGAAAGAATTGTATTGGAAAGATTAGGGAAAATATCATCAAACATTAAAAAAATATAAAAATATTCAATATTTTTCAAAATTTTAAACATCTAAATGAACTCCCTATTGTTGAGTGTCCAGAAAGAATTGTATTTGAAAGATTATGGAAAATATCATCACAACATTAAAAAAATATAAAAATATTCATTTTTTTCCAAATTTTTAAACATCTCTAACCATTTTATGGGTAAAAGTAAGTGTATATTCCATTTGTTCTCAATTCCCCGTTTTCCCTTTTCCATTCGAGCAACAAAAATCCAAACATCTGTTGACTCAACTGATATTTTCCAATTTTTTGCTAATATATTTAAAATTTGTAAAAAAAATCATTAAAAAAAAACTTAACAATTCCCCGTTTTCCCTTTTCCATTCGAGCAACAAAAATCCAAACATCTGTTGACTCAACTGATATTTTCCAATTTTTTGCTAATATATTTAAAATTTGTAAAAAAAATCATTAAAAAAAAACATATGTTTTTTTTTCAACTGATAATATCATCAAACTCAGAGAATCATGATATATTATAATGTTGGTGATATATTGCCCATCTCAATTCCCTGTTTTCCCTTTTCCATTCGAGCAACAAAAATCCAAACATCTGTTGACTCAACTGATATTTTCCAATTTTTTGTTAATATATTTAAAATTTGTAAAAAAAATCATTAAAAAAAAACATATGTTTTTTTTTCAACTGATAATATCATCAAACGCAGAGAATCATGATATATTATAATGTTGGTGATATATTGCCCATCTCAATTCCCTGTTTTCCCTTTTCCATTCGAGCAACAAAAATCCAAACATCTGTTGACTCAACTGATATTTTCCAATTTTTTGCTAATATATTTAAAATTTGTAAAAAAAATCATTAAAAAAAACATGTTTTTTTTTCAACTGATAATATCATCAAACTCAGAGAATCATGATATATTATAATGTTGGTGATATATTGCCGATATTTTCAACACTCTATAAGGAATGAAATGAATTTTATAAACTCTTCCTAGAAGCTTCTAAAACCAAAATGAAATCAAAATATTTTGTGGGATCCAAAGATTCCAAAATGAAATCAAAATATTTTGTGGGATCCAAAGATAGGGCAGCCTTGATTAGCATAGCTCCCTTCACCAAAAGCGCATGGCAAACCTCATCTCTCCACATAGTATTGAAGGCTAACAAAGAACCCTTGGGCAAATACAAGCTTGCACCTAAGTTTGCATAGAACAAACAAGATCAAGATCCATAAACAATGCCAAATCCCAAGAACATCGTAAACAAGAGAGTAGCTTTCACTTATGAAAGCAATTTTCCAATGGATTCGACCTTGAAGTAATAGAATATTAATCCTCAAAAGAACTCTTGGTGAACTAGCACTCCCAATAATATGCTTGACAACGTCGAGAAATTGGTAAACTAGACAAAGGCCATCAAAGAGGCCATTCTTAACCAACCTAGCCTTGGATAGAATCCCTTGATAGATCACTAGCCAAGAAAGCACCCACAACTTTTAAGAAAGCCAAAAAGATGAAACATTGTGAAACAAATGAACCCAATGCTCCTCCAAATCCTTAGTTAGCCCATGTGCATTAAGGATTGGAGAGAGAGTATGTCTTTGATGAAGAGCTAATGTGCGTTAAGGATTGGAGAGAGAGTATGTCTTTGATGAAAAGCTAATTACATACATTAGGATTCATACTAAAGAAGGATGACCAAATCTCCAAACCTGTTCCCTCCAAAATGGCTTGGGAATATTGTTATTCATCTTAAATACTTTAGACTTTACAAAAAGGGATCGCAACTCCCTAATTGAGAGATGATCCATGGTGAGAAGACCGTACCCCTAAGGAATGTGAAAATTCGATTACCCGAATCACCACTGCATAAACTGATTAAGTTCCTTCTATTTGTTAATTACTGAACATGTTATTTCCTATTTCCTACAGTAAACACCGAAACTAATGCACTGCAGTCTTCACCAATTAAATTATAAGCGGAAACAAGAAACTGAGCAAGAAAAAAAATACACAACACATTACATTGGACAAAATTCCTCGAAAAAAACCCAATGCGGGAAAACCGGTGCAACAACTGAGGGTTTTATTATTATGCAGTAGTAATTCTGAGTACAATTTGTTGGATGCCCAACTGGCTATTCGATATAGAGAGAAACTGGACAAAACAAAATAGTGAGATGATCTCACCTTGTCACTGGAAGATCTGGCTCTGATCTGGTAGAAGTGAGCCTTTGCGTCCCTTCTCCGTCAGCCTCTGCATAGAACTGTGTCAACCCCACGTAGTCTCTGCGTCACCTCTGCTGGGGACTGCGCTTCTCTTTCTTCTGACCCTCTGGTGGTTGGAAACTTCAACTCTCAGCCTCCTAGTCTCACACCCCGACTCTTGGCTTCTGAAACTCGATTTCCTCGGCAGGAATTCGATCTCCCTCCAGGCTCTCCACTGCTACTGCGTCAACTCTGCGTGGCCTAGTGTCAGCCTCTCTGGACGTCGTTTTTCCCTCTTTGCCTTGTACTCTCTGACCCAAGAAAACTCCCCACTAGATATTATCCCTACCCCTCACTGCAAAAGATCACTTCAAATTCTCTTCCCAGTAACTGTGATGCTTCAAAAATTCGATCTTCTGCTCTCAACTCAATGTCTTCCAAATGCCCCTCAAGCCTTCTCTTATAATCTTTCTGTTGAGAACCAACGGCCCAGATTAGATCCTAATCAATGGCTCAGATCATTTTGGCTTGATCCTCGTTTTTTTTAGAAGTTTCGCCCACAGTTAGATTAATACCCTTTAATTATTTTAATTTCCTAAGTTTAGACTTAAGCACCCATTAAAAATAATTAATTGTTTTAATAAAACTGTCTCTGGGTGGAATTTCCCAAAACGATTTCTGGGTATTGTGGAATGCATGTGTCCAAGTCTCCTTGCAAAATTTGAGGCTTAGAGCACATCTAGTGCTACCAGAAATTAGCACTCCCTCTTAGCAAGGAATGTGCTCTAGTAATGCAACCTGTTGAAGCATCAATCAGACTCTTAACATTTCCCTCTGTGCTGCTGATGTCTGACATCTCTACCCATCAACTAATGCGCAAACACAGCATTTTCGCTGTTGCTAACATTGCCATTGCCAACACTGCAACTCCCTCTCAAATTTTGCATCTTTGTTGTTGTTGGCACTACCACTGCCAACACTGTATCTGCACTGCAAGCTTCTCTAATTGCTGTTGCTACTGCATCAGCAACGGAAAAGCATCCAAAATTACTGAACTTGTGTTCAACATGATGCATTTGTCCCTGGAGTTCTGACTATTGCTAGTCTCTACGTTGACCCCCTGAAGCCTCTGTGTTGCTGCTGACTTTGCATTGTGCCAACTGCACTATTGCCAACTTTGCTCTGCGTTGATCAGTCTCTGGTGCTCTTAGCCACTGCAACTGTCACTCGGATACTCCTCAGCATCAACTGACATTGGTCAATCCTGCTACTTCTGGTTTGGGCTCCCGTAGCAAGGTATTGATCTAAGAGGTGGACTCCTTAAGGATCCTGCCCATCTGTAGTTCTTTTGATCTACAGTTCCATATCACCCCACCTCTAGCGATCATGGCAAACTCTTGCTCCTCGATTTATGCGGATGCAGCTTTTGGATCATGCTTCTCGTCCTTGTCCTTCTTCTTCATAGGAGACTATGTAGCGTAGTGACCAAATTCACCACACCGGAAGCACTTGATCTTCGAAACATCTTTCTTCTTCTTCCACTGCCCCTGCTGCCTGTTAGATGAGAGCGCTGCATTCTCATCCTCCTCCTTGGGCTTCTTCCCACTGTTGATGTTGCCATCAAGTTTACACTTGACCAAGTCCCTCTTCATATTTTCTTGCTGAAGAGCGGCCCACATTCCTTCCCAGTCTGGCAATTTCTCCCTGCCTAGGATATTATAGACAAATACTTGCCACTCTTCTAAAATTGAGTTCAGGTCCAGCCTCACCATCTTGTTAGGCTGAGGTGTTGACCCCACAACTGCCAACTCGTCTCGGGTTTCTTGAAGCTTCGCAAGGAACAGATTAATGTGTTACCCCTTCTGCATCGGTGTGGATCTCATCTTCTGCTCCAAGTACATCTTCCGCTACTCGACAGATCACTGATATAGCGTGGACAAGGCATCCCACATCTCCTTGGCATTCCCTTTGCGTGGGATGTGACATACTACATGATCCTTCACTCCGTCGAGGATCATCCACTTGGCCTTCACCATCTCTCCCTTGTACTTTTTGAGTGGATCTAGATATGCTCGCTGAACTACCACACTGTCGACGTAGATCTTGAGAAAATGTTCATCCAGAAGGCATGACATCCTCGCCTTCCAGATCACATACTTGGATGCACCATCCAACTTATCCTGATCTCTCCACCCACTGGTTGCCATCTCTGCCAATCGAAAAAGTTGAATGACCTCTTCTGTCCTCCGCGTTGCTGCTGGGCTAGCCTACGCACTTGATTCGAATTTAAACAGGAAAGCAACAAATTACATATATAATCATACATACAAAGATGCAACATAAATAACGCTTCACTTCATTACTGTAAAATAATGAAATATGCTTACAAATAGAAATGGAAATAAACTAGCTAGGGCGATGGTAGCTTATCTCTGAGAAGAGATGTGGCGGCTACATGCCTCTGAACTGTCTTACAATGAGGATCGAAGGCCTATTTATTGTTGAGAAACAATGGAAAACCCTAAACATCTGAAAACCTAACCCTAGGAGATGAAGCGCCAAACTGTTGGTCCCGTTTTGGGTAAATTGGTACATCAACTTCCCGGGGTAGTAACTTTGGCATACGATCCCCGTTTGACACGCACAATACCTCGTTAGAAATATCTATCCAAGGACTACAACTTTGGGAAGAGCAACACCAATCCATGGACCCATGTTACTCCCAGTTTTCCCAAAAAATGTCGTTTATGGCCTCAAAATGGCTCCAGAAGTTCAGGTTCCAAAAAACTGCTAAAAATAGTAAATTGTGCTACAATTAAGGAAACTGAAAAACTGACAGAAACAATGTGGGGGTCCAAGTGGAATTGGCGGGTGGCAATTGTAGAAATTTCCACTGTAGATCAACAAATTATGCAATATACTAAAGCAAAATACAAGATCTACTTCTACAACAAACTTTGCGGAAGCTTAATCGAATTGAGCAAGATCAATGAGAACACATATAACTGAGAATGAGAAATCAATCACACATAACACAAAAGAAATAACCTGGGGAAAGCCTCAGCCTAAAACCCCAATCTCTATATTATCATACAAGTGGAAATATGTTCGAGTTACAAAAAGAATCAACTCACAAGCTATCTTGCTCTCTCTGCAATCAAACAATACAGCTCACAGACTGAGTAGACACAAGATATGCCTTCCCTCAGCCCTCCAAGCCTCCTATTTCCTTGCGCAATTTTTCTTGGGGTCCAGTGATGCCACGTGTGAATTGGGCTCATCACACTCACTACACTGAAGAAGTAATTGCGCAATCTCCAAGGAAAGAATTCCTTTTTCATGCAAGAGATATTCACAATGGAATATTCCTGCAACTGATAGTACACTGTCCCTCCATCTGATCTCAACTGGGTCTCTGTCTGAACTGACATGCTTGAGTTATTTATGAGAGAATATTCAGTTATCTGAAGTGCAGTAGTTACATGCGTGCATGCATTAACTAACTAAACTCACAATTAATTCAACAAACAGTTTGAATTAATTTAACTGGACTTGACTCAGTTCACTGAGCCAACTAATTACAACTCATCTTTATCTCTTTAACTGATGGATAAATTCCTCAATCAATAGAGAAACTGTTGCGTGTCCCCACAGAGACTTCATATTCGATTTTCTACAACTAATTAACTCATGGTGAATTAATTAATTATTTTACAAATAGCTACTAAGATCAAATTCGAATTTTTACTTCTCTATTTTAGTTCAGGGACTAACTAAAATAGGAAGGTATCCCGAAATGCTATTTATAGTAGTACTAAATTTAGCACTTCTATATTTAGCATTTCTTGTTGTTATTTTCAACACTCCCTCTCAACAAGAAATGGATTATCAGTGACCCCAATCCTGTCTTTGTGGAACTCGAACTTGCATTTTTACAATGCCTTTGTCAAAATATCTGCATCCTGTTCCTCGGTTGAAACATACAACAACAACATGATCCTCTTAACCACACAGTCTCGAAGATGGTGATACCGGATATCTATGTGCTTGGACCTATTATGAAAAACTGGATTCTCAGAGAGTTTGATACAACTCTAATTATCGCAGTAGATCATGGTTGGATCCATCCTCTGACCAAACAATCCCACTAGAATCTTTTGCATCCAAATGGCCTCACATGCAGCCTGACTAGCAGCCATGTATTCAGCGTCTGCTGAGCTAAGTGCAACTGATCGCTGTTTCTTGCTGTACCAGGAAACTGCAGCTGAACCAAGGTTGAAGATTCCTCCAGAAGTGCTCTTTCGGTCTCATGGACTCCCTGCCCAATCCGCATATGTGAAGCCCTGAAGCTTCACTCCCTCTGTCTGTATGTACCACAATCCGAACTGAGATGTGCACATGCTTCGCTGCCTTCCAAAACAGCTTGGTAGGCTGAACCATAGCTTGACTCAGCTGGTGCACCGCAAAGCATAAGTTGGGTCATGTGTTCACCAGATACATAAGTGAACCCACTAGCTGCCGATAAACAGTGGCAGCTACTACCTCACCTGAAGTAGCATCCTCCTTCCTCCTATTCCCAGCTAGAGGAGTATGCATGGGCTTGCGCTTCTCCATGTGAAAGTGCCTGAGTATCTCATTGGCATACTTGCCTTGAGACACAAATACTTCACCATCTTTCTGCCACACCTCCATGCCTAGAAAGTAGTGCATAATACCCATGTCTTTCATTTCGAATTCTCTTGCAAGGTCCTCCTTGCAAGACTGTATCAGTTGATCATCACCTGTCAAAATAAGATCATCGACATAAAGAACAATGATCAATGGTTTACCTTCTACCATGATGTGGTAAAAGTTCGCATCTGCTTCACTCTTAGTGAAGCCCAACCCGGTGAAATAGCTTTTGATTCTGGTGTACCATGCACGGGGTGCTTGCTTTAGCCCATACAAAGCCCTCTTGAGTCTGCACACATGCGACTCACGATTAAAGGTCTCGAAACCTTTTGGCTGCTCAATGTACACCTCCTCCTCAATCTTCCCATTGAGGAATGTTGTCTTCACGTCCATCTTGTGGATCTTCCACCCCATCTGAGTTGAAAGTGCCAACATCGATCTAATCGATGAGTACCTTGCTACGGGAGCAAAAGTCTCATCGTAGTCGATCCTCTCGACCTGTGAGAAACCACAGGAAACAAACCTTGCCTTATGTTTCTCAACACTGCCATCAGCTATCTGCTTTACCTTGTAAAGCCATCTGGGACTCACCATTGACTTGCCCTGAGGTCTTGGGACAACATCCCACACACTGTTCCAAATGATAGAAACATACTCCTCTACCATTGCATCAACGCAGACTGGTTGTTGCATTGCGTCCTCGAATGAAGAAGGTTCAGTATCTACACACTCTCCACCCAGAGCCATGTACCTAGTGTACCGTTTGGGTGACCTCCTCTGTTTGTGCTGAGAAGATGGTTGTCCCACATTCTCCCGCGCATCCAGCATCAACCTGTCAGCTTCCCTTGAGCGTTCTGCCCATCTCTAGAAGTCTAAGCATGAGTGGATGTCTCCACTCCTGGATCCTCTACATGCAGTGGTTCCGCATCAATATGAGACTCCTCCTCCTTAGGAACTGAAAGTTCCTCTGCATGCAACTTGAGCTCCCTCTCAAGTGATAATCGCATGGTTTTCTGCTCGTCGAACTTCAGATCCCTGTGTACCACTGTCCTCTGATTAGTAGGCAGGTACACCCAATAGTTGTGGGGTGTATCCGTGTACCCCACAAATATTCCCAACTTGGCTGTTGGATCCAGCTTCTTCCAGGCATCTTTGGTCACATGACAGTAAACTGATGATTCAAAGATTCGGAAGTGACTCACAACTGGTCCCTTCCTGGAAAAGGACTCCATAGGTGTCTTCATTCCCAGTATACGGTGCAGGATTCTGTTCTACAAGTATACTGCTGTATTGCATGTTTCAGCCCACAAATGTAGTGGTAGGCTTTGGTCATGCAACATCACTCGAGCTGCTCCCACAATCAATCTATTCTTCCTTTGATCACCTTTGTTTTGATACCATGTAGAAATTCCCATTGTAAATCAACAAATTATGCAATATACTAAAGCAAATTATAAGATCTACTTCTACGACAAACTTTGTGGAAGCTTAATCGAATTGAGCAAGACCAATGAGAACACATATAACTGAGAATGAGAAATCAATCACACATAACACAGAAGAAATAACCCGGGGAAAGCCTCAGCCTAAAACCCCAATCTCTGTATTATCATACAAGTGGAAATATGTTCGAGTTACAAAAAGAATCAGCTCACAAGCTATCCTGCTCTCTCTGCAATCAAACAATACAACTCACAGACTGAGTAGACAAAAGATATGCCTTCCCTCAGCCCTCCAAGCCTCCTATTTCCTTGCACAGTTTTTCTTGGGGTCCAGTGATGCCACATGTGTGAATTGGCCTCATCACACTCACTAAACTGAAGAAGTAACTGAACAATATCCAAGGAAAGAATTCCTTTTGCATGTAAGAGATATTCACAATGGAATATTCCTGCAATTGATAGTAAACTGTCCCTCCATATGATCTCAACTGGGTCTCTGTCTGCACTGACATGCATGAGTTATTTATGAGAGAATATTCAGTTATTTGAAATGCAGCAGTTACATGTATGCATGCATTAACTAACTGAACTCACAATTAATTCAACAAATTGTTTGAATTAATCTAACTGGACTTGACTAAGTTAACTGAGCCAACTAATTACAACTCATCTTTATCTCTTTAACTGATGGATAAATTCTTCAATCAATGGAGAAACTGTTGCATGTCCCCACATAGACTTCATGTTTGATTTTCTACAACTAATTAACTCATGGTGAATTAATTAATTATTTTACAAACAGCTGCTAAGATCAAATTCGAATTTTTTACTTCTCTATTTTAGTTCAGGGACTAACTAAAATAGGAAGGTATCCCGAAATTATAATTATAGCAGTACTAAATTTAGCATTTCTTGTTGCTATTTTCAATAGCCACCAATATCCACTTGGATCAACACTCCCTGATGGAGTCAGTAAATATGCTGCCCCTTGCTTCTGCTGAGCAAATGAGAATTCGAATTCCCTAGCTAGGAATTCTTTGAGGAAGAAATCCCCTCAAGCGTCTCTCTTCATCCTTCTGATGTTTTTCTGCCCAACAATTGCTACACACCTAAAAACTGCCTCTTCGCTAAAGCTGCTGCGTTGCTCCCTCTAACACTGGAAAAATTCGATTTGGAAGTCTTACCTCTTTGTCGACTCACTTAGAGAGAGGCCTTTCTCGAAAATCTTCTCTCCTGGCCTGGACTACGCAATCCTTATAGGGATTCGATTTGCTGCTTATGCAGCACTTCGAATTCCCTTCTTCTCTTCAGCACTGGGCTCTTCCGTCTCTGCTCTCTTTCTTCACCTGTAGCTCTGATATCATGTGAAAATTGTATTACCCGAATCGCCACTGCAACAACTGATTAAGTTCCTTCTATTTTAATTATTGAACAAATTATTTACTATTTCCTATAGTAAACACCGAAAATAATACATGGCAGTCTTCACCAATTAAATTATAAGAGGAAATAAGAAATTGAGCAAGAAAGAAATACACAATACATTACACCATTGTTTTTGGACAAAAGTCCCCAAAAAAACCCAATGCGGGAAAATTGGTGCAACAGTTGAGGGTTTTATTATTATGCAGTAGAAATTCTAAGTACAATTTGTTGGATGCCCAACTAGCTATTTGATATAGAGAGAAACTAGACAAAACGAAATAGTGAGATGATCTCACCCTATCACTTGAAGATCCAACTTTGATCTCTTGCTTCACCTGCAACTCTGATACCATATGAAAATTCGATTACCTGAATCACCACTGCAACAACTAATTAAGTTGTTTCTATTTGTTAATTACTGAACAAATTATTTATTGTTTCCTACATTAAACACTGAAACTAATACACTGCAGTATTCACCAATTAAATTATAAGTGGAAACAAGAAACAAAGCAAGAAAGAAATATACAACACATTACACCATTGTTTTTGGACAAAAGTCCCTGAAAAAACCCAATGCGGGAAAACCAGTGTACTAATTCTGATTACAATTCGTTGGATGCCCAACTGGCTATCCGATATAGAGATAAACTGGACAAAACGAAATATTGAGATGATCTCACCTTATCATTGGAAGATTCGGCTCTGATTGGCTAGAAGTGAGCCTTCGCATCCCTTCTGTGTCAGCCTCTGCGCAGAATTGCGTCAAACCCACACAGTCTTTGCGTCACCTCTGCTGGGGACTACATTGCTCTTCCTTATGACCCTCTGTTGGCTAGAAACTTCAGCTCTCAGCCTCCCGGTCCCACACCCTGACTCTTGGCTTTTGAAACTCAATTTCCTCAGCAAGAATTCGATCTCCCTTTAGGCCCTGCGCTGGCACTGCGTTAGCTCTGCGTGGCCTAGCGTCAACCTCTCTGGACGTCGTTTTGCCCTCTCTGCCTTGTACTCTCTGGCCCAGGAAAACTTCCCACCAGATACTATCCCTTCCCCTCACTGCAAAATATCACTTCAAATTCTCTTCCCGACAACTGTTATGTTTCAAAAATTCGATCTTCTGATCTCAACTCGATATGTCTTCCAAATGCCCCTCAAGCCTCCTCTTATAATATTTCTGTTGAGAACCAATGACCCATATTAGATCCTAATCAATGGCTAAGATAATTTGGCTTGATTCTCATCTTCTTCTAGAAGTTTCACCCACAGTTAGATTAATACCCTTTAATTAATTTAATTTCCTAAGTTTAGAATTAGGCACCCATTAAAAATAATTAATTATTTTAATAAAACTGTCTCTGGGTTGAATTTCCCAAAACAATTTCTAGGTATTGTGGAATGCATGCGTCCAAGCCACCCTGTGTATTTTGAGGCCTAGAGCACATCCTATGCTACCAGAAATCAACAAGGAAGAGGGTGCAACTCCACCTCATAGTGAGTACCGGGGTCCCACAAATCTCTTCAAAAGAAACTGCCCTTCTTGCTCAATTTGCATACTTGGAAGCAAGACACCTCCACACCACAATCACTCTATTCCATGCGGCTCCAAATCGGCCCATAAGCTAGATCCCACCTTGCCCAACTCCCTTGCCATGCCATTAGCGTATACTTGCAACAAGTCTCCAAATTAACCAAATGCTCTTAAAGATGAGTAAACTCGTCACTTGGAATAAATTTGGAGTAGAGATAATGTGACATAAGCCAAATATCCCATTAAATCTACCCAAATGTTGAGTTGAAAGCATTTGATCCCTAAGAAAACCTTGTTAGGGCATAGAATCCTCAAGGAAATGAACATTCCACTAAATTGAAAGTATACTGCATTGAGGAACCACATCAATCAAACCATGCATATCTTGAACTTTAGTAGGGTCCTTAGTTAAAGAACCATTAGAGTTGCAAAGACCAACCACCTTGTCAACAACCACCTTTTGATTAAGGAAGATAAACTAGAACTTGGACCCCTCATCACCCTCCCACATCTATTTAAGGTGCGGGTGACCCTAAACACCCCTAGTCATGTGCTCCTCACCTCATCACATCACAATGTCCATCTTCATAGACTCCTCTCTAGGAGTTGCACTATAAATGTCTTCTTCAAGGAAAATGCAAACCTCCATTAGTCTTTGTTGAGTCAACCTCAAATCCTTCCTTTGCTTTTGTGCCATCATCCCACCCAAACTTCTCATGAACTTAGAAATATGACACACAACAACCAAAGGCCAAGGGGATATGTACCAAACCCTGCAAACAAGGGTTTAAAAATCCATTGACTCTTGTCGTGACACATTTAATGTAAACATTGAAGAAGGTGATGAGTTAGCTAAATGGCCCAAGGAAACTAGAGTTTGAATTAGAAGATGATTCAAATTGGCCACATTCATCAAAACTTCCACAAGATGAAGCTTGCCTAGAAATTTTCTCTCTCTTTAAGGACCATAAAACAATCCTAATAAATTTGAACCTTTTCTTGCAACTATAATTGGTCCAAGTGTTCCAACATGTTGATGTTAATAACTCATATAGGTTCTTCTGCATAGCCTTAGTGTCAAGTAGGAAGAAGATGTCATATTACCTCTTTATGTTATTGGTCATGAGGAGTAAGCGAATTTTATGATCTATTTCCTAAGTTTACTTTAAGAAAAGTACATTAATTAATTTATTAATTAATGTTGACTATTGACCTAAGTTCTAGTGATAAATAATTTAATTATTTAAGTGGTCTAGATCTAATATCAATTGTTGATTTTAAGTGAGGCTTCAGTTCTAATCTTTTCCAACCATTACTTAGGAGATCTAGGGGTTAAGATCTAGCTCAATGGAATTATAAAAGAACCTTAAGAGAGAGGTGAAGACACATCATTGATTGGGAGAGATTTTTTTCAAGTGGGTGAGAGACTCAAGATTGAAGAGAAGTGAAAAGTGTGCAATTGCAGGAATTTTGGAGCACAAGTTTGTAGGTTAAGCGCATAAGAGGAGGGCCAAGACTTGTTTGTGAAGTAGGTCGAGGGTGTGTTTTGTGGAGGTTAAAACTTGATAGGCCTATTTCTAGGATGCAAGCCATGATTTTAGTGAGTTTGTGAGGTTTTATGCTAGAATTGGGAGGACGCTGGATTTCTACAAGTGGGATGAAATTATGAAAAATAGCTAGAGCATTTGTACATTAAATCTTTGAGGGGGTCAAGTTGTCAGGCTCCATTGTTGTTTTTTCTATGTATTCTCTGTGGGTCGATTTCCTTGTTAACAAAGGCTCTAATTTTCCCAAGTAGTAGGAAGTGAGAATTTGTTGGGCATGATTTTCTGTTGTGTTTTGTGACTGATTTTCCATTGCAAATTTTATTTAAAATTAAAATTTCAATGTATTTATTTTCACCAGTTTTCAAAAAATATTTTACTGGGTGAACCATTTTCTGGGTATAAAATAATTACTAGGAAAATTAAATTATATATGGTATTAAAAATTAATACAACCACCATAGTCAAGCCCCTTTTGTTTCCAATTGAGACCAAAACGCTGAAGAGAGTCCTTATACTTACACCAACATTGTTTCTCCAAGTCATTGATCCTAAAGCCCTTGTCATCACAATTGTCACCATCCCACTTCACCATGTTAAAATCCCCAACAACAATCCCATCTATGGCTAGGAGTAGGAAGGCCATCTAATCCCAAAGGTTGTTGATTTTTCCAGTAAAATAGATGCAAGTACTTATTTTTAAAACTTGATAATTACTTCTAATGATGTAGATGATTATTTGTTCTTTTAACATATCATTAAGAAATTATACATTCAAAAATTCAACCATAGAAAGCACTAGAGCAATAAATATCACAATGCATAAAGAGATAAGAAGATTTGACCTTGGCAAAACCCACAATGGGGGGAAAACCTAACCAACCCTTACGTTAGAAAATCAATGCAACAAGAGATACATCAACGTCAACAAACCAGCGAGATGACCAACCATAAAGGACCAAGTCAACCCTCCACAATATATATCTGCAACAAGGTCTCCAAGAGAACAAAAAAACATATAGGAAATCTATCTAACAATTCGCACTGTACCACAGAGATATGCCACATAAACAAGGTTTCTAGAAGGTTGAGATTCAACCTTTGTCTCAACCTCATAAATTGGGATGTCTCCATAGAACTTATGCCTCAAAATTTCGCACTCTTTCGTAGGAAATTCACACTATCATAGAGAGATACACCTCATAAACTTGTACAAAATTCGACCACTTGGTTTGCTAGAGCGAGCAAGTATTTCCTTTTGATCTTCGTCCTTGAACTCCCTTGTCTACTTCATACAAGAACATATATATATTGATGATATGAGGTCTTCCTTTTGAGGAGAGCGAATAGGCTTAATTTATAGTCTTTCATCCATGCAAAAGGGTGTGTCTCATGGGCAGACCAACTGGTCGCTTGGAGGGTCAACTTGGCCACTTGTGGTGAAAAATACAAAAATTCAATTTTTTATTTTTCCCACTTTAAGTCAAATAAGTTTTTTTTTTCTTTTTTTCTGGCCAGCATGAAGAACATGCTTCATATAATTTTTTCTTTTACAAAAGTGTTCATTACATCATTACAAGTAAAAAAGATACATTATGAAAACTGACCATAGCTACAAAATTTAACACTCCCTCTTACCTAGGGAGGTATTCATAATGACTATCTAGATGTTCTCTGTATACATGATCTCTTTAAGGAAAGGTTCAACTCATCGATAACATCATCATCTAGCTCAACACCGTTAAACTATATCAACATCATCAATAAGTACCACATCCCAGGTTAGCTCTCCTAACCAATGATACTCACTCAACTAGTCACCATGATCGGGTTGGCACCTCACCTCATGACACTCTTACTAGTTCAGGGTTTCCATCACCCATGGTCAAACCCTAGGGAAATCTATGTCCCAAATCCAAAGGCCTCACTCTAGGCCATGATGTTGAAGAGGTAATCACTTCATGAGTGTCCGGGCCTCAGGTACCATTCTCTCTAGAATGTTTGTCCCTCATACTACCTCATCAACGGTCTGGGCTATGCTCTTGTTGTCACCAACAATCTGAGCCATCTCCTTATTGATGTCACATCAGTGGCCCTTCTCACTGATAGATGGATTAAGAAAATATCAACATTAAGATAAGCATCATCATCAATATCAAAATCACTAGCATCAACATAATCATGGTTCACCATCAAACAACTATAGACATAGTCTAGGTGAAGCACTAGAGGCCTCATCAATGATAAACAAGCTCACTCTATAAAGAGATTCAAGCATGATGCTGGGAGGATCCTACTCACTCTATAAAGAGATCCAAGCAGCCTCTAGTAATATTCAGAAACCAAGCTCTAATTGACACAGGGAGAATATCATCTGTCGGACCATTCTTCAAACCAAGGTCAAAGTGACACAAGGAGAATGTCTTCTATCAGACCATTCGCCAACCAAGGTTAAAGTGACATAGGAAGAATGTCAGTCTCCCAAACTATTCTTCAACCAAGCTCTATGTACTTGACATAGGGATAACCTCCTTAATCAGGTCAAAGTACATTACACAAGAAGAATGTCAGTCCATGATGCTATCTAATATGTCAAACCACTCTCCAACCAAGGTCATAATGACACAAGGAGGATATCAGACCATTATCCAACTAAGGTCGTGAAAACACAGGGGGAATGTCCATTCATAATGGTGTCTCATCAACTCTCCCTCTCAATAAGAGAGGTGTTATCCATAAGTCCAAGCTTGTCATAAAAGTAGACAAACTTCCCTCTAGAAAGAGGCTTTGTAAGAATATCAACATTTTTCTCATCAGTGGATATTTATTGAAGCTTCACATCTCCCTTCAACACCATGTATCGAATGAAGTGACAAGTATTTTGACCTGTCATAATGGTTACCACTAGTGCCTGATAAAAAATAATCTAGCAAGTAGCCTCAGAAGTCATACTACTTCTCAACTTGCCAATCCAACTATAATATATTTGGCATTTGCCATACTAACTGCAATAGATGATTTCTTCATGCTTATCCAAGAAAATTATAACAAAGCCCAAACTAAAGCAACACATTCTTTCTTCCTTCGAGACTCTTTTCCCAAACTAAGTTTGCAGTTTTACCAGTTGTACCATGCTGGTAACACATGTTGAGCAACACATCTTGGCTCAACCATAAATTGTTATGTTCCCTTAACTAGATCACAAATGCTTTCAAACTAGGTGCTCCCTCTTAGACTGAGACATGTCCTTTTGTGGTAGTTCATGCTGCTCCCTTTGCCATTTTTGCCTTTCAGTGTATCAACTATCAAATCCATCATCTCGAACTCAGGGGTCATCTCCCTTTGAAGTCTTCAATATATTTTTTACTCACAACCTTGATGTAGCTCTTATGTAGAATTCTTCCTCCTCAATTATTGAGGAAAACAGTCTTTGCATCAACCTAGTGCAATCTTAAAAAACAATGATAATAGAAATGTACCTCACATTAGGGGAAAATGTTTTGTCATGATCCTCTCCCTCTTACTATGAGAACCTTTTATTTGTAGATGCCATGATCAAAGCATACTTCAAGCTTGCTGATCTAATCACTCCTGAGTTCAAATCTAATCTGGTACAATAAGTTATGATTCTGGGAAAGTCCTCTTGCTTTGTTTCGTTCTTGGACTTCTTCCATTTTCTTATCAAAGTTGTGGCAAGCTTTACTATGTACCTGCAATCCTCACTAGGAGGCCATGGAAAAACAATTACAACCAAATAACTCAATGACAAAACACTAACTAAAATGACAACAATAATCAAACAAGGGAGATATAGGATACTTATCTTTCATATATATATATATATATATATATATATATATATATATATATATATATATCTAATCTCCCTCTTGATCTAATCCTTCTTGCAAATGACGTAATTCCTTCCTTTTATGAGCTAGGGTTACATATTTCAATGAAAATATTGAACTAGGACTAATTCTAGGGTTTTATCCACAAACCCTAGAGCTTTCTTATCAATAATTTTTAAATTTATAGGGTTTAATGCATAGTTCTAAGATGGGATCTATATGAATTCTAATGTGAGGGACCCCTTCAAATCCCTCTTGCTCCTAGCATGCTTGCAGGAATTATGCTACAATAATTCCTTATCACTAACGACTAAATCTGTTAAAGAATCATTCTTGGATTGCTTTTGATGAGGGTGCTCATCATCATCATCATTTCTATTTCTCTTCTTATTGTTCGATGCTTCAGGGAAATTATTTATATCATGTCCAAATTTGCGACATCCAAAACATTAGACTTTTGACAAGTCTCTCTTTCCCTGTGAATTGGATCTTCTATTTGCATTTTTATTTTGAGCACCAAACTTCTTCTTTCCATCATTCTTCTTCTTGAATCGAGTTACAAATCCTCCTTCTTCCTTTCTATCTCTTGATATTAGCCTTGATTCTTCTTGAGCACAAGAGGCCCATAGTTCTTCAAATGAAGGAGCTTCCTTCTTGCCACTTATGCTTGTTGCAAATGCATCCCATGATCTAGGTAGACCATTGAGTTTTGTATTCACTAGTTCTTGTTCAGAAACAGGGTCTTCAATTGCTTGAATTTGATCTCTTATTTGTGAAATTCTTGTGAAGTATGAAGCCATTGTATCATCATTCATCATCCTTACATCATGAAGCTCATTCTTCAAGCTCATGGCTTGACTAACGTTCTTGATAGTAAATGGATAAATTATGGAATCATACATCTTCCTGGAGGTGTCGAGCTTTGCAGTATAGGGGATTAGATGATCTCTAATGGAGTCCAAAATAAGACTCATGGCGATGATGTCATCCTCTTTGAACTTCTCTTTCCCTACAATATTTGTTGGTTCTACAACCTTCCCTGTCACAATACTTAAAACTTTGTTCTTTGCAAGAATAAGATCAATTCTAACTTTCCATGCTCATAAATTTGAGGCCCTCTCTAGTTTGTTTTCCAATTTCATAGAAGAAGCCATATATCCAACTTGATTATAGATCTTGGGTTTCTTCAACTTGATCTCAAAGTAGGGTTTCGTGGAGAGTGATATTTGAGCTCTCCTTTACCAAGGCTCTGGTACCATGTTGATTTTTCTTGTACAATAGATGCAAGTACTTATTTTTTAAACTTGATAATTAATTCCAATGATGTAGATGATATTTCTTCTTTCAAGATATCATTAAGAAATTATACTTTCAAAAAATGATTCAACCATAGAAAGCGCTAGAGCAATAGAGATCACAACACACAACGAGACAAGAAGCTTTTACCCTGGGAAAACCCACAAAGGGGGGAAAACACATCCAACCCTTTCCTTAGAGAATCAATGCAACAAGAGATACATCAAAGTCAATGAACCAATAAGATGACTAACCATCAAGGACCAAGCCAACCCTCCACAATTTTGTCCACAAAGATCCCTGCAAAAAGGTCTCCAAGAGAGCAGAAAAAGATACAACAAATCTATCTCAGGATTCACACTATACCACAAAAATAAGGTCTCAAGGGCGCTGAGATTCAACCTTTGTCTTAGCCTCATAAATTTTAATGTCACCACATAACTTATGCCTCAGAACTTCATACTCTTCCACAAGAAATTCACACTCTATCACAGAGAGATGCACCTCATAAACTTGTACATAATTCAGCCACTTAGTTTGCTAGAGTGAGCAAGTATTTCCTTTTGATCTTCATCCTTGAACTCCCTTTTCTACTTCATAAAAGAACAAAGATATATTAACAAATTGAGGTTTTCCTTTTGAGGAGAGTGAATGGGCTTAATTTATAGTCTTTCATGCATGCGAAAGGGTGTCTCTCATGGGAAGGCCGACTTGTCTCTTGGAGGGTCGACTTGGTCACTTGTAGTGGAAAATACAAAAATTCAATTTTTCTTTTTGCCCTCTTTAAATCAAATAAATAATTTCTCTCTTGCAAGCATGAAGAACATGCTTCATATAAATTTTTGTTTTACAAATATAATGTTAATTACATCATTACAACTACAAATGATACATTATGAAGATTGACTGTAGCTACACAATTCAACAAAGGTGACCCTGCTCAGAGCTAATATTGCGAGAGTACAAAACAAAAAAATCCTATCACGCAATCCTAAATCAAAAGTGGGACCCAAAAATACATGTCCTTTGGGTCTAACCCTGAAGTATTCACATAATTTTGCAAATAAGAGGAAAGGGTAATCACCACCCCTCCATTCACCCAACAATGCTCGAAGGCCCAAAAAGGGCCATTCCAACATTAATTGATTCGGTTTCAAAGATCATATTGACAAAACCAATGATAGAGCCCTCTGCCTTACTTAGGTAGATCGAGAATAACTATGTTATTTGATTGTGTTTGTGTATGTGAATCACTGGATACAGGGAGGATCACCGAGGAAACAATAGGACATAGTGAAAGGGTGTCTCGTGGCATTGTGCTAGCCCTCAGTGGCCATATTATATTATGTATTTAATTCAAACTTGGTGCTTGAGAAGTGTCATCCTTGTTTCCCAATCGGTGAAGGAGATTGGTCTTCATCCACTATCCCCTGAAGTAACCCTTTGGTGTAATACCCTGAGGGAAGCATTCTTTAGACAACAAATCTAGTTTGGGGTGGCTGGCTACAAGAATTTTGTAGTGTATTTATGCCTATGATTAGGTGGAGAGTGGTAATCCATTCTTTAGTTTCCAACAATTTTAAGAGGAACAAATAAATATATTTCTTCCTTGTATATGAACTATAATGTTGTCCAATACTTCATGTTTGAGTATTACGTTGGATTTGTTGTTCATGCTTGCATTAGTAAGTTGAGAGTTGAGCGTAATGTTTAGTTGGCTTGAATGTTGGTATGTATCTTTTTATGAATATGGATGTTGTGTGAAATCGAAACCTTTCTTTTATGTTAATTATGACCTTTGTAAATTGTATGTTTGCAAATGTAGATGGTTAGTCTTGGACGCATCTATTTATTGTTTCATGAAAGTTGTCATGTTGTATTACTGTTATACTGATGGTGGAGTTAACCTATAGGATTATGGGAGCTTTAGGCTTCATCCCGCTATGAAGAAAAGTTAGCACATGGACTCCTTGTAGCACAAGTAATTGAAATGAGGAGGCTTGGAGTTGCCTTGGTAAAGGAACATAACCAATTTGGCCTTGGATGCAATAGGAGAGTTCATAAAATTAGAAAGGGAACTGTGCATAAACATTGGACCTTATCAAAACTTTGGAGTTTTGGAGGCCTTGACCCTAACGAGTCACATGGACAACACAAGGGTTATGACCAAGAGCTATCCGAAAAGGGGGCTTATTGACATATTGGGCCCCCAATAGAGTTTAAGTGTGCAGTATGGGAAAATCTTGGTATTGTGTGGCACCGAGTGACGGGCTGTCAGTTGAAGACAATAGTTTTGTTAACTAGGTACGTAAGGTGACAACACCAAGACTTTAGAACCTCAGAACATTAGAGAAACTAGAGTCTTGAAGCACCAAGAGATTTGAGGGATGATGTCACATATGATGCCGTGGCCATGTAATGGGTATGACACGTGTATGTTGGGTGTGCCAGTTGTACAAATATGAGTGAGTGGCACATGTCAATAGTGCCATGTGGTTGGAGACACATTAGTGTTTTCCATATGTCAGGTGGTGGTCAGATGTTGTAGCTTGATGTGGCATGTTGAGCTGTCATATCGACATATCGGCATATTAGGACTTTGTGAGGGACTATAACTTGGAAATTTATGATATCCTGATATCTCGATATCCACATCAGCGGTGCTAGGTGGGGAGGATGTGTTAGCACCTGACATGTGTCAAGGATAGATTGGGTGACAAAGGTATGGGGTGGCTTGATAAGTTGGTCACTTGCCTATCATCCCCTCAAGAGTTTCAAGTGTTTGCAATTATATTGATTTGCTAAGACCATGGTACCCTGTCTTAATGGTACAACAAGATAACACCATATCGACATATTAAAGGGTATCAACCATATCCCCATATCAGCCATATCGATTGTGTTGGCATATCGACAAGTTGTTATATCTACTTTTTCGATATATTATCCTTATACCGACATCTCGACTATATCGAATCCTCGGAGAATGGACAGTGTGGGGTTATGGATAGTTGTCAATCTAGGAAGGCTAGATATGACACATAGGCTCAGGGTTGTGGACTAGTGCAGTGGTGAAACGTGCAGAACAAAATGAGATTTAGATAAAAAAAAATAGTCCTGAATTTTTTTTATTAGTCGCTACAAAATAATTTTGCAGTGCTCGTTTCTAATTCCCTGTCTAGTTGCTACATAATAAATTTGTAGCGTCATTCGCTACGAAATAAATTTTCAATTCTATTTGAAATTCTGTATTGTGAATTGAGGATGGTGAAACGAATCAGTTCTCTGCAAAATCGACTTTCCACGGCCTCGACA
Source organism: Pinus tabuliformis (assembly GCA_031772625.1). NCBI lineage: Eukaryota > Viridiplantae > Streptophyta > Pinopsida > Pinales > Pinaceae > Pinus > Pinus tabuliformis. The sequence continues at coordinate 1,724,887,620 of CM062817.1, read as the reverse complement.
TTCTCCTTGATGCAGTGAATGATCCCACTCGCCTTTCTTCGTTAAGCTTTGCACGCTAGCTCAAATTTCACTATCAGAAATCCAATCTAAAGGACATGACATCATTCGAAACAGAGTACTTCGTTTCAATGCCTAGTTCACTGTAAATACCTCATGTTCCCACTCCTCGACACCATGGCACATTTCTCTGCAGGTTGTGAGACCATTTCAACAAGAATACACAAAATATATGAACAAACCACAACACCTAAGTATTCAATGCTTAGATTCTTAATGTAATTCGATTGAACAAGTATAAACTTTTAAAGATAAACAATGCACAAGAATAAAACTATGATTAGAAAGAGTTCATAAGAAGACATTGGTTGGATTCAAAAATTGGACTTCGATTCAATTCAAAACCACACCAACTTACAGTCCCATTGGCCATTCAACTACGCCATTAACACAAAAAACACTTCCCTGTTCACACAGAAGGAAAGCACAATGATTTGCAACCAACAAGACTGCAATCTCACAGAGAAAGAAATGAGTCCCCTCTTCTCCTCTTCTTCTTAGCTTTCAAACACCCATTTTCTTTAAAAAGAAAAACTAACATGTGACAACCAAGAGTCACAAGAGGTGAATCATTTCATCTTCTCTACAAAACAAAGGAAACTAAAAATCCATATTTACAACAGAAAATAACTCCACTTATTAAAAAAAATCAAAACTCCTCCTAAATTAAACATTCAAAATTTCTAAACAAAGGTTTTCCCCCTAGCATTACCATGTGACCATCTTGTCACATTGGTAAGCTTTTGCCTAGTCTTCATCGAATTTTGTGTTTCGTCTATGCACATGTATTAGGCTTCCTAGGAAAGAAAAGTTTATAAGCTCTTGCTCAGAAGGTCTTCCATAGAATAACCTGCTTTATGTAGAGCTGCAATGTTCATCCAAGTAGAACCTTCAATCAGATGACCTTTCCACTTCACCAAGTATTCCAGATATTCCTGTTGTCTAGTATTTTTTGCAACCTTTGTGTATAAAATCATTTTAGCTTCAAATGCTTTTTCCATAGGCAATTTTTTACCCACTGTTGTTCACTGAGTTTATCACTGTTTGTGTTTGTTATAGAGGAGACTTTGTCACTAGCTAGATAAGGATACAAATCACTCACATTGAAAATTAGTGAAATACCCATGCCTGTAGGTAACTCCAGTTCATAAGCATTTGTAGAAAACTTGTGAAGTATCTTGCAGGGACCTATCTTCTTCATCTTAAGTTTATTATACTCCCCTCTTGGAAACCTCTCCTTTCTCAAGTGAGCTAAGACCATGTCTCCCACCTCAAAGTTCACTTCTCTTCTTTTTAAATCTAATTTCTGCTTGTATTTGGAGTTGTTGTCTTGTAATCTCTACTTAACTTTCTCATGTAACTCACTCATTGCTGCTACAAAATCTTCTCCTTCAACACTTATTTGTTCCAATCTGCCCAAATCTCACAGCTCACAAAATCTCGTAGGATGCATTCCATACAAAATTTGAAATGGGCTTTTCCCTGTGCAACTATTTGGTGAATCAATATATGCGAACTCCGCTTGAGCTAATACACAACCCCATTGCTTGGGATAATCACCCACAAGGCTTCTCAATATGTTCCCAAAGACTTTTGTTCACCACTTCAGTTTGTCCATCAGATTGTGGATGATAGGTTGAGTTGAAGTTTAACTTGGTTCCAAGTTTCTTCCACAAGGTTCTCCAAAAATGCCCTGTAAACCTTATGTCCCTATCAGAAATTATACTCTTCAACAAACCATGTAGTCGAACAATATCATTGAAAAACAAGTTAGCCACATGTGTAGCATCACTAGTTTTGTAACATGGAATAAAATGATCCATATTTGTAAATTTGTCCACAACTACAAGTATTGAGTCATTACCTCGTTGAGTCTTTGGCAAACCCAAAACAAAATCCATACTCATCGAGTCCCATGGTCTACCAGGAATGGGTAAAGGAGTATATAATCCAATATTTTGGCTCCTTTTTCTGCATGCTAATATAACCTGGACTTAATCACATATTTCTGCACATTCGCTCTCATCTTTGGCCAAAAATAGAAATGGTCCAGCTGCCCAAGTGTCTTATCAACACCAAAATGTCCTTCCAACCCTCCATTGTGCTTCTCTTGTATCAAATTCTCTCTCATAGAACAATTGGGAATACATAGTAGGTTTTTCTTCAATAACAAACCATCCCGCAACATGAACTCTTTCCATGGGTTGTTATCTCTATTCACAGGATTCTTGCATGCATCAAAATCTTCTTGAAAATCAACATCAATTTCATACAAATCCTTCAAATAGTCAAATCCTAAAACCTGCACTTGACTCTCTTGCATGATCAAACTCCTCCTACTTAAAGCATTGGCTACCTTGTTTTCTTGTCCACTTATATGCTTCAGAACAAAGGTGAAACTTTGCAGAAATTCAACCCACTTGGTGTGCTTATGGTTCAACTTGTGTTGCTGCATTATATACTGTAATGTAGAATTATCAAAGAACAAAACAAACTCCTTGGGCATTAAATAGTGCCTCCAATGCTTCAAAGCTTGAATCACAACATAAAACTCTTTGTCATAAGAAGGGTATTTTATTTTGAGTCACTTAACTTCTTTCTAAAATACGCAACATGTTTATCTTCTTGGCTTAGTACAGCTTCAATAGTTGTCTCACTCACATCACATCTTACTTGAAAAAGTTGATTGAAGTCAGGAAACTTCAACACTAGTTTCTCGGTGATCTTCTTCTTCAATAGTTGGAAAATTTTCTCTGTTGCTGTTGTCCAACATAATGGTTTTCTGTCCTTCTTGATTCTATGATAGGTGTGAAAATACCACTGAAGTTCGTGATAAAATTTCGATAGAAGTTGGCAAAGCCATGAAAGCTTCTAACTTCAAAAATGCTCTTGGGTGAAGGTCAATTCACAATTGCCTCTATTTTCTCCGGTCCATTTTCTGTCCTTCTTTGGAAATGACAAAAACTAAGTATACTAACTCAGGTTTAATAAAAGTACACTTCTTCAGGGTAATTAACAACTTTCCTTGCTACAATCTTTCCAGAACATATGTCACATGTCTATGGTGCTTTTCTTTAGTTTGACTGATAAAATATCATCTAAGTAAATAATGACAAACTTTCCAATGGACTCCTTCAAGACTTCGTTCATCAACCACGTGAATTTACTAGTTACATTTGTTAGTCCAAATTGCATTACCAACCATTCATACAACCCGTCATTGGTCTTGAAAGTTATCTTCCACTATTCCCCATCTCCAATCTGGATTTGATGGTAACCACTTTTCAAATCGATCTGTTGTCACTTAAAATCGTACTAGCAGCACAAGTGCTGCAAGGGAGAGAGAAAGCCTCCTAGAGAAAGCCTCTGGGTTGATTGTAGACCAATGCCTAGGACATATGTGGGGGGTTTGCAACACTCCAATTGTCACGTAATGAAAGATAATAAGGAGGCTTGGTTCATTCCTCCAAAGGTATGAGTTAGGTATTTCAGGTACTTACTCACACACAGTTCCCAGGTGTATCACATAAAATAGCGAAGGCCGATTACTTCAAAGGGTCTTACAACTTAATAAGCTTGTAGAGTAAATGAGAGAGGATTAGGAGAAATCATAACTCATCATATAGAGCCCAAAGCATCCAAAATTCTATATTGAACACATAGAGCTGCAAGCAATGGGAAATTCTACACTTGTTTGAGTTACAAGCAGAGATAATGGACTAAAGAGAGGATGGGTGCTATGATTCATATAGAGCAGTTTGAAGATATAACTTCAACCCTTCATACAGGCATTATGCATTAATAAATCAACACACATGGATCTGTAAGGAAGCATGAAATAATTTCTAGCAACTATTATAGCATGAATGCAAAGAAGAATATGAACATAATGGAATTAAACAGGAGGATAACATACTGTAGTACTAAGAAGGGGAATCTCCAACATTTCTTTGATATTTTGAAAGATATGCCCATGTAAAGTAATACAGTCTGAAATACAAGTCATTCACTTATAGATTTACGAGCCAAATTGGTATCACAGAGTTCAGACCCATTGGGTGGTAAATTCTGGAACCTCTCCACCCTTGTTAAAGTGTTGCTCCTCCCTTTTTATAAGAAGAGGAGGAACTAGAATTACAGTTTACAAAATATTTGAGCTTGAGCTCTAGCTGTCTGCTAGACTTGCTATCTTGACCCATGTAAGGCGTTGTTGCCCAAAATGATTACAATTGGGATTCGATCCCTTATTGGAAATAAATGCTAATTGCAGAACTAATGAAAAAAGGAAAGAGATGTGAATTAAAGTATAAGTGTGAAGGATCAAAGTGAGAGATTTAACAATACTGAGAGCGGCGCCGAAGATGAACCCTACAGCCGCCGTTGCCTCAGTGCCCTCAGCCGCCGCCTGGCCTCGGCTCTCTGCCGATGAAAGGGAAGTTCGAATCCAGAACAGAAGGCCGGAGTATTCCTTAACACCTGATAAGCAGGCATTGAGCGGAGAATCGGAGCCGAAGCCGAACCCTAGCTGCGAAGCTGCCGCCGCCGTCGCCTCCTTATCCTCGGCCGCCGCTTGGCCTCTGCGCGGCCATGCCGCCGAAAGGGAAGTTCGATTTAGGGTCTATCCATTCGCTCCCCTGCTCCCTTTCCGACTCTCCTCAGCAGATCGACTCGGCTTTCCTGGGCAAAACAACGAGGAGGAGGGCGAACCCGAGATGAAGCTCCATGCGGATGTTGAGCCGAAGAAAGCTGCGAACTTCCATGCGTTGTGCACAGGCGCGCATAGCCATGGCAGCTCAGGCCCCTCCACTGATCAGTGGCCTCTCTACAGATCTGTTGCCCTACCCTTTGCAGCGGATCTGAGCTGGAGCGAAAGCTACCTTAGGCAGAAGATTTTTTCTCCCCTTCGGCCTCCTCTGCGTCAAGAGATGGGAGACCCAAAAGACTCTGGCCCTGTGCTGCTCCAGAAATCTCTTGAAAATTCCTCTGCCCCCTTTCAGGTCCAAATCGCACAGATCTCTGGCAAGACCATTCTGCAATGGGTATACCCTTCAGATCTGGTGCAGAACCTCAAAGTAAATCTGGAACACCGACTTGGGATCCCCTCTGCCCTACAGAGACTTATTTTCCAAGGTAAACAACTCGATGATCCTCTTCCTCTCTCTTTTTACTGCATAAAAAACAATAGCTCTTTAGTGTTTTCCTTTCGCTTGAGAGGTGGAGCTGCAGGTCAATCCTCTTCTGCTCCTCCATACTCCTACAAAGCTGCAGTCCGCTCTGAGATACCCATTTCCCCTGAACCTCCCAAACCCAAGCCTTTCTTGGTTGACAAGTTGGAGGAGGTTCCCTCTGTTGAGATCTCCCACTCTGACCTTGCAGACGACATTCAAAAATTCGCTGAAAGGGCCATCATCTGCAGATTCAATGGGCTCTGGCCTCGCTCAAAGGATCTTTATGACTGGATCAATGACAACTGGACTCACCGCTGCAAGGTTTATTTCTGTGCAAAGGGATATTTTATAGTTCTGTTCGACAATCCCAAGCACTACGAAAAGGCCTTAGAAGAAGGCCCTTGGTTCATGGGTTCAGCAGGACTCTTCTTAACTCCATGGTTCCCAGATTTTGACCCAGCTTCTGCAGTCATCACTAAAGCCCCTGTCTGGATCAGACTTCCAAATTTTCCAGTACACCTGTGGCACACAGCAGTATACAGGCAAATAGGCAACACCTTGGGCAGCTTTTTAATGGGAGATTACGGGAGGGAACAACAAGGTCTCTATACATATGCTAGAATATGTGTGGAGCTAGATTTAAGCAAGGGACTGCCAGAGCAAATCAATCTCAAGATCAATGACACTGTTTGGACCCAGATCCTAGATTACGAAAACACTGCCTTCCGATGCCGCCACTGTCACCTAACAGGGCACCTGCAGAACTCCTGCCCATCGCTGACTGCAAGAACGAAAAAAGGCAACTTCGCAAAAACCAAACCCAAGCGTTGGACCCCCTGTTCTCCGCCGCCAGCAGGGAGCTCTGACTCCCCAAGCTCGGAGGATGAGGAAAGCGATTCAGAACCGGACCAGGCGCCTCAGCCGATGGATCCGTCCACAGATACTCAGGGGCACACCTCTGTCACAGCAATCTCCCAGAAACGCGCCCATGAGACTTCCTCCTCTGAATCAGAAAAGGAGATCCCGAAGATAGAGAATTCCAGTCTTCAAGTTGTTTTAGCTCATACTCCCCATGATGGCTGGACAAAAGTCAATAAAAAGAAAGGGAAAAAACATTGTGTTGAAGTTTCTGCCCCTGTGGGGTAAAATTCAGTTAGTTAGTCTTTGCTCTCAAGTTATTTGAGTTAGCTCCGAGATTGAATCTCTTTTTCTCCGGGACCGAGGTTGATGGTTTCATCATTTCCGGTCTGCTGGTCTCTTGTTTCTCTTGATTGTACTATATTTTACTCAATAGAATTAGTCTAAATTCAGAAAGAAAAAAGGAAAGATGGCAGATGATTTTTCCCCCTGTTGTTCCAGTGGAGGCCCCTGATCAAGCCACGTACCTCCTGTGATGCATTCCTCTGTTGCAGGTCCATTTTCTGTCATTTCTTCCTTTATTGCATGAACGACCAGTTCTGTGGAATTGGGAGTGGGTCGCTGCAAGTGTCGGTCTCGAAAGTCCTTTGTTGTGTAGAGGAGTGAGGCTCCATGCCGAGTCATTAAGTTTTTGTGAGCCTCCCATATTGGTTTAATACTGCCCATACTTCCTTCAATGCCCCAACTACTGACCCATCCACCTTTAAAAGCTCTATGTCATGCTCTCAGGCTTTATGGTAGCATGACTTTTTCCTTTTAAAAACATTATGGAACAATGAGCGTAGATGCACTCAGCCCCCCTTTGGTTTAGCCCCTTTTCTGCTATTTCCTTCATATGAACAGGGGCTGCAACCAAGTGCTGAGTCCTCAGGTGCTAAACCCTTCAGGTTCCTACTTGGGGCCATTTTCCTTTGTTGTGGAGAATATCGCATCCTGACGATTTGTAGTTCTTTTCCTGTGGCATTCCCCTTAACCCTTGCGATTGCCGATCTGCGGGATTAGTCCCACCAAAAATATCGCAATCGCAACCCCAGAGAGGGGGGACCTTTTACCTTCTTTCTCAACGCTAGATGTCCGTCTTGGACGCGGGAGATTTATAGGTCAGATCACATAATATATCGCATTTGGGAGGATCCCCGGTTATCGCAATCACAGACCTGGAAAGAACTTTGGCGGAAGAAATACTTTGCTATGGGAGATTATTGATTGCCAATCTGTGGGAAGTGATGTCATCACTGCCACATGTCACCCTGTGAGTGGTGACACGTGTCACCCGGAAATGCCCCTATAGGACCCCTGGAAATGCCGAATTTGAATTCCACCTGTCACCCTTACTACCACATCATTTTCATACCACCAAGTCATTGATGATGTCAACTACCATGTTACACATATGGGCCAATGGGATTGATCCACGTGGCCCCTTGGAGGAGAGAGAAAATTGCCCACCCGGCCTTGGTTTTGCATGAATTTCCTTTGTTAAATGATTTTGGCCTTTCCCTGACGATTTAACATTGTATCGCATTTGGCGATATCACAAGGTTCTTAAAGTTAGAACCTCACCGCCACACTGATCACCGATATGCAGGATTTACTGTGGGATCACGGGACTACAAGACTACAGGACTACGAGGTCGCCGATATGCGAGATTGTGGGATTGTAGGACTGCGGGGTTGCCGATATGCGGGATGCAGAACCTATGGGATTCAGGATGGCGGGGTCATTGATATGTGGGATGCGGGGTGTGGGACCACGAGATTGCTGGACTGCGAGACACTGGGTCACGGTATTGTGAGACCTGTGTAATGCGGGATTGTGGTATTGTGAGACCTGTGGAATGCGGGATCGCGGTACTATGAGACCTGCAAAATGTGAGATTTGTTGTGCTTGGGGCCCTCCAATGTTCTCCTCTTTCATTTCAAGGCAATAAAACCCCCATCTTCAAACTGCTCTAACTTATGATCTAGAAGTCCATTTTTGGACTTCCATATATCGTTGGAAAGATATTTTTGAGCACTAGGCAATGGAGAGGGTCTAAATTATCTCAATGAGTTTTTTTGGCGTTGGAAATGGCTTCAAATTCACTGCTATTTGGCACTTGAGGCAACTAAAGACTGATAAAGAAGTGAGTGACAACACAATCTTTGAGAAGTAAGCTTCTCCACTCAAACATTCCATCATATCATCCACCCATGACAATAGAAATATGCATCTAACAGTGATCTTATTGATTTCTCTGGAATATGTACACATCCTCCACTCACCATCCTTCTTTGGAGTTAGTATGACAGGCATAGTGCATGGACTCAAGCTCTCCCTTATCAACCCTTTGTCCAACTACTGAACATGTTTCCTTATCTCTTCATTTTCCTTGGGTGTCACTTGATATGCAACTTTATTTGGAAGGTTTTCTCTTGGTATCAGATTTATATGGTGGTTGATGCTTCTTTTGGGTGGCAACTCGCTTGGAAAATCATCTACTACAATATCATTAAATTCATGCAACATTTCTTGAATCTCAATAGGTAAATATGCAATTTCAGTGTGCAGAAGTATTACCTTTGGTTTGCAGATTACAACATAGCTGACCTCCTCTTTCTCCATTTGTTGCAGAAATTATTTACCAGTTAATAATAGTGCCTTGGGCCTGCTTGTCTCAGCTGCACTTTCTTCCTTCAACGGTACAAGATTATGTTTGATGCCATCCTTTTCAAACTTGTAGCAATTGACCTCTCCATCATGTATCACTTTCTCATCGAACTGCCATGGTCGACCCTAATGGATGTGGTAGACATATATTGACATTATATCACATATTACCTTGTCCTTATATCTGCCTATTTGGAACTCAACTCCACTTTGTTTATTCACTAACAATTGGTGTCCCTTTTGCAACCATGATACTTTGTACAGTGTTGGATGTTTAATCCTCTCCAATCCCAAATTTTCCACCATTTCTAAGGAAACAATATTATCAGTGCTTTCGTTGTCAATTACTACCTTGCAACACTTCCCTTTTTCTTTACACATAGTCTTAAATAAGGATATTCTTTTGGTTGGTTTATAACTTTCTTTGGTTGGCTTCAACAAGACTTTATTCATCATCAATGCCTCTCCAGTTTTCGACATATTTTCTTCCTCAGGTGCTTGCACTTTTGCTACTTCTGGTTGAACTTTATGTGCACCATGTTGTCCCGCATTCTCATTCTCTAGAAACTCAAAAGATTTGTGACTGCTTTTAACACATCTATAGCACGGTAAACAATCTCTCTACCTCTTCCTCTACCTCTGTAGTAAGATCTTCCTCCTTTGGTGACACCTTCTTTATCTGGTTTCCCCTGTTGTTTTGAACTGTCTACATCATTCTTTTGAGTTGGAGGCTTTTCTCTTCCAGTTAATTGTCCTTTTCCTATAGCAAAACCATGCCCTCTACCTAAGTTCTGCTTTCTTGCTATCTTTTCTTCTCCTGCAAGGCATACTGGTATGCTTCTTGCATGGTCCTTGGAGAAATCATGTTGTTTTCATATTGAATATCCATTCTTAAGCCATTAATATACCTTGTTTTCTTTTTTGGAGTGTCTTCCACATAACCTTCTCTCACGTTAACTCCATGAAATTATTTGGTATATTATTTTACTGTCAATGACCTTTGCTTGAGGTTCTGCATCTGCTTGTAATGAGTTAACTGGTAATATTTTGGTATGAATTTAGTCTTTATCTTTGCCACCATCTTGTCCCAACTTTTGATCAATGGCTTATTCCTCGTCCTCCTTTCAGCCTACACATTGTCCCACCATAGTGCAGAGTGACCCTTCAACCTTGTTATTGCAAACTTCACATGTTTGTCATTGTCCATCTCTTCATATTCAAAATGCTTGTCTAACTCATTGATCCAATCAAACAAATTTTCAGCTGCTAGGCTGCCATCATAAATAGATAATTCAAGTTTTGATCTTGAACTTGAGACTAACAATGATCTCAATAACTTGACTTTTGGAGGTTCCTCAGCAGGTGCTACTCCTTCTTCCTCAAATTCTTCTTCAGGTTCACTAATATCTTCAGTATTAGGATCTCGTTGTATCCCTACCTTCATGGCCTCTAAACAATATTGCACTCTCCTTATGTATTCTCTAAGCTTTGCATTACCCACATATATTCCTCCTCAACTGTGTGCTATTCTTGCTTGCATAGCCATATTATTGCTTTGATACCAAAAATTGGTGCAAAAGGTGGGCCAAAAGGAGATTTAGATCGAAAAGAAGTCCTGCATTTTTTATCAGTCGCTACAAAATAGTTTCGCAGCGCTCATTTCTAATTCCTTGTCCAGTCACTACCAAATAATTTTGTAGCATCGTTCACTACGAAAAAATTTCACAACGCTATTTAAAATTTTTTATTGCAAATTTAGGAAGGTGAAACGATTTGATTCTCTGCAAAATTGACTTTCCACGGCCTCGAATTTCTCCTTGACACAGTGAATGATCCCACTCACCTTTCTTCATTAAGGTTAGAACACTAGCTAAAATTTCATGGTCAGAATTCCAATCTAAAGGACATTACATCATTCAAAACAAGGTACTCTATTTCAACGCTCAGTTCATTGTAAATACCTCACGTTCCCACTCCTGGACACCGTGGCACATTCCTCTACGGGTTGTGAGACCATTTCAACAAGAATACACAAAATATATGAACAAACCACAATGACTAAGGCTTCAATGCTCAGATTCTTAATGTAATTTGATTGAACAAGTACAAACTTTTAAAGATAAACAACACACATGAATAAAATTACGATTAGCAACAATTCATAAGCAGACATCGATTTGCTTCAAACACTGGATTTCAATTCAATTCAAAACCACACCAACTTATAGTCCCATTGGCCATTCAACTACACCATTCACACAAAAAACACTTCCTTGTTCACACAAAAGGAAAGTACAACAATTTGCAACCTACAAGACTGCAATTTCACAGAAAAAGCAACAAGTCCTCTCTTCTCCTCTTCTTCTTAGCTTCCATGGACTCGTTCTCTTTAAAAAGAAAATCTAACATGTGACAACCAAGAGTCACAAGAGGTGAATCGTTTCATCTTCTCTATAAAATAAAGGAAACTAAAAATCCATATTTACAACATAAAATAACTCGTCCAGTTATTAAAAAAAATCAAAACTCCTCCTACATTAAAGATTCAAAATTTCTAAACAAAGGTTCCCCCCAACATTACCATGTGACCATCCCATAACATTGGTAAGATTTTTACCAATATTCATCAAATTCTGTGCTTTGTCTATGCACCTACATCATGCAGGCTTGACATGTGGCCAAGATTTACCATGTTAGCCACGTGCACATGTACATATGATGATGTGGCCTTAAGGGGCCATAAATTTATGCTTAGAGCTCAACATGAGATGAAATTTATATTGTTGGAAATTTCTTGATGAGTAGAAGATGCGGTGGCATCGAAATTGTGATTTAAAGTGACAAAGGAAAGATTAAATTTGATAACCCCATATTTATAATAAACATTGATTTTTGGGCCTAACTATGCCCCACATCCTAAAAAGAACTAAGGGGTTGGGTGCATTACAAAGTGGTATTGGAGTTGTGGTTCAAACACTAGACTTGGAGGGCCAAAGATACATCATATGAATACTTTTGGAGCTCCACTTCAGAAAGACAAGGTTCAACATGTGGGTTGAATGGGCTTGGATTTGAGAAAGTTAACCTGAATATTTTCTTTGGATGACTTGGTTGATTTTAAACCTTGATAATTGGTATGTCCAAGGTAACTTAATGTGTTTATTGCTAATAATAATAGCTATGTGTGCTATTCCATACATTTTCAAAAGGAAAAAAAGATGGGAATGTGCAAGGGTAGATGCATGGATCAACTGAGCTAGTAAGCAAGCAAAAAGTTAGTTGAGATGTTTGGGTAAGTGTGGTACTACCTAGGTTTCCTTAGTGGGAGGCAATGTGGCACATGGCGCTAATGGATGCAAGTGTGCAATATAAAAAAATTCTTAGCATATAGAGCCATAATGTTGATTATGGATGCAAGTGTGCAATATAGAAAATTTCTTAGCATAAAGAGCCATAATGCTGATTATGGATGCAAGTGTGCAATATAAAAAATTTCTTAGCATAAAGAGCCATAATGTTGATTATGGAAGTAGCAAGAAAGGAAATAAACCCATGCAATTTAGTTTTTTTTAAAACTTAATAAAAAGAATGAGGTGTGAGGTAATACACCTGAATGTGATTGTGTATACACATATTAAGGTATGCAAAGCATACTTGAAGGGATTGTTGAGTACCTTGTATAATGCATGGTAATGGCTTGAATGATGATGTGAGTATGGAGTAGGAGTTAAGTTTGCTCCTAGTAAGGTGAAGTTTTGGTTCAAACATGGGAGCTATGTTACAACTAGATATGTACCACAAAGAGTTTTAGCAAGATATAGAGCTTGCTAGTTATGTTTTCATAGTAGTAATGCTACGTTGATTTAACTTTAGATAAACGTTTTATTGCTGAATTTGGAGCAATTGTATGAAACAAGTACTCTCTTGAAAAAGAATCATATTTTAGAAGTAGTACCTTGTGAAAGTTTGTTGAAACTACTATGAATTCCTATGGTTGATGCTAACCCTCAAATAAAAAAAGTGTAATTAAAGGCTGAAAAATGCAATGGATACAATTGCATGATTGTTCTTGTGAATAGTTTAGATACATGTTTTGCATGGCAAGGCAATGTACATTGAAATGAATGGATGTTTGCATACAGAGAAAATGATTGTTGTGATAAATTATTAAATTAGATTTATGAGTTTTGGAATTTTATTTTACTAATTAGAATACTAGTAGAAATCTGTGTGTGGCTTGTAGTTGAAGCATACCTTCAATTTGATACCATTATAGTCCTATGCATATGTGGCCAAAGCAATTAAATTTGCCAAAAAATATCATCTCTTTTCTTAAGCTAACATTGATGTGTCTTTTTTAGCACATAAGAATGCACCCAACAAATGAAGGAAAAAATACCAGCATAGTATTACAATGCAACATGGAGAAAATTCCACGAATTAGGGATGGTGAATCCAATGAAAGAAGACTTATAGAATATATCCTGTAATTGGAAAAAAAATGAGAATTTTGATGGCCGAACTTCAAAGCTAGAATGTTGATAATGAAAAACTCATTAGAAAACAAGAGAAGCAGGTAGAGCTAAATGGAACGTTGCTACAATGCTCGTCATACATGCAAAGACTATTACAATTTGGACCAACTTATCATTAGAGAAATTTTAAGGTCTAAAATGGGCCTCCTAAGGAATATTATAAAATAATAGTGGAAATAATAAAATAAGATTAGGTTACCTCATCAAGTTTTGGAGGGAAAAAAGGAATAACTACTTTTTCAACTCGTATTTTCAAATTATCTACCTACAATTTTACTCAAATTTTGAGCGGGATAGCTCGTTGGATGCATAATTAATCATGTTTTTTCATGTATTTCACATTTTTCGTGTAGTAGGGTCTGCCAAAAGTATCAACATTTGTACTCCTTGGATGCAAAATTTAATTATGCGTCCAACAAGTGCTCCCGCTTGAAATTTGAGTAAAATCGTAAGGAGATAAGTTAAAAATACGAGTTTAAAAAGTAGTTTTTATTTTTACCTTTTTACTCCAAAAATGGTGAATCATCCCCATGGTTGACATCATCATATTGAATCCTATTGGTTCTTATAAAGTTGATTTTTGTTGTATACTTTTGTTGAGGCCCATTTTTTACCTCAAAATTTCTCTAATGAGAGATATAGAGAGGTACTATGATGGAAAGATCAGGAAGTTCCATCAGATCAAGTTTGGGTAGCTCACCCTTGATGACTATGCTAACAAGTTCATAAAGCTATTGAAGTATGTATAATTTATTAAAGAGGGGGAGATGAGAACACAATGCTTTCATAGTGGGAAAAGTCCTTTTAGGATTAGATAGAGTATGACAAAACTAAGACACTTGATGATACCATCCGAAAAGAAGAACATTTATATAAGAAGTCAAAAACCAAGGTGGATCCCAACAAGGTCTCGAAGAAGAAAGAAAAAGACAAGCTCAAAAGAAAAGGTCCAAAGCATCATGATATGAGCTATTGGGAAATAGTGTTAAATTCAAGTTTCCAATGAAAGGTGTACACCAAAAAATCTCTCCCACTCAAGGGGAGAAGGGAACCCATGGACAAGTGAGGGAAGGGATAGACGAACAAAAGAAAAAACCATTGAAATGTTGGGGGTGTGGAGAGGAGCACCTCCTATTAAAAATATGTTGCCATTGATGGAAACATATGGCAAAAGATGTCAAAGGAGGACTCAGGTGTTCAAGATCATGCACAAAAAGAAGAATGAAGATCAACATTAGTGGATAACGGTGAAATGCCTTTTAAGGAATTTCTAGTGCAACATGTCATCTTAGGAGCATATGGAACCCAAATAGATGGATAAAACTATGAAAGAGATTTCAAGTGGTATGTGGAAGCCAGAAATGGCCTCCTGGATCAAACATTAGAGCTAGTAAAAAATAGAGACTCCAAAGTCAAAATTTACAGAGTTAAGTGGATGGAGGACCATTTTGGAGCATGTGTTAGTTTAGCAGAGTTGCCAAAACCATCAGCAAGATTGGTGAATCTGTTATCCAGAGGGCCAAATTGACATGGAGTAGAAAACACAACAATGTAGAGCACACTGATTAGTTCAAGGGAGAGCCCAACTTGGCCTAGTAGAGGTAGCTTAGCAGGTGCATCCCAGAAAAACCTTGAAGATTTCTTAAGGGAACTAGCAGGATGACACCAACTTGAAGGACATGGTAGTACGATGAAGCAGGACCAATGGAATTACAACAGGGCTAGCGTGGTAGATGGCATCATGTCAGTGGTCTGGTTGATAGTTAAAGAGTGTGCATGTTTTGAGGAAGAATGGGCACCACAAATCCCCCACCATTGCATTAGAGGAATTGTGTGGGGGTCCATAGGTCAAACATTAATGTGAAGAGGAGGTCACACAATGGGCGATTTTCCCATACCACCGATTGTCAAATCAATGGCGAAGGTGAATTACACTACCTCCCCTCTCAAAACCACAAAAAACTTGAGGGGGCCTTCAAACCACAAGTGGTCTCGTGACCATGGAGGAAGGTTGGGCGATGTGGTAGTTGTACAATGGCCAGGAGCCCTAAATTTTTTATAAAGGAAAAATGGCGGAAAACAAGGGTCTAGGACCCCTTTCTCTCTCCTCTGACAATAGACATGTGGTGCAATATGATTGGCTCATAGGGATGATGTAGATGCACAGATGGATGATGACATCAGTAGTGACATGGCCCAATGAGAAGTGGACATGTGGTAGGTGTTTTTGGCCTTTTTGGGTGGCCAACACGTGGCATGTGTGATGTCAACATGGTGTCATCCCATTGGAAAGACTGTAGAAGGATTTGAAATTGTGCATAGAAGAATTGATGGGCTAACAGGGAAGCTGTCAGAGCCAATGCAACCTAGAATAACAATGATTGGGACCAGGTGCAGTAGACAAACCCCACTTAACAACTCAACTCGCAAGGTAAATCCGAGAGGTAAAATAAGGCAGTAGAGTGGAAGCGTCGGGACATAACACTAAGCTGATGGTGGCAGATGATCCAAAATGGATTCTAAAAACCCTCTAAATCTTCAAAATAAAAAACTATCGCAAAAGGATGAACTTATAAAAATGGCAGATTACACTATCGGGCCTGAAAAACATGAAGAAGCCATGAAAAATAGAGTTTATCAGAGGCTTGAATGATGATGCATAGGAGCTGTCGGATCTGGTCGATCAACGGTCCAGATCCGATCGGCATATCGCAATCGGCGAAGGCAGGCAGAGGCTATCGGAGGCTATCATATGACTGTTGCGACAAGGATCAACGCGAGCCAACCAGGATTGTCGATCAAGCGTGCAGATTGATGACCCAAGTTAACTCGTAATATCACGTCGGCACAATACAAAGGATCACTTACCAACGACCTGGGACTTTGCGATATGCAATTGCAACATGTTGCATCGCAATATCGCATCGGAGCAACACAAAGGAGCAGGGCCGATACATGCGATTTCGATAGTCGGACCCGACGAGATTATAGATGAAACTTAATATATTTTGAGTTCCGGAAAACGGGTTTTCTATGTATTTTGCATTTTCGTTAAATAAACGAAATGCAAAGGAAACATGCCCGATGCGATGAATCGAACCCGAAAGGGTTTATATACACAACGATATATGTTTTGAGTTTTGAAACGAGCAGGATTTCGGGCAAGCCTTAGGTGGTAAGTGGTATTGGTCGGGCTCTGCTCGGGCCCATACACTGGCCACCACGTGGCTAGGCACTGGAGAGAGAAAACCACCCTTTTTGGGTGGGTAACATCTGGGCGCATTAGCCACCCAAAATCGATAATAACCGTTGGATCAACGATGACGTGCGATAGTGCCCAAAGGCGAACCCGAAAGGAATCTAGAGCAGATTCAATGATTTTTGAAGTCCGATAAACGACAGATTGGTGGATTTTCCCGTGTTTTAGTGTATTTCTCTGTGTAAACAGAGAATGAATATTCTAAGGATTTCAAAGGCGCCGATGGTCCTTCCATTATAGAATAGGTGGCCACCATCCCTGAAGGCGTTTAGCAATGATTGCTAACACTCAAAGGGGGGATTTGAGCGGACAGAGGCCGGGAGCCAGAGAGCCCAGAAGAGGAAACAAACAGACAACACTGATTGGCTTAAAAGACATAGAAGAGAGAAAACAGGGACAATCAGTGCTAAGACAGAGAGAAAACAAAGACAGAGAGTGAGAGAAAGAGTCTATGTACTCAGAGAGGCTTGAGGGATTCAAGCAAAACTCCTGATGTTTTGTATCTATTGTGTTGAGACTCAATTTGAGCTCACACTTTGTAAAACTCTGCTCTTGAAGACATATTAGAGAGGTCACCACTGAAGACTGGACGAGGAGACATAGCCCAAGAGTTTTGGGTCAACTCCATATTAAACTTGCTGTGTTTATGCGTGTTTGTCTATTATGTTTCTCTGACTACTCATTGTTTATATTATTCGCAATCTTATCGATCTGTTGCACTAAGTAATATAGGAAAATCCATGCACATGAGTCTGTAATACCTTAAAAGTAATATGAGATCTTCATTTTCAGATCAAGTGGTATCAGAGCTTTAGGTTTGCTAAGGTTAGAAAATCTTATGTTGGATTGTTGAATGCTAACTAGGTCAAAGCTCAAACTAGGAGAAGGAGAACTTGTTGAGGCTAATCGAGAAATTGGAAGAGTCTATCCTAGGAGGAGAATGGTAGAACAAGTCCCATTGGAATCAGAGTCTCAGTTCATGGAAAGTTTCATGACCATGAGAGCAATGGTGGAAGAGATGTATCGAGAATTCAATAAGGGTCAAGGTGAAAGCACTTTGACACCTAAACAAGACAAGGGAGCAGAGGAACCTTCTCTAGATGCCCCAGAGGGCAAAGGGGAAGGGGAAAAGCTTCCTGCATCATCTCCTCCACCATCACCTCCATGATACTCATCTCCTAGCCCTGAAAAGAAAAAGAAGAAAACATCTTTGATTAAATTAGATGTAAAGTTTGATTTGCCAATCTATGATGGAGAATTAAATGCAGAAAATCTAGATAACTGGATTAGATAGATTGATGTATATTGTAGGGTGCAGAACATTGATTCAGAGAGGAGAAAGATTCAGCTGGCTAGCCTTCGCCTTGGAGGAACTGCACTAGTGTGGTGGGAAGGCAAGACACAAGCTGATTTGAAGAAGCATGGTAAAATTATTTCTACCTGGAATGAATTTGTTTATGCCATTAAAAAGCAATTCTATCCACTAGCTTATATGCAGCAAGCAATGATGAGTGGGCAAACTCTTCGCCAATTAAAAGGGAAAAGTGTACAAAGCTATACCCAGGAATTTGGAAAAAGAGCTTTAACACTAGGCATTTCTCTAGACTCACCTGAAACCTTGTTGAAGTATATAGGTGGTCTACATGGCTATTTGAAGCACACCATTCTCATGTTTAACCCCACTAGCCTAGATGATGTATCAGTTCAGGCTACACATCTAGAAGCTAGAGACAAGAATGTGAACCCAAAGATTGGGGGATCATCAAAACCATCTCTAAGCAAGAACAAGGAAAAAAAGAAGCTGAAATGGAAAGAGAGGAAGGAAAACACTGTACAGAAAGAAAAACCTTCATGCACTCACTACATGAAGGAAGGGCATGATTATGAACACTGCTGCTCTCTTTGCATCTGGAGCTGAAACCAAAGAAGTTCGGTGGTAAGAAGAAGAATACTGTTGCTGCTATTCAGAAAGACTTGGGGTTAGACTCAGGTGATGAAACAATAGTCACAGCTACAGGTATAAAAGGCAAAAATTCTGAAGCATCTACAAGTAATTCTGCTTAATCTATTGATAATGAAGATAATGAGAGGAAAAGACATGAGCTTTTTCATATTATAGTTATTTCCAAGCACCAAAATATTGATACTTTATTTGATAGTGGTTCACAAGTAAACTTGATTTATGAAACAATTGTAAAGAAGTTGGGCTTACTAAAAACACCTCACAAGAAGCCATATTCATTAGGTTGGGTATATGATAATGCAAAGCTACAAGTGACTAGACAATGTAAACTTAGGTTTGCTATTGGGTCAACATTTGTAGATGAGGTTGAGTTAGATATAGTTCCCTTGGATATATGTGGTATTGTTTTAGGAAGTCCTTACTTGTATGATAGAAAAGCCATTTTCTATAGAGCTGAAAATAAGTATCAACTCACTAAAGATGGAACAGAATACATTGTAAGAGCTCATAAACTCAAAAATAACTACACTCTCATAAACTCAGGGCAGATGAAAAGAATTGTAAATTCATGCAAGCAATTTTTACTAATGGTTGTAAAGGAAAAGAACCCTGATAAAACCAATGTATTTGAAGGTTGTGATGCTAAACAGAAAGATGATTTAGAAAAAATTGTTTCAGAATATGATATCCTATTTCAATAACCTAAAGGTCTGCGACCCAAAAGGGAAATATTACATGATATTCATTTGCAACAAGATGCTCCATTTCCTAACATTAGAATGTACAGGTTATCTGCTTTAGAGAATGCAGAGATCAAGAAGCGGGTACAGAAGCTGCTCGATAAAGGGTTCATAAGACCAAGCACATCACCATGCAGATCTCCAATCGTGTTGGTGAGGAAGAAATATGGTTCGTGGAGGATGTGCATTGATTACAGAGCATTGAATAAAATAACGATCAAGAATCATTATCCTCTTCCTCACATTGATGATCTATTAGATCAGCTGAAAGAAGCAGTTTACTTTTCCAAGTTGGACTTGCGTAGTGGCTATCATCAGGTCAGAGTTGCAGAACAAGATGCATGGAAGACTGCTTTCAAGACAAAGCAAGGGCTATATGAATGGTTGGTTATGCCTTTTGGCTTAACTAATGCTCCTGCCACTTTCATGAGAGTTATGAATGATGTACTCAGACCTTTTATTGATGATTTTGTAATTGTATATTTAGATGACATTCTTGTTTTCAGTAAAACATGGGAAGAACATTTGAAGCATGTAAAGCATACTCTAGATGTTTTGAAAAGAGAAAATCTCTATGTGAAGTTATCAAAATGTGAATTTGGCAAAACATCTTTAAATTATTTGGGTCATATTGTAGGGGGTGGTGAATTGAAAATAGATCCCTCTAAGGTTAAAGTCATTGTGAACTGGCCTAAACCCAAATCTGTTACAGAAGTTAGGAGCTTTCTAGGAGCAACAAAATATTGGAGAAAGTTTATTGCTAACTTTTCCTTGATTGTAGCTCCCTTACATGCTTTAACAGGATTGAATAAGGTGTTTCAGTGGGGAGGCAAACAACAGAAAGCCTTTGACACCTTGAAAGAAAAAATTAGTACAGCACCAGTACTAGCACTGCCAGATCTTCAACGACCATTTGAGATTCAAACAGATGCCAATGACTATGCCATGGGAGCAGCGTTGATGCAACATGGTAAACCCATATGCTATCATTCTGAGACATTTAATTCTGCAATAGTTAATTATCCCACATATGATAAGGAATTGTATGCATTAGTACAGAGTGTGAAAAAGTGGAAACATCACTTAATGGGCAAAGAAAGAATCATCCATACAGATCATCAACCACTTCAGTATTTGCACTCATAAAATAAATTGCAGCAATCAAGACGCTATAGGTGGATGGGTTTTCTACAGCAGTTTCATCTTGTCATCAGATATAAGAAGGGAATACACAATAAGATTGCAGATATGTTATCTAGACCAATCATAAATGCATCCACTATACTTAAGCATAACCCATTAATGCATGAAAGCTACATTGAACAATATTCTCAATATATAGATTTTAAAGATGTATATGCAACCTTAAGTCATGGCAAACAAGTAGAAGAATTAGATTATTATGTTAAGGACCAACTCTTATATCATTTGGGGAAGTTATGCATTCCTCGGACTGAAAGAGTTAACATAATCCGAGCAACACATAATTCTCTAATATCAGGTCATTTTGGTGTAAGTAGAACAATTGCACAGCTACAAAGGTTCTGTTATTGGCCAAGAATGCATGAAACAGTTTCTAGATATATTAAAGGGTGTACTATGTGTGCTAAAAGTAAGCCCAATAATAGAAAATTAGGCTTGTACACTCCACTTCCAGTTCCTTCTCATCCTTGGGAAAGTGTTTCCATGGACTTTGTTGGGGGATTTCCAAAATCTAGAAAAGGTCATGACTATTTATATGTTATTGTGGATAGGTTCAGCAAAATGTGTATTTTGATACCTTGTAACAAGCAGATTACAGTTGAACAAACAACGAAGTTGTTCTTTCAGCATATCTAGGTTCATTTTGGGTTATCCACTTCCATTGTATCTGATCGAGATTTCCAATTTGTTGGGAAGTTTTGGTCAAGTCTGTGGGAATTGATGGATACCAGACTGAAGAAGAGCACAACCTTTCATCCATAAACAGATGGCCAAATAGAGGTAGTCAACAGGACAGTGATCCAGTTGCTCAGGGGCTATTGCAGCAAGCATCCCAAGCTTTGGGATGAACATTTGTGTTATGTGCAACATGCTTACAATCGTGCGAAGCACTCTTCTACACAGAGATCTCCTTTTGAGACTTGTTTTGGTTTTACACCAAGGTCTCCCTTGAATTTTGTCTTTAGTAAAGACATAGCAGTTGACGGACACAGTGATGTGGACAAAGCAACCAAGTTCATTGAACAGATCCAAGAAATTCACCGGGTAGTGCAGGAACAACTGGAAAGAAGCCAGGCCAAGTATAAGGCAAGGCATGACAAGCATCAAATTGAGCATAGCTTCCAAGTTGGTGATCAAGTCTGGTTGTACATCAACAAAGACAGAATGCAAGGTGAAGGTAAGAAGCTGAAGCCAATAAGGTATGGGCCTTTCAAGATACTTGAGAAAATTGGTGAAAATGCTTTTCGCCTTGATTTGCCAGCTTATATGCATATCTATTCAGTCATTAATGCAGAGAACTTGAGACTATATGAACCTTCATTGATTGAAGATCCCGAAGAGCAAAGTTAGTTTCCTTCTATTGATGATCTGTTGCCTGAATATCTTAATGAGTTGCAGGAAGACATAGTTCTAGATAGGAAGGTGAGAACTACGTGCAAAGGGGATGTTGAGTACTTGAGAATTAGACTCAAAGGTTCAAAACCAAGCAGTGCAAGATGGATAGAGATTGGACAAGTGAGGAAGTTGTTTCTTCACTTGATTGATGCTTAAAAACCAAATTTTGGTGGTCCAAAAGCTTTTTCAGTGGGAAGACGTGATCCAAAATGGATCCTACAAACCCTCTAAGTCTTCAAAATAAAAAACTATCGCAAAAGGATGAACTTATAAAAATGGTGGATTACACTATCGGGCCTGAAAAACATGAAGAAACAGTGAAAAATAGAGTTTATCGGAGGCTTGAACGACGATGCACAAGAGCCATCGGATTTGGCCGATCAACGGTCCAGATTCGATCGGCATATTCCAATCGGTGAAGGCAGGCGGAGGCTATCATATGATTGTTGCGACAATGATCAATGCGAGTCAACGAGGACCGTCGATCAAGCATGCAGATCGATGACCCAAGTTAATTCGCAATATCGTGTCGGCACAATACAAAGGAGCGCTTACCAATGCCTCGGGACTTTACGATATGCGATTGTGACATGTCGCATCGGAGCAACACAAAGGAGCGGGACCGATACATGTGACTGCGATAGCCAGACCCGACGGGATTATAGATGAAACTTAATATATTTTGAGTTCCGGAAAATGGGTTTTTCTATGTATTTTGCATTTTCGTTAAATAAATGAAATGTAAAGGAAACACACCCGATGCGATGAATCAGGAATCGAAAGGGTTTATATATGCAACGATATATGTTTTGAGTTCCGAAACAAGTGGGATTTTGGGCGGGCCTTAGGCAGTAAGTGGTATTGGCCAGGCTCCGCCTGAGCCCATACACTGGCCGTCACGTGGCTAGGCACCGGAGAGAGAAAACCACCCTTTTTGGGCGGGTAACCTCCGGGCACATAAGCCACCTGAAATCGATAATAACCGTTGGATCAATGATGACTTGAGATAGCGCCCAAAGGCGGACCCGAAAGGAATCTAGGGTGGATTCAATGATTTTGAAGTCTAATAAATGGTATATTGGCGAATTTTCCCGTGTTTTAATGTATTTCTCTGTGTAAACAGAGAATGACTATTCTGAGGATTTCAAAGGCGCCGATGGTCCTTCTGTTACAGAACAGGTGGCCACCATCCCTGAAGGTGTTTAGCAATGATTGCTAACGCTCAAAGGGGGATTTGAGCGGACAGAGGCCGGGAGCTAGAGAGCCCAGAAGAGGAAATAAACGGACAACACCGATTGGCTTAAAAGCCATACAAGAAAGAAAACAAGGACAAGCAGTGTTGAGAAAGAGAGAAAACAGAGACATAGAGTTAGAGAAAGAGTCTATGTACTCAGAGAGGCTTGAGGGATTCAAGAAAAACTCCTGTTGTTTTGTATCTGTTGTGTTGAGACTCAATTTTGGCTCACACTTTGTAAAACTCTGCTCTTGAAGACATAATAGAGAGGTCACCACTGAAGGTTGGATGAGGAGACGTAGCCCAAGAGTTTTGGGTGACCTCCATATTAAACTTGTTGTGTTTATGTGTGTTTGTCTATGATGTTTCTCTGACTGCTCATTGTCTATATTATTCACAATCTTATCGATCCGTTACACTAAGTAATATAGGAAAATCCATGCACATGAGTCTGTAATACCTTAAAAGTAATCTAAGATCTTCATTTTCAGATCAGCGGATAGAGTAGAGAATTGACAAATGAGGAATAAGGTGGACAAACCCCACCATGTCAGCTCATCCTATAAGAAATACCTCGACGAATTATAAAGGGGTAGAAGCCTATTATGCCGAGATACAAGCACCAAGGCATAGGGTTCTATGCGACAACTATGATAGAGAGCACAAACTTAAGGAGAAAAGGCACAAAGGTAAGTGGTTAAGTGCTTAAAGGCCAAGGCAAAGGTCACAACATGAGGTTTTATGTTGCAAAAGAGACAGAGCACCAACATATAGGGGCTAAAGGCTATTATTGATGAAACAAATAGATTAGGTGGCAGAATTGGCAGTTAAGCCAAAGATAGAGCTCACTAGCTATAGTAAAGCTATGCTAAACTCTAATAAGTGCCAGATTGTCCAACATTAGCAGAAAAACTCACAGATTGAGTTTAGAACTACAAATCAGAGATTGAAAAATTAAAGAGCACATTTAGAAACTCAAATTAACAGGAGAAAGCCAAAAATAAAAATTCATGCAAGAATGCAAGAAAAACAAAGAGTCCAAAATAACAAAGCATAATTGACTAAGACTTTCTCCAAGACCTTGTGGTGAAGTGAGGTGCTGGTGTGTTGGCGTGATGGTGAATGTTGAAGGTGGTGTTGGACAAATTGTTTTATTGTGGAAGAAGGATTTACCAATAGGGCAGCTATGTTCAATGGAACAAATTATTTGTTTTTGAAAGTAAGGACATATACTTACATTCAATCACTTGAAGTTGATGTATGGGATGTTGTGGAAGAAGAATATCAAAATACTCCAACAGTGATTACCAAATATTAAAAGATGGAGTTCACATGCAATGCTAAATCCATGAATGACCTGCTTGCTGGCCTACCCAAATTAGAACTTGTCAAAGTGATGGACTACACATTTTCCAAAGCTATCTAGGACAAGATGAGTAGCTGCTATGAAGGTGACAACAAAGTAAAGAAAGCTAAACTCCAAGGTTTTAGAATGCAATTCGAGTCTTTAAGGATACATGATGAAAAATGAATAAAAAATGAATCATTGATGTCAAGCAAGTTGTATCTTGCAAATCAGGGGTTGGTGCTCCTTCTAGTAGGTGCTGGTAAATATTTAGGGTTGTAGTTGATAAATCAATGAGTTGTAGCTTCCTGCTAGTTGTAGGCAGAGAAATTTGTAACAGCAAGTTGTAGCTTGCATTGTGAAGAAATTGAAGAGAAGTTTGAAGAATTTGTGTGTTCCTTGTGTTACTGAAATTATTTCATGTCATGCTCATATGAATTAATTGTTGAAACACTTTATGGTGTCCTAATATCATTGCATAAGTGAAAGAAAGTTTTAAAATTCCTACAATATTGATTCAACCACCCTCTCAGTATTGTCTTGGTTTCTAACAATTGATACTAGAGACAAGTTGCTTCAGATTAGTTTAATATCTGGAAGAAAGATCAAGAACCCTGACAAACTAGGAAGGAAGATTTACCAATAGGTCACCTATGTTCAATGTAACAGATTATGCATTCTGGAAAGTAAGGATGAAGACTTAGATTCAATCACTTGATTTTTTGTAAGGGATGTTGTGGAAGAAGAATATCAAAAGCCTCTAATAGTGATTACCAAATATCAAAAGGTGGAGTTCACATGCAATGCTAAAGCCATGAATGCCCTGCTTGTTGGCCTAATCGAATCAGAACTTGTCAAAGTGATGGACTACACATTTGCCAAAGCTATCTAGGACAAGATGAGTAGCTGCTATGAAGGTGACAACAAGGTAAATAAATCTAAACTTCAAGGTTTTAGAATGCAATTCGAGTCTTTAAGGATGCATGGTGATGAAGGTATTGAAAATTATTTTTTAAGAGTTGATGAGGTTGTGAACACTATAAGATTCCTTGATGAGAAGCTTGATGAAGTTGTAGTAGTTCAAAAGCTGTTGAGATCTCTTCCTGAGAGATTTAGTCCCAAGGTTTCAACCATTGAAGAAATGACCAATCTGAACACTCTCACTCTAGATCAACTACTTGGTATACTTACTGTGAATGATATGAGAATATCTAATGGAAATCTTACATCAAAAGAATCAACCTTTAATGTAGATAAGAAGACCAAGGAAGAGTATGCTAACTAATGTTGTGAATCTGATGAAGAAGAAGCCAATTTTGTGAGGAAGCTTGTTACGCCGTAAGGCGTTCCCTCTGAGAAAGACATCCCTAAAATGTGACGTGTGCGATTTTGAGCCATTGATTCTGTGTGTTAGATGATTGGGGTGTTTCCTGCCGTTCATTTAATTTGTTTTTTTCATAGAAAAATTGTTTTTTCCTATGAAAGGTCAGGCCTGGCCTGCTGGCGATGAGACTCTTCTGCTGGCGATCAGACTCTTCGCAGAGACTGCCTGCTGGCGATGAGACTCTTCTGCTGGCGATGAGACTTTTCGCAGAGACTCTTCATGTCTTTCTTCCCTGCATGCGTAGCCTTGTGCTGTTATATCAATAGTTGTACTCGTTTGCCCTACACGCTGCCAATCAACTTCACGGCACTACAGCCTCATCCCGCCAGGATACGATTCAGGCCGCGCAGGAGGTTTCCTTGTTACGAGTCTCCGTAATCTGTTATTATTTCATTCATGTTTTGCCTTTGCCTATGAAACAGAAGAAATGCTAGCGCAGTCATTAGTAGACATCCCTTCTTCTTCGGCCCTAAACACAGGATATGTTTATCTTTATCCTTATTGCAATACACAATACACATCCCAGGAGGGCTAAGAGGAAACAGAAATACAAGCAACATTTTCACGAGTTTAGTGAATGTCGTGTTCTAAAGCTTATTGTGTCCATTCTTATTATGTTTCTGTTTATTGGATTTCTCCTTTGAACCATGTATGTTATAAATATTGTTTTGGTGGACTGAGTGGCAGACGAAGAAGGGATCGATATAGGTCCTTATTGTGAGCCTCCTCCAAGTTGTTATTGTATACTTTAGCCATGCGGCACGTGGAACTGTCCGCCTCCAAATCGATGCCCAGGTCTTATTGGCGTGTGCTGCAACGCTACGCATGCACCTCCTCCAAATTAGTTATAGTTTCGTTGGTAAAAGGAAACACATAATCTTTTAGAGCGTAATTATGATGAATAAAGAATAATAATGTAGCATTACTATGTAATGTGACTTCCAACTTCTTGATGGCTATTGTTATAATATGTATTAAATAAATATGATCATCTTTTGATTGTTATAATATGTACTAAATAAATCTGATCATATGACAGAATGATTTGTTCAATGTGAAAAGCGGTTATATGTACTCATTCAGATATTGTAAGGTTTTGTAGTGCTTAATATTTCATGAAATACATATTCATGTCTCACAATTGATTCCCACCTTCAACACTTTCACATTTATGAAATTTGAATATATGATTTAAAGAAAAATAAGCCTGCCACAAATCAACTTGATTAAAAATAGACCACCCAAATCTCACACAAATATGAATGAATAAGTTTCAATAAATTATATTCCACTCCATCTCTTCATATTTATTTATTATGGTTTTGGTTCCCATTCTCATTAGTTCTTTGGACTGAAGCAAACGGTTGTTCACTGAATACAATTATTTGGGTCTCTCTGCAAATGATATATTGTACTCTTTTTATCGCATTAACATTTTGTATATTCAGAAATTGGAGCACACAAGCGGAGCGAGGCGGAGGAATTTTGCATTTTTTTTATAATGGCTGGAAGTGTATGATTTTCCTGGGCATGTTATTTGAGATGGTTTATGACTGCAGATGGGATGGAGGGTTCTACGAGAAGATATGACTGCAGATTTCTAAACTCCTCAACACGTCTGAATGTCTTGTGTTTCGGCTGTGTGATTAATTAATAGGTGTCGCTTGAGTGTTGCTCTCACAGGAGCCATCAATACTCTGATAAGGGTTTATATCTCTAAATTATGTTTGTTATTACTTTTCATAAGTTGTCAGTTATAAAAAATGTACTTTCGTTCTTTTAGTTATTTTAATTCAAAATATTATTGTATGATTATAATTTTAATTATTTTATTTTTTAATCTAAATTATTATTGTATGTTTAGAACTTAAGGTTATTAGAAGAGTTTCTCTACCTTTATTTATTTAGTTAAAAGATTTTTGTGACCAGCTGGGCATCACTCTCAAACGCCCATGATACGAAAGGATTTTGATGGGGTTCTCTATTACATACAATCATTTAAAGGGTAGTCCAAATATGTTTTGTTAGGTGACATGAGGATTCAATCTGCCACATAATTCAAGGATTGCATGCGTGAATTCCAAGTTAGCTGCTGACTATTTATTTGTGTTGTCATGGAGGAAGTTGCCTAACCAAAGGAACTGGTCTGTGAATAAACCCTCCAATTTCTGTATCTTCCTTTCCCCTTCGGTATATAGTTCACTGATGTTCCAATAAACTTGCTTATGGTTTGTAGTGTTATAAGACTTATGTGCAATTATTTTTTGGGGAAAACACTTGTTTTGGGGTTCATTTCCACTATATTTGAATTCCTCGAAAATCTTTTGTTTCCAATGAATGCCATATTAGTCTAACAAGCTGGAATTTGACATTTGGTAGCCAGCAGCTCAATTCCCATGCATTTATTTTGAATATGCACGAAACATCCTTTATGAAATTTTTTATCATAAAGGAACAAGTAAGGAAATAGTGCCCTGTAATGGCTCGATTGTCTTTTTCCACTGACCAATCACATTGTCTCTACACAATTAGCTATGGCCTCCAATGTGGACAGTAGATGGTACCTGGTAATAGGGAAACCTCTTAGTAACTCACTGTGCAAGTTGAACTGAACATGATTATAACCCAAATAACTAAAAAGGCAATGCCCACCAGTCTATGTGACAGCGTTCTTGAGTGATAAAAATACGGTATTCAAGATCAATAGTAATTTGAATGCTAGTCACAGTTACAATTCAGTTTTCTCCCCTTGGATTTTTCCTCAGGTTCAATTTCCCTCACTTGTTCATATATTTCATGTCTGACATCATGGAATTTGGATTTTTCCTCGGGTTCAATTTTCCTCGCTTGTTGATATATTTCATGCCTGACATCATGGATTTTGAAAATAGTGAATTGAAGGAACTGTGGTAAGCTTCCTATTGCATTTGAGAGTCGAATCCTCAGTTTTGTGGTAAGTGGATACTGGTAAAATGCTGCCCTCGCCGTTGGAGTCTTTTTGTTTGAATGTGATGACTCTGTGTGACTTCCCCTGTTGATGAGACCAATAGAGGCCATCCTCTAAGTATTTGACTGTGTCCAGTTGGTCACCAGCAAACAAATGAATTGCTTCCTTCAAATCTCTTCTAAAATTGTTACAGATTTATTATTAAAAGCTATGGTTTGTCCAATGGTTTTTCTCCTTCATGATTAAGTTCTTGTTCCCTGGCACCTCGTTGGAGAGAAAAAGGATTTTGAGGGGTCATAAATCACTACAGACTAGTAAATGGTCGTCTACTTAGCCTTATAAAGAATTAACACCGTTTATGTAAATTAAGAATTATGTTGTTGTGCATGCATGATTGCCTCGTTAAAAGTTAAAAAACAGAGAAACCAAACGCTCAAACAAGGAGAGATCTGCCTATTTAAAGGATATGAGTTAAGAAGAAGGATCAATATGGATCATTGTGTTTAATATATGCAAATTCAACTAGAAATAATGAGAAAAATGAAAGAAATTGGACGGTGTGCTAGTCATCAATCCTTATTATAAGCAGGCCATCAGGCCAGTAACATAGCTAGATCATATTACGATCTTTAAAATTATAGTGTGCCGAAATGAGTAGCTTTTGAATGCCTACCTACTAGGGCACATGCTCAAATGTGTAAATGTGTTTATGGCTTATTTAGAAAGGGAATTAACTTGTATTCATTTTGTTAGATCACTTTGTTCCATGTTGCAATATATAAATGTGTTTCTCGAAAAGAAGGAAAGAATAATGGTGCCACCTACATATAAATTATATAAATCACGATACTAAATAGCCAATAAAATCAGTGTGTAATGACTTGTCCCATCGAAGGACAATTCTTAAATTAGAGCACTGCCTTTTTCTGGCATTCTAAATAAATAAGTAGTCACTAAGAAAAACTCATGATAGTTTTGCATCATGAAATTCAGAGAAATTGGTTTCTTTCAACTTTATGGTCAAAGCAAATCTAAAAGTTTTCATGAAAACAGAGATGTTTTAAATTTTGTTTTTAATAGTTATATCCATCTCTTTAATTGTCTTCGAATGTGTGGCCATATCTCTTAAGGGTCTGCTTTTAAAGGTTGTCAAGGTTCAGGGAGGATTCAATCATAACTAAAATTTAACTCTGTTCATTTTCAGGTACATTGCATTATATGTACTCCTCTGTGTATGGAGTCTCTTCCAATATTTTCTCACTTCTCTGAGACCATCTAGGTAAAAATAGACTCTTAGTTATTCACTATAGCGATTTTTTAATATACAATTAGTTTTGGCTCCATGGATCTTAGAATGAAGTGCTTGATTGCTGGTTTATATCTTAGGTATGTTTTTGACGTACTGAAAAGTCAATCTAGAGAGGTAAACATGAAAGGTACAAGGGATTCCATACCGAAGGAACTGGTTCAATTTCTGTATCTTCTTTTTCCCTTCAATATACTTCACCGATTTTTCAATAAACTTGCTTATGGTTTGTAGGGTTATAACACTTATGAAATTGTTTGGGAAAACACATTACTTTTCCTTCCTTTTGTTTCCATTTTCACTTTCACTGTATCTGTAATTTTTTTGAGAAAACACGTTACTTTTCTTTTTTCTTTTTTTTTTCACTGTATTTGTATTGCTTGAAAATCTTTTGTTTCCAATAGATGCTATATTGGTCTAACATGCTGACATTTGACATTTGGTAGCCAGCAGCTCAATTCCCATAGATTTGTTTTGAACATGCACGATACATCTCCCAAAGAACATGAACCTCACATTTTGAAAGCCTTGTGTACTCTGAAGCCGTACACCCTTTAAGAATTTTTTTATCATAAAAGAATAAGTATGGAAATATTGCCCCTCTTGATGTAATGGCTCGATTGTCTTTTTCCACAGATAAATCACATTGTCTCTACACAATCAGTTATGGGCCGCAATTTGGGCAATGGGTGGTACCTTGTAACAGGGAAATCTTTTAGGAACTCACTGTGCAAGTTGAACTGAACATGATTAGTTTTGTATTAGCATTGAACCCAAATAACTAAATAAGGCAATGTCCACCTTTCTGTGTTATAGCATTCATGATGTATGTAGTCTCCAGTGTCGTCAGAGCTAAGGCAGACATAAACCTATCGGTTCCTTCTACAAGCAGGCAAGTTGGCAAGTTAGTTGTTTTTTCTTCATTCATTACTACATAGTTAAAGTACCAAATGTTTGTGCACCAAGCAAGTCTCTTTTGCTTGTAGAAGGCAAGTTCGCAAGTCAGTTGTTTTTTCTTCATTCATTACTACATAGTTAAAGTACCAAATGTTTGTGCACCAAGCAAGTCTCTTTTGCTTGTAGAAGGCAAGTTCGCAAGTCAGTTGTTTTTTCTTCATTCATTACTACATAGTTAAAGTACCAAATGTTTGTGCACCAAGCAAGTCTCTTTTGCTGTCGTCTTGTTCCCTGCCCTTATGCTCGTATTAGAAGCAATAGGCACAATTGCAGACATTACCATATGTACTCTTGTCAATCATCCTTTACTAAATTAATTTTCTCTGACATGCGATTATGGTCTTGCAGAAATTGAAGCCGCTTACTGTCATGTGTAATTGCTCAAATGATATGATTATTGATTATTATTTCTGAATTCTAGGAGTAGAACATGTTGATAAGTTTTGAAACAAGTATTTTCTTCAATCTCACTTCTTCACCCCTGTGAGCATCACTCGATGCAATGAATTCTAAGTGAATTATTAAAAAATCATAAGAAATTAGTTAGTTACAACTTTTTCTCATGGAAATAGTCATAGATGAATGACTTACTTAAAGCAGCTGAATCTAATACAACATGATGTGAAATTCCAAATAATACCTAACAAATGTGTATTCTCCATGATGAAGTAGATTCACAATGTTCCTTTACTTACACAATGACTCAGAGTACACATAACTAACTATTGCAATTGTAACTCATTATCATCCACCCTTGCTTTCAACAATGTCCATTCGCATGTCCCTATCCTTCCCCACTCTATGCTATTCTTCACCACTCTATGCCTTACGGCGTTTCCTTTGCAACATAAGGTGCAAATGCTAGTTAGGCCCCTATACTCCTAGTGTAACCCCTTATTGTTATTAGTACAACCCCCTTATTATATTGTTGTACCCATGTAGTCCCCATAGAAGCCCACTATTGTTATTATTGTGCCCTTACATTATTATTGTTATGTCGGCTCTGATTATATTATGACCCGTTAGACTCCTATATATAGAAAGAAGGTCTTGTCATTTGTATCATCGAAGAATTAGTCATTTATGTAATGTAAAGGAGGTTTCCCCCTCGAAGAGTCTGACTTATAAGGTGTTGATCTATCTTTTCTATATTTTGTGAACTAGTTTCATAACATTTGGTATCAGAGCTTTGGATTCTAGGGTTTCGCTGCTCCAAGTAGGTCATCATGGCATTTTCGCTATAACTTTGTTTTTGCGATGTTTCAGAAGCAAAAAAAAAAACCCATTTGAGACGAAATCGCATTGAACCTCGGGTCCAAATTTCAGAGCTTTTCGTGCTATATTTGCGGAGACATGATTTGAGGAAGTTGGTCTTTTTGCAGATTCCTGAATTACATTCCAAACAGGTGACCTGGGGAAAATCGTCATAACTTTCTCTCTGAGCATCAGATTGAAATTTCATAAGAAGGTACAGAAATAGGATGGACTGTAGTTTCTTGTATATATTTTTAGAGCCAAAAGTCGAAACAGTGACACGTGGCACGTCGTACAAGTTCGATCTACTGAACTAGTCTATAATCAGGTCACTGTGGGAGATTTGGCATAACTCTTCCTTGGAGAATCCAATTTGGATCAGACTGGTGGAATTGGAAAGAGGACGCATAGGGCTACTGCAGATCGCAATTTCAGAACTGGAAGAACCGAAATTACAGAGTTATAGTCATTTCAAGATCGAGCTCCTAAAATCAAGAAAAGGCGATATGAGGAAGTTTGATGGCAAGGATCCGGTAAATTGGATACTTCAGATGGACCAATATTTTTATCTACATGGTGTACCACTATTAAAAAAGGTATGTATTGCATCTTCATATTTAGAACCGGATCAATTTTTATGGTATAAAGGGCTTTGTTCTCGTAAACAACTTGTTACGTGGTCAATTTTCACGGAGGAAATGATAGCACATTATGGGGATACAAAAAGCAACACCTTTTTTAGAGCAACACCACAACAATTGGAAAGAGTAAAAGGGCTTTGTTACATAGTGGAAAGTAGCATTATGGCAACAAGGAAGTCTACACCTCACAACTATAAACATGGAAGTGTTGTTTCTCCTAGCCTTCCACAACCTACAAGCAGGGAAAATTTTAAGAACCCCCCCTAAATTTATAAATATAATAAATGGGCGAATCTCCATGGTATATAGGAAAAATGGAAGGCGATTTTATCAATAATATAATATGTATATATAATTTTTTGGCGAATCTCTCACCAGGCATGGCGAATATTTTACTCAATTATAAAATCTTGTAAGATCTTGGCGAGTCTTTCACTAAATAATAAAAATTTGTAAAGTCCTAGTGAATCTTAGCATAGGCTACATGCTGGTTTAATTCCCCCATTTAAATAGGCTACATTCCAGGTGAATACCATGGGTAAATACCATGTTCCATTTTGGTGAATACCATGGGTCAATACCATGTGCCATTTTTATTTTTATTAATTCTAATATTAGGGTTAATAATGGTTTTTTGCATGGTATTAATAACAATCTAGTGCATGGTATTTGTCCCATAGTATTTTGGCCATAGGTTTCACCTAAATATAACCCATTTTTTGAGTGTTCGTAAATATAAGGTGACTTATGGAGTAAATATAAAAAAAATGTTTTATTTTTTTACCATACCTCTCGTTTATTTATATTTTTATTAATTTACCATACCTCTTTTACAAATATGGTATTTGGCCCATAGGATTCACTTAAATAAAACCTCTTTCTTGAGCCTTCATAGAACGAGGGTTATGGACTAAATATAAAAAGAGGTTTTGTTTATTTACGATACATCTAGTTTATTTATATTTTTATTTATTTACCATACCTTTTGAGTAAGTATAAAAAGACGTTTTATTTATTTACCATACCTCAAATTTACTTATATTTTTATTTGTTTACACCCTTACATGTATATAAGGTGACTTATGGAGTAAATATAAAAAATGTTTTATTTATTTACCATACCTCTCATTTATTTATATTTTTATTAATTTACCATACCTCTTTTATAAATATGGTATTTGGCCCACAGGATTCACTTAAATAAAACTTATTCTTGATAATGGGCGAATGGATTCACTTAAATAAAACCTATTCTTGAAAATGGGCGAATGGAAGGTTGTAAGTCCTAATTTCAAGGGCTAAATTTACCTTTTTTACCCTCTCCCTTAAAATAAGGTGGGCTATTTGAGGTGATTTGTAAAAATGTACTATGATACAAAATATTCGCCCACTAAAAATTTAAAACACCTTAATTTCGCCAAAGGGCGAACATTCGCCCCTAAAATTATCCTTGCCTACAAGGGTTACACCACAACAATTGGAAGAAAAAAGAGAAAAAGGGCTTTGTTACAATTGTGATAGCAAATGCACTAAAGGTCATAAGTGTGCTGAGAAGAAATTATTTTACATAGAGTATGAAGAGGAGGAAGAAAAGGATCAAGAAACATCAAAAGAAGAGGATATACGCCAGGACCCAACCCCAGAGAAAGAAGAAATGAATCAGACCATATCTTGTAAAGCATTGGCAAGAATTACCACTCCTAAAACTTTCAAGATAGAAGGACATATCAATAAGAAAAAGGTGCAAGAAGTGAAAGATCACATCGAGAAAGAAGAATGAATCCAACCATATCTTGTAATTCATTGGTCGGAATTACCACTCCTCAAACTATCAAGATAGAAGGACATATCAAGAAGAAAATTGTTCAAGAAGTGAAAGATCACATAGAGAATCAAGAAATGAATCCGACCATATCTTGTAAAGGATTGAAAGAAACTACCACTCAAACTCTAAAGATAGAAGGACATATCAAGAAGAAAAAGGTTCAAGCAGTGAAAGATCACATTGAGCATCAACAACAAGTTCTCCAACTTTTAAAGGATAACGCCACTTTGGTGCAAAATCGAATGAAACAACAGGTAGATCAACATCGTAGTGAAAAATGTTTTGATGTAGGTGATTGGGTATTTTTACTGCTACATCTCAAGCAAGCTATTTATGAGAAGGAAATGTTGGCAATACTACATGCACTTAAGAAATGGCGACCTTACCGATGGGAAGACAGTTCAAGGTAAAAATGGATCATGATAGTCTTAAATACTTTTTGGAACAGCTATTATCTTTAGAAGAACAGAAAAAATGTGTCACAAATATGATGGGTTATGACTTTGACATCATCTATAGAAAATGGAAGCAAAATTTTGTTGCAGATGCACTCTCAAGAAAGGATGAGGATGTGGAAGCATTATTTTGTGCTATTTCTATTATCCAACTAGATTGGATAAACGAAGCAAGGGATGAATGGAAGAAGGATGAAGAAGTATGGCCACTTATTCAAAAGTTGCAAAAGATCCCAATTCAAACAATATTGCCAGAAATTGAAGAGGAAGGAAAAATCATATTGGAACCTGGAGCAGTCACAGAAACAAGAACTCGATAGCTACAAAATCTATCAATTTTAGAGTATCTCATCAAGTGGAAGAACTTATCCGCTGAAGATTCCACATGGGAGGACAAGAATTTTATACAGAAGCATCAAAAACTACTCAAGCGTTAAGGACAACACTTTTTGAAGGAGAGGGGCATGTTAGGCCCCTATAATACTAGGGTAACCCCTTATTGGTATTAATACAATCCCCTTATTATATTGATGTACCCATGTAGTGCCCATATTGTTACTATTGTGCCCCATAGAAGCCCACTACTGTTATTATTGTGCCCTTACATTATTATTGTTATGTCGGCTCTGATTATATTATGACCCCTTAGAATCCTATATATAGAAAGGAGCTATTTTCATTTGTATCATCCAAGAATTGTTCATTTGTGTAATGTAAAGGAGGTTGCCCCCTCGAAGAGGCTGAATTCTAAGGCATTCAACTATCTTTTCTATCTTTTTGTGAGCTGGTTTCATAACAAAGCTCGAGAGAGGCTCAGGAAAATATAAAGGTAAGCTACATTTTAAATGTTTTAATTGTGTCAAATTTGGTTACTATGCATTAAAATGTCTTGAAAAGAAGAAAAAGGATTATGATCCAAGAGAAAATTTCAGTAAAGTGCGAAAGGATAGAAAGAAGGCTAAAAAGAGGGGTCTCCATGTACAAGAAGAGAACTCATCTGAAAGTGAATTCATCCATTCCTTAGATGAGGAAAAAGATGATGAAAGACCAAAGGAATTCATGTTGATGACCATAGACAATCTGCAGGTCGAAGCTATCAGTTTTGATGATGAAGAGCTAAAGTGGAACTGGAAGGAGAGCTGGTAAGTGAACTTGATGAAATTGAAAGGCTGATAAAGAAAAATAAATCTCAAAAGGACTGATTGATCAAAGAAAAAGTTGAAATTGTTGAACCATTGCTTCTGCAAATAGAAGGAGGTAAGAAAATTTAAGTATCCCTAAACCATCAATTGAATGAGAAGAATCAATCTTATGAAAGGCTTGAAGGTGAATTTGTTTTGCTAAAGAAGGAACTAGAAAATGAAAAAACGTAGTTGAGTTTCAATCATAAATTTGAAAAATTGATATTTTTTAAAATGAAATATTGGAAGCACAATGAGTCTCCAAATATTGAATGGATATTGGATTTGAGGTTGAATCCAGTGCAACAACAAAATTGAAAGAAAGGAAACCAATTAATTTTGTACCAACAACAAAAGAAGATACAACACAACAACAAAAGGCAAGTATGCAACCTAATAACCAATCAAGGAATTATCAGCAATAGCAAAAGAACAATGTTGGACAGGAAAATTAAAATACCCAGAAATCATCCCAACGTAGAAGAGAAACTTCCAGGTATGTTGATTTTTTTCCAGGATATTGTTTCACCTGCACCAACTATGGTCGTAAAGCAACGAACTGCAGAGTCAACCTATCCTATGGGCATCTTATATCTAGAAGAATAAATCAGAAAAGGAAAAGGAAACCCAAGTACAACAATTCCTTTGCTCCTTTGAACAACTAGATTCAATGTTTTAAGTGTAAAATTTTTGGGCATATAGCAATTGTTTACAGACTTAAGGAGAAGAAGACTAAACCAATTATTGAGCAGAATGAAAAAAAGCCCAAGGTATGGAAAGAAAATGAGAAACATAGCAACGTGATATTTCTCTGTATAATCATAATGGTAGTAGTCATTGGTATGCAGACAATGGTTATTCTAGGCACATGTTAGGAGACAGAAGCAAGTTTTTGAAATGGAAACCAGTTGACAAAGGTAATGTAACTTTTGGCAACAATGTTCTAGGAAAAATTATTGAAAAAGGAGCGGTCAAAATGTCAAATGGAAATAGTAAATCTAAGAATGTTTTATTTGTTGATGGGTCAAAACAAAATTTTCTATGTGTGTCACAAATGTGTGATCAAGGCTATGATGTACTTTCTAATGCTAAAAAGTGTCAAATCAAGTCTGCTGGCACTCGTGAAATAATTGCTCAAGTTGTGAGAACATATAATAATGTTTATGTGCTCAAGAAAAAGACAAAGAGGTGATGCTTATCAAAATTGATGAGAGTTGTTTGTGGCATAGAAGAATTGGGCATCTGAATTTTGATCGGATAGTCAAACTGAGCAAGAAGAATGTTGTCAAGGATTTACCCAGACTGTCAAAACCAGAGAATATGATTTGAAAATCTTGTCAATTGGGTAAGAAAACTCGAGTTCCATTCAAGTCTAAGGAGATCTCATCATCAAATCCATTTCATCTAGTACACATGGACTTGTGTGGACCATCAAGAACCCAATCACCCACATGTAAATTGTATTTCATGCTAATAATTGATGATTTCAGTAGGATGATGTGGGTTTCTTTTCTTAGAGAGAAATTTGAAGCCTTTGAAAAGTTTAAAGAGTTCAAAGTTATGGCTGAGAATGAAACTAATTGCAAAATAAAGAGCATAAGATCTGATAATGGAGGTGAATTCACTTCAAAAGAATTTGATGAATTTTGCAAGAAGAATGGCATCAAAAGGCAATTCACAATAGTAGAGACTCCACAACAAAATGGTGTAGCAGAAAGAGAAAATAGATTGGTACAACAGTTAGCCAGAGCCATGATGGATGAAAGGAAAGTACAAAAGATATTTTGAGTAAAAGTTATTCATACAACATTGGTTATTCTCAACAAAGCTCATTTTAGACCAAACAATAACAAAACTCCCTATGAGATTTGGTATGGCAAACCTGCAACAGCTAAGCACTC
The DNA here is from genome assembly GCA_031772625.1 of Pinus tabuliformis. Taxonomy (NCBI): domain Eukaryota; kingdom Viridiplantae; phylum Streptophyta; class Pinopsida; order Pinales; family Pinaceae; genus Pinus; species Pinus tabuliformis. The sequence goes on along the minus strand of CM062817.1, from coordinate 1,724,849,302 downwards.
CATAACTTATGGTAGCATATGTTACATCAAGAAGAATGATGATAAACTTGGTAAGTTCGATGCAAGAGCAGATGAAGGTATTTTTCTGGGATATTCATAAAACAACAAAGGATATAGATGCTATAACAAGAACACCAAGAGGATTGTTGACTATATTGATGTCAAAGTGGATGAATACTTTGAACCTGAAGAGAAACAACCAGGTACTACCAATAGTAATTAACTAGTCAACAATTATGAGGAATATACTAAGCCACCTGCAAAAGAAGACAATGAAGATCCCTCTAGTCCTCAAGCCACCCAACTGATCAAATTGTTGGTGAATTAAACTCTAGCGTGCAGACAAGAAGGAAGCTTCTTAACCTCCCTACACAAGCACATGTAGCACTACTAGACATGGAGGAACTAAAGTATGTTGCACAAACTAGTCAAGATAATAATTGGCTAAAAGCTATGCATGATGAATTGGACCAATTGAGAAGAACTAGACATGGGAACTTGTTACAAAACCAACAAACCAGAATGTCATAGGCACAAAATGGGTCTTCTTGAATAATTTTAATGACTGTGGAGAAGTGGTAAGAAACAAGGCAAGGTTGGTATGCAAAGGTTATGCTCAAATTGAAGGTCTAGATTTTGATGAAACTTTTTCTCTTGTTGCAAGATTAAAGGCAATCAAAACGTTTTTGACATTTGCTTGCTTTAAGGAATCCAAAATATATCAAATGGATGTCAAATCTGCATTTCTAAATGGAGAATTACAAGAAGAAGTTTACATAGAGAAACCAAATGGTTTTCAACTAACATAGGAGCTTGATTATGTTTACAAGCTTAAGAAGACCTTGTATTGTCTTAAACAAGCCCTTCGGGCTTGGTATTCCAAGCTTGACAAATACCTGCTCAAGTGTGGATTCAAGAGAGGTGTAGCTGACAATAACTTATACGTCAAATCAAAAGAAGGAAAAATCATATATGTGGTTGTATATGTTGATGACATCATTTTTAGATATCATTTCTTTTTGGATTCAACTTTGTTAAGTAAGTCATTCATCTATGACCATTTCCATGAGAGGTAGTCGTAACTCACTAATTTATTATGATTTTTGAATAGATTTGTTAACCAATCAATTTGAAACTGCTATGAAAGCCTAATTTGAGATGTCTATGCTTGGAGAACTTTCTTATTTCCTTGGATTGTAGATTACACAATCTCCCAAAGGAATTTTTATCTCTTAAAGCAAATATCTCAAAGTGTTGAAGAAATTTGGCATGGAGGAATACTCTTTAGTGAGCACACCAATTGTTACAGGGCACAAACTTAAGAAGAATAATGAATCACCATAAGTGGACCAATTTCTATACAAATCCATCATTGGCAACCTATTATATTTGATCACTTCAAGGCCAAACATTATGCAGGTCGTTTTTATTGTTGGAAGATTCCAAGTAACTCCCAGACAAAGCCATCTACAAGCATCCAAGAGGATTCTTAGATATCTTGGAGAAACAATGGATTATGGACTGTGGTACCCCAGAGGTAAATATTTTCATTAACTGTTTATAATGATGCTAATTGGGCTAGTGATGTAGATGATCGAAAGAGAACTAGTGGAGGTGCATTCTTTCTTGGAGAGTGACTAGTTTCATGGTTGAGCTAGAAGCAAACTTCCATCTCTTATCTATAGTTGAAGAAAAATATATTGCAACAACTTCTTGTTGCACTCATCTATTGTGGATGAAGCATGCCTTATAGGATGTAGAAGAACAACAATGAAACCACAATGGAAAAGTAGCTCAACAAAAGAGAAGTGCAATTTAGGGGAAGCAACATTCAAGGAGAGATATGCATCCAAAGGAGAGATTTGAAACAATCATATTTGAGATGTCTTGAGGAGGATGTTTTATTTGATCATGGTGTCGCCATCAATGCTAAAGGGAGAGAATGTTAGAAATATGTTGTCATTTATGGAAACAAATGGAAAAAGATGTCAAAGGAGGATCGGGTGTTTAGGATCACGCACAAGAAGAAGAATGAAGATCAAAATTAGTAGAGAATGGTGCAATGCCTTTGAAATAATTTCTAGTGAAATAGATCATCTCAAGAGGATATGGAACTTGAATAGATGGATAGAGCTATGAAAGGGCTTTCCAGTGGTATGTGGAAGTCCAACAATGGCCTCTTGGATCAAAAGTGAGAGCCAGTCAAATTTAGAGACACCAAAGTCAAAATTTGCAGGGCTAAGTAGATGGAGGACCCTTTCGAAGCATGTGTTAGTTAGGCAGAGTTGCCAAAACTAGTAGCAAGATTGGTGGAGCTACCATGCAGAGGATGAGGATGACATGGAGAAAATTGTTATCACTCTGTAATTTCCCAAGGTTGTGGAAAGAAACCCAGAGGTAGCCACAAAACCACCTGCAAATCTAAGATATAGCCCTTCCAAATTAAAAAAGGGATCTCTCTTTTTTATTTAGATTTTTGTTTTAAGATATTAGGCTAGTTATTGAGTTCTGAGGTTGGTATTTCAAATATTTGGTTGAAAAGTGGTGGGAAAGACCATTGGATATGGATTCATGAGTCTTAGGGTGATCAAAGACAAAAATAACAGAGTAGCTGTAACAGGGCAAGATAGACAAATTTTTGGATCTTTTAAAGTATTTGTGGAGTGTTTAGGATGAAAATGATTTAAGTTCAATTAAATATAGAGCATGTTGAGATGAATTCTATACTTAAAATCAAAGTGAAAACATTTATATTATTTACAAGCCAGAGCAGAGTACAATTAAGAAAATTCGACCCTTTATCTTCTTGAAACAATAGGGACAAAAAACATATGGACAACTGAGAAAATAACAATTTTACATGAGAAAGTACATCACCAAATAGTTTGACACAGGAATCCTGGAACAAAATGTTTCTGTATTATTGAAAATTGATCACTTCGGTACATCTTACATCAAAGTATGGCTCCTTTCTTCATACAAGTTCCAACCCTTTGTAAGTCTTATTACAAAGTATTTATAGAAACTTTTACATCTAAGACCGAACTTCAAAATAAAATAGATTTACAAAATAATATCTGTTAAAGGCACAAATATTTTAGATATAGAAGAAGAAAATTAGGAAAGTTAGGTAAAATTTGTTGTGTTGTTGAGGCTTTGAAGGAATCTGGTGCTGAGTGTGTCTATTTTGCTGCAAATGTTGTTCCTTTGCTGCCAAAATTTCAGGGCTTCAATTGTACTTACTCGATCAACTCTAGTAACTGGCCCCACCTTTCTTCATTTGGGATAGAAAATCTTTTCATGTTTCTAAACCTTTCATCCACTTTAGTGTAAATGTCAAAGGTTGGCTTATTGATAAAAAGGTGATAAATCTCATGTTGAATATTTAAATCAAACTATAGGCCCTCAATAAATGCTTCTCCACTAATAACTCCTATGGCCTTTACAAAATTTGAAGCATCAACAACTATGTTACATAGATTTTCCTGGTAGTTTTCTAATGGAATCAATTTGTCATTAGAATTCCTCAAAGTAGGTAGACCCTTTTCCTGTAGTAGTGTGAACTTTCTATTGAATCTTTTGACTTGCAACTTGATCTCCTTACATTTTTTCTCTAGTTGTATCATCAAATTCCTTTTCATTAAAACTCTTTTAACCTCCATTACTGTTGTTGTCATGTCTGGAATGTTTAGGTCCTCTAATTCATCCTTGGTCTTGGAGTTTAACATCTTAATGATATTTTGTGCCTCTTCTAGTCTGTGCTCCAAATCTACTTTAATATTCTGTATTATTGGCTTAACTCTTAGCATGAGTTCTTCCTGCTCAAAAGTCTTTTGAATTGAAGGCCACATATCTATTATATTAGCTTTTATATTCTGCCAAATGCTATTTTTGGCCTCTGCCAACATCTGAATAATAAAATATTGGTCTTCATATTTTTGAATTTGCTGAATGATCTTGAAGTTCTTTTGCACTTCGGTTAAATAGGCATTATCAACTCTAATTTTATTCTCCTCCATTCGGACTAATGCTGTTGATAACTTCTCTTTCTTTTCCTTAGCTAATGATAATTATTCCAAAGATTTAGGAAGCTCTTCTATAGAATCTGAAGATGTTGCCTTTGCTGAAGTCTCTACTGCTATACTTGTGCCTGATGTAGTTGTCCCTGCTTCTTCCCACTGTTCTTTTTCTCTTAACAGTGATTCGATGTCCTACTCCATTTTCTGTATCTGTGCATTCTGCTCAACAACTATTGTAAATAATTTCTCATTTTCCATTTCTATGCTAGCAAATTCTTTAGCTTGAGCATGTTCTATGGATGGTAGCTTCAATTTCTTTCTTAATGCTTGAATCTCTGCCTCTTTTCTCTTGATAAGCTCTTCTGCTGCCTTGATATTTGTAGGGTCATGTCCTAGTTTTATTATGAAATCTTCTAGAGATTTGGTTCTGTTGTCTTTAGAAAATGAGGACATATTCTTAATCTTTAACTGAGAATGTATGTTGTTCAAGGATGACTGTAATTTGGGAATAGTCATGGCATAATTGGTAATTTTTGAAAATATAATCTCCCTTATTTGCTTGTGTAAATCGATTTGATCCATTTCATGTGCCTTCTTTGTATCAATTGAGAAAATGGAGGCTTTGTAGTCTTGAACACTTATGGGAGCTGGCACTAAAGGTTCCATGAAGGCCATTTGGAACTGTCCTTTCTCTGAGTCGAATGTAGAGAGCAATCTATGCTGTGTTTTTGTTGTCTTCTCTCAAAATTATGAGTAAGTTGAAGCCTTTAAAGGTTCATTTTTAACTTTATCTCTGTGTACCTTGAAAATATACTCTGCTGAGTTGAAACTTGAGAACTAGAAGATACTAGAGACTAAACTTTTGTTTCCACAATAGGTGATTGAATTGTTTCCTCTACTTGAGGAAAAGGATTGACTTGAGTTCTAGTAAAAACTACTGTGGCTTGTTGTTGTGTATCTCTTTCTTCTGGAGATTCATTTTGGATGAGAATCACCAGAGGATCAACTTGAGGTTCTAATTTTTTAGTAGTGTTTGGGTCCTTATTTTTCCTTTTAAAAACAATAAATTCCACACCTTGTGTTTCAGAGTCAATAGGGAACATGCCCTCTCTCCCCCTTTTGGCCTCCTTTCTCCTTAGGAATAGGAAGTATGCATGGATGACTGACTAACCAGTCATTCTTCAGCTTCTTGTAAAGTGCCCTCTGTCCATTCCTCTTGGTTAGCATACTATTCAATTTTGGGCCTTGGTGTATGTGCATAGGAAGTACTCTCCTGTTCCAATCTGAGTTTTGAAATGATGCCCAGAGGATCATAGGACCAAGAGAAACTATGATTAAATTTCATTTGACTTAATATAGCTTCCACCTCCTTTGCTGCAGCTTTGGTGTTGACAATATAAGGACCTATATTAGCCTTTAGCTTGAACTGTGCTTTCTTTTTGTAGGATACAAAGTGGAACTCATCCATGTTCAACATTTGTCTAGTGTATTCTAATGCAAATATTATCATTGGTACAAACACTGGTAGCCTGCAAGGAGTAACTCTGATCCATATATTCCAATTTTAATACAATTCTGGTATAAATACCTGTCTCCAACTTTTGATTTCTCTGACTATCTTCTTTATCTCTAGTGAAATCCTCGAGATCACATCACTGCAAAGTAAGCATAATGAGGTATGCATAAACTTATTAAAAAATTCATTGTGAGTATACTCCTTTGAGTTATTTCTATCCAGAGAAGTCCAGTGAATCACTGACAAAGGATTTCCCTCATTATCTGTCTTATGTAAAAGAAATTTGAACATGTCTGACTAATGAAATAACATAAGATAAACCAATAGTGAATGTTATTTGAAAACACCTTCGGCTTTGAAACTTACAAATTGAACATGAATTGCATTGGTTATAAATTGACTGTAATTGAAAAGAATGGATGGCTTTTTTCCAAGTGAAAAAATTGACAAAACCCCATAACTATTTCATCTACCCATTGATTGTTATAGTACCCAAGAAATCAGGTTACCATAGAAATTACTTGTTTGGACATTTCTGGGAAGATCGAGATTGGGTATGGGGGGTTGGTCTGAGGAAAATCAACATTTCTTGGAAGGAAACATTTGAAGATTTGAGCTCTCTGAGGGAAAGTTAGGTTTTTTTATAATTCCATCAATACATTAGATGAGAAAGGGTGAAAGAAAAGCAAACAAGACAAAAACAACAAGCAGCAAGAAGACTATGTACATGGCACGAGCGCAGCGCAGCCTACTGAAAATAATGCTTGAGATCTTGACCATTGACAAAAAGGTTGTGAATACTTCGTCAAGGGATCACAAATGATATGTGTGTGGGCCAAGCTTCTCGTGGAATCTGTACGGGCCAATCCACACGGGCTGGAACTTCATATGTTTGCCTTTGTCTTCATGGGGCTTATTCCATTTCAGAACTAAGTCACCCACATCGAAGTTAGCTTTTCCTGCAGACTTCTTATCAAACCATCTCTTGATACAGTTTTGGTGGAGTGTGAATTTTTCTTTTTCTTTCATCCTTTCTTCCTGAAGCTTATGGAGAACATCCATCCTACGTTGAACTAGCTGGTAAGGCTTGCCTTGGGATTCTTGGGAAAGCTGAAGTGCAGACAAGTAGATATTCGGCAGAAGGATGTCTTATTTACTGTAAACCAGGAAGTATGGTGAGGTATTCAGAGAGGGATTAGGTGTTACACGGTCAACCTATAATGCATTCGCTAGGGTGGTATGCCAGTTATGCTACTAAGAGAAAACGATCTTCTTGATTATGCGGATGAGGTTTTTATACGTGGACTTTGCTAGACCATTTCCTTGTGGGTAGTATTTCGATGAATGCTTTAGCACAATACCACTCTGTAATGCAAAGTTATAGAGTTTCAAAGACGAAAAATAAGTTGCATTATCAAAAGCAAGTGATACTGGAACGCCGAAGCGTGAGATGGTATTTTGCTGGAGGAAGTTGATGACCTCCTGGTCATTCACTTTCTTAACTAGAATTGCTTTTGTCCACCGCATGAAGTAGTCAGTTGCTTTTAAGATATAGCAGTGTTGTTTTGACGAATGAGGGAAAATTTCCCCAATGATGTCCAGGCCCCACTGTTGGAATGGTTCAACCACTGCAACAGGGTGCAGTGGGTTTGCTGATCTTTGTGTTCTACCGGGACATTGCTGACAGATCGGGCACTTGCGGGCATAAGCATGTTCATCCTTGAACAATGTGGGCTAGTAAAAATTAGCTTGCATAACTTTGTATAAAATGGTATTTCCCGCAAAGTGACCCCCGGCGGGTCCATCATGCAGATCTTGAAGTACCTTCTCTGATTCATGTGCCTCCAAGCACCTAAGAAAAACTCCATTACTGTGCTTTCTGTAAAGCACTCCATGCACCGACTGATATGTTAAGGATTTCAGGCGCAATGCCCTCTTCTGTCTGATAGAAAAGTGAGAGGGTATGGTGTTGTGCTCAAGGTACTGGCGCACATCTGCATACCAAGAGGTTCCATCTTCAGTGGGTGTTTCTCGCCTTATGTCATACATCTCAATCTCCTGCTCCCAACTGACGAGCTCTTCTTCATTCTCCGAAGTGTGCATTGCTTCAGCTGCTACAAGTCTGTAGAGCCCATGTCCTTTGATCATGTGCACTGGCTTGATTTCAAGATCATATTCTTGCAAGCTTGTCATCCAGTTTGCACGTCATTCACCCAGTTCTTGTTGTACGAGCAATGTGCAGAGTGTTGGGTGGGGGACGAAGACTATGCAGTGGTTTTTCAGCAAGTAGGGCCTGAAGTGTTTCACCGCCTTGTAAACTACATAAGCTTGCTTGTCAATGGTGGGGTAGTTGAGCTCTAGTCCATGCATGCTTTCACTCATGAAAGAGATGGGACGTTCATAATTAGATTTGTCTTTCTGAGTGAAAATTGCAGCTACTGAGTTATCGGAAGCGAAGGTGTATAGTAGGAAATATTTCTTGAAATCTGGGTTGTAGAGCGCAAGTGCTTCTACAATGGCCTGCTTGATCCAGGTGAATGAATACTTTTCCTTCTTACCCCACCTGTAGATTACATCTTTCTTGATCATGTCCTGCATGGGCTTAACTATTTGCGCATAATCCGAGATGAACTTCCGGAGGAAGTTTATCTTGCCCAAGAAGGATTGCATAGCTTTCTTGTTGACTGGGTAAGGAATCTGTGTAATGGCTTTGACCCGATCTGGATCCACCTTGATCCCACTCTTGGAAACAATGTGTCTGAGGAGGTTCCCCCCCGACACGGAAAATATGTTCTTTTTGGGATTCAAGGAAATCCTGTATCTCCGACATCGCTCAAAGATTTTCTTCAGATGGTGTATATGGTCTTCTCGTCTTCTTGAGAACATAGTCACATCATCGAGGTATACCACCACGCTCTGTCTAATGAGTCTACGAAAGGCGATGTCCATAGCACGCTGAAATGTTGTGCCTGCGTTTACAAGCCCAAACGGAATTTGTCTATAAGCGAACGTACCCCACTTGGTACGGAAAGTAGTTTTGAGTCTGTCAGGTTCTGCTACCAGAACTTGATTGTATCTTGAGAAACTGTCAAGGAGAGAAAACATTTGTGCCCCAGATACTGTTTGCAAAATATGGTCCATGGATGGCATGGGGTAGTTGTCTTTGTTCGAGGTGCGGTCTACATTTCGAAAATCACAAGAGGATTTCCTCGAACTTCTTTCGTATAGGAACAAGGTTGGAGACCCATGTGGAATGTCGAACTTTGTATATGATTCGTGCATCCAACATCTTAGTAAGTTCCTTTTGTATGAGGGGTTCAAGCGACATATGTACTTTCCTCAACTTATGTTGATATGGCTTGACCCCTTCTTTGATTGGGATGGTATGTTGGATGATCTACGTGTCATAAGTTTTCAGATCATCATACGTCCACACGAACACATCTCAGTATTGTTTGAACAAGTGGATAAAGGCTTGCTGCTCTTGCTGTGCACAGCATGTACCAATATTGACAAACTTCAGATCCTGTTTTGTTCCTAGGTTTATCAGTTCATGCCTCATGGTGGAACTGTGGATCTTACTTTTCCTTGGCCCCTGGAACTATTCTTACAAGTCATATAACGTTTCCAATGATGCCACACCTTTTGTGATAACGTGGCCTTTCATGTTACTAGCTTCCGCTTGTAGAGAGTGCTCGTGATCATCATCGTCTATCACTACATCTTTGAAGACGTCAACATTGGCAATGAAATGCATTATCTATTGATCATCAACACGTGTAAGTTATTTATGTTGTTTGGGATAGATGGTTTGTAAAAAATTTCAATAGTAAATTTATCCATAATCGGTGACATTCTCGAGGCTGCATTTTCCAGTGCATTGGCAGTGGCATTATGCATACGTGGTACAGAAATGATATTAAATGCTTGGAAGTTTGAGATTAGTCGCCATACCTCTTGTCAGTAACTTTTGAGATGCAGTGATAAATAATGAATGGTATTATGTACCTTATGTACCACTATCTTTGAATCACCTACCACTTTGAGTATGACCACGTTGAGGCTGATGGCTTTCTGCAAGCCCAACACGAGTGCTTCATATTCTGCTACATTGTTCATGCACTCGAACTCCAAGTGACTTGATACTAGATGCTTCCTGTTGCAAGGGTCGATCAGAACACACCCGGCTTTAGAGCTGTCCTATGTCTTTGATCCATCAAAGTACATGGTCCACAACTCATCTGTACACAGACCACTTGATGTGCTAGTACTACTGCTACTACTGCTGCTACTATTGGTACAATGTGCTGTACAAGTTTCATTACCATCAGTTAGGCAAGGAAGGAGTCCCAACTATGCGTCTAGTGTGGTTAAAGTTGGCTGTGCAGGATAACACCCCAATGTTGTCTCAAGGAGGTAGTTTTCCGAAAAAAAATTTGTGAAGGCCAACGGTTCATTCTCGCCATTGATGGGAGTGACATTATGTTTCATTTACCTCTCGGATTCTACCCAGATCTGGTTGCACTTGTCCTTGTACGAAAGCCACATGTGAGACCAGTCTGTAGCAAAATAACTATCTAGCTTGCTAGATTAGTCTCTACTGAGTAATAGACCATATGCTTCTGGTATGTCCACAACAACTATGTTGATGCATTGGTGGACTCAACTGTCACGGGATAGTCGGATGATTACATCTCACAGTTCACCAATGGCTAGTACCAATGTTCGATCAAGTTGGATGATTCGTGCAGATGTCTTGCTTCATTGTGCATTGATCTTATTAGCAATGGAGAGCGGCATGACGTTGGCTGTCGTGCCATAATCAACCAAACAGTTGTGAACATTGCAGTTGAAAACTTCAAATGAAAGTAGGAATGGAGGGCAACCTGAGTTTTCTTCTTCCATCCGGAGTGCATTGAGCACCGTGGAAAGTGATCTGGGAGGTGTGTTTGCTCCCTTGTTGGTAGAGGTTGCGTTGTCTGTTGCGGTCTATCCCAACGCATGCAACAGGATATTTCGTTGACTATGGATCTTAGCCAACTTGAACAAATTGATTTTCACCTGAGTTTTCTTCATGTCATCAACAATGTTGTAATACAGATGTGGTAGACTCACCAATGTGTTCGGGGTAAAACGAGTGTTCGTGTTTTCCGACGAGGTGTTTTGCAGCTTATTGCTTATGGATGTGCTTTTGTCCATTGCTATCTTCCCAGACTTGCTTTTTGTTTTCTGCTATGGGGCAGCCGATGAATTGGTCTTCCTTATCAGCAGTCTGAACTTTTTTTGCATCTCCCCAAGTTTTGGGGGAGCCCCTTTGCTCCTAAGATTGTAATGGTCAGTTTGCTTTCGGGGCTGCTTCTCAATGTTAGTCTTTGACATTGTTTGTGAGAACTGATACAGTTCACCACATGCCCAGAGCTTGATGGCTCATTAGGTGTAACCTCTTTGTCATTGTCCGTGTCTTCTGGTTGTTCCTGCATCTTGCTTCCCGTATCGAGTGTATGATTGTAGAAAGCCTTTGTAACTCGCTTCCAGCCCGAACAAGAGTTCTCAGGATGATTTTCTTCGTGGAAAGAACATAATTTCGGATCTACGCATTGTTCGAGCTGGAACACAGGCTTCAACGCAATTTTTGAAACAAATTGGTTAATGCTTGATGCGATTCTTGCCTATCTCTTCCTAGGCAAGTGACTGCTTGCAAATGTGTCCGTTTTACGTTGTTTGAGTTCGGACATTTCAGTGGTCAAGCTCTTGACAAGACAAGTGAGGGTCTTAATATCGGTTGCTTCCTTGTCTCAACCCTTGCTCGTCGTTTCTTGGGACTTCTTGCTTGCATCCTTAGAGTCCATCATCCTTGATGACTCCAATTGCACGCAGGTCTTTCTCAACATCGATATCCTCTTCACAGTTTTCCAATAATGTTGGTTTTGCAACTCATTTGACGAACTGCGCAATGCTGGTTGGTAGCGCGGACATGTAGTAATTAGTGGTGATGGAGTCATGAGGTTTAGTGTCCGCTGCGAACTTGTTCAATATACGTGTAAACCTATGATTGAAATATTTCACTTTCTCCTTTCCCTCCATCTTGAGGCTTCCCAACTCTTTGAGTAGCATGGCTGGGGTCTTGTCATTAGTGAACTTCTCAAGGAACATGCATTTGAATGCAACCTAGTTCTGTATAGAGTTCGGTGGAACGGTGTTACACCAAGCAGTTGCACAACCATCCAAGGTACATGGGAACAATATACATGCTACATCATCATAATTTACCTCAAGGGTCTGCAGTTGTAGGTATAAGTTATCTAATGGTATTCCGCCTTCACCATGCTGTCAGAGTCAAACTTGATGTTCATTCTCTCCGCTCGCCTCGACATCTTGTACAGAACGTCCAGGAGAGCCAATGGTCCTTGAGTCATCCATTCAATATTTGGGTTAGCCATCTCTTCTTCTTTTCGTCCTCTTTCTCTCTTTCAAAGTTTTATGGCTCCGACTCAGAGTTTGTTGGTTCGTCTCCGCCTCCACCTCCTCCGCTGCCTTCCCCTATGCCTCCTGTATCGAAGTTCGATCCCAAGATCACAAGAGTGTCTTGTTCGCCTTGTTGGAAGATCGGAGGTTCCTCTCCGTCTTCAATAACTTCTTTTAGACCTTCAAGTGTGGCAAGGATTGCTTCTTCCACCGATGATACAACAACTCCCGTGGGAGTGGCTTTTGGCTTCCTAGATGCATGTGGAAGATGTTGTCTGTCTGGGATTAGTCTGACTGCTTTCGCGAACTGGCGAGTGATGGGATGGATGGAGTGAAGTTGATGATATGGAATCTCGTGTTCAATTTTGGGAGGTGAGGAGTAACCAACTGCAGAGTCACGTGTAGGTGAGAGGGAGTGCGAGTTACTGCCTTGACCAGATGGTTGATGAATGAGTGTGAGGGGAATTTCAACCATATACAACTGGTTGCCCTCCTTCTAGCACCAGAAATGTTGATGGTGTTGGACCCGCCAACATTCAGGGGATCACCCCAGTATGAAGCCCCAATTAAACCTCACAAAATTTGGTGTGGGAGTCCCATCTGATATGATGGCCAGGTTGCCATTGTCTTAAGGATTTGCCTCAACTCTTTCTTGTCAGCACATGAGAGTGGTATGCTTTGTCTTCAAGCAGTGAGGTTCGCGTGCTTGGTGAGTGTAAGTGTCACTTATGTCAATGGTTCTTTCACTGTAAAGGGAGAGGGTGGGAGTGTGTCCCAATTTGGTTGGGATGAAGTCCCAAATCGGCTAAGAACACACAACATAACAGGACGTGCACAACTTCCAAAGGAGTAGTCCACACGGATGCGGCAGTCACAACACACAAGGTAAGATAACACGTACAACACTCAACGGATGAGTCTGAACGAGTGCAATGGTTGTTACAACAAGTTTTATGTGAAAGGTCTGTCTGGTGTCTGGGAGAGTAGTCTACACGGGCAAGACAACACTAATAGCATATACAACACATTTCCATTAATAGATTATGTATTACAACAAGTGAAATAGTTCAGATGTAGAACACAAGTTAAAGCAACATGCATCACAAGTGTTAAAGATTAGTCTTACAACAATTACAATACATGTGTGAAAATGTGCTGGCCTGTTAACAGGGTTTTGAGTTAAGCGAAAGTTCCAAGACACATTGTTACACCATACATCACTAACCCCGAGTGTGGGGGATTGGAGCCACTACTTACTCCTCAAAGAAAAGATTACAGACTCTCTTGGCTATGTGGGAGGAGCTAAGGTGAAAAAGTCCCTTGCATGTACAAATGAGGGGGTATTTATAGCCAAGGGTGAAACTGACCCTTGTGGCTATTCGACTACCCTCATGATTGTTCTTCCATGACTTTTCGAATTTACATGAATCTTTGTACAACAAGTGGGTCCCTTGGACTTCAATGTTACATCACATTGATTAACAACATAGCCCATAGTAGAGATGTGGGTGACATGACTCATGACATGACAGTGCTGGTACATTCATGCTGCTGCTAGAGTGCATGTCAAGCTACAATGCTACTGGGTGATGGATGTATTCATGGTGTATCATAGCTTCACCTCCACATGGCAAAGTGCGCGGAGTCTTCGATGGTCTTTGGTTTGCTTGATGAAGCTTTGGCATGTTGTTCCTTGCTTGCATGTTGGGGAGGCTTGACAGGCTCATCTGTTCACGAAGGTGCATGTTCGTCCGTTCGTCCATCGGTGAGCACATCTTGCATGTTTTTTCATTCATTCATCCGCGAACACATCTTTGCATGATCATCCATTCGCGAGCACCTCTCTTCGCATACATCATTCATTCGTCCATTGGTGAACTTGTCTTTCTGCATGTGTTCCCTTCGTTCATCCCTTTCGTTGTTACGCCATGTTTGTTAGTGTACCTATACCTATAGTCACTCACAATGAGACAATATCAAATCTAAAACCTCCTAGTCTGCCATGAGACATGATCATTTCGGATACAAGTGACTAAGAGAGGCAGCAAGGTTGTGAAGCAGGATGATGGCTCTGGGCACTGCTGATGAAAACTATGCAAGAGTCACTGAGTGATGAAGATGGGAAATCCAAGTCGATAGTGACTGTCTGCGAGGTCTGGCTCGGCTGGAAGGAAAAATTGCGCAATTTTTGGGAGGGACAGTCTGGGTTGTAAGAAGGAAAGGTAGGCAAGATCTGTGTAGTTTCTAGAACGAGTGGGTAGCAGGGGTTAGAAGGCCAAATTTGCGCAATTTTCTAGAGGAACAGGTCGGGCTGCAAGGAGGGTCAGCAGGTAGAGATTGTGTAGTTTTTGGGAGGAACTTCCCAGGAGCCTGGCAGCCAAAACTGTGCAATTCCCAGAGGGAACTGGCAGTTGGTTGCTTGGTCACTAGCAGCCAAAAATACGTAATTCCCAAAGGGAACTGGCAGTCGATTGCTTAGTCACTGGCCGTAGAAACTGTGCAATTCTTGGGAGGAACTCACACTCTGCTACTAGGAGTTGTTGGCGAGGGGAACTGCACTAAGGCTGGGAGGCCGGCCTACCTCTGCACAATTTCTGAGCTGAGAAGACTATTGGGCAGCAGAAGGCCTAGTCATGAAAACTGCACAATTTCTTGGATGAGCAGCCGGTCAACTGTCGGGATGACTGACTGGGAAAACTGCACAATTTTCTGAGGGAGACAGGCACTCGGTGTTTGTTCAGCCTGTCTGCGCAATTTCCTCAGTCAGCGGAGTGGGCAAGGTCAGTAGTCTTTACGCAATTCTGGAGGGGAGTCAGTCCCAAGGTGGCTGTCAGGTCTGACTGTCCGGGTGGCCATCATGAGATCTGATTGCATTTCTTGCGATCAACACAGCTTGGAAATACTTGTTTAATGCTTCTGCGCTATTCTGGGTGACAGTCGATCGAGTCGATGGCGAGGTGATTGTCCGATTGTTAGAGGGGAGTCCAGTCAAAAGATGCATAGGTGATCATGCAAACACACACTCACATGACTCGATGACGAGACGACTCAAACCATACAAACACACATGCTCAACATGACTGACAGATGGTGTAAGTGACAAGCACGACACTCATGATTGATCGTTGATCGACCATGATGACACTTGTGCAACAGTGAATGTGACTCCGTGTGTGAGTGTGACATATGCCTTCATAGTGAACAAGAAAAGCACACACTAAGTGAAGACTTCGAGCATAGCTAGAACATGTTCACAAGCATGACTTAGACACCAACATGCAGAAATTGAATGAAATGCAAAAGCAAGGCAGATGCAAATACTAACACGGGCTTATAGAGTGAACCTCGGGTGTGTAGTCATCAAGCGAAACTCTCAAGGGAGGTTTTGAAATTGGGTGCAAGCCAAAATTTTGGAGGGTGGTTGTAGCCGCTACAACAATACCATATGGTTTACAATACACATATTTATAACTCCTTTGCAATACTTTTTGGGGAATTCCAATAGGAAAGAGTTGTTGAATTGTCAATCGTTTAAGAAGTTGAATGGAAAGGGTGGTTGTAGTTTTCACATCCATACAATCTCCACCCTGAAATAGTTTTTCCTAATACTTTGGCCAACCCCATTCATCACCTTTTCTATGAACCAAGAGAAGTATATATCCACATAAATTTCTTGGGTATGAACCTTCTCAAGATCTACTGCTCTCCATCAAGGTGATGCAATGATCACTTATTTCTATGAGATACCAAAACACCTGTTTCGCTACTACCCAATGATATCTGCCTAGATTTTCCATGTATCTACAAACAACACCAATTGCATGTGAAATATTCGGTCACATACTTTAAAGATCTCATTGTCTTGGTGTATAACTCTTTTCTTCTTCACTACTGGGACACAATTTTGAAGAAATCTTAAAATGTGAATAAATTTTCTTGTTGCTTTTTTTTGTTGACTTTGACCATGGCCTTACTACTTTGTGTTGTTGTCATGTGTTGTTATTTGGTCTTTCTCTATTTTTCATTTATTTCTTCTTGCACTTTTGTGGTTTGGTCTTGGTTGGTTTTTGGTTGTGGGAAAGGAAAGAAAAGGTGTTCATGGAGGAGAGCTAAATAAAATATAGCTAGAAGTGAAAGGCCCTAGTTAAAACCCGTACATAAGAATAATTACAGTTGAAGGAAGAAGAAGGTGACATAACAACTAGGTGGACTTGGTTGGGCTCACATTAACAAAATAGACAATGACATGACGTCTATGGAAATAGCATTTGAAGCAAGTTTTCCTAAACTTAATACTTTCTGGCATATGTAGATGTTATATTTTATGAATATGTTAAAGACGAAATGAATGTATATGATATCATTCCACTTAGCAAGTCATTTGTTAAGAACCATCCTAGTAGAAGGATTATTAATTTCTTAAAAAAATGATGACGATGTGAATGGTATGTTTAGGATAGCATAATGAGGTTATCCAATAAGATCCCCTTTCATGTAAGGGATCCTTCGAGAAAGTGTGAACTCTTGTTGTTAATTATTATTATTCTCATGTGATTATGACATTTATGCACTCATGTTTATATTATGTTTATGACAAAGAAATGTTGAACATTGTATCAACGAGTATACTAACAATTAATTCGATTACTTGGTCAAATCATGAAGCACATATGCCACTCAGTGTTGTATTTGGGTTGAAAAACCACTTAGGGCATAACGTTTGGATATTACCACCACCAAAGTGTTATCCAACCACTTATACTCACCAAATAATAAAACCTACCTTATTGGAGGTGTGATGATACTAGATATGTGATGTTATTGGAGGTGTGGTCGTAAATAATACTCCTGCCCATAGACGACTATATGGATGGTAGTGCTCGTATTGTGGGAGCCAGGGGATTATTGTTGACCTATACGAAAAGACTACATTGAAAAATATATCTTCCATTAAGTACTTACCTTAGTTATGAAACTACTCAGTGAGTTGGACTTGAAGATGATTGATTGAAGCTACATTGAGAATATACAACATTGAGTGCTTGCTTTAGTCAATAAACCACTCAATGCAAAAGTAAAGAGGAAGACACTGAGATAAGTATCAATTATCAGTTCAAAGAAATTTCTTTTTAAGTTATGATTCTTTTTTTTAAAGCTTTTATGATTCATATCATAAGAATCATGTGGTTTTGATGTAGGTGAACTACTAAACTCTCCAAAACAAATACATGGTTATGAATAGAAAATAAAAAATAAAAGGTCATTAGCACGATAATATCAGAGTGTGCAGCATCAACATAATAGAGATGAATACATTTAGAACTAGGTCATTGCAATGATGGTTAAATCCTATGATAGACATTGCTTTCCATGCAAGATGCCATGAGTAATATGATTGTGTTATTAAAGTAACACATTTATATTCCTTGTCTCTGAAAACTATTCATATGTGAGGAAGCATTACCAAGGATAAATCACCCAAGAGATTGGGAAGACAAGAAGGGGCTACCTGAACTTGGAAGGTGTGTGACTGAAAGGAATTGGAAACTAAAGAAAATTGGTTTTAAGAAGGTAATGTGCATACTTAGTGCGATCAAGCATACATTGGATGTGTCCCAAGAAGTGGTGAGGTGAATTTTTTCCTTGAAGGAGCCCTAAGTACAGAGAACAACATGCCTAGACATAACCATATAGGACATGGGAAGCGTTATTGAGATAAAGAGTTGTAAAGATAAAATTTGAGTTTTTTTTGGTATTGTCTATTTTCATAACATCGAGGATGGTGTTCCTTTAAGGAGATGATATTTGTAACATCCCCTTAATATAACGCTACTTATGATAATGATATTTATGATTGTAACACTAGCATGGAAAGACCATAATTATTTGTACATT
Organism: Pinus tabuliformis; assembly: GCA_031772625.1. Classification (NCBI taxonomy): domain Eukaryota; kingdom Viridiplantae; phylum Streptophyta; class Pinopsida; order Pinales; family Pinaceae; genus Pinus; species Pinus tabuliformis. Next base: position 1,724,831,407 of record CM062817.1, on the reverse strand, counting down.
TCACTAAACATATAATAATTATTATTATTTTTATTATTTAATGCAAGTAAAGTTTGAATATCCTTACATATTCTTGTTAGGAGGGAATCTTGCTACCCATTTGTTTTACTTAAATCCATGACTCCTACGCGTTGAATTAAAATATGTAGTTACTAGTGGAGTGTCGGTGGGTTACACCCTTTACTTGCATGTTGGGTAACTATTGCATGCAGTGAAAAGATCAGATGTACCCAAAGAGGGAGGAGGTGGAAAGCCACCACTCGAAACCTTGCAAATATTGGATTGGACCGAGGAAAATCATGGGCGTTTAACATTGGACATGAAGAGAAGGGATATACCCGCACAAGAATATGAAGGAAAAGGGGAAGGGGAGGGGAGGAGAGGGAAGGGATAGTAACGCATAAAGTCTACATAGTCGTTTGTATCTATTTAATACAATAGTAGTATAAATTCTAGAAGATTCCACGCAAATAAACATTCCTATCTAAATTTATTTAGTAGATTCTAGGAGAATCCACGTATAACTAAAATTCTCTTATTATCAACATAGATTTTAATTTGAAAGGATAATTATCTTCTTAATTCGGAGCATTGTCTTCGAGATTTTTTAGTGGTTAATTAGTAGAAATAAGATTCTCCTGGAATCATTTGACAGAAGCATTCAGGAATCCGAAATCATTATCTTCTTAGTTTTTTCTAGAAAATTCCAACACTTACGTTTTGATTTGGTCCTTTATGTTCATAGAATAAACTAAAATATTAAAATAATGAATTTGTAGATGCCTTCAAAATAATTATATATTTGAATATTTTGTTTTAGTAATCCAAAGCCTATATATATTTATTAAAATATCTATATTTGAAAATCATTCTATTTAAAAAATCTCAATTAAAATATATTTCCAAATATTCATACCTACCTATTTTATATTTATTAAAAATTTATAATTTAATGTTATATAAATATCTAAAATATTCTTAATATCTTTAAAAATCAATAAAAATAATATATAATTACAAGTTGAAAAAATCCATTAGAATAACATCCTCATAACTCACATAAAATTATAAAAACTGACTTAAAAAATCCAAAAATAAATATCACTATTTTATTAAATTTTAACGATGTATTATAAAATGGTAATTTATATTTTATAATTTTATTTTTATGTTATGACAGGGATGCTGGTTAGAATAATTAATATATCTATCTATATATATATTTATTTATCTATATAAAAATGGTTGGAAATTTAGTTTAACTTGATTTTACATTAGTGTTGTAATTTGAAAAATGATGGGTTTTAAAATAATATAATGATTGGTTTATTTTTAATGTTTTAATGGTATGTTTTATTATATTTATATATGTATGTATAAATTTAATGGAAAATAGTTTCTTGGATTAATTATATTGTAAAGATTTAGTCGAGAAATATTAGTTGGAGGAGGATGAACTACATTAGTTGATTCAAAATGTTGACTCAATCTTTACAATATGATTAAAGATTGTTTTCTAAATCATGGATCACAAAAGTTTTAGATCTAGCTTATAAATTTTATGTTGTTAAAAATATATATTTATGATTATTATTAAGGATATTTTATAGAAATTATAATTTCATAAATTATTTAATTAAAATTTTAAAAATTAGAAATAATGACTTAGTGTTTCTGAGGATGTTGAATCTGCATAAACAATCAAAACACATTTTAAACAATAAAAATCAAGATTTGACCAAAAAATATTTGACTAGATTCTCACTAAACATTTTAAAATATATAATAATTAAACAATACATTCACAAAAAAAATTAAAACTAATTTTTAATATACTTTTTAGTGTTGTTATTATTCATGAAACAGTAGCAGGGACATTATAAACGATAAATGACATTTAAGATTATATTTTTCAAAACAGAAAATCATAATTATGTTTTTATTATTGTATTTAGAAATCTAGATGTCTTTAGTGAGACTTTTTGAAAGCTTTTTCGGTGGGGTTTTCTAATCCAATTTCTCTAAAATCCAGCAAGAATTTATTGAAGTCACAAGGTTGATGGGTAACCCCTACATAGTCTAAGTGGCCTAGGGGTTTTTCAAATCCGGGAGGAATTTCTTGAAGTCACACGCTTGATGGGTAACCACTTCATAATCAAAGTGGCCTAGGCGTTTTTCAGGGTGTTGAATCCATATATACAGTGAAAAAACCAGTTTAAATAACACAAATCAAGATTTCACCTCAAACTTTTCTGCTGGATTCCGGCACTGGGAAATCGAAAAAATGACACTAAAGAAAACTCCGAAATCGAGTTAGCTGCCAATTAAACAAGAAAACTGTTGTACTAACACCATAATATTTTATTAAATGCTTAATGCTTACTGTTAAAGGAATTGTATTAAATATTATTTTTTATATTAATATAAAAAAATAATAAAACTTCCATATTTAATAAATTGAAAGTTCAGATACCGGTGAAAAATGAGAATACCCTTTTGATGGGACCCATGATAGTATCACTTCTTACGATCAACGTCCTAATCATCTTCAACTATTGAATTCAGTGCATTGGCATTTTTATCATCATAAAGCACTCTATTGCCCTCCCCGCTCTTATAAAACCAATCCTCTCCTCTCCTCTCCTTATTCTGGTCTATTATGACATTTTTATGATGTTATTGTGTCCACATTATTGCATTTCCCATGCAGTTTTTACCTTTCCATCTTCTGATCATAATCTCCTTGCTAGTTTACTTGTGAGAATTATTATTTGATCCTTCTTATTATCCATAAGAGAATGAAGCCTTGCATTTTTCTTGAAAGTAATAATACTGAGTAATATTCATGTCATCTCTCACTGGTAGTGACCATGAGTGCAATGGAATCTCTGTGTGTCAACTCCATCACATGTAGATGAATTATGTCCAATTATTGTTGTCTTCTTGTGTACAGTAAATTACACTAGTAGATTTCCATAACATGACAATGTATATATTTTTAGGGGGAGATAAAATGGTTTAAAATAAGAAACTGATAAGAAAATCCTTAGCTCTAGCAGAAATCAGTCAAAGGATTCCCTCCCTTGATGGGTTTCTTGAGCAATGCATCCTTCCTTTGTGGGCACCTGTGTACAGAGCATGGTTGTTCAGAGAAAATAAGAGAGGTATCTTGTTCAACAAAGGAGCCATAGTAAGCATAAACTAGACAGGTTCAGGGTTTCTGATTCACAGAGCATTAATCCTCACTACCCATGGAACTCTCCCAGCAATAACTGGTGCAGAGGAATCAGACATCCTAGTGACTAGAGTGAGCAATGTGACAAATTCACAGGACTACAAAAGAAGTCTTGCTCCTGAAAGGTAAGCGAGATGTACTTGCAATGCCTGCTGGCCTTCTTTTTCTTTTTCTTTTTTTTTTCTCTCATTTGCTTTTATTTTGATCTGGGTGAAAATATAACAATTATATCTACATGGCCTAAATGTTAATTCTCTTTCACCTAGGGTTTTTATGTTTTGATCTAGGTGTTTTGTATGATTGTTTGTCTGGGAATCCAAGTGACCAATTTTTTTAATATGGGTTATGTATGATTGCGTATCTGATTAGAACCCAAATGACCATATCTTCAGTTGATTTGCATATTGTTCATTAGCAATTCAGTTCTGGATATCACCATTGTTGCATGTGTTCCAACTGAAGTGGAGGTTGTTCAGGCGCTCTGCCTACAGAATTCTGTTGCTCCCCTTCTTGATTCTGGGTGCGCATTTTACCTTCTTTGGCGCCAGCTGACTGAAGAAGAGGGAGAGGATTTGATGGTTGGAGATGGCAGGATCACTGTTGTGACTGACACATTGATAAAGTTCTCTACACATGGGGCAGTCTGGAGTCTGGGATTTGCGGGATTTTACATTCATGGTAAATTAGTGTGCAAGGTTTGTGACCCAATGAAGCTTGTTTCTCCACCTTAGAGGAGAAACAAAAAATGTTATTCGTTAAATTATGCTCAACATTTTAGTGTAGAAATTTTAGAAAATATCCTAGAATGTTGACCGTGAGCGATCAACCAAGATGTTACAAAATGATCTTACCAATTCTTTCCTCTTGACTGTTTCAAACACCTCCCATCTGCCTTCTCTTCATTTAGATTTGAATGCGATGAGGCCTTTCCTAAATAAACCTTTGTTGTAACTTCCGCTGCCGCTGCTACATTATTTGCTCTCTAAGTCAACATTATGTGGGGATTGAATTAAAACCGAGGAGGGCACTGTTTTGGAGCTTTCGTATCCATGGAGATAGGTGAAAATGTGCCAGGGTAATTTAACAAGGGAATGGAAGAAGTTACCAACTACAACATTTTCTAATTAGTCTACTTATTAAAGTTATTATTAAGTAATAATTCCCAATTTCAATATACAAGAAAATAAAAACCCACCAAGTAATTTAGGATCTAAATCAAGATGGGATATTATTTATTCATTTTGTTTGTAGATTACAGTTAAGAAAATTAAAGGTTTCTAGACGAAGGCAAGCATTCTCTCTAATTCTCGAAGGTCGGGCCTTGTTCAAGTTCCCTTCTTTGTAGAGATTCTGTATAACATTAATGTGCATGTTTTCCTCAAGGGACCTTACAATTTTGTGTGGGGTTAACAGCAGTTAGAACCATCCCATCCAAAAGATTGACATGTTCTTGTGGCTTGTTCTCAGAGCACAAAATGATTATAAGCTTCTTGTACACTTCAACATTTGGAGACCAATCGTTGAGCTTCATTTGGTCTAGAATCTTCACAACATTTCGAAATTTTTATTCTTTGCAAAGCTCGCCGATCAAAGTACTATATAAATGATAATTTCAGGAGATTGGTACTTACCATCTCACTCAAAAGATCCATGGCTTCTGAATATCTCCTGCCTTTGTAGAGACGATGATGACAACAGTGTTTGTGAACTTATTTGGGTAAATTTTTGTTGGCCAGCATTTGATGAAAAAGGTTCACTACATCATCCAACTAGCCTGCCATGCAAAGATGTTGAATAATGGGCCTGTTATAATTGACAAGATCAGGAACAGGCCGTGTCCCTCGCGAGCTCCTACCCTTCAATTTGTCCTATTTGCAGAGCCCATCTATTAAAGTAGTATATGTCAAGGTATCAGGAATGCAACCCCTCTCAGACATATCTATAAAAACCCTAAATGCTCCATCCAATGTCTTGGGGTTGACATTGATCAAAATATTGTAGTTCAATAAATCGGGCTTCATTCCATCCATATTCATGAGGGTATAGAATTTATGATCCATCTTCTAGCGATTTTCTTTGACCAAGATAACAAAGATGGTTGTGTAACTTTTGTGGGTGGGTTTGCATTTGGAGTCTTTAATTCTATGAAAGATTTTCAATTTTCCAAGTAAATCATGCTCCTAAAATAATTTATTTATTTGTAAAAAAAATCATGAATCGAACAGGTAACCTCGTGAAATTATTTACTTGCAAAACCTTTAAAGAATAGGGTCAAAACATGAATCGAGCACGCAAGCTTACTCGTTTGAATGGTGGTTATTCTCTCTTTGTTGCAAGAAAAATGGGTATCCTGATCAGCAAAGGTGCCCTGAAATCGAAAATGTCGGACATCTTCGAAAATTGTAGACATATTTGAATCCCTCCAGAGCTTCATTTCACTTTGGTGAATCTCGTATGAATGGTGGTTCTTGGCTCTTAGTTGTAAGGAAAGATTATTCTGATCTCTAGAGGTTCCCTGAAATCTAAAATGTTAGATTTTTGAAAATGTTTCCTTTGTAGAGGTTAATGCTACAGGACGTGAGCAAGCAATGCCATACATCTACAAGAGTCCTTTATGCAGTTGGTAACTGGATGGACAATAAATTTAGAATCGTGGGAGCGAGTCACAAATGCCACTTGTCAGCGCAATTCAAATAAATGGATGAGTATGATCCAATCGTTTAATGAAGTATTGAATGACACAGATTATGACAGGAAGGCAATAGGGGAGTTATTCTCAAAGGGAAACGCCTTACAACGTAATGAATATATTTAGTTTTTATTTATGATATATAAATAAATACTCGACATACATGTATGTAAAATATTTGTACATTTTCTAATCCCAAGATGATGATAATTCATTATATTTTAATAAAATAAGAACTCGTTTCTTATAAAAGCTTTTATGGTTTCATTAATTAATCTATTACATGAGCTTGCTTATTTATATTTTTTATCAATTCCATATTATAGTGATACATATTCATTTCTTATTTCTTAATAGTTTAATTATATTTCTTAATAATTTAAATATGTAATATAATTGTAAAAAGTTAAGGTTATAAAGTATTTATTAATATAAAGATTTAGATGCGAATTTTTTTAAAATAATGCCGAATTTAATTAAGTGGATTTTTTATAAATAATTTGAAAAAGAATTATATTTAAAAAAATAAAATAATTATAATATATATTTTTAAATGGAAATATTTAATTTAAATGAATGTGAGTTATTTAATTGATGTGCTAATTTTTCTATCACTTGAATGTTAACATTGTTAATAATTTTGTTATTATGCTTTTACTTTTCTTTAATAATGAGTAAGTAAACATTATCTCAATTTTTAATTTGAAACAATAAATAAACACCCCTCCTCGTGGACCAATTTCCTAGGGATTTAGGATTATTCCAATTCTAATAAGTTCATCCATGATAAGTTACAACATCTATTTAACATTCATTTATATATAAGGAAATTTTATTTAGCAAAATGGTCCATCACTTTTAATAAATTTAAAAAATTAGATCCGTACCAGGTGGCTTCCACCCACCAATTTCCTAGGGATTTGAGATTATTCCAATTCTAATAAGTTCATCCATGATAAATTCATGATTATTATTTATAACATCAGCTTATATATAAGCAAATTTTATTTAGCAAAATGGTCCATTTTACAATAAGATGTGCAACTAGTTTTTTTTTTTTTTTTAAGTTAAAACTGACCCATATCAAAACAGAAGACACAAATATCAAATGGAGATGAAAAGTGTAGACAATGCCTACCATGACCAATTTAAAAAAACAAACACCTTCAATGTAATTAAAAAAAATTAATTCAATTTCTTTTATTTATTTAATAAATTATATTAAGTTTAAAAATTATAAATAATATGATCATATTCATTTATAATAATGAAATTAATTACAATTTTAAATCTTCAAACTATAATCACCACATCAAAAATTAATTATATACCTCATACTCTAAATTTAAATTTTAGAAAAGAAATACTACTTAAGATTAGATGAAATCCATCCCCCTACCTTTAACTTCCCTTTTTATTAATTTGGTCATAGTTTTACCTTTAATTATAAATAATTTTTTTAATTTATCTCAAATTTAATCCATTCTTCTTCAACCTTGTCGCTCACTCCTTTTAAGCTAATCATACACTCAAAACATTTTTAGAAAGGTTTATGCCCCTAATAATAATAGGTGGAAGGTCGAGTTAGAGTGTATATATATATATATATATTATATATAAACACCCTCAGATCTGAAAAATGAATTTTATAAGTTACTGTCATTTATTTTAGTTGTTATTATGATGGGAAAACAAGGATTAATAACTAATATGGTTAATTATTAAATTGAGGTAATAAAAAGAAAACAGTTGAGAATAACTAATTCTAAACTTCTAAACAGTTTGGGAAAAAATAAATATCTCCTTTCTTAAACCGTTGAGAATAACTAATTCTAAACTTCCAAACAGTTTGGAAAAAAACAATCTTCTCCTTTCTTTCATTAGCCCTGGAGATATAAAGATCTCAGGAGGGACAAGGCATAGGTTGGCAAGAAAAGGAGAACAAGGAACTACCTGAAGAAGGAAGCTGGAGTAACACTGTGAAGCGGATTATCTTGAGTTGGTTGTAGCCAGTGGATACTCTCTCTTGAGATTTAAAATTGACATTCAAGACTGGGCTAGGAGTTGCCTTGAGGTCTTGGAAGGTAACCTACCTGTGAAGGTTGTAGACCCAAATCTGTGATGGAAGTGGAGCTAGGGGGAATTTGGATGTAATTGCCAATTCCATTGGAAGGGGGGTGTAGTCCCATCCTGATTCCAACTTCAAACTACCTACGTTATAAATAAGTATAAGATTTGTTAATCTGTGAATTAAATGATGAATTATTTGTGTGATGAAAATTTCTATTCCAGTTGATATCATAGGGAATCATGCTTCAGCAATGAGTAGAAACAAATTAATGAAAAGTTATATTTCTTTGTTGATGAGTAACCTGTATAAGAACTAGACATCATTGATCAAAAGAAGAAATTACAGTTTTGTCTAAATACTATATGCTAACGAAAGGAAATAAATTTTTAACGCAAACCCTTTCATTACAGTGTCAGGGATTGCAGTAAGTTTAGGTTGGTATTTGTTTTTTTGAATCATGACTTAATTATTTGTTATTATTCATGCAATTAATATCGTGGGTGCTCGGAAAGAATTGTTACATTTCCACACCTAATTGGTAAGGGCCTAAGTCAAGGATCAATTTCCAAGTGAAGGAAGTGAATCTCGAAATCTCTTCCAGAAGAGCAATGAAAAATAAAATAGGGGTTCTATAGGGTAAACTACCCAGTATATAACCCGAGGGTGAACTAGATATGAATTGGAAAGGTACATGAACAACGAACTAACATGAGAACCAGGAAAATACTTGAACATAAAATTAAAAGTAATTATCAAAATTGATTAGGTATTGTCCATTCTGTAATCATGAGTAAAACAATGACAATCGAAAACATGCAGAAGGTGCTTGAAATAATTAAAGGTTGTCAACATGGTGTTAAAAGGTGAATCATTCGCAAATCAACTTATTCTTCAAAAACTGGGTGTTGAGGCAACTTCGCATAAGGAGTCATCTCATATAAAATTTTAGAGAAAAGACAAATCAAATAGATAGAATCTATAACTACAATTCAACATTATGTACATGCATGAGAAATGAATTCATGAAGAATAACTTCTCCGATAAGTAATGATATTTATATATCTTGTGCTAAGATTTATAACTGAGCCATATACCAAAATTACGGCAGTATCACAAATAATATGCATATAATATTAACCCAAAACAGAGCCTAAGTTTTGCATAATATTTTAAATTGATAACCATTCAAAGTTATTCAAAAGTTAACCATTCAAGTTATACAAAAATTGCGCTCAGCTATCAATTCCGAGAAGCTAGACCCTTAACGTGAGTAGGTCGGGAAAGGGCTTGGAGTCTACCCTCTGGCAACTCACAGGTGAACCTTGGTGGTATAACAAACCCCAGTAATTAAGAGAATGAAAAATAGTGGTAAATTACTTAGAAATCAAAAAAATTGGAAAGTCGTTCCTAAGCAATTTGTCCACTCTTGTCCCTTTGAGTTCAGGGCAGTAACAAGAAAACCCTAATCAATAAAATGCCAACCTAGAGAAGAGAAACCATTATTTATGGGCAGCAAAAATAAGCTGATAACCATGTAAACTTCCTCCTCCACCTGCAAGATGAGTATGCTTGTTAGGAATTCATTTGGTGGTTGTTAAGTCAACATAATTTCAACAAATGAAATATTAACAGGAATAAACTAAGAAATAAACCTTACCTCAACCGGTAGTGAGGAAGTGCTCTCCCTGCGGAAAGCATAAAGCTTGAAATGATGGCATAGTAACCCATCTAGTGAGAAACGAAGGATTTCCTATTTGGTTCAAAGTAGAGAAGGGTTTGTAGTTACTTCACCTAATTTCTACACTCTCTCTGCCTGAGGAAAGAAACTGAAAAATGAGGGTTGCAGAGCCATTGGTGCTGACAGTAAGAAACAAAATGAAAAATATTTGCAGGAACCTAGTGAGGTAGTTACCCTAACTCTTTCCCAAGTGATCACAAGTGTACGATAAGAATCGGGTAAAGTAATGTGTGGATGGTTGTCATGTGGCATTCCAGAGTGAAGCATGTTTGGAGGTGTGCCTCACAAGTTTTGAGAGCCACCATAACACATGAATCGGTACCAAATCCTTAATTCTTCCTGCAAGATTTATTTCAAGGTACCTAACCTGGCATAAATTGCAGTTAAACCTCCCCTAAATCATTACCTATACCCGTATCAAATAATATTAATGTCCCATGGAGGGGCATGTTGGTTAGAACCATTAGTTTGAATAATATAAATGGCTCACATGACTATCATATTAATAGTATTAAAGAGTTTGATATCAAATCACAATACTAGCATAATAATCAACAGTGATATGTAATATAATTTTTTATTTTATTTTTTATTACTGGTCTTTTGAAAGTGTTGCTATATATGTGACAAGTGGTATTAGAGCACTCAGGTTACTACATTGAGGCTTGAATGGATGAATAGTGAATAAAAAAAGTAATTATGATACACAGAGAGGAAGCTGGAGTAACATAAGATGAGGAGTAGGGTCTAACCCCTCAGGAGGGACAACCAGACATAACCCGAAGGTGTGGGTACAATTGGGTGAGGCAAATCAGAATATGAATGCTACGTTATGAGAAACAGTCCAGTAGCTATGAGTAGAGATGTTGAGCTTGTGAGATGATAATGAAATATTATGTTTAGAGCAAGAAAATATTATGAAAAGCATTTCAGATAGGTAAAATCAAAGAAATCCAAACCCCAGCCAGGATGAAGAAAACATAACAGAATCACATAGACAACAGGAGGAACGTTTGGAGTTTGAGGGAGGACGAACTGGCAATGAAGAAGAATTCAATAACATCTTTGGTAAGAAAGGGACTAAAAGGTAGAAAACTAAACTCCAAGGGGAGTTCAAAAAGACCAAGCCACCAATATATAATGGAGAGGTCGAGGAAGTGGCAGAGGATTGGCTAATTAACATGAACAAATACTTTCAGATATACAAATATGATTATAATTTGAAAGCAAGGTTAGCAATATATCAGTTGTAAGGCAAGGCCACTCTGTGGTGCGAAGAAATCAAAACAGTCAAAGAAATTAATGAATAGGAGGTCACATGGGAACAATTTCAAAAACATTTTAAGGATAGATATTTGATTGAGCAGTTCTATGATGATAAGGCAAAAGAGTTTCATGACTTGAAACTAGGACAACATTCTATGGACAAACTCATAGCCAAGTTTACTTCTCTGTTAAGATATGTCCCCTACATCCGTGAATAGAAGGCTAAAATCTATTGCTTCATTAGTAGTTTACCTGTCTATATGAAGGAGAAGTTGGAATTTGAAAATCCTAAAATGATGGATGAAGCGGTTCGAAATGATCGGATTTGTTATCATCAAATGAAATAGAAGGGCGAGGGCACCAAAAATTGGACAAGTAAGAAGGGGTAGAAAAATTTCCAACCAACAAAAACATGAAAAATGCTAGTACCAAGTATCCAGGTCGGAAAGGACCAAATGGACCTTCCAATATAAATCAACAGAAGTATATACCTCAATATGAAGTGAAACAAAGCAAAGCATCTAGAAGTCCGGAAACTAAATAGGTTCCTAAATCTCCTTTGCACTATTGGGGTTGTGGGGAACCCCATTACTACAAAAAATTTCCCCATAGAGCAATATCATAAATAGTTACAAATATTCAAGAAGCTTCTACTATCGGTGATATGGAAAGGAACATACCAAGGATTAACGCAGCGTTGGAGGATCATCAGGCATAATATCAACCTACGATGGTGGAACTTGAAGGTAAAATATCCAACCACTATGTTTCGATTTTGATAGATCTATGTGCAAGCTTAAGCTATGTCAGCCCAAGAATATTTGATTTATGCCATTTGAAAATTGTAAAGTTTAAGAGTCCTTGGCTAGTCGAGTTAGCCACAGAAGATAAAAGAAGAGTTAATGCAAAAGTAGAATACTGTGTAATTGAATTTGATGGACAATAGATTTTAAAACAAAATTAAATGTGCTACCATTAGACTCCTATGACATGTTGATAGGTATGGACTGGTTGGAACAACACTGGACCTTAGTAAATTATAAACACAAGACAATAAATTTCATGTCCAATGATGGCAACAAAGTCAAACTTCAAGGTATAATAAGGGAAGTTATGTTACGCCCCATTACAACTTACCAACTAGGAAAATGTATGCATAAAGGCTATCAAATTTACGCAGTCCAAGTGGGGTAGTTTTTCGCCTTGGATAAAATACCAGTTGTTTTAGAATTTAAAGATGTCTTTCCAGACGATATTCCTAGGTTACCACCCAAAAAGGAATGTTGATTTTACTATAGAATTAGTCCTTAGAGCTACCCCAATTTCCAAAACTCCTTACAGAATGAGGGTTCCTAAGTTAACAAAATTAAAAATGCAGCTCCTAGAGCTGTTGGATAAGGGTTATATCCGACCCCATGTGTCTCGTTGGGGAGCCCCAATTTTATTTGTAAGAAAGAAAGATGGTACTTTGCCTTTATGCATAGATTATAGGCAATTAAATAAGTTAACAATAAAAAATAAGTACCCCTTACCTCGAATTAATGATATATTTTCTCAATTTGAAGGTGTTGTGGTATTTTCAAAAATTTATTAACGATTGGGATATCATCAGACTCATATTAAAGACAAAGATATATATAAAACAACATTTAGAACACGATATGGTCACTATGAGTTTGTGGTTTTACCATTCAAACTTACTAACTCTCCAACAACATTCATGAGTATGATGAATGAGATTTTTCACCCTTTTCTAGATATATTTGTTCTTAGCTTTATTGATGACATCCTGGTGTATTGTAGGAGTGTGGAGGAGCATAAAGTGCACCTTCGAATAGTGTTGCATACCTGAAGAGAAAACAAGCTCTACACAAAATTTATCAAATGTGACTTTTTCAAGGATCAAATCCAGTATCTAGGACATAGTATTTCCTCCGAAGGCATAGCTATGGATTTAGAGAAGATCAAGACTATTATGGACTGGCTTGTTCCAACAAATGTTGCATATATATGCTCCTTTATGGGCTTTGTTGGATATTACAGACGATTTATAAGGGGGTTTTCTAAAGTCGCATATCCAATCACTTCCTTGCAAAAAAAAATGAATAAGTTTCAAGTGGTCAAGGGACTGTCAAGAGTGTTTTGAAAAATTGAAGCATTTTCTTACCACCGTGCTAGTGTTAAAAATTCCAGACGCAGAGGAAGATTTTATAGTTTGTTCCGATGCATGTAAGGAAGGCGTAGGTGGATTTTTAATGTAGAAAGATAAAGTGATTGCTTATGAATCTTGTAACTTAAGAGATCATGAGTAGAAAGAATATGCTTATGATTTGGAGTTAACTGATGTAGTTCACGCCTTAAAGGTATGGTGCAACTACTTGGAGAAAATATTCTTACTGATGGCAGACCACAGTAGCTTAATGAGATTCTTCAACCAACCTACCCTGAATGTGCGCCAAGCTAGATGGACCACATTCTTAAGTGAATTTGATTTTGAAATCAAACATTTGAAGGGAAAGGAGAATTGAGTAGTGAGTGCATTGAGTAGGAAATTGCATTATGTCTCCGGAATTTCATTTAGTCAAGCATAATTCAATTTTTCTGATCAAATCAAAGAAGTAACATAGAGGAACCCAGGATATGGTTATCTCTTACAAAAGCTAAGACCGCATAGAATTCCGTGGAACAAAAAGGGTACAATATTAACCTTGAAAATTTGATGATGTTTAGAAATAGAGTATATGTTTCTAATCAATTATCAATAAAGAAATTTATATTAGATGAATTTCACAGAAATCCTTGTATTGCTTATCCAGGCTATAAATTTTATTTTTTATTTTTTATTTTTTTTATTTTTTTTAATTTTTTAATTTTTAACTTTTAATTTTTAGTTTTTTTTTTTTTTCCTTTTTTTTTTCTTTTTTTTTTTTCTTTCTGCAATTAAGAATTTTATTTATTTATTTAGTTATTATTATTTATTTTTTTGCAATTAAGAAAAATTATTACTGGCCTAGTATGAGGAAAGATATTGCATAATATTTGGCCAAATGCCTAAAATGTCATTCGGTTAAAGCCAAGCATCAACATCCTTCTGGGCTATTGCATCCCCTACCCATGCCTGAATGGAAGTGGGACACCATAACCTTGGATTTCATAACGGGTTTACCCCGATCAAAAAGGAAAAATGACTCAATTATGGTAGTGGTAGATAAACTGAGCAAGACAACTCATTTTATTCTTGTCAAGTCCACATACCAAATGGCCCAAATAGTAGATATATTTATGAGAGATATTTTTAGGTTGCATGGAATGCCTCGAGTCATAATCTCTGATTGTGATGCTAAGTTTACCTCTGCTTTTTGGAAAGCGTTATTCACGGGATTAGGCACTCAAATTCACTTTAGCATTGCTTATCACCCCCAAACCAATGAGAAAATTGAGAGAGTTAATTAAGTGGTAGAAGGCATGCTACGTATGCATGTGATGCAGCTACTCGGAAAATGGGAAGAATATGTACACCTAGTAGAGTTTTCTTATAACAATGGTTACCACGAATCACTAAAGATGAGTCCTTTTGAAGTACTTTATGGGAGGAAGTGTACAGTCCCTACAAATTGGAATAGCCTCGAGAATAAAATGATATTAGGACCAGATATGCTAGAAGAAATGGAAATAATAGTGAAAAAGATCCAACAAAGTTTGAAGGCTGCATAGGATAGACAAAAGGCTTATGCCAATAAGAAAAGAAGCTACTGAGAATTCCAAGTGGGGGATCATGTTTACATGTGAATTAAACCAAATAGAAGTACTCTCAGAAGGGGAAAATGTGCCAAGTTGGCTCCCTAGTTCTGTGGCCCTTTCCAAATTTTGAACAGAGCAGGACCAGTTGCATATCAACTCGCACTACCCAGTCACATTCAGGTTCACGTGTTTCATGTTTCCCTTTTAAAGAAGTATGTATATGACCCCCGACACATCATAAATTGGAAAGATATTTAGGTAAAAGAATATTGAAAAAAACATATGTAAATCTCTTTTGTTATATGTGTATGTATATATATGTGCCAAGTTTATGATAATTGTAATTGTGGCAGGTCGAACCGGAAGGAGAATTTATAGTAGAGCCCTTGTGTATACTCGATCAAAAAGAAGTAATGTTTCGAAGGCGAGCTATCATATAGGTTAAAGTGAAATGGAAGCACTTTATGCTAGAGGAAGTCACCTGAGAAGACAAGGAGTTCATGCGATAGGCATACCGAGATCTGTTTCAAGGGTTGGAATAAACACTGGGACGACGTTTCGCACCAAGAGGGGAAGATGTAGCACCTTCAGATCTGAAAAATGAATTTTATAGGTTACTGTCATTTACATTAAATGTTATTATGATGGAAACAATGTCATTTAAAGATTTAAACAAGGATTAATAACTAATATTGTTAATTATTAACTTGAAGTAATAAAAAGAAAATATTTGAGAAGTTGGATATGGATGGACTCATTAACTAATTCTAAAATTGTAGGAAATTTGGGAAAAATCAATTATCTCCTTTGTTTCCTTGACCCCAGAGATATAAATATCTCAATAGGGACAAGGCAGGGGTTGGCCAAAAAACAAGAAGAAGGAACGACATAAAGAAGGAATCTGGAGTAATACTGTGAAGGGGATTATCTTGAGCTGGTTGTAGAAAGTGGATACTCCCTCTTGAGAGTTAAAACTAACATTCCAAACTCGGCTAGGAGTGGCCTTGAGGTCTTGGAAGGTAATCTACCTGTGAAGGGTGCATAGCCAAATTTGTGATGGAAGTGGAGCTAGGGGGGAATTTGGATGTAACTTGCAATTCCGTTGGAAGGGAGACGTAGTCCCATCCTGATTCCAAATTCAAACTTCCTACATTATAGATAAGTATAAGATTTTTTAATCTGTGAATTAAATTGTGAACTATATGTGTGATGAAAACCACTATTCCAGTTGGTATCATAGGGAATCATGTTTTAGGAACGAGTAGAAAAAAATTAATGAAAAGTTATATTTCTCTGTGGATGAGTAACCTGCATAAGAGCTAAAAATGATTGATCAAAAGAAGAAATTACAGTTTTGTCTAAATATTGTATGCTAATGAAAGGAAATAAATTATGTAACCGAAACCCTTTCATTAAAATGCCGAGGATTTGCATTAAGTTTAGGTAGGTTTTTGTTTTTTTTTTTTAATCAAGACAAAATTGTTTATTATTATGCATGTAGTTAATATTGTGGGTAAGGGCCTAAGTCAAGGCTCATTTTCCAAGTGAAGGAAGTGAATCTTTGAATCTCTTCCTGAAGAGAAATGAAAAAGAAAATAAGGGGTTTGTAGGGTAAACTACCTAGTATATAACCCAAGGGTAAACAAGATATGAACTCGAAAGGTACATGAACGATAACAGTTGTGAACATTGAAGTTGAAAACTTTAAATAAAAGTAAGAATGGAGGGCAACCTGAGTTTTCATCTTCCATCCGGAGTGTATTGAGCACCGTGGAAAGTGATCTGGGAGGTGTGCTTGCTCCCTTGCTGGTAGAGGTTGCGTTGTCTATTGCAATCTGTCCCAACGCGTGCAACAGGATATCTCGCTAACTATGGATCTTAGACAACTCGAACAAACTGATTTTCAATTGAGTTTTCTTCATGTCATCAACAATGTTGTAATCCAGATGTGGTAGACTCACCAACGTGTCCAGGGTAAAACGAGTGTTCATGTTGTTTGACAAAGTGTTTTGCAGCTTATTGCTTATGGATGTGCTTTTGTCCGTCGCTGCCTTCCTAGACTTGCTTTTTGTTTTCTGCTTTGGGGTAGCCGGTGAATTGTCTTCCTTATCAGCAGTCTGAACTTTTTTTGCATCTCCCCAAGTTTGGGGGGAGCCCGTTTGCTCCTAATATTGTAATGGTCAGTTTGCTTTCGAGGTTGCTTCTCGGTGTTCGACTTTGACGTTGTTTATGAGAACTGATACACGTTCACCACATGCCCAGAGCTTGATGGCTCATTAGGTGCAACCTCTTTGTCATTGTAAATGTCTTCTGGTTGTTCCTGCATCTTACTTTCCGCATTGAGTGTATGACTGTAGAAAGCCTTTGTAACTCGCTTCTAGCCCGAACAAGAGTTCTCAGGATGATTTTCTTCGTGGAAAGAACATAATTTCGGATCTACGCATTGTTCGAGCTGGAACATAGGCTTCAACGCAGTTTTTG
Organism: Pinus tabuliformis; assembly: GCA_031772625.1. Lineage (NCBI taxonomy): Eukaryota > Viridiplantae > Streptophyta > Pinopsida > Pinales > Pinaceae > Pinus > Pinus tabuliformis. Next base: position 1,724,814,185 of record CM062817.1, on the reverse strand, counting down.
AAACAAAGTGGTTGATGCTTGATGAGATGCTTGCCTGTCTCTTCCTAGGCAATTGAGTGCTTGCAAATGTGTCCATTTTACGTTGTTTGAGTTCGGACATTTAAGTGGTCAAGCTCTTGACAAGACAAGTGAGGGTCTTAATATCTGTTGCCTCCTTGTCTCAACCCTTACTCGTCGTTGCTTGGGACTTCCTGCTTGCATCCTTAGAGTCCATCATCCTTGATGATTCCAACTGCACACAGGTCTTTCTCAACATCGATATCCTCTTCACATTTTTCCAATAATGTTGGTTTTACAACTCATTTGACAAACTGCACAATGCTGGTTGGCAGTGCAGATATGTAGTAATTAGTGGTGATGGAGTCATGAGGTTTAGTGTCCGCTGCGAACTTTTTCAATATACGTGTAAACCTATGATTGAAATATTTCACTTTCTCCTTTCCCTCCATCTTGAGGCTTCCCAACTCTTTGAGTAGCATGGCTGGGGTCTTGTCATCAGTGAACTTCTCAAGGAACATGTGTTTGAATGCAACCTAGTTCTGTATAGAGTTCGGTGGAACGCTGTTACACCAAGTAGCTGTGCAACCATCCAAGGTACATGGGAACAATATACATGCTACATCATCATAATGTACCTCAAGGGTCTGCAGTTGTAGGTAGAAGTTATCTAAGTGGTATTCCGCCTTCACCATGCTGTCAGGGTCGAACTTGATGTTCATTCTCTCTGCTCACCTCGACATCTTGTGCAGAACGTCCGGGAGAGCCAATGGTCCTTGAGTCATCCATTCAATATTTGGGTTATCCATCTCTTCTTCTTCTTCTTCTTCGTCCTCTTTCTCTCTTTCAAAGTTTGATGGCTTTGACTCAGAGTCTGTTGGTTCGTCTCCACCTCCACCTCCTCCGCTGCCTTCCCCTACGCCTCCTGTACCGGAGTTCAATCCCAAGATCACAACAGTGTCTTATTCACCTTGTTGGAAGATTAGAGTTTCCTATCTGTCCTCAATAACTTCTTTTAGACCTTCAAGTGTGGCAAGGATTGCTTCTTCCACCAATGATACAACAACTGCTGTGGGAGTGGCTTTTGGCTTCCTAGATGCGTGTGGAAGATGTTGTCTGTCTGGGATTAGTCTGACTTCTTTCGCGAACTGGCGAGTGATGGGATGGATGGAGTGAAGTTGATGATATGGAATCTCGTGTTCAATTCTGGGAGGTGAGGAGTAACCAACTGTAGAGTCACGTGTAGGTGAGAGGGAGTGCGAGTTACTGCCTTTACTAGATGGTTGATCAATGAGTGTGAGGGGAATTTCGGCCATATACAACTAGCTGCCCTCCTTCTAGCACCAGAAATGTTGATGGTGTTGGACCCGCTAACATTCAGGGCATCACCCCCGTATGAAGCCCCAATTAAACCTCACAAATTTTGGTGTGGGAGTCCCATCCTATATGATGGCCAGGTTGCCATTGTCTTAACGATCTGCCTCAACTCTTTCTTGTCAGCACATGAGAGTGGTATGCTTTGTCTTCAAGCAGTGAGGTTCACGTGCCTGGTGAGTGTAAGTGTCACTTGGGTCAATGGTTCTTTCACTGTAGAGGGAGAGGGTGGGAGTGTGCCCCAATTTAGTTGGGATGAAATCCCAAATCGGCTAGGAACACACAACATAACAGGACGTGCACAACTTCCAAAGGAGCAGTCCACACGGATGCGGCAATCACAACACACAAGATAAGATAACACGTACAACACTCAACGGATGAGTCCGAACGAGTGCAATGGTTGTTATAACAAGTTTTATGTGAAAGGTCTGTCTGGTGTCTGGGAGAGTAGTCTACACGGGCGAGACAACGTTAATAGCATATACAACAAATTTCCATTAATAGATTATGTATTACAACAAGTGAAATAGTTCAGATGTAGAACACAAGTTAAAGCAACATGCATAACAAGTGTTAAAGATTAGTCTTACAACAATTACAATACATGTGTGAAAAAGTGTTGGCTTGTTAACAAGCTTCTGAATTAAGTGAAAGTTCCAAGACACATGTTTACACCATACATCACTAACCCCGAGTGTGGAGCGTTGGAGCCACTACTTACTCCTCAAAGAAAAGATTACAGACTCCCTTGGCTATGTGGGAGGAGCTAAGGTGAAAAAGTCCCTTACATGTACAAATGAGGGGGTATTTATAGCCAAGGGTGAAACTGACCCTTGTGGCTATTCGACTACCGTCACGATTGTTTGACTTCCATGATTTTTCGAATTTACATGACTCTTTGTACAACAAGTGGGTCCCTTGGACTTCAATGTTACATCACATTGATTAACAACATAGCCCATAGTAGAGATGTGGGTGACATGACTCATGACATGATAATGTTGGTACATTCATGTTGTTGCTGGAGTGCATGTCAAGCTACAGTGCTACTGGGTGATGGATGTATTCATGGTGTATCATAGCTTCACCTCCACATGGCAAAGTGCACAGAGTCTTCGATGGTCTTTGGTTTGCTTGATGAAGCTTTGGCATGTTGTTCCTTGCTTGCATGTTGGGGAGGCTTGACAGGCTCGTCTATTCATGAAGGTGCATGTTCGTCCGTTCGTCCATCGGTGAGCACATTTTGCATGTTTTCTCATTCATTCATCCGCGAGCACATCTTTGCATGATCATCCATTCACAAGCACCTCTCTTTGCATGCATCATTCGTTCATCCGTTGGTGAACTTGTCTTTCTGCATGTGCTCCCTTCGTTCATCCCTTTCGTTGTTACGCCATGTTTGTTAGTGTACCTATACTTGCAGTCACTCACAATGAGACAACATCAAATCTAAAACCTCTTAGTCTGCCATGAGACATGATCATTTCAGATACAGGTGACCAGGAGAGGCAGCAAGGTTGTGAAGTGGGATGATGGCTCTAGGCACTACTGATGAAAACTGTGCAAGAGTCACTGAGTGATGAAGATGGGAAATCCAAGTCGACAGTGACTGTCTGCAAGGTCTGGCTCGGCTAGAAGGAAAAATTGCGCAATTTTTGGGAGGGACAGTCTGGGCTATAAGTAGGCAAGGTAGGCAAGATCTGTGTAGTTTCTAGAACGAATGGGTAGCAGGGGTTAAAAGGCCAAATTTGCGCAATTTTCTAGAGGAACAGGTCGGGCTGCAAGGAGGGTCAGCAGGCAAAGATTGCAGAGTTTTTGGGAGGAACTACCCAAGATCCTGGCAGCCAAAACTGGGCAATTCCCAGAGGGAACTGGCAGTTGGCTGCTTGGTCACTGGCAGCCAAAAATACACAATTCCCAGAGGGAACTGGCAGTCGGTTGCTTGGTCACTGGCCATAGAAACTACGCAATTCTAGGGAGGAACTCACACTTTGCTACTAGGAGCTGTTGGCGAGGGGAACTGCACTAAGGTTGGGAGGCTGACCTACTGATCATCTCTATGCAATTTTTGAGCTGAGAATACTGCCGGGCAGTAGAAGGCCTAGTCATGAAAACTGCACAATTTCTTGGATGAGCAGTCAGTCAACTGTCGGGATGACTGATTGGGAAAACTGCACAATTTTCTAAGGGAGACAGGCACTCGGTGTCTATTCAGTCTGTCTGTGAAATTTCCTCGGTCAGCGGAGTGGGCAAGGTCAGTAGTCTCTACGCAATTTTGGAGGGGATTCAGTCCCAGGGTGGCTGTCGGGTCTGACTGTCTGGGTGGCCATCATGAGATCTAATTGAAGTGCTTGTGATAAACACAACTTGAAATACTTGTTTAATGCTTCTGCACTATTTTGGGTGACAGTCGATCGAGTCGATGGCGAGGTGATTGTCCGACTGTTAGAGGGGAGTCCGGTCGAAAGATGCATAGGTGATCATGCAAACACACACTCACATGACTCGATGACGAGACGATTCAAACCATCCAAACACATATGTTCAACATGATTGACAGATGGTGTAAGTGACAAGCGCGACACTCATGATTGATCGTTGATCGACCATGATGACACTTGTGCGACAGTGAATGTGACTCCGTGTGTCAGTGCGACATATGCTTTCATAGTGAACAAAAAAAGCACACACAATGAAGACTTCGAGCATAGCTAGAACATGGTCACAAGCATGACTTAGACACCAACATGCAGAACTTGAATGAAATGGAAAAGCAAGGCGGATTCAAATACTAACACGGGCTTACAGAGTGAACCTCGGGTGTGTAGTCATCAAGCGAAACTCTCAAGGGAGGTTTTGAAATTGGGTGCAAGCCAAAATTTTGGATGTTGGTTGTAGCCGCTACAACAATACCATAGGGTTTACACTACACATATTTATAACTCCTTTGCAATACTTTTTGGGGAATTCCAATAGGAAAGAGTTGTTGAATTGTCAATCGTTTAAGAAGTTGAATGGAAAGGGTGGTTGTAGTTTTCACATCCCAACAATCTCCACCCTGAAATATTTTTTCCTAATACTTTGGCCAACCCCTTTCATCACCTTTTCTATGAATCAAGAGAAGTATATATCCACATAAATTTCTTGGGTATGAACCTTCTCAAGATCTACTGCTCTCCATCAAGCTGATGCAATGATCACTTATTTCTATGAGATACCAAAACACCTGTTTCACTACTACCCAATGATATCTGCCTATATTTCCATGTATCTACAAACAACACCAATTGCATGTGAAATATTCGGTCACATACTTTAAAGATCTCACATACTTTAAAGATCTCATTTTATTGGTGTATAACTCTTTTCTTCTTCACTACTGGGACACAATTTTGAAGAAATCTTAAAATGTGAATACATTTTCTTGTTGCTTTTTTTTGTTGACTTTGAGCATGGCCTTACTACTTTATGTTGTTGTCATGTGTTGTTATTTGGTCTTTCTCTATTTTTCATTTATTTCTTCTTGCCCTTTTGTGGTTTGGTCTTGGTTGATTTTTGGTTGTGGGAAAGGAAAGAAAAGGTGTTCATGGAGGAGAGCTAAATAAAATATAGCTAGAAGTGAAAGGCCCTAGTTAAAACCTGTACATAAGAATAATTACAGTTGAAGGAAGAAGAAGGTGACATAACAACTAGGTGGACTTGGTTGGGCTCACATTAACAAAATAGACATTGAAATGACGTCTATGGAAATAGCATTTGAAGCAAGTTTTCCTAAACTTAATACTTTCTGGCATATGTAGATGTTATATTTTATGAATATGTTAATGACGAAATGAATGTATATGATATCATTCCACTTAGCAAGTCATTTGTTAAGAACCATCCTAGTAGAAGGATTATTAATTTCTTAAAAAAATGATGACGATGTGAATGGTATGTTTGGGATAGCATAATGAGGTTATCCAATAAGATCCCCTTTCATGTAAGGGATCCTTCGAGAAAGTGTGAACTCTTGTTGTTAATTATTATTATTCTCATGTGATTATGACATTTATGTGCTCATGTTTATATTATGTTTATGACAAAGAAATGTTGAACATTGTATCAAATAGTATACTAAAAATTAATTCGATTACTTGGTCAAATCATGAAGCACATATGCCATTCAGTGTTGTATTTGGGTCGAAAAACCACTTAGGGCATAAAGTTTGGATATTACCACCACCAAAGTGTTATCCTACCACTTATACTCACCAAATAATAACACCTACCTTATTGGAGGTGTGATGATACTAGATATGTGATGTTATTGGAGGTGTGGTGGTAAATAATACTCCTGCCCATAGACGACTACATGGATGGTAGTGCTCGTATTGTGGGGGGTAGGGGATTATTTTTGACCTATAAGAAAAGACTACATTGAAAATTATGTCTTCCATTGAGTACTTACCTTAGTTATGAAACTACTCAGTGATTTGGACTTGAAGATGATTGATTGAAGCTAGATGGAGAATATACAACATTGAGTGCTTGCTTTAGTCGGTAAACCACTCAATGCAAAAGTAAAGAGGAAGACACTGAGATAAGAATCAATTATCAGTTCAAAGAAATTTCTTTTTAAGTTATGATTCTTTTTTTTTAAGCTTTTATGATTCATATCATAAGAATCATGTGGTTTTGACGTAGGTGAACTACTAAACTCTCCAAAACAAATACATGGTTATGAATAGAAAATAAAAAATAAAAAGTCATTAGCATGATAATATCAGAGTGTGCAGCAACAACATAATAGAGATGAATACATTTAGAACTAGGTCATTGCAATGATGGTTAAAACCTATGATAGGCATTGCTTTCCATGCGAGATGCGATGAGTAATATGATTGTGTTATTAAAGTAACTAATTTATATTCCTTGACTCTGAAAACTATTCATATGTGAGGAATCATTACCAAGGATAGATCACCCAAGGGATTGGGAAGACAGGAAGGGGATACCTGAACTTGGAAGGTGTGTGACTGAGAGGAATTGGAAACTAAAGAAAATTGGTTTTAAGAAGGTAATGTGCATACTTAGTGTAATCAAGCATACATTGGATGTGTTCCAGGAAGTGGTGAGGTGAATTTTTTCCTTGAAGGAGCCCTAAGTACGGAGAACAACATGCCTAGACATAACCATATAGGACATGGGAAGCGTTATTGAGATAAAGAGTTGTAAAGATAGAACTTGGTTTTTTTTTTGGCATTATCTATTTTCACAACATCGAGGATAGTGTTCCTTTAAGGAAGTGGTATTTGCAACATCCCCTTAATATAAAACTACTTGATGAGATAGTGTGCTTGATGAGATGCTTACCTATCTCTTCCTAGGCAATTGACTGCTTGGAAATGTGTCTGTTTTACGTTGTTTGAGTTCGGACATTTCAGTGGTCAAGACACTGTTTGCAAAATATGGTCCATGGATGGCATGGGGTAGTTGTCTTTGTTCGAGGCGCGGTTTACATTTCGCAAATCGACACACAAGAGGATTTCCACGAACTTCTTTCATATAGGAACAAGGTTGGAGACCCATGTGGAATGTTGAACTTTGTATATGATTCGTGCATCCAACATCTTAGTAAGTTCCTTTTGTATGAGGGGTTCAAGCGACAGATGTACTTTTCTCAGCTTCTGTTGATATGGCTTGACCCCTTCTTTGATTGGGATGATATGTTAGATGATCTACGTGTCATAAGTTTCAAATCATCATACGTCGACACGAACACATCTCGGTATTGTTTGAACAAGCAGATAAAGGCTTGCCACTCTTACTGGGCACAACATGTACCAATATTGACAAACTTCAGATCCTGTTATGTTCCTAGGTTTATCAGTTCGTGTCTCATGGTGGAACTGTGGATATTAATTTTCCTTATAGCTTTTCCAATGATGCCACACCTTTTGTGATAACGTGGCCTTTCGTGTTACAAGCTTCCGCTTGTAGAGAGCGCTTGTGCTCGTCATTGTCTATCACTGCATCTTTGAAGACGTCAATGTTGGCCATGAAATGCAGTATCTGTTGATCATCATTAAACACGCGTAAGTTAGTTATGTTGTCTGGGATAGATGGTTTGTACAAAATTTCAATAGTAAATCTATCCATAATCGGTGACATTCTTGAGGCTGCATTTTCCAGTGCATTGGCAGTTGCGTTATGCATATGTGGTATAGAAATGATATTAAATGCTTGGAAGTTTGAGATTAGTCACCATACCTCTTGTCAGTAACTTTTGAGATGCAGTGATAAACAATGAATGGTGTTATGTACCTTTTGTACCACTATCTTTGAATCACCTACCACTTTGAGTATGACCACGTTGAGGCTGATCACTTTCTGCAAGCCCAACACGACTGCTTCATATTCTGCTACATTATTCATGCACTCGAACTCCAAGTGACTTGATACCAGATGATTCCTGTTGCAAGGGTCAATCAGAACACACCCGGCTCCAGAGTCATCTTGTGTCTTTAATCCATCAAAGTAGATGGTCCACAACTCATCTGTACACAGACCACTTGATGTGCTAGTACTACTGCTACTACTACTGCTACTATTGGTACAATGTGTTGTACAAGTTTCATTACCATCAGTTGGGCAAGGAAGGAGTCCCAACTACGTGTCTGGTGCGGTTAGAGCTGGCTGTGCAGGATAACACCCCAATGTTGTCTCAAGGAGGCAGTTTCCGAACATGAGTTTTGTGAAGGCTAATGGTTCATTCTCGCCATTGATGGGAGTGACATTATGTTTCATTTACCTCTCGGATTCTACCCAGATCTGGTTGCACTTGCCCTTGTACGGAAGCCACATGTGAGACCAGTCTGTAGCAAAATATCCATCTAGCTTGCTGGACCAGTCTCTACTGAGTAATAGACCATATGCTTCTGGTATGTCCACAACAACTATGTTGATGCATTGGTGGACTCGACTGTCACGGGATAGTCAGATGATTATGTCTCGCAGTTCACCAATGGCTGGTACCAATGTTTGATCAAGTTGGATGATTCATGCGGATGTCTTGCTCCATTGTGCATTGATCTTCTTAGCAATGGAGAGCAGCATGACATTGGCCGTCGTGCCAGAATCAACCAAACAGTTGTGAACATTGCAGTTGAAAACTTCAAATGAAAGTAGGAATGGAGGGCAACCTGAGTTTTCTTCTTCCATCCGAAGTGTATTGAGCATTGTGGAAAGTGATCTAGGAGGTGTGCTTGCTCCCTTTCTGGTAGAGGTTGCGTTGTCTGTTGTGGTTTGTCCCAACGCACGCAACAGGATATTTCACTGACTCTGGATCTTAGCCAACTCGAACAAACTGATTTTCGCCTGAGTTTTCTTCATGTCATCAACAATGTTGTAATCCAGATGTGGTGGAATCACCAACGTGTCCGGGGTAAAATGAGTGTTCTTGTTGTCCGACGAAGTGTTTTGCAGCTTATTGCTCATGGATGTGCTTTTGTCCATCGTTGTCTTCCCAGACTTTCTTTTCATTTTCTGCTTTGGGCCAGTCAGTGAATCAGTCTTCCTTATCATCAGTCTGAACTTTTTTTGCATCTCCCCAAGTTTGGGGGAGCCCCTTTGCTCCTAAGATTGTAATGGTCAGTTTCCTTTCGGGGCTGCTTCTCGGTGTTCATCTTTGACATTGTTTGTGAGAACTGATACACGTTCACCATATGCCCAGAGCTTGATGGCTCATTAGGTGCAACCTCTTTGTCAATGTCTTTTGGTTGCTCCTGAATCTTGCTTCCCGCATCGATTGTATGACTGTAGAAAGCATTTGTAACTCGCTTCCAGCCCGAACAAGAGTTCTCAGGATGATTTTCTTCGTGGAAACAACATAATTTCGAATCTGCGCATTGTTCGAGCAGGAACACAGGCTTCAACGCAGTTTTTGAAATGAAGTGGTTGATGCTTGATGAGATGCTTGCCTATCTCTTCCTAGGCAAGTGACTACTTGCAAATGTGTCTGTTTTACGTTTTTTGAGTTCAGACATTTCAGTGGTCAAGCTCTTGACAAGACAAGTGAGGGTCTTAATATCGGTTGCTTCCTTGTCTCAACCCTTGATCATCGTTTCTTGGGACTTCCTGCTTGCATCCTTGGAGTCCCTTGTCGATTCATCATCCTTGATGACTCCAACTGCACGTAGGTCTTTCTCAACATCGATATCCTCTTCACAGTTTCTAATAATTTTGGTTTCGCAACTCATTTGATGAACTGCGCAATGCTGGTTGGTAGTGCAGACATGTAGTAATTAGTGGTGATGGAGTCATGAGGTTTAGTGTCCGCTGCGAACTTGTTCAATATACGTGTAAACCTATGATTGAAATATTTCACTTTCTCGTTTCCCTCCATCTTGAGGCTTCTCAACTCTTTGAGTAGCAAGGCTAGGGTCTTGTCATTAGTGAACTTCTCATGGAACATTCGTTTGAATGCAACCTAGTTCTGTATAGAGTTCGGTGGAAGGTTGTTACACCAAGCAGCTACACGACCATCCAAGGTACATGGGAACAATATACATGCTACATCATCATAATGTACCTCAAGGGTCTGTAGTTGTAGGTCGAAGTTATCTAATGGTATTCCACCTTCACCGTGCTGTTAGGGTCAAACTTGATGTTCATTCTCTCCGCTCGCCTTGACATCTTGTGCAGAACGTCTGGGAGAGCCAATGGTCCTTAAGTCATCCATTCAATATTTGGGTTAGCCATCTCTTCTTCTTCTTCGTCCTCTTTCTCTCTTTTAGATTTTTATGGCTCTGACTCAGAGTCTGTTGGTTCGTCTCTGCCTTGACCTCCTCCACTGCCTTCCCCTATGCCTCTTGTACTAGAGTTCGATCCCAAGATCACAAGACTGTCTTGTTCGCCTTGCTGGAAGATCAAAGTTTCCTCTCCATCTTCAATAACTTCTTTTAGACCTTCAAGTGTGGCAAGGATTGCTTCTTCCATCAATGATACAACAACTCCTGTGGGAGTGGCCTTTGGCTTCCTAGATGCGCGTGGAAGATGTTGTCTGTCTGGGATTAGTCTGACTTCTTTCGCGAACTAGCGAGTGATGGGATGGACGGAGTGAAGTTGATGATATGGAATCTCGTGTTCAATTCCAGGAGGTGAGGAGTAACCAACTGTAGAGTTACGTGTAGGTGAGAGCGAGTGCGAGGTACTGCCTTGACCCGATGGTTGATGAATGAGTGTGAGGGGAATTTCCGCCATATACAACTGGCTGCCCTCCTTCTAGCACTAGAAATGTTGATGGCGCTGGACCCGCCAACATTTAGGGGATCACCTCGGTATGAAGCCCCAATTAGATCTCACAAAGTTTGGTGTGGGAGTCCCATCTGATATGATGGCCTGGTTGCCATTGTCTTAGGGATTTGCCTCAACTCTTTCTTGTCAGCACATGAGAGTGGTATGCTTTTTCTTCAAGAAGTGAGGTTCGTGTGCCTGGTGAGTGTAAGTGTCACTTGTGTCAATGGTTCTTTCACTGTAGAGGGAGATTGTGGGAGTGTGTCCCAATTTGGTTGGGATGAAGTCCCAAATCGGCTAGGAACACACAACATAACAGGACGTGCACAACTTCTAAAGGAGAAGTCCACACGGATGCGGCAGTCACAACACACAAGGTAAGATAACACGTACAACACTCAACGGATGAGTCGGAACAAGTGAAATGGTTGTTACAACAAGTTTTATGTGAAAGCTCTGTCTGGTGTTTGGGAGAGTAGTCTACACGGGTGAGACAACGTTAATAGTATATACAACACATTTCCATTAATAGATTATGTATTACAACAAGTGAAATAATTCAGATGTAGAACACAAGTTAAAGCAACATGCATCACAAGTGTTAGAGATTAGTATTATAACAATTACAATACATGTGTGAAAAAGTGTTGGCCTGTTAGTAGGCTTCTGAATTAAGCGAAAGTTCCAAGACACATTGTTACACCATACATCACTAACCCCGAGTGTGGGCGTTGGAGCCACTACTTACTCCTCAAAGAAAAGATTACAGACTCTCTTGGCTATGTGGGAGGAGCTAAGGTGAAAAAGTCCCTTGCATGTACAAATGAGGGGGTATTTATAGCCAAGGGTGAAACTGACCCTTGTGGCTATTCAACTACCCTCATGATTGTTTGACTTCCATGACTTTTCAAATTTACATGAATCTTTGTACAACAAGTGGGTCCCTTGGACTTCAATGTTACATCACATTGATTAACAACATAGCCCATAGTAGAGGTGTGGGTGAGATGAGTCATGAAATGACAGTGCTGGTACATTCATGCTACTACTAGAGTGCATGTCAAGCTACAGTGCCACTGGGTGATGGATGTATTCATGGTGTATCATAGCTTCACCTCCACATGGCGAAGTGTGTGGAGTCTTTGATGGTATTTGGTTTGCTTGATGAAGCTTTGGCATGTTGTTCCTTGTTTTCGTGTTGGGGAGGCCTGACAGGCTCATCCATTCACGAAGGTGCATGTTCTTCCATTCGTTTGTCGGCGAGCACATTTTGCATGTTTTCTCATCCATTCGTCCGTGAACACATCTTTGCATGATCATCCATTCGCGAGCACCTCGCTTCGCATGCATCATTCGTTCGTCTGTTGGTGAACTTATCTTTTTACAGTGCTCCCTTCGTTCATCCCTTTCGTTGTTATGCCATGTTTGTTAGTGTACCTATACCTGCAGTCACTCATAACGAGACAACATCAAATCTAAAACCTCCTAGTCTGCCATGAGACATGATCATTTCGGATGCAGGTGACCAGGAGAGGCAGCAAGGTTGTGACGCAGGATGATGGCTTTGGGCACTGTTGATGAAAATTGTGCAAGAGTCACTGAGTGATGAAGATGGGAAATCCAAGTCGACAGTGATTGTTGGCGAGGTCTGGCTTGGCTGGAAGGAAAAATTGAGCAATTTTTGGGAGGGACAGTCTAGGCTGTAAGAAGGCAAGGTAGGCAAGATCTGTGTAGTTTCTAGAACGAATGGGCAACAACGGTTGGAAGGGAAAAATTGCGCAATTTTCTAGAGGAACAGGTCGAGCTGCAAGGAGGGTCCACAGGCAGAGATTGCACAGTTTTTGGGAGGAACTGCCCAGGAGCCTGGCAACCAAAACTGGGCAATTCCCAAAGGGAACTAGCAGTTGGTTGCTTGGTCTTTGGCAGCTAAAACTATGCAATTCCCAGAGGGAACTGGCAGTCGGTTGCTTCGTCACTGGCCGTAGAAACTGCGCAATTCTTGGGAGGAACTCACACTTTGCTACTAGGAGTTGTTGGCGAGGGGAACTGCACTAAGGCTGGGAGGCTGGCCTGCTGATCATCTCTACGCAATTTCTGAGCTGAGCAGATTGCCGGGCAGCAAAAGGCCTAGTCATGAAAACTGCGCAATTTCTTGGATGAGTAGTCGGTCAACTGTCAGGATGACTGACTGGGAAAACTGCACAATTTTCTGAGTGAGACAGGGATGGACATTTGGTGTTTTTTTAGCTTGTCTGCGAAATTTCCTCAGTGAGCGGAGTGGGCAAGGTCAGTAGTCTCTGTGCAATTTTGGAGGGGAGTCAGTCCCAGGATGGCTGTCGGGTGGCCATCATGAGATCTAATTGAATTGCTTGCGATCAACACAGCTTGGAAATAATTATTTAATGCTTCTGCGCTATTCTGGGTGACAGTCGATCGAGTCGATGGTGGGGTGATTGTCTGACTATCAGAGGGGAGTCTGGTCGAAAGATGCATAGGTGATCCTGCAAACACACTCACATGACTCGACGACGAGACAACTCAAACCATCCAAACAGACATGTTCAACATGATTGACAGACGGTGTAAGTGACAAGCGCGACACTCATGATTGATCGTTGATCGACCATGATGACACTTGTGCGACAGTGAATGTGACTCCGTGTGTGAGTGCAACATATGCCTTCATAGTGAACAAAAAAAGCACACACTAAGTGAAGACTTCGAGCATAGCTAGAACATGGTCACAAGCATGACTTAGACACCAACATGCAGAACTTGAATGAAATGCAAAAGCAAGGCGCATGCAAATACTAACATGGGCTTATGGAGTGAACCTCGGGTGTGTAGTCATCAAGCGAAACTCTCAAGGGAGGCTTTGAAATTGGGTGCAAGCCAAAACTTTGGCTGGTTGTTGTAGCTGCTACAACAATACCATAGGGTTTACACTACACATATTTATAACTCCTTTGCAATACTTTTTGGGGAATTCCAATAGGAAAGAGTTGTTGAATTGTCAATCGTTTAAGAAGTTGAATGGAAAGGGTGGTTGTAGTTTTCACATCCCGACAATCTCCACCTTGAAATATTTTTTCCTAATACTTTGGCCAACCCCATTCATCACCTTTTCTATGAACCAAGAGAAGTATATATCCACATAAATTTCTTGGGTATGAACCTTCTCAAGATCTACTGCTCTCCATCAAGGTGATGCAATGATCACTTATTTCTATGAGATACCAAAACACCTGTTTCGCTACTACCCAATGATATCTACCTAGATTTTCCATGTATCTACAAACAACACCAATTGCATGTGAAACATTCGATCACATACTTTAAAGATCTCATTGTCTTGGTGTATAACTCTTTTCTTCTTCACTACTGGGACACAATTTTGAAGAAATCTTAAAATGTGAATAAATTTTGTTGTTGCTTTTTTTTGTTGACTTTGAGCATGGCCTTACTACTTTGTGTTGTTGTCATGGTTGTTATTTGGTCTTTCTCTATTTTTCAATTATTTCTTCTTGCACTTTTGTGGTTTGGTCTTGGTTGGTTTTTGGTTGTGGGAAAGGAAAGAAAAGGTGTTCATGGAGGAGAGCTAAATAAAATATAGCTAGAAGTGAAAGGCCCTAGTTAAGACCTGTACATAAGAATAATTACAGTTGAAGGAAGAAGAAGGTGACATAACAACTAGGTGGACCTGGTTGGGCTCACATTAACAAAATAGACAATGACATGACGTCTATGGAAATAGCATTTGAAGCAAGTTTTCCTAAACTTAATAATTTCTAGCATATGTAGATGTTATATTTTATGAATATGTTAATGATGAAATGAATGTATATGATGTCATTCCACTTAGCAAGTCATTTGTTAAGAACCATCATTGTAGAAGGATTATTAATTTCTTAAAAAAATGATGACGATGTGAATGGTATGTTTGGGATAGCATAATGAGGTTATCCAATAAGATCCCCTTTCATGTAAGGGATCCTTCGAGAAAGTGTGAACTCTTGTTGTTAATTATTATTATTCTCATGTGATTATGACATTTATGTGCTCATGTTTATATTATGTTTATGACAAAGAAATGTTGAACATTGTATCAATGAGTATACTAACAATTAATTTGATTACTTGGTCAAATCATGAAGCACATCTGCCACTTAGTGTTGTGTTTGGGTTGAAAAACCACTTAGGGCTTAAAGTTTGGATATTACCACCACCAAAGTGTTATCCAACCACTTATGCTCACCAAATAATAACACCTACCTTATTGGAGGTGTGATGATACTAAATATGTGATGTTATTGGAGGTGTGGTGGTAAATAATACTCCTGCCCATATACAAATACATGGATGGTAGTGCTCGTATTGTGGGGGGCAGGGGATTATTGTTGACCTATACGAAAAGACTACATTGAAAAATATATCTTCCATTGAGTACTTACCTTAGTTATGAAACTACTCAGTGAGTTGGACTTGAAGATGATTGATTGAAGCTAGATGGAGAATATACAACATTGAGTGCTTGCTTTAGTCGATAAACCACTCAATGCAAAAGTAAAGAGGAAGACACTAAGATAAGTATCAATTATCAGTTCAAAGAAATTTCTTTTTAAGTTATGATTCTTTTTTTTAAAGCTTTTATGATTCACATCATAAGAATCATGTGGTTTTGATGTAGGTGAACTACTAAGCTCTCCAAAACAAATACATGGTTATGAATAGAAAATAAAAAATAAAAAGTCATTAGCATGATAATATCAGAGTGTGCAGCATCAACATAATAGAGATGAATACATTTAGAACTAGGTCATTGCAATGATGGTTAAATCCTATGATAGACATTTCTTTCCATGCGAGATGCCATGAGTAATATGATTGTGTTATTAAAGTAACACATTTATATTCCTTGACTCTGAAAACTATTCATATGTGAGGAAGCATTACCAAGGATAAATCACCCAAGGGATTGGGAAGACAAGAAGGGGCTACCTGAACTTGGAAGTTGTGTGACTGAAAGAAATTGGAAACTAAAGAAAATCGGTTTTAAGAAGGTAATGTGCATACTTAGTGCGATCAAGCATACATTGGATGTGTCCCAAGAAGTGGTGAGGTGAATTTTTTCCTTGAAGGAGCCCTAAGTACAGAGAACAACATGCCTAGACATAACCATATAGGACATGGGAAGCGTTATTGAGATAAAGAGTTGTAAAGATAGAATTTGAGTTTTTTTGGCATTGTCTATTTTCATAACATCGAGGATGGTGTTCCTTTAAAGAGGTGATATTTGTAACATCCCCTTAATATAACACTACTTATGATAATGATATTTATGATTGTAACACTAGCATGGAAAGACCATAATGATTTGTACATTTCACTAAACATATAATAATAATTATTATTTTTATTAATTAATGCAACTAAAGGTTGAATATCCTTACATATTCTTGTTAAGAGGGAATCTTGCTACCCATTTGTTTTACTTAAATCCATGACTCCTACCCGTTGAATTAAAATATGTAGTTACTAAATATGTAGTTACTAGTGGAGTGTCGGTGGGTTACACCCTTTACTTGCATGTTGGGTAATTATTGCATGCAGTGAAAAGATTAGATGTACCCAAAGAGGGAGGAAGTGGAAAGCCACCACTCGAAACCTTGCAAATATTGGATTGGACAGAGGAAAATCATGGGCGTTCACGAGCACAAGAATATGAAGGGAAGGAAAAAGGAAAGGAAAGAGAAAGGGAAAGGAAAAAATTAAAAAATTAAAAATTAAAATTAATAACGCATGAAGTCTACATGGTCGTTTGTATCTATCTAATACAATAGTAGTATAAATTCCAGAAAATTCCACACAAATAAACATTCCTATCTAAATTTATTTAGTAGATTCTAGGAGAATCCACGTAAAACTAAAATTCTCTTATTATCAACCTAGATTTTAATTTGAAAGGATAATTATCTTCTTAATTCGGAGCATTGTCTTCGAGATTTTTCAGTGGTTAATTAGTAGAAATAGCATTCTCCTGGAATCTACTAAATGCAGAAGCATTCAGGAATCCGAAATCATTATCTTCTTAGTTTTTTCTAGAAAATTCCAACACTTGCGTTTTGGTTTGGTCCTTTATGTTCATAAAATAAGCTAGAATATTAAAATAATGAATTTGTAGATACCTTGAAAATAATTATATATTTGAATGTTTTGTTTTAGTAATCCAAAACATATATATATTTATTATTAAAATATCTATATTTGAAAATCATTCTATTTAAAAAATCTCAGTTAAAATATATTTCAACATAATAAATATTCATACCTATTTATTTTATATTTATTAAAATTTTATAAATTATTGTTATATAAATATCTAAAATATTCTTAATATCTTGAAAAATCAATAAAAAATAAAATATAATTACAAGTTGAAAAAATCCATTAAAATAACATCCTCATAACTCACATAAAATTATAAAAACTGACTTAAAAAAATCGAAAAATAAATAATACTATTTTCTTAAATTTTAACGATGTATTATAAAATGGTAATGTATATTTTATAATTTTATTTTTGATGTTATGACAGGGATGCTGGTTAGAATAATTAATATGTATATTTATCTATATATAAATTGTTGGAAATTTAGTTTAACTTGATTTTACATTAGTGTTGTAATTTGAAAAATGATTGGTTTTAAAATAATATTATATACATATTATTTTAGTTTATTTTTAATGTTTTAATGGTATGTTTTATTATATTTATATATTTATGTATAAATTTGATAAAAAATAGTTTTTGGAATTAATCATATTGTAAGGATTTGGTCAAGAAACATTAGTTAGAGGAGGGTGAACCACATTAGTTAGTTCAAAATGTTGACCCAATCCTTACAATGTGATTAAAGATTGTTTTCTAAATCATGGATCACAAAAGTCTTAGATCTAACTTCTAAATTTTATGTTGTTAAAAATATATATTTATGATTATTATTAAGGATATTTTATAGAAATTATAATTTCATAAATTATTTAATTATTATTAATAATTTAATTAAAATTTTAGAAATTAGAAATAATGACTTAGTGTTTTTGAGGATGTTGAATTTGTATAAGCAATCAAAACACATTTTAAACAATAAAAATCAAGATTTGACAAAAAAATATTTGACTAGATTCTTACTAAACATTTTAAAATATATAATAATTAAACAATACATTTACAAAAAAATTTAAAACTATTTTTTAATATAATTTATTAAACTAACTTTTAATATACTTTTTAGTGTTGTTGTTATTCATGAAACAGTACCAGGGACATTATAAACGATAAATGACATTTAAGATTATATTTTTCAAAACAGAAAATCATAATTATGTTTTTACTATTGTATTTAGAAATCTTGTTGTCTTTAGTGAGACTTTTTGAAAGCTTTTTCAGTGGGTTTTTCTAATCCAATTTCTCTAAAATCTGGCAAGAATTTATTGAAGTCACAAACTTGATGGGTAACCCCTCCACAATCAAAGTGGCTTAGGGGTTTTTCAGGGTGTTGAATCCATATATACAGTCAAAAAACCAGTTTAAATAACACAAATCAAGATTTTACCTCAAATTTTTCTGCCGGATTCCGGCACTCGGAAATCCAAAAAGTCGCACTAAAGACAACTCCCAAATTGAATTAGCTGCCAATTAGACAAGAAAACTGTTGTACTAACACCATAATATTTCATTAAATGCTTAATGCTTACTGTTAAAGGAATTGTACTAAATATTATTTTTTTATGTTAATATAAAAAAATAATAAAACTTCCATATTTAATAAATTTAAAGTTCAGATACCAGTGAAAAATGAGAATACCCTTTTATGGGACCCATGATAGTATCACTTCTTACAATCAACATCCTAATCATCTTAACTATTGAATTCAGTGCATTGGCATTTTTATCATCCTAAAGCACTCTATTGCCCTCCCCGCTCTTATAAATCCAATCCTCTCCTCTTCCCTCCTTATTCTGGTCTATTATGACATTTTCATCATGTTATTGTGTCCACATTATTGCATTTCCCATGCATTTTTTACCTTTCCATCTTTTGATCATAATCTCCTTGCTAGTTTACTTGTGAGAATTATTATTTGATCCTTCTTATTATCCATAAGAGAATGAAGCCTTGCATTTTTCATGAAAGTAATAACATTGAGTAATATTCATGTCATCTCCCACCGGTAGTGACCATGAGTGCAATGGAATCTCTACGTGTCAACTCCATCACATGTAGATGAATTATGTCCAATTATTGTTGTCTTCTTGTGTACAGTAAATTACACTAATAGATTTCCATATCATGACAATGTATATGTTTTTAGGGGGAGATAAAATGGTTTAAAATAAGGAATTGATAAGAAAATCCTTAGCTCTAGTAGAAATCAGTCAAAGGATTCCCTTGATGGGTTTCTTGAGCAATGCATCCTTCCTTTGTGGGCACCTGTGTACAGAGCATGGTTGTTCAGAGAAAATAAAAGGTGTCTTGTTCAACAAAGGAGCCATAGTAAGCATAAACTAGACAGGTTCAGGGTTTCTGATTCACAGAGCATTAATCCTCACTACTCATGGAACTCTCCCAGCAATAACTGGTGCAGAGGAATCAGACATTCTAGTGACCAGAGTGAGCAATGCGACAAATTCACAGGACTACAAAAGTCTTGCTCCTGAAAGGTAAGCGAGATGCACTTGCAATGCCTGCTGGCCTTCTTTTTCTTTTTCTTCTTTTGTCTCTCATTTGCTTTTATTTTGATCTGGGTGAAAATATAACAATTATATCTACATGGCCTAAATGTTAATTCTCTTTCACCTAGGGTTTTTATGTTTTGATCTAGGTGTTTTGTATGATTGTTTGTCTGGGAATCCAAGTGACCAATTTTTTTAATATGGGTTATGTATGATTGCGTATCTGATTAGAACCCAAATGACCATATCTTCAGTTGATTTGCATATGGTTCATTAGCAATTCAGTTCTGGATATCACCATTGTTGCATGTGTTCCAACTGAAGTGGAGGTTGTTCAGGCGCTCTGCCTACAGAATTCTGTTGCTCCCCTTCTTGATTTTGGGTGTGCAGTTTACCTTCTTTGGCGCCAGCTGACTGAAGAAGAGGGAGAGGATTTGATGGTTGGAGATGGCAGGATCACTGTTGTGACTGACACATTGATAAAGTTCTCTACACATGGGGCAGTCTAGAGTCCGAGATTTGCGGGATTTTACATTCATGGTAAATTAGTGTGCAAGGTTTGTGACCCAATGAAGCTTGTTTCTCCACCTTAGAGGAGAAACAAAAAATGTTATTCGTTAAATTATGCTCAACATTTTAGTCTAGAAATTTTAGAAAATATCCTCGAATGTTGACCGTGAGCGATCAACCAAGATATTACAAAATGATCTTACCAATTCTTTCCTCTTGAGTGTTCCAAACACCTCCCATCTGCCTTCTCTTCATTTACATTTGAATGCGATGAGGCCTTTCCTAAATAAACCTTTGTTTTAACTTCCGTTGCGGCTGCTACGTTATTTGCTGTCTCTAAGTCAACATTATGTGGGGATTGAATTAAAACCGAGGAGGGCACTGTTTTGGAGCTTTCGTATCCATGGAGATAGGTGAACATGTGCTAGGATATTTAACAAGGGAATGGAAGAAGTTACCAACTACAACATTTTATAATTAGTCTGCTTATTAAAGTTATTATTAAGTAAAAATTCCCAATTTCAATATACAAGAAAATAAAAACCCACCAAGTAATTTAGGATCTAAATCAAGATTGGATATTATTTATTCAAGATTGGATATTATTTATTCATTTTGTTTGTAGATTACAGTTAAGAAAATTAAAGGTTTCCAGACCAAGGCAAACATTCTCTCTAATTCTGGAAGGTCGTTCAAGTTCCCTTCTTTGTAGAGATTCTGTATAGCATTAATGTGCATGTTTTCCTCAAGGGACCTTATAATTTTGTGTGGGGTTAATAGCAGTTAGAACCATCCCATCCAAAAGATTGGCATGTTCTTGTGGCTTGTTCTCAGAGCACAAAAAGATTATAAGCTTCTTGTATACTTCAACATTTGGAGACCAATCGTTGAGCTTCATTTGGTCTAGAATCTTCACAGCATTTCGAAATTTTTATTCTTTGCAAAGCTCGCCAATCAAAGTACTATATAAATGATAATTTCAGGGGATTGGTACTTACAATCTCCCTCAAAAGATCCATGGCTTCTGAATATCTCCTGCCTTTGTAGAGACGATGATGACAACAGTGTTTGTGAACTTATTTGGGTAAATTTTTGTTGGCCAGCATTTGATGAAGAAGGTTCACTACATCATCCAACTAGCCTGCCATGCAAAGATGTTGAATAATGGACCTGTTATAATTGACAAGATCAGCATCAGGCCCACCCTTAATCTTCGTGTCCCTCGCGAGCTCCTACCCTTCAATTTGTCCTATTTGCAGAGCCCATCTATTAAAGTAGCATATGTTAAGGTATCAGGAATGCAACCCCTCTCAGACATATCTATAAAAACCCTAAATGCTCCATCGAATGTCTTGGGGTTGGCTTTGATCAAAATATTGTCGGTCAATACATCGGACTTCATTCCAACCATATTCTTCCTGCAGTTTTTAAGCTGGAACCTCTCCTCGGGTACCAGTATTCTCATTGGATTCGACACCATCTCGTGCGCGCGGGGTATATCCTTTCCTCATCAGCTGGTTCTTTCTCTCCACAGGCAGGGTTTGTTCACTTGGGACAAGTTAATTAAACAATGGATGGGTTCTGTCCCGGTCTTGAAAGAAGCGGAGGATCTGTTCTTGCCGCCTCTATTGCGTCCGCTTTGGGATTCGACAAAAGCTTCTTTAGGCAGTTTAGGAGTACAGCGATCGGGCACTCATGATTACTTGGTGTGGTGATTAAAAGGATCCAATCAATCTGCAAATGTGAAGCTCATTTATGCAGATCTTATTTCATCTTCAGCAAGAAGCTCCTTTCCGCTCTTTCCCTCCTGTTTCTGGAAGGCCTCTTGCCCCTTAAAATGATCGTTTTCTCCTAGCTGCTATATTAGAATAAGAACCTCACCTGGGAAGTTCTACAGAGGAAAAATTGGCAGGGACCGAGCAGATGTTCCATGTGCTTCAACGATGCGGAATCAAATTTGCACCTGTTCTTTCAATGCTCCTCGTCACTCCAAATCTGGTATGAATTGTCTTTACAGTTTGGTTTCCCTCACATGTCTTTCTCTTCTGTTCAGGAAGCTTTTCTTTGGTGGAGTAGACAGTCCTCTTCGGGGAGATCGCTGTTCATTATTTCCTGCTGGTTCTTGTGGTTATGGCGGAATGCTCTTATCTTTCAACATTCCAAAGAGCCCATTCAGGTTATTATTCAGAAGATTCTGGCCTTCTATGATTCGTATGCTCGGAAGACTGACTCTTCAGCTCCATGACTCCATGATGGTGTTTTCTGCTATGATGGCATCAGCCTATGTGTTTATCCATTGCTTTTGGCTGTTGGAGTCCTTTTAGGAGGCTGTCTCCTTTTTCCAAAGTTCTGTAATCCGCTGCATTCTTCGTTATCTTGGGTCATATGTTATTTAGCTGGATCTGCTAGAGGCTTTCAGGATCAAATCTTTGGACATTTTGGCTTATGGCCAATGGTCATCCTCTGCAAAACTGTCGGGAGTTTTGTCATAGCTCTCCCTTTTTGCCTTATGTTCTGTTATATGTCCTTTTATATCTAAATATAAAAATATGCTGGTTTTTTTTCCTCCTAAAAAAAATAGAATTTATGATCCATCTTCTGGCGATTTTCTTTGACCAAGATAACAAAGATGGTTGTGTAACTTTTGTGGGTGGGTTTGCATTTGGAGTCTTTAATTCTATGAAAGATTCTCAATTGTCCAAGTAAATCATGCTCCTAAAATAATTTATTTATTTGTAAAAAAAATCATGAATCGAACGGGTAACCTCGTGAAATTATTTACTTGCAAAACCTTTAAAGAATAGGGTCAAAACATGAATCGAGCACGCAAGCTTACTCGTTTGAATGGTGGTTACTCTCTTTGTTGCAAGAAAAATGGGTATCCTGATCAGCAAAGGTGCCCTGAAATCGAAAATGTCGGACATCTTCGAAAATTGTAGACATATTTGAATCCCTCCAGAGCTTCATTTCACTTTGGTGAATCTCGTATGAATGGTGGTTCTTGGCTCTTAGTTGTAAGGAAAGATTATTCTGATCTCTAGAGGTTCCCTGAAATCTAAAATGCTAGATTTTTGAAAATGTTTCCTTTGTAGAGGTTAATGCTACAGGACGTGAGCAAGCAATGCCATACATCTACAAGTGTCCTTTATGCAGTTGGTAACTGGATGGACAATAAATTTAGAATCGTGGGAGCGAGTCACAAATGCCACTTGTCAAGCGCAATTCAAATCAATGGATGAGCATGATCCAATCGTTTAATGAAGTATTGAATGACATAGATTATGACAGGAAGGCAATAGGGGAGTTATTTTCAAAGGGAAACACCTTTTTTTTTTTCCGAAGGTGACAAAACCTATCAAACTCAGGTGTCAAACCAACAGTGAGGACAGCCATCTCTGGCTGCTATCCGCGAATGTCGGTTTGACTCATCACTGTTATCAAGGAAAACCACGCCACCTGTAATAACCCGCTGGTGGTCCGTAAGGGAGCAGGCTTTCACTCCTGCCAGATGCCTCTGGGTCTTGGGCCGTTAACCTGTTTCCTTACGTCCGAGGAAGACGAGCTCTTAGCCAAGCAGAAGCAGTTTTACGGCATACTCCAGGCCGACAAAGGGAAACACCTTACAACGTAATGAAAATATTTAGTTTTTATTTATGATATATAAATAATACTCGATATACATGTATGTAAAATATTTGTACATTTTCTAGTCCCAAGATAAAGATAATTTATTATATTTTAATAAAATAAGAACTCGTTTCTTATAAAAGCTTTTATGGCTTCATTAATTAATCTATTGCATGAGCCTGCTTATTTATATTTTTTTTCAATTCCATATTATAGTGATACATATTCATTTCTTATTTTTTAATAGTTTAATTATATTTCTTAATAATTTAAATATGTAATATAATTGTAAAAAAGTAAGGTTATAAAGTATTTATTAATATAAAAATTTAGATGTGAAGTTTTTTTATAAATAATTTGAAAAATAATTATATTTAAAAAATAAAATAATTATAATATATTTTTTTAAATAGAAATATTTAATTTAAATGAATGTGAGTTATTTAATTGATGTGCTAATTTTTCATCACTTGAATGCTAACATTGTTAATAATTTTGTTATTATGCTTTTATTTTTCTTTAATAATGAGTGAGTAAACATTTTCTCAATTTTTAATTTGAAACAATAAATAAACACTCCTCCACCTGGACCAATTTCCTAGGGATTTAAGATTATTCCAATTCTAATAAGTTCATCCATGATAAGTTACAACATCTATTTAACATTCATTTATATACAAGGAAATTTTATTTAACAAAATGGTCCATCACTTTTAATAAATTTAAAAAATTAGATCCATGCTAGGTGGCTCCCACCCGCCAATTCCCTAAGGATTTGAGATTATTCCAATTCTAGTAAGTTCATCCATGATAAATTCATGATCATTATTTATAACATCAGCTTATATATAAGCAAATTTTATTTAGCAAAATGGTCCATTTTACAATAAGATGTGCAAATATATATATATATATATATATATATATATATATATATATATATATATATTTTAAAGTTAAAATTGACCCATATCAAAACAGAAGACACAAATGTCAAATGGAGATGAAAAATGTAGACAATGCCTACCATAAACAATTTAAAAAAACAAACACCTTTAATATAATTAAAAAAAAAAAAATTCAATTTCTTTTATTTATTAAATAAATTATATTAAGTTTAGAAATTATAAATAATATGATCATATTCATTTTTAATAATAAAATTAATTATAATTTTAAATCTTCAGACTATAATCACCACATCAAAAATTAATTATATACCTAATATACTAAATTTAAATTTTAAAAAATAAATACTACTTAAGATTAATGGAACCACTCTACTTTGAATGTGTGAAGCTTACATGAAATCCATCCCTCTACCTTTAACTTCTCTTTTTATTAATTTGGTCATAGTTTTACCTTTAATTATAAATAATTTTTTTAATTTATGTCAAATTTAATCCATTCTTCTTCAACCTTGTCGCTCACTCCTTTTAAGCTAATCATACACTCAAAACATTTTTAGAAAGGTTTGTGCCCCTAATAATAAGTGGAAGGTCCAGTTAGTGTGTACATATATATATATTATATATAAACACTCTCAGATCTGAAAAATGAATTTTATAAGTTACTGTCATTTATTTTAGTTGTTATTATGATGGGAAAATAAGGATTAATAGATAATATTGTTAATTATTAAATTGAGGTAATAAAAAGAAAACAGTTGAGAATAACTAATTCTAAACTTCTAAACAGTTTGGGAAAAAACAGATATCTTCTTTCTTAAAGAGTTGAGAATAACTAATTCTAAACTTCCAGACAGTTTGGGAAAAAACAAATATCTCCTTTCTTTCATTAGCCCTAGAGATATAAAGATCTCAGGAGGGACAAGGCATGGGTTGGCAAGAAAATGAGAACAAGGAACTACCTGAAGAAGGAAGCTGGAGTAACACTGCGAAGTGGATTATCTTGAGTTGGTTGTAGCCAGTGGATACTCCCTCTTGAGATTTAAAATTGACATTCAAGACTGGGCTAGGAGTTGCCTTGAGCTCTTGGAAGGTAACCTACTTGTGAAGGTGTAGACCCAAATCTATGATGGAAGTGGAGCTAGGGGGAATTTCGACGTAATTGCCAATTCCATTGGAAGGGGGGTGTAGTCCCATCCTGATTCCAACTTCGAACTACCTACGTTATAAATAAGTATAAGATTTGTTAATCTGTCAATTAAATGATGAATTGTTTGTGTGATGAAAATTTCTATTCCAGTTGGTATCATAGAGAATCATGCTTTAGCAATGAGTAGAAACAAATTAATGAAAAGTTATATTTCTTTGTTGATGAGTACCCTGTATAAGAACTAGACATCATTGATCAAAAGAAGAAATTACAGTTTTGTCTAAATACTATATGCTAACGAAAGGAAATAAATTTTGTAACCCGAACCCTTTCATTATCGTTTCGGGGATTGCAGTAAGTTTAGGTTGGTATTTGTTTTTTTGAATCAAGACATAATTATTTATTATTATTCATGCAATTAATAACGTGGGTGCTCGGAAAGAACTGTTACATTTCCACACCTAATCGGTAAGGGCCTAAGTCAAGGATCAATTGCCAAGTGAAGGAAGTGAATCTCAGAATCTCTTCCAGAAGAGCAATGAAAAATAAAATGGGGGTTCTATAGGGTAAACTACCCAGTATATAACTCGAGGGTAAACTATATATGAATTGGAAAGGTACATGAACGACAAACTAACATGAGAACCACAAAAATACTTGAACATAAAATTAAAGGTAATTATCAAAATTGATTAGGTATTGTCCATTCTGTAATCATGAGTAAAACAATGACAATCGAAAACATGCAGAAGGTGCTTTAAATAATTAAAGGTTGTTAACATGGTGTTAAAAGGTGAATCATTCGCAAATCAACTTATTCTTCAAAAATTGTGTGTTGAGGCAACTTCGCATAAGGAGTCATCTCATATAAAATTTCAGAGAAAAGACGAATCAAATAGATGGAATCTATAACTACAATTCAACATTATGTACATGCATGAGAAATGAATTCATGAAGAATAACTTCTCCGATAAGTAATGATATTTATATATCTTGTGCTAAGATTTATAACTGAGCCATATACCAAAATTACGGTAGTATCACAAATAATATGCATATAATATTAACCCAAAAGAGAGCTAAAGTTCTGCATAATATTTTAAATTGATAACTGTTCAAAGTTATTCAAAAGTTAACTATTCAAGTTATACAAAAATTGCACTCGGCTATCAATTCCAAGAAGCCAGACCCTTAACGCGAGCAGGTCGGGAAAGGAGTCTACCCTCTGAAAACTCGCAGGTGAACCCTGGTGGTATAAAAAACCCCAGTAATTAAGAGAAAGAAAAATAGTGGTAAATTACTTAGAAATCCAAAAAATGGGAAAGTCGTTCCTAAGCAGTTTGTCCACTCTTGTCCCTCTGAGTTTAGGGCAGTAACAAGAAGACCATAATCATTAAAATGTCAACCTAGAGAATAGAAACCATTATTTATGGGCAGCAAAAATAAGTCGATAACCATGTAAACTTCCTCCTCCACCTGCAAGATGAGTATGCTTGTTAGGAATTCATTTGGTGGTTGTTAAGTCAACATAATTTCAACAAATGAAATATTAACAGGAATAAACCGAGAAATAAACCTTACCTCAACTGGCAGTGAGGGAGTGCTCTCCCTGCGGAAAGCATAAAGCTTGAAATGATGGCATAGTAACCCATCCAGTGAGAAACGAAGGATTTCCTGTGTGATTCGAAGTAGAGAAGGGTTTGCAGTTACTTCACCTAATTTCTGCACTCTCTCTGCCTGAAGAAAGAAACTGAAAAATGAGGGTTGCAGAGCCATCGTTGCTGACAGTAAAAAACAAAATGAAAATTATTTGTAGGAACCTAGTGAGGTAGTTACCCTAACTCTTTCCCAAGTGATCACAATTGCATGATAAGAACCGGGTAAAGTAATGTGTGGATGGTTGTCATGTGGCATTCCGAAGTGAAGCATGTTTGGAGGTGTGCCTCACAAGTTTCAAGAACCACCATAACACATGAATCAATACCAAATCCTTAATTCTTCCTGCAAGATTTATTTCAAGGTACCTAACCTGGCATAAATTGCAATTAAACCTCCCCTAAATCATTACCTATACCCGTATCAAATAACATTAATGTCCCATGGAGGGGCGTGTTGGCTAGAACCATTAGTTTGAATAATATAAATGGCTCACATGACTATCATATTAATAGTATTAAAGAGTTTGATATCAAATCACAATACTAGCATAATAATCAACAGTGATATGTAATAGATTTTTCTTTTCTTTTTTTTACTGGTCTTTTGAAAGTGTTGCTATATATGTGACAAGTGGTATTAGAGCACTCAGGTTACTACATTGAGCCCTGAATGGATGAATAATGAATAACAAAAGTAATTATGATACATAGAGAGGAAGCTGGAGCAACATAAGATGAGGAGTAGGATCTAACCCCTCAGGAGGGACAACCAGACATAACCCGAAGGTGTGGGTACAATTGGGTGAGGCAAATCAGAATACGAATGCTACGTTACGAGAAACAGTCCAGTAGCTATGAGCAGAGATGTTGAGCTTGTGGGCTGATAATGAAATATGATGTTTAGAGCAAGAAAATATTATGAAAAGCCTTTCAGATAGGTAAAATCAAAGAAATCCAAACCCCAACCAGGATGAAGAAAACATAACAGAATCGCATAAACAATAGGAGGAACATTTGGAGTCTGAGGGAGGATGAACTGGCAATGAAGAAGAGTCCGATAACATCTCTGATAAGAAATGGACTAAAAGGCAGAAAATTGAACTCCAAGGGGAGTTCAAAAAGATCAAGCCACCAATATATAATGCAGAGGTCGAGGAAGTGGTAGAGGATTGGCTAATTAACATGAACAAATACTTTCAGATATATGAATATGATTATAATTTGAAAGCAAGGTTAGCAATATATCAGTTGCAAGGCAAGGCCACTCTGTGGTGCTAAGAAATCAAAACAGTCAGAGAAATTAATGAATAGGAGGTCACATGGGAACAATTTCAGAAACATTTTAAGGATAGATATCTGAATGAGCAGTTCTATGATGATAAAGCAAAAGAGTTTCATGACTTGAAACTAGGACAACATTCTATGGACAAACTCATAGCCAAGTTTACTTCTCTATTAAGATATGTCCCTTACATCCGTGAATAGAAGGCTAAAATCTATTGCTTCATTAGTAGTTTATCTGTCTATATGAAAGAGAAGTTGGAATTTGACAATCCTAAAATGATGGATGAAGTGGTTCGAAATGATCAGATCGGTTATCATCAAATGAAGTAGAAGGGTGAGGGCACCAAAAATTGGACAAGTAAGAAGGGGTAGAAAAATTTCCAACCAACAAAAACATGAAAAATGCTAGTACCAAGTATCCAGGTCGGAAAGGACCAAACGAACCTTCCAATAGAAATCAACAAAAGTATATACCTCAATATGAAGTGAAACAAAGTGAAGCATATAGAAGGCTGGAAACTAACCAGGTTCCTAAATCTCCTTTGCAGTGTTGGGGTTGTGGGGAATCCCATTATTACAAAAAATTTCCCCATAGAGCAAGATCATAAATAGTTACAAATATTCAAGAAGCTTCTACTATTGGTGACATGGAAAGGAACATACCAAGGATTAATGCAGCGTTGGAGGATCATCAGGCATAATATCAACCTGCGATGGTGGAACTTGAAGGTAAAAGATCCAACCACTATGTTTCGATTTTGATAGATCTATGTGAAAGCTTAAGCTATGTTTGCCCAAGAATATTTGATTTATGCCATTTGAAAATTGTAAAGTTTAAGAGTCCTTCGCTAGTCGAGTTAGCCACATAAGATAAAAGAAGAGTTAATGCAAAAGTAAAATACTGTGTAATTGAATTCGATGGACAACAGGTTAAAACAAATTTAAATGTGCTACCATTAGACTCCTATGACATGTTGATAGGTATGGACTAGTTGGAACAACACTGGACCTTAGTAAATTGTAAATACAAGACAATTAATTTCATGTCCAATGATGGCAACAAAGTCAAACTTCAAGGTATAATAAGGGAAGTTATGTTACGCCCCATTACAGCTTAGCAACTAGGAAAATGTATGCGTAAAGGCTATCAAATTTATGCGGTCTAAGTGGGGTACACTAACTCTAAAGATAATTTTTTCGCCTTGGATAAAATACCAGTTGTTTTAGAATTTAAAGATGTCTTTTCAGAAGATATTCCTAGGTTACCACCCAAAAGGAATGTTGATTTTACTATAGAATTAGTCCTTGGAGCTACCCCAGTTTCCAAAGCTCCTTACAGAATGAGGGTTCCTAAGTTAACAAAATTAAAAATGCAGCTCCTAGCGCTGTTGGATAAGGGTTATATTCGACCCCGTGTGTCTCATTGGGGAGCCCCGATTTTATTTGTAAGAAAGAAAGATGGTACTTTGCATTTATGCATAGATTATAGACAATTAAATAAGTTAACAATACAAAATAAGTACCCCTTACCTCGAATTAATGATATATTTTCTCAAGTTGAAGGTGTTGTGGTATTTTAAAAATTGATTTACGATTGGGATATCATCAGATTCATATTAAAGACAAAGATATATATAAAACAACATTTAGAACACGATATGGTCACTATGAGTTCGTGGTTTTACCATTCGGACTTACTAACTCTCCAACAACATTCATGAGTATGATGAATGAGATTTTTCACCCTCTTCTAGATATATTTGTTCTTATCTTTATTGATGACATCCTGGTCTATTGTAGGAGTGTGGAGGAGTATAAAGAGCACCTTCGAATAGTGTTGCAGACCTGAAGAGAAAACGAGCTCTACGCCAAATTTAGCAAATGTGACTTTTTCAAGGATCAAATCCAGTATCTAGGACATAGTATTTCCTCCAAAGGCATAGCTATGGATTTAGAGAAGATCAAGACTATTATGGACTGACCTGTTCCAACAAATGTTGCATATATACGCTCCTTTATAGGCATTGCTGGATATTACAGGCAATTTATAAGGGGGTTTTCTAAAGTCACATATCCAATCACTTCCTTGCAAAAAGAAGGAACAAGTTTCAAGTGGTCAAGGGACTATCAAGAGTGTTCTGAAAAATTGAAGCATTTTCTTACCACCGTGCTAGTGTTAAAAATTCCAGACACAGAGTAAGATTTTATAGTCTATGCCGATGCATGTAAGGAAGGTGTAGGTGGATTTTTAATGTAGAAAGATAAAGTGATTGCTTATGAATATCGTAAGTTAAGAGATCATGAGTAGAAAGAATATGCTTATGATTTGGAGTTAACTGATGTAGTTCACGCCTTAAAGGTGTGGCACAACTACTTGGAGAAAATATTCTTACTGATGGTAGACCACAGTAGCTTAATGAGATTCTTCAACCAACCTACCCTAAATGTGCGCCAAGCTAGATGGACCACATTCTTAAGTGAATTTGATTTTGAAATCAAACATTTGAAGGGAAAGGATAATTGAGTAGCGAGTGCGTTGAGTAGGAAATTGCATTATGTCTTTGGAATTTCATTTAGTCAAGCATAATTCAATTTTGCTAATCAAAACAAGGAAGTAAC
The DNA here is from genome assembly GCA_031772625.1 of Pinus tabuliformis. Taxonomy (NCBI): domain Eukaryota; kingdom Viridiplantae; phylum Streptophyta; class Pinopsida; order Pinales; family Pinaceae; genus Pinus; species Pinus tabuliformis. The sequence goes on along the minus strand of CM062817.1, from coordinate 1,724,783,041 downwards.
ATAGAGGGACCCAGAATATGGTTATCTCTTACAACAAGCTAAGACTGCATAGAATTCCGTGGAACAAAAAGGGTACAATATTAACTCTGAAAATTTGATGATGTTTAGAAATAGAGTATATGTTCCTAATTAGTTATCAATAAAGAAATTTATGTTAGATGAATTCCACAAAAATCCTTGTATTGCCTATCCAGGCTATCAATTTTTGTTTTTGTTTTTGTTTTGTTTTTTGTTATGTTTTTTGTTTTGTTTTTGTTTTTGTTTTTGTTTGTTTGTTTGTTTTTATTTTTGTTTTTGTTTGTTTGTTTGTTTTGTTTTGTTTTGTTTTGTTTTTGTTTTTGTTTTTGTTTTTGTTTTTTGTTTTTTGTTTTTGTTTTGTTTTGTTTGTTTTGTTTTGTTTGTTTTTGTTTGTTTGTTTTTGTTTGTTTGTTTGTTTATTTTTTTTCTTTCTTCTGCAATTAAGAAAAATTATTACTGGCCTGGTATGAGGAAAGATATTGCAGAATATTTGGCCAAATGCCTAGAATGTCATCAGGTTAAAGCCAAGCATCAACATCCTTCTGGGCTATTACATCCCCTACCCATGCCTGAATGGAAGTGGAACACCATAACCTTGGAACACCATAACCTTGGATTTCCTAACGGGTTTACCCTGATCAAAAAGGAAAAATGACTTAATTGTGGTAGTGGTAGATAAATTGAGCAAGACAACTCATTTTATTCCTGTCAAGTCCACATACCAAATGGCCCAAATAGTAGATATATTTATGAGAGATGTTTTTAGGTTGCATGGAATGCCTCGAGTCATAATCTATGATCGTGATGCTAAGTTTACCTCTTCTTTTTGGAAAGCGTTATCCACGGGATTAGGCACTCAAATTCACTTTAGCACTACTTATCACCCCCAAACTGATGAGAAAATTGAGAGAGTTAATCAAGTGATATAAGGCATGCTACATATGCATGTGATGCAGCTACTCGGAAAATGGGAAGAATATGTACACCTAGTAGAGTTTTCCTACAACAATGGTTACCATGAATCACTAAAGATGAGTCCTTTTGAAGTACTTTATGGGAGGAAGTGTACAGTCCCTACAAATTGGAATAGCCTCGAGAATAAAATGATATTAGGACCAGATATGCTAGAAGAAATGGAAATAATAGTGAAAAAGGTCCAACAAAATTTGAAGGCTACATAGGATAGAAAAAAGGCTTATGCCAATAAGAAAAGAAGCTACTGAGAATTCCGAGTGGGGGATCATGTTTACATGTGAATTAAACCAAAGAGAAGTACTCTCAAAAGGGAAAAATGTGCCAAGTTGGCTCCCTAGTTCTGTGGCCCTTTCCAAATTCTAAACAGAGCAGGACCAGTTGCATATCAACTCGCACTACCCAGTCACATTCAGGTTCACGTGTTTCATGTTTCCCTTTCAAAGAAGTATGTGTATAACCCCCGACGCATCATAAATTGGCAAGATATTCAGGTAAAAGAATATTGAAGAAAACATATGTAAATCTCTTTTGTTATATGTGTATGTATATATATGTGCCAAGTTTATGATAATTGTAATTGTGGTAGGTCGAACTGGAAGGAGAATTTATAGTAGAGCCCCTGCGTATACTCGATCGAAGAGAAGTAATGTTTTGAAGGCGAGCTATCATACATGTTAAAGTGAAATGGAAGCACTTTATGCTAGAGGAAGTCACCTGGGAGGACAAAGAGTTCATGTGATAGGCATACCAAGATTTGTTTCAAGGGCTGGAATAAACACCGGGATGACGTTTTGCACCAGGGGGGAAGATGTAGCACCTTCAAATCTGAAAAATGAATTTTATAGGTTATTGTCATTTACATTAATTATTATTATGATGGAAACAATGTCGTTTAAATATTTAAACAAGGATTAATAACTAATATTGTTAATTATTAACTTGAAGTAATAAAAAGAAAATATTTGAGAAGTTGGATATGGATGGACTCATTAACTAATTCTATAATTCCAGGCAATTTGGGAAAAATCAATTATCTCCTTTGTTTCCTTGACCCCAGAGATATAAATATCTCAATAGGGACAAGGTAGGGGTTGGCCAAAAAACAAGAAGAAGGAACTACCTAAAGAAGGAATTTGGAGTAATACTATGAAGGGGATTATCTTGAGCTGGTTGTAGAAAGTGGATACTCCCTCTTGAGAGTTAAAAATAACATTCCAAATTGGGCTAGGAGTGGCCTTGAGGTCTTGGAAGGTAATCTACTTGTGAAGGTTGCATACCCAAATCTGTGATGGAAGTGGAGCTAGGGGGGGATTTGGATGTAATTTCCAATTCCGTTGGAAGAGAGGTGTAGTCCCATCCTGATTCCAAATTCAAAATTCCTACATGATAGATAAGTATAAGATTTTTTAATCTGTAAATTAAATTATGAACTATATGTGTGATGAAAACCACTATTCCAGTTGGTATCATAGGGAATCGTGTTTAAGGAATGAGTAGAAAAAAATTAATGAAAAGTTATATTTCTCTGTGGATGAGTAACCTACATAAGAGCTAAAAATGATTGATCAAAAGAAGAAATTACAGTTTTGTCTAAATATTGTATGCTAATGAAAGGAAATAAATTATGTAACCAAAACCCTTTCATTACAATGTCGGGGATTTGCATTAAGTTTAGGTAGGTGTTTGTTTTTTTTTAATCAAGACAAAATTGTTTATTATTATGCATGTAGTTAATATTGTGGGTAAGCGCCTAAGTCAAGGCTCATTTGCCAAGTGAAGGAAGTGAATCTTTGAATCTCTTCCAAAAGATAAATGAAAAAGAAAATAAGGGGTTTGTAGGGTAAACTACCTAGTATATAACCCAAGGGTAAACCAGATATGAACTCAAAAGGTACATGAACGACAAAATAACCTGAGAACTAGGAAAATAATTGAACATAAACTTAAAGGTAATTATCAAAATTGATTAATTACTGTCCATTCTATAATCATGAGTAAAACAATGACAACTGAAAACATGCAGAAGGGGCTTGAAATAATTAAATATTTCCAGCATGGTCTTAACACATGAATAATTCACAAACCAACTTGTTCTTCAAAAGTTGTGTGTTGAGGCAACTTCGCATAAGGAGTCATCTCATATAAAATTTCAGAGAAAAGACGAATTAAATAGATGGAATCTATAACTACAATTCAACATTCTGTACATGCATGAGAAATGAATTCATGAAGAATAACTTCTCCAATAAGTAATAATATTTATATATCTTGTGCTAAGATTTATAATTGAGCCATATACCAAAATTATGGTAGCCTCACAAATAATCTGTGTGTAGTATTAACCCAAAATAGAGTTTAAGTTCTGCATAATACTTTCAACTGAGAACCATTCAAAGTTATTCAAAATTTAACCATTCAAGTTATACAAAATTTGAACTCAGCTATCAATTCTGAGAAGCCAGACCCTTAATGCAAGCAGGCGGGAAAGGGCTTGGAGTCTACCCTCTAGAAACTCACACATGAACTATGGTGGTATAACAAGCCCCATTAATTAAAAGAAATAAAAATAATGGTAAACTCATTAGAAATTGAAAAAACTGGAAAGTCCTTCCTAAGAAGTTTGTTTGCTCTTGTCCCTCTGAGGTCGGGGTAGTAACAAGAAAACCATAATCATTATAATGTCAAACCGGAGAGGAGAAATTGTTATTTTTAGGCAGCATAAAGAAGCGGACAACCCTGGAAACCACCTCCTCCACCTGCAAGATTAGTCTGCTTGTTAGGAATTCATGTGGTGGCTATTAAGTCAAGATAATTTCAACAAATGAAATATTAATAGGAATAAACCGAGAAATAAACCTTACCTGAGTTGGCGGTGAGGGAGTGTTCGCCTTGTATAAAGCATAAAGCTCGAAATGATGTCATAGTAACCTAGCCAGCGAGAAACAATGAATTTCCTGTGTGATTCGAAGCATAGAAGGGTTTGCAGTCACTTCACCTAATTTCTGCACTCTCTTCACTTGAGGAAAGAAATTGAAAAAATGAGGGCTGCAGAGCCATCGGTGCCGACAGCAAGAAAGAAAATGAAAATTGTTTGTAGTGACCCAACGAGGCAGTTACCCTAACTCTTTCCCAAGTGATGAAAACCGTAGGATAAGAATTGGGTAAAGTAATGCATGGATGCTTGTCATGTGGCATTCCAGTGTGAAACACATCCAAAGGTGTGCCTCACAAGTTTCAAGAGCCACCATAGCACATGAATTAGTACGAAATTCTTAATGTTGCCTGCAAGAGTTAATGCAAGGTACTTGACCTTGCATAAATCACAATTAAAACTCCCCTAAAGCATTACCTATACCTATATCAAATAACATTAATGTCCCATGGAGGGGTGTGTTGGTTCGAACCATTAGTTTGAATGATTTAAATGGCTCACATGACTATCATATTAATAATATTATAGATATTGATATCAAATCATAATGCTAGCATAATTATCAACGGTAATATGTAATAGAAATAATTTTAATTTTTTTTACTAGTCTTTTGGAAGTGTTAATGTATATGTGACCTATATATATACAAAAACAACAAGTTTATATAGGACAATGAGATAAAAAGATATGCAATTATAAAACCAAATCCAACCAATGTTGAAAAATGAAGGAGGCCCATCATTATAGCTAATAATACCAATGATCTTCTTATTAGACATTTGAAATAAATTATTCGTTATATGCCTTGTAATATTAGGCTTCATATTTTATTATTTCCTTGTCACATCTATATATTTATTTGAAGGTTAGAGAATATATATATATATATATATAGAAAGAGAGAGTCATGTTAACTTGAATCTATAAAAATATCGAGAAGTATTAATATCTTGAGTTGCAAACTTTTTGAAGATTACGAAAATTGAGGAAATGTTTTCATCTCGATAAATTTAATCCTTCTTGGCACTTGACAGATAAACTCCATGTTAAGTATTGAAGGAATTATAATTATCCCTCGTAACTTAGAAAACATCTATTAATCTCTCTCTCAATAATTAGAAATGAACAAATTGAACATTGCCTCATATTTCAATACAAAGCCTTATTTCTTAAGAGTCAATTTTCTTAAATATAAATTCTTGGGACCAATCTATTTGTTCTAAAGACTCAATTGCATCTCTAACATGGCTAAATAAATGGATTCTCAAGTATAATAACTCCATAGGAATGTTTTGTTGAAGCTTCTAATAGAAATGAGATAAGAGATGTAAGGGTAATAAAATGATTCAATCCACTTGATACAAAAATATTTCCATGCACATGTAACATCCCTCATCTCACCCACCTCCCGTCTTGTAATGTTAAATTGTGACCACAATACCAAAGTGTACCAGCGTGGAGAAGCACAGTTAGCTGATATACCAATTAAATATTTTCTAATTATTATTTAAAATTACTTTAAAAAACTAATGGAAGGATAGCCTTACATATACTTAGTCTTAGAGAAATTTCTTTCTTGCTTGTATGTTTTGAAAAATCACACCTACTTGATTTTAATACCAGAAGCCACTTACAGTTTTGTACGAAAAAAATATTGTAATGTGACTAGGGATGATAGTTAAGTTTTTTTAGTAATTTAATCAACACTTATCATAAACTTAGATTTTGTAAATATATTTTAAATTTATTTTTTAAAATAATAATAATTTGTACTAATTAATTATTTACTATTTAATATATTTATTGTCTATTTCCATGGAATGGAACATTTACAATATGTTTTATTATTATTATTATTCTTGTTTAGGCTAGTTGTTAAATATTATTTTTTTATATTTATTCATTATATTGTTATATTTTAGTTATTAATAAATTTTATGGTTAATTGGCTTTTTAAGTTAGCTAATAAATTTGATAGTTAAGAAAATTAATAATTATCATAAATAAATATTATATTTAATAAAATATATTTATTGATATTTAGCAAAATATTTTTAAAGCTATTTTTAAAAATGAATAATAATTAGTAAATATATTTGTATTAATATTATATAATTATATATATATATATATATATATAATTTCTGGAATTATAATAGTTTATTATTATTATTTTTGGTAGTTATTAAATTCCTTGAGTTATATTTTCGAGTTAAAAGTATTAATTTGGATTTCTTGATCACATATATATTTTCTTTCATTGTTCTCACAAATTAAATGTTTTTTTGCTTGATTAATAAATATTAGGCTTATGACAAATTTATATTAAATAGATTTAAAATGATATTAAATTGGTGTTAGCCTGAGAACCCGTCTGTGAAGGAGTAAGCTTCATTCCCCACAACATTGTCTAGGACCTCATCACTGAAGGGTGTGGGAAATGGATCATGTACGTAGGCGTTGTTGAGGGTGTGGTAGTCTACATAGACCCTTATCTCCATGGCATCCTTCTTTTTTTGGATCATTATTGGACTAACCCATTTTGCTTCGTCTAATGGAAAAATCAGCCATTGTTCCAGCATCTTGTCTATCTCCTTCTTGACCTTCTATTTTATTCTTGGGTTCAGTTGGTATGGTCTATACTTCAATGGCCCGACGTCAGGTTTCAGTACAATCTTCATTTCCCCGATATCCCATTTGATTCCCTTTAACTCCATAATCGACACTAGGAACAAATCCTCATATTACCGCAAAGGATAAAAAATCTCCTTAGTTGTGTACTCGTCCCAATAGTCACCTATTGATGCCATCTTAGGTTTGTCCTCCGTGCCAATTTTGTGCTTCTACAATTTTATTGGGAGCAAGTGCGGGACATATGTTGTATGTCCTTCTCGAAGATCCATCTCTCCTTCGGTTTCATGAAACATCAGGTACCTCAACCCTTCTAGGTCGTCCTCCTTTAGATCTGTGTCCACTTTTCCACAAGCCATAGCCTCTGGGTATCCTGACTCATAAAAGTATTTCAACAACCTTTCATCAATGCATCCTTCTCGCAATTGATTTGATGCGAGGAGGATCCTTTTGATGGCATACATAGCCTCGATCAACTATCTATCAGTATCTTTAAACTATAATCCGCTACTCAATTGTCCAGCCAGTGTGCCACAGTCTCCCATTTGTCTTCAAATTTATTCCTATATATACCATGCTTGAGGGGCTTTACCTAGGGTGTGTATGAACATGTGTACCGATAGTTCTTTCAGAACCCATTCTTTGTTCCATCTGTCTATGCAATTCTCCAGGTGTTGTCAAGAATCAGAGTTCCCCTTGTATTTTACAAATTATTGCGGTCAATCACTTGATTGCTTAAAAATTTCCCTCGTGGCCCTCTTGATCCTTTCCCAGTCATGGAGGGTGTTGTGGTGTATCTTCACCAGCATGCTGGGGTTTCTTTTTGTGCAATTTCTTGCAACGATACCTTGTGGCTCTCTCTTATGATTCAATCAATCTTATTTAGAAATAGATCTATTGAATCTATGCCATGGAAATTGGGATAATCACTTACCTCTGTTCGAATCCAGTTGATGCGGCTTATCGTAGCACAATGTTTGGTATTAACTTTGTATTCGCATTACTGCCAAGCATCCCATGCAATCAGAGCCAACCTCTGAGCTTTGTATACTCCTCCAGCTAACTGATCCTTCCACTGTGGGGTTGATGTACTCTTCTCTCTTTCTTATTATCAATTGGGAGATCTACTCTAACATTCCTGGTTCATATTGGTCATCTACTGGTTCTGTGAATCTTGGCCCCTGGTACTGATCGAGTGGCTGGATCAACCATACTCCCTCCACCTTGAAGATCATCAGTTCCTTCTTTACATCAGTGATATCATAGTTTTCATAGGCCCAGTAAATGTTGACAAGTGTTGGGTAAGGATCTTTGCCACCCATTATATATATCACCTCAAAGTCTATGTTTGTCTTCATTCCTGCTACATCGACTTCCACATCTTCTAGCCTTCCAAAGGGTAGAATGTAGTACAAGTTGGCCATCTGTAGTTGAATTGGTGAGTACTTCAACTGTGGTTTCCCTAGTGCCTCCCATGTTTTCCTAGGTAGAATATTAATGTCGGAACTTAGGTCTAACATCATATGTTTGATGTGGAATACAATAACTTGTGCCTCAATTCTGAATTCCCTTCCCATTCTCCTCTTATTTCTGTGGATTCTTCTCGTGTGCTTATCAAGCAGATTCGTCAAGACACTTTCTTCTCCAGTTTCTTCCTTTATAGAACTACTTTCAGACTTCTGCGTAGCTCCCCTAACATCTAGTCGTTGTTGATGATCTGCAAGAAAAATCTGAACCATTCCTCAATAGGGTAGCCAACGTTGGGTATTTTTTGGTTGATCGCCTTTTCCTACAGGGAATTTGCAAAATTTCCAAACAACTTTGTCGCTTCTTGATAATATTGCTTTTTCTTTCCAGGGTTGTATGACTAATTTGGTGAGGCCACCTTAATAATGGTTGGTCGGAAGTGGGAATCTTGGTCAACCCGCTTCTTCTTGCTACCTCAGGTGACTATGTTAATATTAGAGAGTGGAGCTATCTCTTCTTCCCAGGGCTCTGCATTTATCAGGTTCTTCCCCCGCTCCATGGTCCATTCTCCCCACCTTGCAATCAATTCTGGGAAGTTCCTTGGGAGAAGACAATCCCTCGTGACATGTCCTTCCTGATCATAGTTGTAGCAGCACATAGGTCCCCTACCCCCTATTATTCCTCCTCCCATTCCTCCTCCTTCTCACCCTCTATGATCAGTCTCATTGATCTTGAATGTTGAACAATCTATTCGATCTGATAACACATCCAATGCTTAACACTGATCTATGTGGCGGGTCGTGGATGTGTAGAAATCAAAATGGTTTTTGTTCAGGACATTTGCTTACTTCTGTAGTATCAGAAGAAATCGTGGTGAATGTCCATAACCCCTACAAACCTCACAATACTCGGGTTGGTGGCATCCCGAGAATTACCCTTGTGATCTTACTACCATAACTCTTATTGTAGGCAAAGCTCTTGATGGTTCAATGGGCCCTGATGTGTCACACATGCCCCTCTATCTCAGGCACTCTATCACGACTTGACCCTCCACCAGACAGTGGATGCACAACACGTTGGTTTTGATTGGGTGGATTAGATGTAAGTCTTTCAATTTTTTTGTTGAGCTGGCTATCTGGAGTTGGAGACCCAAGATCGTCAGATCCTGTGGCATGCCCCCTCCCCCCGCCCCTTGATACTCATGTGGGTACCCTACCATAGCCTATATGCAGGTTAATTGCTCTAAAGCCTCCTACAAGATCTCAATATTTTGTTGTTTTAGGGGTGACAAGGTAAGGGGTAGGAGTGCCTTGATAAACCAATCCCTCTGATGGTTTGGAGAATGACCTTAGCAACAACTCGACTTAGAAGTATGACCTGTTGTGATAAAAACTGATCCACTTGGTTGTCCCACCAGTTTCGTATCTCCTTAAAAATCCTTGTTACCATATTCTGAACCCCTTTTTTTGATTTCAGGTCCCGAAAATGGAACCATTTGTTGGCATGAAAATGACAATAGGGACGAGACCCTAGGTTTGGGCACAAGGGGCCATCAAGGCTCCACTGTAGTCTAGAACAATGCTGACATTTTCACCTTACCCAGAGGGGCAAGGAGTCTCACTTGAGGCGTTCTGCGACTAAAGATAGATGGGGTAGGATGGAGTGTCAAGGAGTTTATAGCCAACATATTTGAGTAACTTACAATAATCAACCATATACACTATCCAATCATGCTATTCTGCTCATATCTTACGAGAAATCATCCAGCTTATAATCATTCATTAAAAAAGTTTTAAATAACCCACATAAAGCACATCGATACATGAAAGATCCTAGACCGCGCATTTCATTAACTTGAACATAAGAGAGTACAGAGAAAGTTACAAAAGGCTTAAAGTGTGATCATCAAATACATAAAGAACATAACCAACAAGACTAGTTATAAATAGAATAGAGGTTGAGGCCCGCCTTTCGACAACTCAGGAAGGATCTCATGATCCTATCCTCGCTCATCTTCTTTGTGACCAACCTCTTCCTTTTGCTATCTTCTGCCTTTTATCCTTTGCTCTGCACTCCCACTATCAGCTCTTGTCATCTCCTCCTCGACTAAATCTCCCCTCAGCTAGCTTCTATCTCTCCTTTCCCTGTTGGTCTTATTCTCGTCTGCCACCTTGCTGCAACTGCCCATTCACTCTTAGTTTTTGCTCCCTCCTTCGATTATCAGCCCCATGACTCCAATAGTTCTCCCTGCCACTTGTCCTTGCTTTTCTCTCCACAAAACTCAAAATTCAAAACGAAGGCCCCAACACATTCGGTTGGAACAATGGTCAGCTATGGTGTTATGGCATTGTGGCACAATTGAGGGTAAAAAATATTTCCATCCAGGGGGATGGAGAATTGAATATGGAACTTAATAAAGGAATTGTGTCGTTGACCCTTGAATTCAAATAACGTAAAATATAATGTTTGTACAAAGTGTCTAGCCCTATGGAACCCCCTAGAAATTATTGATGTGATAGGTGCCATGAAGGTTAGGCAAGCCTATGTGGATGCCACATGGTAGGTGATGTGGGAGATTGTTGAAATGGTGTCTACCTGGCATGACATGTGGTAGGTACATTTAGCCGTATTGGATGACCAAAGGGTCCATTTTTGGGTGACACATTGTACCATTAGAGGATGCCACATGGAAGAGTGATATCATCCTAGAATTGACATGATGTTAGCGTGGAGCAAGGACACTAATGACATGGATAAGTTGATGACATAGAAGGTGGCATGTAGTGCCACATTGCTTAAATGTGATATGTGCTACCAATGTGGAGTTGATGTGACGTAGGCCATGTCGTTGCAGACCATGGACCTTCGATGATGATTTGTAGTATTATTTGTGTTAATGCATAGAATATCAAAATAATCCAAAGAATCACATTGTATTAATTACAACAATGATACATACATCTCACACACAATAAAATATGTGATGCCTTGTATTATAGAATTGAGGTTGCCATAAAATTTTTCCTTTTTGGCTAATTAGTTCAACTATATCCACAACGTCCTCCATGAATATGTCCACAAATATCTTAGTTGATTCTTTATGACCTCCATCCCTAAATTCTCTCATTGCTCTCATATTTGGTCATACATAGACTTCTAGAGTGAATCTACTTTCATATGTATGAATTATTCCCATGTTAGGGCCCTATACTACTAGTGTAACCCCTCATTGTTATTAGTGCAACCCCCTTATTCTATTATTGTGCCCATATAGTCCCCATGTTGTTATTATTATGCCCCATAGAGGTCTACTATTGTTATTGTTGTGCCCCTACAATATTATTGTTATGTAGACTTTGATTGTATTGGGACCCCTTAGACTCCTATATATAGAAAGGAGGTCTCTCATTTGTATCATCCAAGAATTTTTCATTTGTGTAATGTAAAGGAGGTTTCCTCCTCAAAGAGGCTGATTTTTAAGTCGTTTATCTATCTTTTCTATCTTTTTGTGAGCTAGTTTCATAACATTTCATATCAGAGCTTTGGATTCTGAGGTTTTGCTGCTCCAATCAAGTCATCGTAGGAGGTTTGGCATAAATATTTTTTGGAGAGTCCACTATTGATAAGACTGATGGGGTTAGAAATAGGACTGATAGGGCTACCACAGGCCAAAATTTCAGAACTTGAAGATATGAAATTACAGAGTTACATTCGTTTAAATATCGAGCTCCTAAAAGCTAAAAAAATAATGACTCGAATAAAAAAAATTGAAACACCTAGTAAGCCAAATTGGATGGATGATTTGAAGAATGTGATCGAATCTAAGATAAATAGTCTTATATGTGCCATGGAAGCAAATTTGAAGAAGGCATGGAATATTTGAAGAAAGACAAGGAAGGTTTGAAGGAAGGTGGACAAAGCTGCTACAAGAAAGGACTCCTAATGACAAAAAGGTAGTAGAGGAAACTGATGATGAGAAAAAAATAATGTTAATCATGATTTCATAGAATATCACATTGGATTGAAGACCCACCATATTCCAAAGATCGAGATGAGGAAGTTTGATGGCAAGGATCCCATAACATGGATACTACAGATGGATAAATATTTTGATCTACATGATGTGCAACTATTACAAAAGGTACGTATTGCATCTTTATATTTAGAACCGAATTAATTTTTATGATACAAGGGGCTTTGATCTCATATAACACTTGTCACTTTGTCAATTTTCACGGAGAAAATGATAGCACATTATGAGGATACAAAGAGCAACACCTTCAATTCATAAATTGATAAATCCCACACAGAAGGGTTCAATAGTAGAGAACATTGAGGACTTCCAAAAATTGAATATAAGGGTAAATGATATTCTAGAGAAGCAAAGGATTGATGTCTTCATAGGGATTTTAAAGGATAACATTCAACATGAGGTTCGTCTTGGGGTATCTGATTCATTTAAGCATGCATTCAGGCTAGAAAGAAAAATTGAAAGCAAAATTATGGCAACAAGAAATCCTACCACTTACAATTATAAAGATGGAAGTGTTGTTGCTCCTAGCCTTACATAATCTACAAGGTTGACACAACAACAATTGGAAGAAAAAGGAGAAAATGACCTTTGTCATAGTTGTGATGTAAATTACACTAAAGGTCATAAGTGTGCCGAGAAAAAAATATTTTACATTGATTGTGAAGAGGAGGAAGAAAATGATTAAGAAACATCAAAAGAAGAGGATATACACCAAGAACCAACCCCAGAGAAAGAAGGAATGAATCTGACCATATCTTTTAATGCATTGGTAGGAATTACCACTCCTCAAACTCTTAAGATAGAAGGACATATAAAGAAGAAAAAGGATAAGCTCACTTTTGCACAGAATCAAATGAAATAACAGGCAGATCAACATCGTAGCGATATAAGTTTTGATATAGGCAACTCGGTATTTTTACGAATACAACCATACAAACAAATGTCCCTCAAGCAACCGAAGAAGTATAATAAATTATCAACAAAGTACTATGGTCCTTACAAGCTGATGCAAAAGATTGGTACTATGGCATATAAATTGGAGCTTCATGCATCTTCCCTAGTGTTACACATCATTTTGTCATTGTCCCTGTACTCCCCATCTACAATCCTGGAGGACCTCTACAGTGTACCCGACATGCTTTCCCATCATGAAGAAAGTCCCAGTATGTCCCTCTTCATGAGTAGAATAATTCCCCTTTGCATTATTTCCCAAGAATATTCCTTCTATCCTAGTTTACAAGACCGACACTACTGATCAATTTTCTCCTTGCGCCGATTTACAGAGGTTAAAACTAATCCTTGCACCAATCAGATCGACTAAGCCCTTTTCCAGTCTCGTCGATCCTCTTTTGGAAGGTTTTTTAAATAAGGAACTAAAGCTTCCATGTCTAGAAGCTTTGTAACAGAAATCTGGTAGATGGTTGGGCTAGAGAGAGCCGAGGAGATCAGTGTGGGATCCTTTACCCTATTAGGATGGAACAACCTCAAGCGATAAAACATTCTACCATGATGAGAGGAACCATCTCCAATCCATCCAAGCTATATAAGCCTCTCTTTTTCCCAAGCAAAAGCTAGTTGGAGTATTGGAGCAAGTTTGAATAACCAGCAAGTCATCTATATTTTGTAGCTTTCTAGTGTATTTTTGAGGGAGAATAGTGTGATTTTGGTTTGGTTTGAGACTAGAGGGAAAGAGGCCTTAAGACTTCCATTGTTGGGGCTATCCATGAAGTGATATAAGAATTTTGGTAACTCGAATACATCAGAGGAGACCAGCAATGTTAAGGCACCGGTTGTAATCTATTTTTGATTTATATTAATGCAACTATCGATTGATTTCCTACATGAAGTTTCATTTTACATCTTTATGGCTTAATGTTCCTTGACCTATTAAGTAGGTTGAATACAATATTGTATGCTATCACATTTTTTGTTGTTGTTGTTTGCTTATTTCAGGTATTCAATGTAGAAATTTTGAATAATTTAACACATATTCAATGGAGATTATCCTGATCATGTACTATTGCGGAATACATACACAATACATAAGCTCCTCTACGTTGATCATCAATTTAGCAGCATCAATAACAATAAAACATCAAGAACATGCACACATTAACACAGTATGTAACCCGGGGAAAGCTTACAGCTGAAAACCCCACACTATCTGTATAATAATGATTGAGAACATGTAACATTACAAAGTACAATGCTTATCACAAGCAATCTAGTACCAGCTCCACCTGTTACACACAATACAGCTCAGCTCTGATCTCCAAATCTATTCCACTGCTTGCCTGCCTCCATTGCTCAATACCTGCTCAAGAATGAATGAGAATGGATTAACCAAACTCGTATTTACCTCCAAAGAATCACTCACACTGTGAAAGACATGAGAAGAGGCTATAATATTGGGCAAATACTTGGGCAAACTCACTGGCATACTCAATCCCTTGATTGTGCAAATCCTCATGTATAACTATAGTCACAACTAATAGCAATCTGATCCTTTAACACCTGTCCCTATTGAACTGAACATGCACTGACATGCAACTGAGTTAAATGATGTATTCTATAGTTGCATTATGAGTTAATAATTAGTTTAACAACTCATCATTAGTCTATTTGCAGTTAGACTAATTACAACTAGTTTAACCAAGTTAAACTGAACACAACTCCATCAACTCCACAATCAACTCCACCAAACTCAACTGATTGAGTTCTAACTGAAGTCATGCATGCAACAACTCAACTGACCCACAAAGAAAGCATACTTCCTTTTGACAGCTGCATGTGCCACATCTGTAGCTCAAACTGAAGTGCTCCAAGAGAATAAGATCAAGTTTATAGTCCAAATATTATTATGAGACAATAATATTTGACTTTTCTATTTTTGACAGCCAGTCTAAAAATAGACTTTGATCACTCCTGCTGTGATCACTCCTGCTGTGATCATCCCTGCTGTGGTCACTCCTGCTGTGATCATCCCTGTTGTGATCCAAAAATAGAACTTGCGCCATAATTTGCCTGTGGGCCCACTTATTGAAGGCAACTCTTTTCACTAAGCTCCATCATCTTGTTGCAATCTCAACACTCCCTCTCGACAAGATATGGATTATCAGCAACCCCTATCCTGCCTTGGTGATATTCGAATTTTCTCTTGGTGAGAGCCTTTGTCAGAATATCAGCATCCTGATCCTCAGTTGGAATGTATGAAAGCAACATGATCCTTCTCTGCACACAATCTCTGATATGATGGTACCTGATGTCAATATGCTTAGATCTATCATGAAATACAGGTTAGCCAAGAGTTTAATGCAACTCTGGTTATCACAGTAAATCACAGTAGGATCCAAATGAGAACCGAACAAACCAACCAGGATCTTCCTCATCCATATAGCCACGCATGCAGCCAAACTCGCTGCCATATACTCGGCCTCTGCTGAACTGAGTGCCACGGATCTCTGCTTCCTGTTGTACCAAGAAACTGCTGTCGATCCAATACTGAAGACCCCTCCTGACGTGCTATTTCTGTCCGTTGGGCTCCCTGCCCAATCTGCATCCGTGAAGCCACATAGCCTCACCTCATCCTCCTATCTGTACCACAAACCATATCCCGATGTGCCTCTCAAATAACGCAATACATGCTTGCCCGCCTTCCATAAGAGCTTGGTAGGCTTAACCATAGCTTGTGAAAGCTGGTTAACTACATAGCATATATCGGGTCGTGTATTGACCAAATACATCAGAGACCCCACCAACTGTCGATAAACAGTGGCATCCACTTCTTCTCCTAAAGTGGCATCCTCCTCCACTCCATCTGCATCACTTTGTAGATCCATCTCGAACCCACCACCGATTTCCCTTCCGATCTTGGGACAATCTCCCATGCACTGTTTCTGACAATAGAATCATACTCTTCCACCATGGCGTCTACCCATGCGGGATCCTCCACAGCTTCCTCGAAAGAGGATGGCTCAGTCACAACACACTTGCTCATAAGAGCCATGTATCCAGTGTACCGATCAGGTGACTGTCTCTGCCTGCGTTGGGCTGTAGGTGGTCCTACAACTTTCTCTCCATCTTGAGCCAGTCGCTCAGCTTCTGTCAAGCGCTTTCACCCTCTGATGGTTGGCGTTGCATGAGTGGTCTCTTCCACTCCATGAACCTCGTCCTGTGGCTGATCCACGTCCTGAAGCTCATCCTTAGGAACTAATAGCTCCTCATCTGCATGCAAGTGTAGCTCCCTCTCAAGCAAACACTTCATGGCTTTCTCCTCCTGAAATTTTATATCCCGTCGCACAACAGTTTTACCACTGTCTGGCAAATACACACAATAGTTGTGGGGCGTATCAGTGTACCCCACAAATATCCCAACCTCTACGGTCAGCTCCAACTTCTTCTTGGCATCCTTCGTCACATGCATGTAAACGTTAGCACCAAAAATCCTCAAATGAGAAAGAACAGGCTTCTTACCAGAATAAGCCTCCTCGGGTGTACTCATACCAAGTATCCTATGAGGACAATGGTTCTGCACATAAACTGTTGTATTGCATGCTTCCGCCCACAAGTGAAGGGGTAGGCCCTGATCATGCAACATTTCCCGTGCAACACCCACAATCGTTCTGTTCTTCCGCTCAGCTACCCCGTTCTGCTGTGGGTTATGGGGAGCTATGAGCTCTCTTCGAATCCCTTCTGCCTTGCAGAAATCCTTGAACTCATCCGAGATGTATTCACCACCATTATCGCTCCTAAGAGCCTTCACCTTCTTCCCCGACTCCTTCTTGACCAATGCTTTGAATTCACAGAACTTTGAATATGTCTCGCTCTTCTTCTGCATGAAGAAGATCCAGCACTTACGAGAGAAATCTGTTGGCATTATGAGATAAGTGTTGTCCTTGATGGCAAACCACACTGATGACAAATCATATTGCAGAAGGTCAGCAGCAAGGAATTGATGATCAGACTATAAGAAGAAGAGAAAATTCATATACGCAGGTTCATTAAGCCCAAGTCGCGTATACACGCTGGTTCGCTATATACCAAGTCGCGTATACGCAGGTTCGCTATATACCAAGTAGGGTATACACGCAGGTTCATGAACGGAAAAGAGCGTACGTGTCAGAAAGCTTACTTTTGGTCCGTGGTAGTTAGTCCTCGGTACTTGAGCCTATGTTTTTGACCAAGGTATCTCGACAGACGTGTTGATCCCTAGTTTTGAAGTTGTTGGTATTGGATTACTATGGTTTTGGCCCGTGGTATTATGAAAGGCCTAAACCTATATAAGGAGAAGATCATTAGGCCAAAGTGGGTGAGAAATGAATGTCTGATGAAGTGTGAGATCCAAATGCTGGTTATGGGTTAGTGATCTGAACCATGGCTGCACTCATGTGGAGGATGATGAACTATGGAACGGGATCTCAAGGCCTGGAATAATTATCTTCATATGGTTTGACTGTGGATAGACTAGATCTATTGACGCATGTTTATTGTTATGATCTGGGTATGTTTTGATGTCTGATATAGCTGCGGAATTATAAGTTAGGATTTGCAGATCTGTACGCAGGTTGTCTTTGGCAAAAGAGCGTATACACGCAGGTTGGGTTTGTCCAAGTAGCGTATACAATGTGAAATATGATATTTGAAGATGAAGTTGGATCTGGGTATTGTTATGTTGTCTATGTTGTTGACAGGGTTTCAGTGATTCAGTATTGGGTGATTCAGAGATTGATGATGCAGGTTGTTTTATGGATCCAGTATGAAAATGTATGAAACGTGGTCCCGGGAAGATCGTAGAGTTCAGTAGGCTGGTGCCTACATACTGGTAAACATATCAGCCAGTACAAGACCCAGGGGGGTTGTAGCTCCCTTCCAGAAGCAGCTGGAGAACGAGTAAAGGTTGGAGCATTCTGTAGGCAAGCACCTACATACTAGTAAATGGATCAGCTAGTACAAGAGCTAAGAGGGTTGTAGCCCTCTGCAGGTTGTAGCCTGCGTGCTGGTAAAGGACTGCACCAGTACATTGTAAAAGAAGTTTCTTATTAAAGGAAGATAGAAACAAATTGCAGCAGGTGGTTTTCACCCACATTGGGTTTCCACCTTATATCATGGTGTTCATGTGTGTGCCTTATGTGTGATGATCTGTTCTGTTATACTGCACCTGTTTACTGTTAATATGGTTAATAATGTTCTGATGCATTTACTGAAGATAAGCTAACTGAATCATAAGATTACTGCATGTACGCTAGTTGCCCTTAATAAAGTCGCGTATATACGCTGATATCCTTAACTGAAGCTGCGTGTATGAATCTGAGTATGAAATTGAAAAGTTTTATCTGATCTGATAATACTGATTCACCCCCCCTCTCAGTATTATTTCCAACAATTGGTATCAGAGCCAGGTTCTTTGATAGAAGCTTGATCGCTTGAAGGAGATCCGTGGAACAATGGGAAAGAAGCTTAAGATGAAAGCTCATAAAAAGAAGAAGACATCTCAGAAGGACTATGAAAGTGGGAGAATCGATTGGGGATTAGGTATAAGAAGCTCTTCAGATTTAGAATCAGATTCAGAATCATTATCAGGTATGAATGTGTTATCCTCTGATGTTCCAGCTATATTTCCTTGTGAAAGAGATGGAAGTGATAGTGAAACTATTGAACTTGCTTTTATGGGTGAGCAAGAAAAGTATCAAATAGAGGTAGTATTTAGAAGGCTTACAGACAAAATTAAAGATCAACAAGATCTATTGAACAAAAGGGAATGTGACTTCAAAGAAGAAGCTACCAAACTGAAGGCCCAACTAGAAGAAGGAAACAAGGTAAGAAAACTACTCAAGGACAAGGAAAATCAATGTCAAAAGTTGCAGGGTGAAGTGACATCATTAAGAGATGAAGTCAATGAAAGAAGCACAACCATCAAGAAACTCAGAGATAGATCCAGTTACTATGAAAGTCTTGAAGCCACGATCCGCTCGCTAAAGGAAGATCTTGAAGAATCAAAGAAGCAGAATATAGATCTACTCCAAGCTATTGCAAAACAAGAAAACGAAGTCACCAGCTTAAAATCCCAACTAGAATGTGCCTTCCGAGTTCGTCAAATGCAGCAAGATCTGAATGAAGAACAAGAAAAGGAGATTCTCAAACTAAGGGAACAAATGGAAGAAGGAAGGAAAGCTGAAGAAGATTTGAAAAAGCAATCTCTTGAAAAGGAAGAACAGCTTCAGGTTGAGGTAAATATCTTGAAAGGTAAACTAGAAGAAAAGGATAAGCTTTTACGATTTCAAGATAGTTCTAAAGTCTTGGATGATATTCTTAGTAGTCAAAGGTCTCCTACTATCAAGACTGGTCTTGGTTTTCATGAATCTGTTGAAGGTGAATCTAGTTCACAAGGTGAGGCAAGGGACTATAAAGAGAAATCCAAAATGATCAACAAGGAGATGAAAGGTCAATCTCATCATCAACCAAGGAAAGAAATTCTTCAAAGAAAATCTTTTACTCCTCCTATGAATAATGTTGAATGTTATGTATGTCATAATCTTGGACATGTTGCAGCCAGATGTGGAAGAAGAAGAGTTCAAGACCATCATGCAGAAAGATCTCCACATTCAAGGCACTTTAATGGATATTGCTTTACTTGCAATATGTTTGGTCACAAAGCTTCTGATTGCTACAGGAGGAATATGAAACATGTAAGATGTTATGCATGTAACAAGCTTGGACATATAACAAAGGAATGCAGGAACAAAGGACGAACATCTCACCAAAAATAGAAAACAACATCACACATGAAGATATGGAAGAAGAAGGAAGTTCAGCCAGAAAGATGTGGCACAGCACAAAATACTCAGATTCAGCACAACACAGACATAATAAACTCAGAGGGAGCTGAAGGTGTAAAACTTCAGTGTCCTGAAACTCATACGCAAGTTTCATAAATTGAAGTCGCGTATATACGCGAGTTATACAGTGCAAAGTCGTGTATATGTCAGTCTGTGGAAAAGCAGTGGGGACAGGCTCAGAAAAGGAGTCTGATATGATTCAATCCAGTATCTGCTCTATTGGTTAACAGTTACAGTCTGCTGAGAATGTCTTGAAATGTCTTGATACTTGTAGGATGCTAGAAGTGCTTTAATCCTAACTTGATGATGATGATGTCTTGATGCTTACTACTGATGTATGCATGTTCAGATCTAACAGCAAACAGATGGCACAGGTTGAGGGGGAGCATATGCCTTTAATAATTCATTGTTGGCATTATGGTTATTAGTCCTTGGTGATGATGCTTATATGGCTAAATGATATATCTTGCTACGATGTGGTTATGAGTTGTCCATAATAAAATCTCGTATGATTCTTAGTTGATGTTTAGATCAGATTTATGGTTGATTCTTTGATGATGCATATATGGTGCTTACATGGTAATCTTCATAAGGATAAGGAGAAGTACAAAGCTTGAATACACATCTTCCTAACCTGATGATGAGTCACTCATATGCTGCTGTCATCATATGCATAAAGATCATACAGTTATGATGCAGGCACTCTTGTGGATAAGGATTGTTGCTGTTGATGATATCAAGAAGTTTTGTCAAATGAGCTTGAGCTCAAGATACACAATGATGATACATGGATGACTACTCAAAGTTGCTTTGTTGGAGACATGGTGATGAGTTCTTATCTATATGATGATAGGTTGATACTTACATATGTTGATTGATGCAGATGTTCCCAAGTAATGATACTTGGATCATGTAGATCTTGACGTTGATGTAATGGCTATGGTGGTTTCACACATAATGTGAATGATTTCAGGATGATGTTTAAAAAGGAGGAGTTGACATCTATGTCCGGACATACCTTGTTGTAGGACATTTACGAGTTGCTGATATGGAAATGGTTGTACGCGAGTTTCATAAGGCCTATCCGCGTATATACGCTTGTTTATGTGGATGCAGACACATATATGGAGTTTTGAAGGAAATCAGCAGGGACAGATGTTAGTTGCAGAGAGTCTGATATGGGTCTGACAGAGACCATCTAGCACAGGTTCAGGGGGAGCAGATAATCTTCCAATGATGCATTGTTGGCATTATCTTAGAAGCTTTTGGTTCTAGTTCACATTCGGTGTTGGTTTCAGGTGGGACAAAGGCGAAAGGAGAACAGAAGGATCTCTTGGTTGCTGATCTGAATGGTGATTGACAGATGCTGCCAATATCAGTTATTGGTGACATTCATAAGTCTTACTCTAGATATTTCGTCTCTATGCCATATATCTCTTTTGTGGTATCTCTTTCATGGTGTCAAGGTCATGTAACGGCCTATTTTGGTTTCCCCACTATGCCTGGGATGATTGATGCAATGTGATTGGTTTCATATGTAAACTTTTGATGTATCCCCACTTGGTTGGGTGGATGAGTCAATTTTTTTATATCCTCACTTAGTTGAGAGATGGATGTATGTATGAGTCTTTGGTGATAGGAAGGTCTTTTATGATGTATAGAGTCATGTTCTTCTTGAAGAAACATCTTTTGCAGATCTTGCCTACAGTTAGGAAGAGCATGAACAGCACACTTCAGCAGTACAGAGACTCGGCATGTACTCAAGGGGAGCATTGACAGATTGGTACACCTTGGCATATACAAAGGGGGAGATAATTCAGAGATTTTAACAGATACTCAGGGGGAGTATGGACAGCGAAATGTTCAGCAAAGGAAGAGAACATCTTGGTCCACCCTTTGCCCTTGATGTCAAAGGGGGAGAGTGATTTGGTGTTGTTGCCATCAAGTCCAAAGGGGGAGATTGTTGGCATTATGATGCATGTGTTGTACTTGATGGCAACCCTCTCATAGAAGAACATCTCACTTGTTTATAACTGGATGAATCTTCAGAAGAGATATCAAATGTGACTGATGCAGGACAGCTCAAAGGAATCAGATGATAGTTCTAAGTGTGACAAGTTAGCTTTGCCATCAAGTCCAAAGGGGGAGATTGTTGGCATTATGAGATAAGTGTTGTCCTTGATGGCAAACCACACTGATGACAAATCATATTGCAGAAGGTCAGCAGCAAGGAATTGATGATCAGACTATAAGAAGAAGGGAAAATTCATATACGCAGGTTCATTAAGCCCAAGTCGCGTATACACGCTAGTTCGCTATATACCAAGTCGCGTATACGCAGGTTCGCTATATACCAAGTAGGGTATACACGCAGGTTCATGAACGGAAAAGAGCGTACGTGTCGGAAAGCTTACTTTTGGTCCGTGGTAGTTAGTCCTCGGTACTTGAGCCTATGTTTTTGACCAAGGTATCTCGACAGACGTGTTGATCCCTAGTTTTGAAGTTGTTGGTATTGGATTACTATGGTTTTGGCCTGTGGTATTATGAAAGGCCTAAACCTATATAAGGAGAAGATCAGTAGGCCAAAGTGGGTGAGAAATGAATGTCTGATGAAGTGTGAGATCCAAATGCTGGTTATGGGTTAGTGATCTGAACCATGGCTGCACTCATGTGGAGGATGATGAACTATGGAACGGGATCTCAAGGCCTGGAATAATTATCTTCATATGGTTTGACTGTGGATAGACTAGATCTATTGACGCATGTTTATTGTTATGATCTGGGTATGTTTTGATGTCTGATATAGCTGCGGAATTATAAGTTAGGATTTGCAGATCTGTACGCAGGTTGTCTTTGGCAAAAGAGCGTATACACGCAGGTTGGGTTTGTCCAAGTAGCGTATACAATGTGAAATATGATATTTGAAGATGAAGTTGGATCTGGGTATTGTTATGTTGTCTATGTTGTTGACAAGGTTTCAGTGATTCAGTATTGGGTGATTCAGAGATTGATGATGCAGGTTATTTTATGGATCCAATATGAAAATGTATGAAACGTGGTCCCGGGAAGATCGTAGAGTTCAGTAGGCTGGTGCCTACATACTGGTAAACATATCAGCCAGTACAAGACCCAGGGGGTTGTAGCTCCCTTCCAGGAGCAGCTGGAGAACGAGTAAAGGTTGGAGCATTCTGTAGGCAAGCACCTACATACTAGTAAATGGATCGGCTAGTACAAGAGCTAAGAGGGTTGTAGCCCTCTGCAGGTTGTAGCCTGCGTGCTGGTAAAGGACTGCACCAGTACATTGTAAAAGAAGTTTCTTATTAAAGGAAGATAGAAACAAATTGCAGCAGGTGGTTTTCACCCACATTGGGTTTCCACCTTATATCATGGTGTTCATGTGTGTGCCTTATGTGTGATGATCTGTTCTGTTATACTGCACCTGTTTACTGTTAATATGGTTAATAATGTTCTGATGCATTTACTGAAGATAAGCTAACTGAATCATAAGATTACTGCATGTACGCTAGTTGCCCTTAATAAAGTCGCGTATATATGCTGATATCCTTAACTGAAGCTGCGTGTATGAATCTGAGTATGAAATTGAAAAGTTTTATCTGATCTGATAATACTGATTCACCCCCCCTCTCAGTATTATTTCCAACAAAATCTTCAACAAAAATCACATAATACATGTGTTTTGCTGTCGAAGCAATTGAGAAAGGTCCACACACGCCTGTGTGAATTCTCTCAAGGATCGTCGTGGCGCGATTATCCTTCTCGTGAAAGGTGGATTTCACAAACTTCCCCAAAGTACACCCCTTGCACTGATCTGACTGCGCAAGAGTGCCTTTAAGAAGCCCTGTAGTGATTTTCCGCAGTATCTTCAAGGCTCCATGGTGAAGGTGACCCAATCTCCTGTGCCACAACTCGCCATCATCCCGGCTCACCAATCCTTTTGCCTTGCCCGCCATTGCTGCGCATCCATCTACTTGCAACTGATAAAGGTTCCTCACTCAAACCCCTATCTTCTGGGTTTCACCAGTTGTCTTGCTGCGCAGGAAAGCTTTTCCCTCGCTAAAAACAACATCATACCCTTTGTCTTCTAACATCGCCACTGAGATAAGATTCTTCTTCAATCTTGGAACATGCATGACTTCCTTCAATACGAAGGGTTTACCAAACTCCCTCTCAAAGGAAATGGTACCGATACCAGTCGCGCTGTATCTACCATCATCGCCCATCTCGATGTGCACTCCAAGATCTTTGTCCTCCAGATCAGAAAACAAATATCTATCTCCCATCATGTGAAAGGACACACCACTGTCCAAGAACCACACCAATCTCATCACACTTGAAACCAAGCATGCGATCAATGAAAAATCAAGCTCAAACTGCGAGGCTAGAGCCTCTCCTACTGCAGATCCAGCAGCCTGCTTGTTCTTCTTCTTCTGCGGAGAATTAGTGGCATAGTGTCCGTGCTGGTGATAGTGAAAACACTTCACCTTGGACATGTCCTGCTTCTTGCCTTTCGCACCAGACTGAGAAGCTTTCTTGCTCTTCCCTTTCTTCGCTTTGGCAACCAAAGCGCAATTTTCTTCATCAACTCCCTTTGACAAAGATCTATTCTCACACTTATTGTTTCTGAGTTTATCCTTGAGCGCCAAGTCGCTCTTGCTTTGGAATAACATTTGCAATCCGTTGAAAGACATTTCAACAACACTTCTGCAAATTCGATTTCCACCAGCTCCAAACTCAATCGCCTCGGATCTAAGATTCGTGAGAACACAATATTTCTCGTACAAAGATTGACTGTATGGGCATTCACCGGATACCTCACCTTCCAAAGGAAGGATGAATCCAGAGGCTACCTGGCCCGATTACAGACTCTGCTTAAAGAAATAGAATGTAAACACTTCCTGAATAGTAGATCTGATGATCAACCGCTCTGATACCATGTAGAAATTTTAAATAATTTAACACATATTCAATGGAGATTATCCTAATCATGTACTATTGCGGAATACATACACAATACATAAGCTCCTCTACGTTGATAATCAATTTAGCATCATCAATAACAATAAAACATCAAGAGCATGCACACATTAACACAGTATGTAACCCGAGGAAAGCTTACAGCTGAAAACCCCACACTATCTGTATATTAATGATTGAGAACATGTAACATTACAAAGTACAATGCTTATCACAAGCAATCCAGTACCAGCTCCACCTGTTACACACAATACAGCTCAGATCTGATCTCCAAATCTATTCCACTGCTTGCCTGCCTCCACTGCTCAATACCTGCTCAAGAATGAATGAGAATGGATTAACCAAACTCGTATTTACCTCCAAAGAATCACTCACACTGTGAAAGACGTGAGCAGAGGCTATAATACTGGGCAAATACTTGGGCAAACTCATTGGCATACTCAATCCCTTGATTGTGCAAATCCTCATGCACAACTATAGTCACAACTGATAGCAATCTGATCCTCTAACACCTGTCCCTACTGAAATGAACATGCACTGACATGCAACTGAGTTAACTGATGTATTCTATAGTTGCATTATGAGTTAATAATTAGTTTAACAACTCATCATTAGTCTATTTGTAGTTAGACTAATTACAACTAGTTTAACCAAGTTAAACTGAACACAAATCCATCAACTCCACAATCAACTCCACCAAACTCAACTGATTGAGTTCTAACTGAAGTCATGCATGCAACAACTCAACTGACCCACAAAGAAAGCGTACTTCCTTTTGACAGCTGCATGTGCCACATCTGTAGCTCAAACTGAAGTGCTCCAAGAGAATAAGATCAAGTTTATAGTCCAAATATTATTATGAGACAATAATATTTGACTTTTCTATTTTTGACAGCCAGTCTAAAAATAGACTTTGATCACTCCTGCTGTGATCACTCCTGCTGTGATCATCCCTGCTGTGGTCACTCCTACTGTGATCATCCCTGCTGTGATCCAAAAATAGAACTTGCGCCATAATTTGCCTGCGGGCCCACTTAGTGAAGGCGACTCTTTTCACTAAGCTCCATCATCTTGTTGCAATCTCAACATTCAAAGGAAGGAAACGAAAGATTGTTGGAGTGAGGAAGCAGGATCATCACCAAGCGGAATATCGTTCTAAGAGCTAGGCCCTCTTAATTGATTCTAGCTTAAGGAGATTTTCCATAGATTGTTTGTTTGTGGCTAGACCTACTCTCTTAGGCTAGGGGAATTGTTTGTGTCCGCACTAAGAATTTACCTGCACCACACCGAGTGCCCCCAGTTTTCCATGTTTCATGCTTAAAGAGGGTTATAGGTGACAAGCTCCCAGTTCAAACAATATTGTCAGAACTTGACGAGGAAGGAAAATCATATTGGAACCTGAAGCTGTCACGGGAACAAGAACCTGACAGCCACGAAATCGATCAATTTTATACTATCTCATTAAGTGGAAGAACTTGCTGAAGATTCCATATGGGAGGATGATAATTTTATATAGAAGCATCCAAAACTACTCAAATGTTGAGGACAACACTTTTTTAAGGAGAGGGGCATGTTAGGTCCCTATACTAGTAGTGTAACCCCTCATTGTTATTATTGCAACCCCCTTATTGTATTATTGTGCCCATATAGTCCCCATGTTGTTATTATTATACCCCAGAGAAGCCCACTATTGTTATTATTGTTCCCTACAATATTATTGTTATGTAGCCTCTGATTGTATTGGGACCACTTAGACTCCTATATATAGAAAGCAGGTCTTGTCATTTATAGCATCCAAGAATTGTTCATTTTTGTAATGTAAAGGAGGTTACCTGCTCGAAGAGGCTCATTTTTAATTCATTGATTTATCTTTTCTATCTTTTTTTGAGCTGGTTTCATAACATAGTTCCCCTTAATTAATACTTATGATTCAATTTAGATGTCTTTGAGTTGTCTTTATGTTTAGTCTTATGCATCATCTTCAATGTTAAATATCTTCACCTACCTTCGATACACGTTGCATCAATTATAGATCTTGACTCAATCATCTTGATTGCATCATCTTCATATGAAGAATTTCTTTAGCTTATCCTTGACCTTCCCATGGGTTTTCTATGGATTACCCTTTAACTATTACACCATACACCATACATCAAAGTGTTTCTGCTTACGACGAACCAATCATTATATCAAATGGTTTTAGTTGAACACAAACCTCCCTCTATGATTACAATGTGACTCAAGAAACAAATCTTTCCTTAATGACAACTAACCTTTGGAGAACTAACTAACTCATGAAATTTATATGGAAGATATTGTTGTACAATTGAAGATTTTACTTTGTAAGATCTTTTCAACCCAAATGTAATTTTCTACCACGTAAACACATATAACCAACAATAATGCACCGATGTATGAGGATTTGATATTTCTTATTCAAACACTTATGATGATCATGACTTGTAGGACCACAGAGACTAGAGGGATGTAGATTCCTACATTTATCTTGTACATGTCCCTTCCTACCATAATGATTTCAATTTTGTTCCTACTTCATTTGATTTATGGTATTTTTATTTGTAGATGGCTCACATGTTTTCAATGTTTCTCCTTTCACAATTTTATTAGTTGCATTGCTTGTTTGTCCTTCATAACCTATGCCTTTATTATTTTTTCTTACATATATTTGTATAGGCTTCTAAATACCTTTGCCTCTTTTACCTAAACCCTCTCCATCATAATCCATTTTCCTTAAAAGTTTTCCACCAATCTCTTTTGTGTGCTTATCAAAATAGCTCAATTCGTCATCTTCAACTTTATCAATAACATTATTTGAAGCATCAAAACAAGAGAGGGGCATATGTACATTAACATCATCAACAATAGAGCTATCAGTCTTCTCAAAGAGGTCACTAGTATTGCAATCTTGTTATCGAAGTAGTAATAGCAAACATTTACACACATAAAATCACACAAGAAAAACAACACTCACACACAATACAATAGATGAGGCCTCATATTATAAAATTGAGGTGCCCATAACAAATTTCCAATTTGGCTAATTGGTTCAACAATCTCCGCAACTTTATCTATGAATATCTCCACAAATATCTTACTTGATTCTTTAGTCCTCATTTTTTGTCATACGTAGACATCTAGAGTGAGTCTACCTTTATTATTAATAATTTGATTATATTATCATCACAAGTATGAATTATTCCTCCAATTTGGTTCCTTCTTCTTGAAATGTGTTGAATACTTCCAACTTCTTATATATTTTTAGACTCTTCCATTAATGGTATTGGCATGCTTTAAAGTTATAATGCATCAAAAGAGTGGTATTGGTATGCTTTAAAGTTATAATATATCAATTTTTTTTTTCAATATTGTCATTTATTCTTGATGTATCTATTTTTGGCTTCTATAAAATTATTTGTGATTGACCATAAACACTATCATTAAATTTCAATAATCTAAAGCAAATGGATTAATCAAAACTAGTTATCTAAGTGCAACATAAATAGAAAAACGTTGTATACATTAAATTGAATATTATATATCCAAAATAAATTAGAAGATATCTATCTACACATTCAAAATTATGATATATATCCAAGCTAAATAGGATAAAGATATATCCTACCCTACCTTAGCTTAAATTAAATAACATATATTCCAACATATATAATAATTGATATTAAATTATAAAAAAAAATTACTATATGAAAATATATTTTTAATAAATTAAATATAAAAACATGAAAGTGTATTTTTAGTAAATTAATCCTAAAATATAAAACAGAGACAAACCCAATCAATCAAGTAAAATGATAAATATAATTTAGTTATTATCAAACATGGATTTTAATTTAAAAGGATATTTCTCTTTTTAATTCGGAGCATTGTCTTCGAGTTTTTCCTCATGGTTAATTAGTAGAAAATAAGATTCTCCTAGAATCTCTTAAATTTAGATAAGAAGGTTTATTTGTGTGGAATCTCCAGGAATTTATACTACTATTATATCAGATAGAGACAAACGACCATATAGATTTTCTGTGCTACTAATTTTCTTCCCTACGCAGGAACCATAGAGAATTTTATAGTTACGCCCGTATTCGGTTGAAGACATAGTGCATGTGTTGAGGACTTATGGGAGAAAGCGATATGGAGTTATGAGAATATCAATGTGCCACTCAGTGTTAACTTACCGGTGGAGGATCTCAGGGACATCTCGTGCAAGCAGTAATGTAGTTCCGTAATTGCATAGAGGAAATGGCTAAAGTCAGTGTAGTGCAGTGTGTTTTTGTTAATGAGATTATTTTTTACTTGAGTGATTTTCAAATTTCCGCAATTAATTTAAAGATGGGTTTGTTTTAGAAATTTAGTTATTTGTTTTTTTTAAATTTTAAATTAATTTAGAGCCATTTGCAATTAATATAAAGATTTGAGTTTGATTTAGAATCTTAGCTGTTTTCTGTTAAAAAATTTTAAATTAATTTAGAGTCATTTTCCTAGAGCCATTAATTTCAGTTTTAAATTCAAATTTAATTTTTTTATAGCAAAGATCTGTTGGAATTGCAAATTTATGTGGTGTAATTTACACAATCCAAGTGTCCAAGTAAGCTTTCAAGGCATTTTATCCATTTATACATTCAAAAATACAGTTTTAAAACTGAAAAATTATGCATATATAGAACCAATATAGACCCATTTTGAAGAAGATTAAATCTCTTCAGGTGCATTTTTTTCAAATTTTGCACTCTAAAAGAGGTCTCGTAGCCTATCTGTAGCCTTGTGGATATTAATTTTTTCTTTCTTTCTTTCTCATCTTTCCAGAAGTAATTACGGTTGTCTTTGCATAGTTTATGTGGGTTCCACAATAACGAGTGACCATGTAAATTAACTATAGTTAAGAATTCTTTATGTCAAGTATGGTCATTCCTAAACAAAAAGATACCCAATAACATCTCAAGTTGAACACCATTTAAGGTGGAACTTTATCATAATTAGTTAAAGAAATTTTGTGTGGGAGTTATCTTAAGAATCCCCAAGCCAGAATTTCTATATTTTTTGTTATATAAAAAAATTGGTTAGGTTATGATCTAGGTGTAAATTGGTGTAAAAAAATCAAAATTAAGCCAATTTATTTTTTCAATTAAATATTTTATATCATTTTGCCTAAAAAATTTTCTTAAACACCTCAAAAACATCTTTATAAATACATAATTTAATGTAAATCTTATCATATTTATTAGTATGCTAGCATCAAGAATAGTGTAAAACTCCATGTCGAAAATGACTTGTTTAAATCAAATTTAATTTAAGGTTTGGCCACTACATCATATGTATTATGGATTTTGAACATGAAACTCCATAACCACATCCTAAAAACTAGCAATTGCACCACATGATGTTGCAATGGAAACACAATTTGTGATTAGTTATGTCATTATAGATAGTATACAAAGTATATTCACTTAAAGACACAACATAATACCCATATATGTTTTTGTTCTTAAGGGTTATTCATTCTCAAAAAGAAGACTCAAAGGCATTCCATGGAAGTTGATCATGTTATTTGTGGGAATTGAATCTATATGAGAATTTGGGTTGATGAAAATGGGTATCATGATAAGTTATGCATGTATTGATGTTATTACACCAGTATAGATCCATCTTAAATACAGATATAACATGAGCATGTATTGATGTTATTACACCAGCATAGATCCATCTTAAATACGGATATAACATGAGCAGAGGGGGATCCAATTTCTTCAGGTGGATGAGTCGACATTATTTAAATGTTTTGTATAGTTATTTTTTTTATAATTTAAAAAAAAATTAGCTAGGCAAAGGAAGAGGAGGTTATGGTGGTGGAGATAGAGATAGTGAAGGTTCAGGTGGAAGAGGAGGTGGAGTTGGAGGAGGATGTGTCGAGAAAAAAGACATGAAAAAAATTTCAATTTTAATGATGAACAACAAGATTACACAAATCATTCATAAGTATCTTTTTTCTACCTAAATAAACTTCAACTACCACTACCTTCTTCCTCGAGGAGGAAAACACTATAACCATATATTCTACTCCATCCATGGATTTAACTGATTGTAATCAACATCATTATCCTTCTTAATTTTTGCTAGAAAATTCGAGCACTTCAGTTTTGATTTGGTCCTTTGTGTTCATAGATAAACTAGAACATTAAAATAATTAATTTATAGACATCTTAAAAATTATTATATATTTCACTATTCCGTTTTAATAATTCAAAATTTATATATATTTATTAAAATATCTATATTTGAAAATCATTCTATTTGAAAAATCTCAAGTAAAATATATTTCAACATAATAAATATCTATACCTAGACTCGTTATACTTATTTTATATTTATTTAAATTTTATAATTTAATTTTATATAAATATCTAAAATATTCTTAATATCTTAAAAAATTAAATATAATTACGAAATGAGAAAAGCCATTAAAATAACATCCTCATAACTCACATAAAATTATAAACACTGACTTAAAAAAAATAAAAAAAATAAATATCACTATTTTCTTAAATATATTATAAAATGGTAATTTATATGTTATAGTTTTATTTTTGATGTTATGATAGGATACCTGGTTAGAATATATATATATATATATATAAAATATGCTGGAAATTTTAGTTTAACTCGATTCTACTTTAGTGTTTTAATTTTAATTTTTTTAAATTAATATTATATGAAAATATTATATATATAGATTTAGTTTATTTTTAATGGTATGTTTAATTATATTTATATATTTATGTATAAATTTTATGTTTTAAAAATATATGTTTATAGTTATTATCAAAGGAGATTTTATAGAAATTATAATTTCATAAATTATTTAATTATTATTAATAATTTAATTAAAATATTAGAAATTAGACATAATGAAATAAATATTTAATAATAAAATTAATAGTAGTACTTTATTTATTATATTTTTTTCGAGTATTTTTGGGTATATTTTATGAAGGAATTTATAAAATTCAATAGAAATTTGTTAGGATCATGAGTTTGAGTTGTAAACCCTTCACACCTTGAATGACCTAGTGTTTTTGAGGATTGAATCTGTATAAGCAATCAAATATGCATTTTAAACAATAAAAATCAAGATTTGACCAAAAAATATTTGACTAGATTCTCACTAAACATTCTAAAATATATAATAATTAAACAATACATTTACAAAAAATTTAACTCATTTTTAATATAATTTATTAAACTAATTTTTAATATACTTTTTAATGTTATTGTTATTCATGAAACAGTACCAGAACATACTAAACAACGAATGATATTTAAGATTAAATTTTTCAAAAATCATAATTCTGTTTTTATTATTGTATTTAAAAATCTAGTTGTCTTTAGTGAGACTTTTTGGAAGCTTTTTCGGTGGGTTTTTCCAGTCTAGTTTCCTAAAATCTAACAGGAATTTATTGAAGTCACAAGCTTCATGGTGGGTTTTTCCGATCCAGTTTCTCTAAAATCCGACAAGAATTTATTGAAGTCACAAGCTTCATGGGTAAGCCCTGCACAATCGAAGTGCCCTAGGGGTTTTTCAATTGCGGTAGGAAGTTATTGAAGTCACAAGCTTGATGGGTAACCCCTGCACAATCGAAGTGGCCTAGAGGATTTTCAGGGTGTTGAATCCATATATACCGTCAAAAACCCTATTTAAATAACACAAATCAAGATTTCACCTCAAATTTGTCCGTCGGGTTCTGGAAAATCCAAAAAGTCGCACTAAAGACAACTCCAAAATCAAGTTAGCTGCCAATTAAACAAGCAAATTGTTACACTAACACGGTAATATTTCATTAAATACTTAATGCTTACCGTTAAAGGAATTATATTAAATATTATTTTTATATTAATATAAAAAAATAAGAAACTTTCCATATTTAATAAATTGCAAGTTCAGATACCAGTGAAAAATGAGAATACCCTTTTATGGGACCCATGATATTATCACTTCTTACAATCAGCGTCCTGAATCATCTACAACTATTGAATTCAGTGCATTGGCATTTTTATCATCATAAAACACTCTATTTCCCTCCCTGCTCTTATAAATCCAATCCTCTCCTCTCCTTATTCTGGTTTATTCTGACATTCTCATGATGTTATTGTGGAAGTGTCCACATTATTGCATTTCCCATACAATTTTTACCTTTCAAGCTTCTCATCATAATCTTCTTTCTAGTTTACTTGTGAGAATTATTATTTGATCATTCCTATTATCCACAAGAGAATGAAGACTTGCATTTTTCATGAAAGTATTAATACTGAGTAATATTCAGGTCATCTCTCACTGGTAGTGACCATGAGTGCAATGGAATCTCTATGTGTTAACTCCATCACATGTAGATGAATTATGTCAAGTTATTGTTGTCTTCCTGTGTATAATAAATTACACTAGTAGATGTCCATAACATGACAATGTATATATTTTTAGGGGGAGATAAAATGGTTTAAAATAAGAAATTGATGAGAAAATCCTTAGCTCTAGCATAAATCAGTCAAAGGCTTCCCTTGATGGGTTTCTTGAGCAATGCATCCTTCCTTTGTGGGCACCTACATACAGAGCATGGTTGTTCAGAGAAAATAAAAGAAAGTGTCTTGTTCAACAAAGGAGCTATAGTAAGAACAAACTAGACAGGTTTAGGGTTTCTGATTCATGGAGCATTAATGCTCACTACTCATGGAACTCTCCCATCAATATCTGGTGTAGAGGAATCAGACATCCTGGTGACATGAGCAATGCGGCAGATTCACAGGACTACAAAAGAAGTCTTACTCCTGAAAGTTAAGCGGGATGCACTTGCAATGCCTCCTGGCCTTCTTTATTGTCTCTCGTTGGGAGACAAAATGACAAGCCCTACTGGGTTTTTCACAAAAAAATATAACGATTAATATCTGCATGGCCTAAATGTTAATTCTCTTCCACCTAGGGATGTTATGTTTTTATCTGGGTGTTTTGCATGATTGTTTGTCTCGGAATCCAAGTGACCAAATTTTTTAATCTGGGTTTTGTATGATTGCATATTTGATTGTACCCAAATGACTATATCTTCAGTTCATTTGTAGATTCTTCATTAGCAATTCAGTTCTGGATATCACCATTATTGCATGTGATCCAACTGAAGTGGAGGTTGTTCAGGCGCTCTGCTTACAGAATTTTGTTGCTCCCCTTCTTTATTTTGGGTGCGCAGTTTACCTTCTTTGGTGCAAGTTGACTGAAGAAGAGGGAGAGGATTTGATGGTTGGAGATGGCAGGATCACCGTTGCGATTGAAACATTGATGAAGCTATCTACACATGGGGCAGTCTGGAGTCCCAAATTTGTGGGATTTGACATTCATGGTTTGTGACCCAATGAAGCTTGTTTCTCCACCTCAGAGGAGAAAGAAAAACTATTATTCCTTAAATTATGCTCAACATTTTAGTGTAGAATTTTTAGAAGATATCCTAGAATGTTGACCGTGAGCGATTAACCAAGATATTATAAATGATCTTTCCAATTCTTGCCTCTTGAGTGTTCCAAATGCCTCCCATCTGCCTTCTCTTCATTTAGATTTGAATGCGATGAGGCCTTTCCTAAATAAACCTTTGTTGTAACTTTCATGGCCGCTGTTGCGTTCTTTGCTGTCTCTAAGTCAGCATTCTGTGGGGATTGAATTAAAACCGAGGAGGGTACCGTTTTGGAGCTTTCGTATCCATGGAGATAGGTGAACATGTGTCACGATAATTTAACAAGGGAATGGAAGAAGTTACCAACTACAACATTTTCTAATTAGTCTTCTTATTAAAGTTATTATTAAATAAAAATTAATAATTTCGATATAAAAGAAAATAAAAACCAACCAAAGTAATTTAGGAACTAAATCAAGATTGAATATTACTTATTGATTTTGTTTGTAAATTATAGTTGAGAAAATTAAAGGTTTCCAAACCAAGGCAAACATTCTCTCTAATTCTGTAAGGCCTGGGCTTGTTCAAGTTCCATTCTTTGCAGAGATTCTGTATAACATTAATGTGTATGTTTTCCTCAAGGGACCTTGTAATTTTGTGTGGGGTTAACAACAATTAGAACCATCTCATCCAAAATATTGGTAGCTTCTTGTGGCTTTTTCTCATAGCACAAACAGATTATAAGATTCTTTTACACTTCAACATTTGGAGACCAATCATTGAGCTTCATGTGGTATAGAATCTGCACATCATCTTGAAATTTTGGAGACCAGGTACCTTAATGCTGAGTGATCAGTGAAGAACTTGGATGGGCCCCCAAGTAGATAGTGCCAAAACGTTGGTAAGAAATGCACCATGGCTAATGCTTCTCTCTCAGTTTTGGTGTAGATATTTTCCACAGTCGACAACTTCTTGCTGGCAAAGTAGATCAGATGGTCCAAGTTGCCTTCTCTTTTCCTTTAGGATGTTTAATGTTGCTTTATAATCCTTCGACTATTTGAATGCTTCCGCCTTCTTGAGCAACTTCTCCATGGGGCAGTGATGGAAGCATAGTTGCGGATAACAACCTGTGTGGCCCAACGTCGATTGCAACTACTTCACATTGGTTATTGGGTCCATATTTACAATTTCCGCAACTTTTGCAGGGTCAACACAAACACCATCCTTGCAAACATTATGGCCTAGCAACGTGCCAAACGGAACTGCAAAGATACATTTCTTCAGGTTCAGGGAGATTTATAACTGTCTGCAAAGATCAAACATCACTATGAGTAGGTTGTCCTGCTTCTTCAACAAACTTTAGACTATCCAGTCATCCATGTATACCTCTAGGAATCAGTGAATGTAGTCCCTGAATGTGACGATGACAATCTAAGAGAAAATGACAGTTGCATTCTTTAGGCCAAATGGCATGATGTGGTATGCATATGACCCCCATTCCATGGTGAAAGTGGTATTCCTCTTGTCCTCCTCCACTATCCGGACTTGGTGGTACCCTGAGAACCCGTTTGTGAAGAAGTAAGCTTCATTCCCCACAATGTTGTCTAGGACCTCATCACTAAAGGGTGTGGGGAATGAATCATGTATGCATGCATTGTTGAGGTTGTGGTAGTTTACAAACACCCTTATCTCCATGGAATGCTTCTTGTTATGGATCACTATTTGATTGAACCATTCTGCTTCGTCTACTGGATAAATGAGTCCTTCTTTCAACATCTTGCCTATCTCCTTCTTGACGTTTTCTTTTATTCTTGGTATAAGTTGGTATGGTCTATGCTTCAGTAGCCTAGCATCAGGTTTCAGTACAATCTTAATTTCCCCAATATCCCCCTTGATTCCCTTTAACTCCATAACCAACATTGGGAATAAGTTCTCATATTCCCACAAAAGATAAAAAAATCTCCTTAGTTGTGTACTCGTCCCAATAGTACCCTATTGATGCCATCTTAGGTTTGTCCTCCATGCCAATTTTTTTCTTACTCAATTTTATTGGGAGAAAGTGTAGGACATATGTTGCCAGTCCTTCTCAAAGATCCATCTCTCCTCCGGTCTCATGAAATGTCAGGTGCCTTAGCCCTTCTGGGTCCTCCTCCTCTAGATCTGCTCCCACTTTTTCGCAAGCCATAACCTCTGGGTAACCTAACTCATAAAAGTATTTAAGGAACCTTTGATCAATGCATCCTTCCCAAAATTGACCTGATGTGAAGAGGATCCTTTTGATGGCATACAAAGCCTAGATCAGCCATTTATCACTATCTTTAAACGAAAAGTTTCTACTTAATTGTTCATCCAGTGTGCCTGAGTCCCCCGTTTATCTTCGAATTTATTCTTGTATATACCATGCTTGAGGGGTTGTAACTAGGGTGTGTATGAACATGTGTACCCATAGCTCCTTCATAAACTATTCTTTGTTTCATCTGTCTGTGTAGTTCTCAATGTGTTGTCGAGAATCAGAGTTCCCCTTGTATTTTACAATTTCTTGTGGTCGGTCCCTTGATTGCTTAAACCTTTCCCTCATGGCCCTCTTGATCCTTTCCTAGTCATGGAGGGTGTTGTGGTGTGCTCTTCACTAGCATGTTGGGGTTGCTTGTTGTGCGATGTCCAACAACAATACCTTGTGGCTCTCTCTTATGGTTCAATCGATCTTATTTAGAAATACATCTACTGAATATATGCCATGGAAAGTGGGATAATCACTTACCTCCATTCCAATCCAGTTGATGCAGCAAATCATGGCACAATTTCTCATATTAAATTTGTATCTGCAATGCTGGTAAGCATCCCATGCAACCTCAGAGCCAACCTTAGAGCTCTGTATACTCCTCCAGCTAACTGATCCTTCCACTATGGGGTTAATGTACTCTTCTCTCTTTCCTGCTGTCAACCCGTAGAGCTATTCTAACATTCCTAGTTCATATTGGTCATCTACTGGTTTTGTGAATCTTGGCCCCTGGTATAGATTGAGTGGTTGAATTAGCCGTACTCCCTCCACCTTGAAGATCATCAACTCCTTCTTTAAATCAATGATAACATAGTTTTCATATGCCTAGCCAATGTTGACAAGTGTTGGGTAAGGATATTTTTCACCCATTATATCTATCACCTCAAAGTACGTGTGTGTATTCACTCCTGCTACATCTACTTCCAAATATTCCAGCCTTACAATGGGCAGAATGCAGTAGAAGTTGGCCATTCGCAGTTGAATTGGTGAGTACTTCAACTGTGGTTTCCCAAGTGCCTAGGTCTAACATCATATGTTTGATCTAGAATCCAGCAACTCATGTGTCAATTCTAAACTCCCTTCCCGTTATCCTCTTATTTTTGTGGACTATTCCCATGTGCTTATCAGGCAGATTCGGTGAGGCCCTTTCTTCTCTAGCTTCTTCCTCCGACTAAACTAATTTTAGACTTCTGCACAACTCCCCTACATTTGGTCGTTGTTGACGATCTGTAAGAACAGTGTAAGCCATTCCTCAATAGGGTGGCCAAATTTGGGTCTTGGTTGGCTCACCATCTTCTCCTCTTGGTAATTTTCCAAATTTCCAAACAACTTTGTCGCTTCTTGATATTATTGCTTCTGTTGTCCAGGTTGTATGACTGCTTTGGTGAGGCCACCTTAATAATGGTTGGTCGATGCTGGGAACCCTGGCTGGCCCCCTTCTTCTTGCTGCCATGGCTGACTACGTTAATATTAGAGAGTGGAATTATCTCTCCTTCCCAGGGCTCTGCATTTATCAGGTTCATCCCTCATTCTCTGGTCTGTTCTTCCCACCTTGCAATTAGTTTTGGGTAGTTCCGTGCGAGATGAAAATCCCTCACAACATTTCCTTCCTGATCATAGTTGTAGTAGTGCACAGGTCCCCTACCCCTTTTCTTCCTCCTCTCATTCCTCCTCATGTCTCCCTCCACGAGTAGTCTCATTAATCCTAAATGTCGAACAGTCTAGCAAATCTGCTAGTGAATCCAATGCTTGAAAATGATCTATGTGGTGGGTCTTCGATGCGTAGAACTCACATTGGTTGTTGTTTGATACATTTGAGTACTTCTTCAGTATCAGACACAATCATGGTGAATGCCCATAACCCCTACAAACCTCACAGTACTCGGGTTGGTTGCGGCACGGGAATGACCCTTGAAATCCTACTACTGTAACTCCTACTATAAGTGGAGCTCTTGATGGTCTGGTAGGCCCTGATGTGTTACCCATGCCCCTCAGTCTTGGGTGTTCTGTCATGATGTGACCCTCCAACAGATAGTGGGTGCATGACATGTTGGGTCTCGCTGGGCAGATTCGCTATAAGTCTTTCAATTTCTCTGTTGAGCTGACTATCTGGGGTTGGAGACTCAAGATTGTCGAATCCTGTGACATGCGCCCCCCCCCCCCACCCTGATACTCATGTGGATACGCTTCCATAGCCTCTATGTAGATTGCTTGCTCCAGAGCCTCCTACAGGGTCTCAATCTTTTGTTGTGTTTGGGGTGACAGGGTAAGGGGTAGGAGTGCCTTGATAAACCAATCCCTCTGGTGGTTGGAATCTATGGTGTAACCTGGTTTTCCAATTGCCTATTTTAACCTCTGCATTAAATCCCAAGTAGTTTCCCCTTCCTGTTGCTTGATCTCCCACAAGTCCTACAACCCTTTGCTAATCCTTTTGGGGGAGCTTGAATTCTTGCACGAAGCTCTTCTTGATATCATCTACGGCCGGATTCTAGTTTAACTTTGCCCATTTGATAAACCACCTCAGGGCCTTATCCCTAAGGGTAATCTGGCATTTGATCAACTTCACGTTGTCAAGCATTTGGTGATCTCTCTATATGGCTTTGCATAACTATCAGTGTTGTTCTACATCCTCATTCCCTCGGCTAGAGAATTCCAAGTATTTGGTAAAAGATCATGTCGTGCTAGTCCAAGTGCATGCTATAAGTACAAAGCCTTTGGTTCCAGGCTACTGAGATCCTTAGAATCCTAAATTGAAAGTGTTAATATTCTCGTTACTGTTAAAGGTACCAAAACCACTCTTATATCTAACATACCACACTATGTACTCGCGTCACTTTAAATAACTTAGCAACAAATTCACAAGGACTGTTGTAAAGTACCAGGGGAAGTTAGGGGTGAACCCTAGCTAAGTTTTTGGGGTTGGATTTTTTATTCTGTTTGACACATTGTCCTCCACAAACAACCATTTCATCACATCGCACATGTCATCTTCCATATCTTTCTCTAGAATAGTGTGTCTGCTTCCATTGGACACCTCCTCCGCTTCTCTATCCCTTTCTCTAGGTTCTCCACCATCTCATCTCTTCCTTCGGGACCCTTCGACACCCCTCTTGCTTGGAGTGGTCCTTCTCACTGCCCTCTCATTGCTTGCATTGCTCTTTCCTACCACTTTTTTGTTATCCACTCTCTCCTTTGCACTGTTACTTCCATATCCCTTCATGAATCTTCTGTGTCCATCCATTGAGTGGCAACATAGTCCCCCATTAAATAGAATTTCCGCCCTTAGGTCCTTCCCCTGACACTAGGGGTTTATCCTGCCATGCCCAACCCTTGGAAATGAATGAAGCCTTCTTCCACCATTAGAATCTTAATCCAGAGTGGTACTTATTTAAGTGAGTTACCTCTTAGCCCAGATTGGAACACAACGTCAGCCTTCGAGAAGGATTGGTAATTTTCTGTTGTAAACTGGACTATGTATCCCTCTGGAGTAGTATGTACCCAAAAATCTACTACTCTTATGAGATCTGTGTCAAGGCGGTGGAGTGTTGTGAGATCTGTGGGAACCCAATTGCAAGGGGATGGCGTCTGTCCTCCTAGCCAACCCTTCACTTTTAGTCTCTGCAACTAGTTGTACATCTCTATGGGGAACTTACACCAGAATATCTCGTACTGATCACTTGCAGTTTTTGTGTATAGAATCTCGTCGTTCACCTTAGCAACAACTCAACTTTGAAGTATGACATGTTGTGACACAAATCGACCCACTTGGTTGTCCCACCAGTTTCATATCTCCTTCTTAAAAATCCTTGATACCATATTTTGAACCCCTGTTTTTTATTTTGGGTCTCGACAACAGAACCATTTGTTGGCACGAAAATGACAATAGGGAAGAGACCCTGGGTTTGAGCACAAGGGTCCAACAAGGCTCCTCTTTAGTCTAGAACAATGTCAACATTTTCACCTTACCCAGAGGGGCAAGGAGTCTCACCCGAGGTGTTCTGCAACTGAATTTAGATGGGGTAGAATGGAGTGTCAAGGAATTTATAGCCAATATATTTGAGTAACTTATAATAATCAACCATCTACACTATCCAATCATGCTATTCTACTCATATCATTACCAGAAACCATCCAGCTTATAATCATTCATTAAAAAGTTTTAAATAACCCACATAAAGCACATCCATACATGATAGGTCCCATACTGCATCTCTCATTAACTTGAACATAATTGATTTCAGAACATGTTACATAAGGCTCGAAGTGTGATCATTAAATACATAAAGAACATAACCAACAAGACTAGTCATAATCAGAATAGAGGATGAGGCTCGCCTTCCTGCAACTTAGGAAGGCTCTCCTGATCCTGTCCTAGCTTGTCTTCTTCATGACCAACCTCTTCCTTGTGCTATCTTCTTCCTTCTATCCTTTGCTCTACACTCCCACTGCCAGTTCCCCTCATCTCCTACTCGAATGACTTTCCCCTCGGCTTCTTTCTATCTTCCCTTGCTCAACTGCTCTTGTTGTCATCTGCCACCTTACCAAAACTGCCTATTTACTCTTAATTCCTGCTACCTCCCTCGGTTGTCAGCCCCGTGACTCAACAGTTGTCCCAGACACTTGTCCTTTCTTTTCTTTCTACAAAACTCCAAATCCAAAACAAAGGCCCCAACACATCCGATTGGAACAATGCTTACCTATGGTGTTATAGCATTGTGGTACAGTGGAGGATCAAAAATATTTCCATCCAGGGGGATGGAGAATTGAATATGGAACTTAATGAAGGAATTATGTCGTTGACCCCCGAATTCAGATAACGTCAAATATAATATATGTACAAAGGGTCTAGCCATATGGAAACCCCTAGCAATTGTTGATGTGGCAGGTGCCATGTAGGTTGGGAAAGGCTATGTGGATGCCACATGGTAGGTGATGTGCGAGATTGTTGACATGGTGTTTACTTGGAATGACATGTGGTAGGTACATTTAGCCATATTGGATGGCCAAAGGGTCCATTTTTGGGTGACACATGGTACCATTAAATGATGCCACATGGAAGAGTGATATTATCCTATAATTGACATGATGTTAGCATGGAGCAAGGACACTAATTCATGGATAAGTTGATGACATAGAAGGTGGCATTTAGTGCCACATGGCCCGAATGCGATATGTGTTGCCAATG
The DNA here is from genome assembly GCA_031772625.1 of Pinus tabuliformis. Taxonomy (NCBI): domain Eukaryota; kingdom Viridiplantae; phylum Streptophyta; class Pinopsida; order Pinales; family Pinaceae; genus Pinus; species Pinus tabuliformis. Next base: position 1,724,741,230 of record CM062817.1, on the reverse strand, counting down.
TGGAGTTGACGTGACCCAGGCCACGTCATTGCAGACCATGGATCTTCGACGATGATTTGTATTTTTATTTGTGTTAAGTCACAAAGTTAATAAAAGTCGTAGAACGAGAAATCTTCCCGATAATTAACGCACTATCGCACTATGATGTGGTAGGAATCCAAAGGGAGTGGGAGTGGCAACTAACCTTTGGGGAACCAACTAACTCATGAACTTTATATAGAATATATTGTTGTAGAATTGAAGATTTGACCTTGTAAGATCTTTTCAACATAGATGTAATATTCTGCCACCTAAACACATCTAGACAACAACAATGCACTTGTATATGAGGATTTGATATTTATTTATTCCAACACTTATGATGATCATGACTTGTAAGACGACATACACTAGAGGTATGTAGATTCCAGCATCTATCTTGTAAATGTCCTTTACTTCCACAATAATTGCAATTTTGTTCCTGCTTCTTCATTTGAATTATGATATTGTTATTTGTAGATGTCTCACATGTTGTTAATGTTTCTCCTTTCACAAATTTATTAGTTGCAGTGCTTGTTTGTCCTTCATAACCTATTCCTTGATTCTTTGTTCTTACACATATTTGTATAGGCTTCTTAATACCTTGACCTCTTTTACCTAAACCCTCTCCATCATAACCCATTTTTTTTAGAAGATTGGCACTAATCCCTTTTGTGTGCTTCGCAAAGTAACCGAATTCATCATCTTCAAATTTATCAATAACATTATTTGAAGCATCAAAACAAGAGAGAGACATATGTACATCAATATAATCATCAATAGAGCTATTATTCTTTTGAAAGAGGTCACTAGTATTGCAAGCTCGTTATCGTAGAAGTAGTAGCAAACATTTACAAATGTAAAATCACACAAGAACAACAAAATACTCCAAAGAATCACATTGTATTACTTACAATAATGATACATCACTCTCATGCATAATACAATACATAAGGCCCCATATTACAGAATTGAGGTGCCCATAACAAATTTCCAATTTGGCAAATTGGTTCAACCATATCCACAACCTTATCCATAAATATCTCCACAAATCTCTTATTTGATTATTTAGTCCTCATATTTGGCCATACATAGACAACTAAAGTGAGTCTACTTTTATTACTAATAATTTGATTATATTATCATCACATGTATGAATTATTCCTTCAATTTGTGATGTATCACATGAGGGTTCTTTCTTCTTGAAATGTGTTGAGTACTTGTCCGTCAATGGTATTGTTATGCTTCAAAGGTATAATCGATCAAAGGTGTTTTTCAATACCGCCATTTGTTCTTGATGTATATATTTTTTGTTTCGATGAAATTATTCATGATTGATCATAAGAACTATCATTAAATTTCAATAATTTAAATTGAATTGATTAATCAAAACTAATTATCCAAGTGCAACATAGATAGAAAATCATTGTATACATCAAGAGATTAAATGTAAAGTTTAAGAACAAAAATAATGGTAATCATCTAATGTCACTAGGTGGTGTTTGTTCCAGTGCATTGATTACAATAATGTGACATTATACAAAGTAAATATATCATGGTTACATATACAAAAAAAAATGGCAGTGAATCATATTAATGACCTAACAACATTGAATTACATTCTCTATTAACTTAACTCTCTCTATCAATAATGCATTACGGTGGAAGGGCATTCAATAAGAACTAAACAAAAGCTTTAATAAGCACTAAACAAAATCCCATGAACTTTCAATGTACCTTGTCATTCCATGGTTTATATTGATATAAGACAATCTATAAGAAGTCTTGCAATACAACATTAATTGCCATGGTTTATATTGATATAAGACAATCTATAAGAAGTCTTGCAATAAAACATTAATTACCGTGTATGCTAGAATATATATAGTGGTGATTTTGACATTAAATGCCACTAATCTAAGTTATATATTATTAGCTCATTAGATCTCCAATAAAAGTGAATATAGAGCTTAATTTAAAGTAATGTAAATCATTTTAAATTAAATATTATATATCCAAAATAAATTAAAAGATATCTATCTACACTTTCAAAATTATGATACATATCCCCAATTAAATTGAATAAAGATATATCTTACCAAGTCAACTTAAATTAAATAACATATATTCCAACATATATAATAATTGATATTAAATTATAAAACAAATTACTAAATGAAAATATATTTTAATAAATTAAACATAAAATATATAAAAAATATATATTTTTATTAATTTAAACCTAAAATATAAAATAGAGACCAACACAATAAATAATGTAAAACAAGAACCGCTGTGAAGCAGCAAGTCCCGCTGGTGGTTAAAACAGTATAATAATAGCCATGCAGACTCCTTGATTACGAAGTCCCTTACATGCGGTTTTTGCATGAATGACAGGTGTCCTCTGCATTGCAGGTGTCAAACAACGAAGGTATTTTGGGCTGCTTTCGTTTCGTTTCGTCCAAATCGAACCTCATTACCTTTATTGCCTCTGTCTATGTCTTGACTACGGTTGCTTCTTTCTCTTCCGCCTTGGCCTCTGATGCTACTTCCTATGCTTTCCCTGCTTCCTCACGGTAAACAGAGTGCACTGGCTTTGGCTCTGGCTCTGCTGCGGAATCTATTGCTTGCAGATAAACAAAGTTCATTGCAATTAGTTCTGTCTCTGCGACTTATGCCTATGTATCTACCTCCACTACTGAGTCAACCAGATATAGTTTCACCGGTGTTAGCGACGAAGGGATTGTTTGCAAGAGAAGGTTGCCAAGTTAAGATACGAGCAGGAGGCATGCCACGCATAGTATAAAAAAGGGCAGAGAAGAGGATTGATGGATAGAGGGAAGATACATATATTATATAGATGCCCCAAAAAGCAGTAGGAATTGGCTGCTGGTGGAAGGTTTTGTAGGAAATGAATCACTAGTATAAGAAGGGGACAAGGACATCTTTATCTGGAGCTCTGTGTTTCATCTCTTTCTTCGTCCCTCGGATCTCTGAAGAGGATTTGGTCAAAATGTGTTTTTACATGAGCAGAATAAGGTTGTCTGCAGGTGGAATGGAAGAGTAAACTTCAGGCAGCTGGTGGAAAACTCTTGAACCAACTAACATGTGGTGAGATTGCAGAATAAGCTTGGATTTAAAATGCATGCTTATTGTTAAGATTGCAGAACAAGCCTGGTTTTGAAATGCATGCATATTTTTGTAGCTATGAAGTATATTTGTGAGTATATTTGGGGTATGAATGCAAGACAAGCATGGTTTTGAAATGTGTACACATGCCCATTACTTTAAACTTTAAGATACAAAGTATTTTTGAGTATATATTGAGCAGGACTTTAAACAATGCATTGGTTTTTGTTTGTGTTGAGAAATTGCCAGATGCTGATTGCTTGATTATAAATGAAAACGCAATTGATACATATAGCTCCGAGATAGAAAAAGCATCGTGAGTTGTTTTTCCTCTTTTAAGGGATACCTCACAATGTACATTTTTATTCTAGTAGAAGGTGGATGCATTGCTTATTGTTATTAGCTTTCTCATATTATAGGAAGTTGCGATCATACCTTTGACGTTATTTCTATTAAATGAGTGTTAACAGGAGTTTCAAAGTACCAGTACTTAGGGAGTCTTTTCTAGTTGACTGTTTGGAAAGGAAAAAGCGGCTCCCAATGGACCGCTATAAAATTGAAGAAGCCTCAAGGTCAGATTTGGTAAAAGTCAAGGTCAAGGGTAGAAGTTCTGTTCATGAGGAATCGGGTTTGCAAGAAACAGGTCACATCCTTGAAGAAGGGAAAAATATTTACAATACAACTCTGAATAAGTGTAGTATGCAAGTTGCCCTAACTTGATTGCTTTTTGTAGATCCTGCTCTTCGTAACTGCCAAGGATTATGAAAAGGTCATTCCATCATTTCAAGAAGCTGCAAAAGCGTTTAAGGGAAAGATATCGTTAGGCACAATTCACTCGCTGAACACATGTAATTATGTTGACACTTGTTCTTAGAGTTTCCTCGTTACAATTATTACATGGAGGACTCCTTTGGCACTATTATCATCTGAAACCTGCACTTCCTTTGGGGTTGAATTGTTGTTTAATCTGAGATTCCAGCAGGATGAAAATCTGTTTGTAATTGTTTCTGTTTATATGTGTATTTTGCCAGATCCTTTTTGTGCAGGTTGATTCTGACAATACTGATGTTGGGAAACCAATTACGGAATACTTTGGCTTAAGTGGAGATGAACCAAAGGTAGATTATGTTCAGAAAATTTTGTATTTGAATTTTCTCTGTGCTGAATAATTTTAGATGAGTCATCCATCCTTCGCTCCAGGGATAATATTAGTTTGTGGTGTATTATGTTTGTTTTCGCTTCTTAGAAATAAAATATTTTAATATCTAATTATTTTATAGGTAATTGCATGTGTTTTATTGGAGAGCCCATCAAATATCTGTTTGAAGCTGAAATAAATGCGGATAACATCAAGGTAAGTCTCATTTTCTGATATGTCCTATTTGATTATCCAAGGAAGTTTGTCAAATTAATCGAATATGATTTGAGCTTGCACAGGAATATTGAGCTCTAGAAATAACTATGTCATATCAAATACTAACTAGTTATTATATCTGCTTAATATAATCTAAACTGCATGGTGAAAGTGATAAGCATTAACTGCCTTGAAAAACCATGAATTTTAGTTGTGGCAACAGAACATTATCACAAAGTGTTTAACAGTTTGTTTCGACTGTTATGCAAAAACTCTCTAGTAAGAGGAAGGGCAAATACGCAAAAACGCAGGGCAGCAATTTGTTGTTTCAAAATGCTTTCATCTTCAAGTCTCTATATCAATCTTCAAGTCTCTATATCAATCAGTTAAGCGATAGGTGGTTTACCTGTTTAACTTTCGACATGTATACTTTCATAATGCAGGTAACTAGACGCGCTGATGGCCTCAATTGCTCCAACAGCGCACAGGACTACAACCAAACGGTGGAGCGCTTCATCAGAGTATTAGCAAGGCACTGGACTCCATTATTATGCAGAAAACTAAGACTCAGGGACTCCGAAGACTCAAAGACTTGGGCTTATGGACCAAACTCTCCTATGCAATCTGGCGAAAGGGACAACTGTTCCAGTTTATGGAATGGCACCTAGATTGAAGCGGTGGTACCTGGCAGGCGAGCAGGCGCACTAGAGCTTCTTCGCAGATGGACATGCCACCTTGCTTCTTCGCAAATGGACATGCCACCTTGCCGTGAAGCTTATGAGCTTAGAATTGCTTCTTCGCAAATGGACATGCCACCTTGCCGTGAAGCTTATGAGCTTAGAATTAATTCAATTCAGTTCAGTTTCAGTATAACATTTAATGTTTTAAACTAATGCTAAACTAATGCTAGCATTAGTTTACTCTGCCCAATCGAAAAAAGAATATAACCTACATAACCTATGTTTTAGCCCATCCTGCCTCATCCTGCCTCGGGAAGAGGCTAAATAAGACTGTCAAATTAATTTTTCAATAAAAGTTTGGTTATTTGTAATAGTTCGCTTGTTATTTGTAATGTTAAGCAGGTGAATTAATGTTAAATACCATTTTTCCAATTCCTATAGTCCCTGGCCATTGCCAAATGGCAGGGATTAATAAGAAATATGAATTTTAATTATATATGAAATTTAGTTATTATCAACCATTGACAAAATGGCAGGGGCTAATAAGAAATATGAATTTTAATTATATATGAAATTTAGTTATTATCAAACATGGATTTTAATTTAAAAGGATAATTCTCTTCTTAATTCGGAGCATTGATTTCCCTTTTTTTAATGGTTAATTAGTAGGAAATAAAAATAAAAGACTTTATTTACGTGGATTCTCCTGGAATATACTAAATTTAGATGAGAAGGTTTATTTGTGTGAAATCTACAGACGACCATGTAGACTTTATTCCGACTAATTTTCTTCCCGGAACCATGGAAAATTTTATGGTTACGCCCGTACTCGGTTGATGACATAGTGCATGTATTCAGGATTTAACTATTACTACTTTCAGGAAATACGAAATATGTTCCACTACTTTCTGTTCTAGTATTAATCTAATGGTTAATGTTTCTAGACTCAATAACTTAATTGAACGATTACCATAAATAAATATTATATTTAATAAAATATATCTATTTATATTTAGTAAAATATTTCTATTTTTTTCAAATTTAATAATAATTACTAAATACATTTGTATTAATCTAATAGTTAATGTTTTTAGTCTTGTGGACCCACTTAAAAAACCATTGGCTAACTTGGTTCCTCAGTCATTGTGGCATACCTTCAACAAAATTAAAGACCTTCTTCAAACTTTGTACAATATCCTTGTGGCATACTTTTCTTCAACAAAATTAGAGACCTTCTTCAAACTTTTTACAATGTGGTTGTGATACTTTAGTTTAACGACCATCCCTAAGATTTTCTGCTCCTCTATAAGTCCCTTTGTAATTAGAGTCGTCAATAGTGCATACTTCAACTCTTTGTGTAATTGAACTTTTGATTTGGTAGCAAGCTATGGAGGTGGTGCACCATTGACACACCTTGTCCTTGATTTATTGTGAATGGATGATGATGCCATGGATTATATACCTAATAGCTAAAAAATATTACTCTTACTACACTCTAATCTTTGAAATTCACTTTGTTTTCCACTTAGGTTTCCAACCTAGACTTGCAAATATGAGACAATGAAATGAAAACAGAAGAAATACTAGTGAATTATGTTTTTGACATACATGTTAACCTATAATAACTTCAGTTTATGTACTAAGGGAATAACTGATTTTTGTAAAAAAAATGTCCATTATTTCTATTAGAGTCGGTCTAGTAGCCCTCCACCAGAGATCAAAACTCTTTGCATTTCATAATTAGGTGTCTCATCAATGTGATCATGTTGCATCCCGTTAGGCATGCCATAACCCTGGTGGAGAAGCTTATGTATTTTATTCCCCTCTTGTTTGGCAATGCTGGATCATGTTTTCTTGAGTAAATTCTTCACAAGGTCATTTCCCTGTTTAAATGTCAAGGTCTTAGGTCTAGGGTTGAGTCAAGCTTTGTCTTGAGATGTCATAAAGGACCAGCAGGCCAGAGGGATGTCTGTCATAAAGCATCATTTTAATAACTCTTATCATTGTACAGCTAATTTTTACCTTGTTTTCAAAAACCCCGTTTTTGAAGACAAAGGTCATTATCTCATTTTTGTAAAATTTGTAAAAAGTTCAAATTCTCCGAAAGTTGGCATGCAGCCTTGGTCTCCTTTGCCAAGACATCTCCGAAGCTATCCCTGTAAAAATTTTCAAGAGAAATCATCATTTCAACCAATCTATTTTGAAAAAAGGAAACCAGAAGTCAGTAGCAATTAATTCAAAAAGTGTCATTTCAAAAACATTATAAAGTGGGTTTTGGGCAAATTAAATTCAAAAGTGAGCCTATAAAAGCCCCTCCCTCCTCATTGGTAACTCATTTTCCTCTCAACACTTCAAGAGAATACTTGTCAAGTCGATTTCAAAGTTCATTGGGCGAATTGGGAAATTACAGCGGCGCGCTACGCATCAGAGGAGGTGCGCTACGCGTTGGGGGCGCGCTATGCATCAGTGCGCATTTTCCAGTGCTAATTAACTCAGGCGATACGCGTTGGAGGCGCGCTACGCATCAGGCTGGGCGCGCTACGCGTAGGGTTTCTTGCTCAGGAAATCGCCAGCAAGCCACCAAAACTACTTCTCTCTCAAAATCTTTTCAGGTAGGCCTCTAATCCATGGTGATTTTGGTTTGGCTAAGATGAATGAGCAATGAACATGCAAAAAATGCCATGCTAATATGAAATAAAAACCCTACCTTACTGTATCAAATATTAAAATTGCAAATGTGCTAGGGTTTCATTGAAATTTGCTGCCCAAGGTTACCCATTTCCATTCCTTTTTCCCCATATTTTCATCACCATTTTCATTGACATTTTTCCATGCAATCAATAATTTCCCAATTAAAAATCATTAAAATCCCTAAACCCTACTAATTCCTAAAACCCTATGTAAATTTTCTAAACCCTACTTCCCATTAAAATCCCACAAATTATGATTGCAATTGTTCCATGTTCCTTTCCTAAAATTTCCTTTCACATTTGTTTTCCCTAATCCCCTCAATTTTCCCTTTTCCCTAACATTTCCCATGTGTGTTTGTCCCCTTGGTAACAGCATTTAAACAAGTCAAAACAGCAGTTCATTGGGGGCACAACCAGCATTATTTTTCAGTCACTTGCCTCCAAAACCATGTCAGAAACTGAAACAGATTATGAGCAAAGTGATGACCGTGAATCAACACCAGAGGTAGAGGTGCCAAGGAGGCATCACAGGGGTGGTAAAGGTGGTCAGCATGTCAGGGAGAAGCCCACCTCTTTGGCTTATCTACAAGCTTGTCCACTTGCAGTGTCATGTTTCCGATATCAATCATGTTATGAATATTGTGAGAGAATCTCCCAAATTCAACATCACAAGGAATTGGCCCGCTTGTTTGTCCTACATTTGCACAATGGGCATGTGAATCTTGCAGGAGTGAACTTCACATTGTCACCCGAGATTGTTGCTCAAGCAACAGGGATACCCAATATTGGAGAAGAGTGGAACAAGTGCCAACAGTTGGAAAAATTTCATTATGAGCCATATATCAAACCTGTATATATGAGGCACCTAACTGCTGTTTTTCCCTTCAGATTCTTAAGAGACGAGTATGCACCTTTGATGAGGATCATCATTCGCTATTTCACTTGCGAGGGCAGATTTTCACGTTTATATTCGTACCATATCCGTTTGTTGATGCATTTCACACGGGTACGAATGATGAACATTCCATTCTTCATGTGCCGAAATATAGAGAGGATGGTGCCCTTGGTGCAAAGAAAGAGCCCAGCACAACAACACAAGAGCATTTATCATTATGCACTGATCAAGATTGTGGTCATGCATCAGTTGGCACAACAGGGTATTCCATGGGAGGATTTCATTTCTCGTGACTTGTTCACAGTGCCACAGCCACCTCCTGAGGTTGTCCGTGATGAGGGAGGGACTTCACATCAGTTTGACATTCTAGAGCCCGAGCATGTCAACACTCCTCCTTATGTTACATATCAAAGAGGCCACAGGGTCTTATTTGCATCTGCACGACGAGTATTATCTCCACATCAGGTGGAAGGGGTCTTGCCTTCTTCATCAGCACAGCGAGTTTTATCTCCACATCAGGTGGAAGGGGCCTTGCTTTTGACAGCAGCACAGGTACTAGAGAGAGGCAAGCAGCCCAATATTGATGAGGGGCCATCAGGTGTTCCAGGCATAGATGTTGTTGACCTTGATATCATTTCTCCTAGCCTAGAGTCAAAGGAGATCATCCAGCAACTAAGGGCTGAAAATGACTTGTTGCAGCAAAAATTGGAGATGGCAAATTGGACAATTACTTATTTAGAGCAGCGCAACAAGCAATTAGAGGATGAACACTCCCTTGATGAGTTGCAGAGGATCCATGAAGACCGCAACTTGGCTCGCAAGAGACCCGGTGATTTGACACCCATTGAGCGAGAGGCTATGCTCATCTGGGTCAATACTCATTTGGAGAAGTTGCTGGCCAAGGCAAACATGGAAAAAGACATGCTCCGACACATGAAGAATCACTATTGGGCTCGAATGCATGTGTGTAAAGCAAGAACGAAGGTACTCAAAGGACGGTTGGCCAAGGCACTAAAATGGAGGAAAAGGCCCGATCCCCTTCATATTTTGGCTGAGGCTTCCTTGAAGGAGCATGGTACTAAATGACACACCTTCAGCTCAAATTTCAGAGAATTTGGAGCAATTTTGGTCATTTTTGAATTTTTTGGTCAAAAAACAGGTTTTTGCCCTCAACGCATAGCGCGCCGCGCGCTACCCTGAATATGGGCAAGTCCATTTCTTAAAAACTGAACATTTTTGGATTTGTCATGACAAATTACACTTGCTCAGCAATTGCCAAGACATTTCATCAGGTTTTGAGCCCTCAGAAGGTCAAAAAACATGCAAAAAATGACTTTCTGCCACTTTTTGGACACACAGGAAGCAGTCTTGGGAGATTGCAATTTTGGAGGGGAAAATGAACACCAAATTGAGAAATTCCACTTGGGTTGGAAAGTATACATCCAAACCTTTCCAACAAGCCTACTTTTACCTCATTTGGATGCCGGGAAGTGCCTCAAAAGTTGGCTCAAAGGCGCGATACGCGTTGAGAAATGGGGCGCTACGCATCAGGGAAATTTGCCAGATTTTCACCTACAGCTCAGCAAAACGCAGATTTGACTAGTTTTGACTTTTTGGAGTGATTTTTCATCCTCCTTGATGTAATTGATGTAATTTTATGATTTCATGGCACTTATTTATCTCTTCTAGAAGATTCATTCATAAAAAGTCAAAAATTTAATGAATGAATTGGTTTCCTAGCTTATAGAGGCAGGTTGTTTTGATTGCCTAGATTGTAGTGCTCAGTTTAGAATTGGTTGAAATAGCTCCTAGAAGGATGAGATCGACCCCTAGAGGCAAGGAAAGGTGTTAGCTTGCCTATATTATGTATTCTCTTAGTCATTTTCATGGTTGGACTCTTGAGGGATAAGCTTCTATTGTATTACACTTTGTATCTCTGCAATTTTGGCAAAGGAAAGACCAGGGTTTTGCAGTACTATTTGGGATTCCTGTGGTTATTTGTGTTGATGGTGTGCTTCTCTCGTGTGCTTGTAAGTGTGTTATGTGTATCATTTTCCCACTTCTCTTTTTTGCACATTAAGCAAATGAAGTGTTAAGGTAGAATTCATAATTTATATGCTCTGCCTTTAAGTTTGCTTAATATTTATGTTTTCCTCTGTCTAAAGAGAACTCTCGATGGTTTCTTGCTCTCTTTAGCTCCTCACCGGTCATTCCTATCCATTCACTTAAATCAAAGGCATCAAGACAATCTCCTACCTTGCCCCAAAAAGACCTCTGCAAAAACTGTGTCTCATCCCCGCACCCAAAATTGTTGTGCTCAGTTTTCTACCAAAACTTTAAAATTTTAAAATCAAACTTTTCCTATCAGTTTAATAGCCTAAAATCAATGTTCTTTATTGGTCATCTTCGCCCTTTGAAGACCTTTTGTCGAGATAGACCAGGAGAGAGCCCTCTCCTGCCCCGTAGGGCTAGCTACGAGGCTAAGTGGTTTGATGTTGCCTTGGATTTTGTCTTTTTCAGCCTGAGGCCAAATTCAAGCGCTAACAATTTCTACACAAAATAGTTGCACATCTCGTAGTCCATCATTTACATTTCCTGCATCTTCACCAAAAAGGATCCTCGACAAATGGTTTGGCCCCATGTTTATATTAACAAGTTTTACTATTGCTTTGAAGTCATATTCTTGAAACAATAGTATCCAGTTTTATATTCTCCTCCTCTCCTAAACACAGGCTTGTTGACAAAATAATGTAATGTAGAATGGTCAGTATACAACTTAAAATGTGAACCAAATTGATAATGTATAAATTCCTGTAGAGCATACGCCATAACCAATCTATCACATTCTATGTTGGTGTAATTCCATTATGTTGGCATTGTTATATTGAAATTTATGTCAACCTCGACGATGACAATCATAGGAAGAGATGATTTTCAATTTTGACATTGTTGAGCCTCCTATAGACGAGTGTTTTCTTTCTTAGTTGGACTTGGTGCTTGGTTAGTATGTTGCCTCCTTTGTAAAAGTATTGATAAATGTTGTTGCCTACCTAATGTCAAGAATTGAACCTCCTATAGTCTAGTGTGTTTCTGGCTCAATTAGTGTTGAGGCTTCGTGAGTTTGTTTCCTCCCTTGTAAGAGTATTAGTAGATATTGTTGCATAGCTAAGATCAAGAATGGAGGCCTACCTTTGAAGGCATTTTATATGTAGTAGATCAAATCAGGTGCTCCTACAAAGTGCATAGTTGGATATTATTCTTGGAGACCCTTCCAATGATATATGGAACTTTCAAAACCTCCTAACGGTCAAGGAGTTATGAAGGTTCAAATTCTGGAAAGATTTTGATTCTCATGGTTCCTCCAACAGACAAAAGGTGTGGGACAACATGTTGATTTGATATATGATGATTATACATTTATTTGTTGGTGTTATGCTCCATATGCATGTCTGTGGCTCTTATGTTGCTACTAGATGGTGTTTTTTTTGGCATGTATCAAGCACATGATAAAGAATGTGCATCATGATTAGCTTCTTGATAGCTTGTGTGAGGGATAATTGATCATCATTGATATATGGAAGGAGTATGTTAGTTTTTTATGTTATTACATATGATGCGATGTTATTGCCATCAAAAATTGAGTTATTAGTAAAAATGTTGCACAATCTCTCACCTCTGTTCTTTGCCACCATTAAGGAGATTGGTTGTTGTTACTTTTCCTATGCTGCATTTAGTAGATCTCTTAATGATTCATTGTAGTTGGTCTTGCTATTGATAAACCTTGTGCTATAAATTTAGTGTTGATCCAAGTTGAAGGTTATTTTTTGATGCTTAAGTGTTAGCATTATGCATATGTGGCTTGGTGATATGATATTTTGGTACTAGTTGCAAGATTTGTTGGTCAGATTTGTTGCTTCATGAATCTATAATTTTCTGCCATAATATTTAGAAGCTTAACATTAATTGGGTTCTCTAGTGATGTTATTTGTGTTGGATTTCCTTCTACTAATATGAGAGGATGGTTATTTTGGTGCTGCAAAAAGTTCATATATTATTGGACATGTTTGTTGTTGTTATCATATAAATGTGGTTGTTTGTGCATTATGGGTGATGTGAGATGACGGTAAATGAGGCTCATCAGTAGGTATATCCTAAGGGTCACAATTCATCCTCCAACTTTAAAATCATCTATTTCTCACATTTATTTACAAATTTTGTTATATTATGCTTAGTGTGAGGAGTACAAGATGTGTTTCTATGTCATGTGGCCTAATATGTCTTAAATGAAAGGATTGGAGCAATTTTTAGATAATTTGAGTGTAGGAGCTCAAAGTAGATATGATCCAGGTCTGGGTGTGACAAAGGACCCTTCCAAGACCTTTTACTTTCATGACATGTTAAATTGCATTTTTAAAATAACATAAATGAATACATCTACATGTTGTAAAGAAGAGGAACATGACAATCATCAACACATGAGAACATAAGTCTCTGATAACGGAGTTCATCCAGGAGGGACTACGTTTCCGAGCCCCAGTGTCAAGATGGTGTAGGGCGCTGCATTAAGTGCTGCCAATACTGATGATGTACATAAGAGGTGATGTCGCTATCATACAAGGAAAATGCCCTCATGTAGGAGTGGCTCCAAGAGATGTTCCATTACAGGAACTCTTAGTCAAAAAAGGACTCCTATCAATATGACATTAAACTCATGCATGATGATCATCCCACCAACATGACATATAAGGGATCTCAATGCAAATATACATGGCGACAACATGAGTATCCCATCAACATAACGACAAAGGGATCTTAAACAAAACATGACGAATCATGAAAACAGGTACATCCCACAAATGATTCCGCGTCACAACAAGCAGGAATCATGAAAACAAGTAAGAAACAAGATCCCACATCAAACATCAAACAGGGATCTGTGCAGCACAATGCATAGCAAAAAGAAGTACATGAACACACTGCATATACCTCACATCCTAGGGCCATCTAAAGAAGAGGATGTCAAACTGCTGAAGTTGTCTGTACCATCAATCTCGCGGTGTCGAATCTCATGGAATCACTGCTCGCATGCTGAATGCTGACACCTGCACTTCACTTAGAAAAGTGGCCGAAAAATAGAATGAGAAAATGGAAAATCTGAACACACCATCAGATTTGTGGCATTGAATAGTGCAAAATCGACTATCAAATTTCTGAATTTTGAGAAAGTGAGAATCTGGGGCTCAAGGAATCTTTTAGATTCCCCCTAGATTCCTCAAAGATTCCCTCCTCCGGGTCATCTGAAGATCTACTTCTTAGATCAAAATTCTGACTGTGCCATCAGGTTCCTTGCGGACTTCTAAGAAAAATGAGTATGAAGTTGGTTGCATTCTGACTCTGGCGAATTTCAGCATCCAAGGAATCTGGAAGATTCTCTCAAAGATTCTTAAAGATTCTCCTCTACTCGGACCTTGCAAATCTGTTTCTCAAAAGGCGAATCCAACCTCACCATGGCATTCCCTGCAAAAATCTGAGAAAATTGATTGTAAACTTGGTTACATTATGATAAAAATAATTTTTACCTCCCTGGAGAATCTTCGGGCATCAAAGAATATTTTGCCTCGAAATGCATGTCAAGGTTCTGCCTCCCCTGTCTCGAAATCCATGCCGTGCTCCTCTGCTCCTCCATGTCTTGCAAACTGAACAAATGATGGGTTTATATCAATTTTCCCGGTGGAGTTTATGAAAAACACTATTGGTGCATTGGTTAAGTTTGGGCAATGAAAAGCATGGGGTCGAGGGATAAAATCCTACCCATGCCAAAATTGGCATTATTTTTGTACTAATACATACCCGTTACATAAAATAGTGGCACGTTGCATTTTTTTTTTGTGCGACGGTTTTGAGATGACTGTTGTGTGATATTAAATGGGCGGAGTTTTCATGTGGGACTACCACGTGGGTAGGGTTGGAAGACCTGCCATTTGTGGGTTCAACTACCACCGATTTTGTTTGTACTATAACATATATTTGATATATATGGTTTGGTGTCCAATGGAGGTGGTGGGGGTCATGGCCCACCACCTTTTTTTTAACATTTTTTTTAACAAAAAAAGTCCATGGTCATTTTTAGAAATTCGAAATTTGACTGAAGGAGTCAGATTATCGAGGTGACAATTTCGCCTGGAATCTGTCCGGAGTTGGCCAGATTCCATCTGCCAGAAAAAGTCCAAATTGTGTCTCCATTAACCTG
This sequence comes from Pinus tabuliformis, assembly GCA_031772625.1. Classification (NCBI taxonomy): domain Eukaryota; kingdom Viridiplantae; phylum Streptophyta; class Pinopsida; order Pinales; family Pinaceae; genus Pinus; species Pinus tabuliformis. Next base: position 1,724,726,214 of record CM062817.1, on the reverse strand, counting down.
CCCAGCCAGCGAAAGTCAAACAAAACTTTGACTGCCTATTTCTTCCTCATCTGCACTCAAATTGATGAACTGTTCGCATGACCATGGTCATGATGATGAGATCTTTAATATGAACCTGGTTCGAGCATAATCTAAACACTTCTATTTTTGAGCTTTCATAAGCTCTCTTTGTCCTATGTGTGTCTCTGGAGCCACCTGGATCAATCCTCCCTACTAAGGAGCTTTTGGTCCTCAAAAATCATGAAAAATAATCTACAACTTCTTTATACCATGTCTGCATCACAAGCATTCTGAAAGGCCTTGCTTCCATCTCCTTCACCTTTGTTCTTCGGAGCCTTAAGTGATGAGCCAACACCTACAACTTTTGCAATGTGTAGTACATTGATTTTGCAAATTACATGCGTGGCTTTCATGACCAACTAATGACCCAAGTATCCCATACTTGCCACGAGTTTATAACACATACTCGGCGGTCAAGTTTACATCAAGATGGACACAATACCCCACATGTTGTTATGCTCTTAACCTGCAAGACGATACCAGAATACTAAATATGCAAGGAAATATACCCAGAACATAGAACAGTGAGAGCTCCAATAGAACGGAGCTCGATTACAAAATAAGACACGATGCTCCTCGCAGAGAGTCTCTATCATTTATATAGGATTCATACATGCAATACCATGGTTCTTATTAATACTATCTATCTAATACCATCGCCCATTTACAACTAACTATGGTCCCATCATTAAACACGGTTAACCACTTACAATTATTAATATGGGCTTTATTGACTCTTTACTTAACTATAACTATGACTCGATGCTATTACATAAATAAGGGGGTTAGGGTGGGACCCTAACATGCCCTCCCCCATAAGAATAGCCTTGTCCTCAAGGCTGAAGCTGCAGAAATTGTTGAATAATAGTGGTTGGTTCCCAGGTTGCATCTTCCGACGAGGTGTCTTTCCACTTGACGAGGACTTCCTTGATCATGCGGCCACGCAGGTTCCATTCTCGTGTGTCCAGGACCTGTTCAGGATGGAGCCAGGTTGACCCTTCTTCATCCAGTTCAGGTAGACTGGTTTGAATTCTGAAATTGTTCCCAATCGCTTTCTTGAGGCATGAGACATGGAAAACTGGATGGATTTTTGCAGTGGGTGGCAAAGCTAGCTTATAGGCCACTTCTCCAATGCACTGAAGTACTTGATACGGTTCATAGAATTTCGGAGATAGTTTCTGACAACCCTTGTCTTTGAGTGATGTTTACTTATATGGTTGCAGCCTCAAAAATACCTGATCCCCTTCTTGAAATTGGCGTTCTGAGCGATGCTGATCTACTTGTTGCTTCATGCGGTTTTGAGCTTGATGAAGATTCTCTCTAAGATGGGCGAGCATGGTTGTGTGGTTCTATAGGAGTTGATCCACTACTTGTACCTTTGAGCACCCCTTGATATAAGAAGTAGGGGAAGGAGGGAGTTGACCATAAACTACTTCATATGGAGTTATTTTGGTGGTGGCATGATAGTTGGTGTTATACTACCATTCAGCTAAAGGTAACCACTATACCCAGAGATGTTGCTTTTCTGAAGTGAAACACCTAAGGTAGGTTTCCAGACATTTGTTGACTGCTTCAGTTTGACCATCAGTTTGTGGATGATAGGAAGTACTGAGTTTGAGTTGGGTACCTTGTAGCTTGAAGATTTCCTACCAAAAATTATTGGTGAAGACCGGGTCACGATCAGAAACAATGGAAGTGGGCATGCCATGCAATTTGAAGATCTGTTCCATGAAAGATTGGGCGACCAAAGTCAGTGTAAAAGGGTGTGGTAGGGCGCAAAAATGAGCATACTTAGAAAGTCTGTCCACAACCACCATGATCACTCACTTGTGTCCTAACTTTAGAAGACTTGTAATGAAATCCATAGAAACCTCCGTCCATATTGATGTCGGGATGGGCAATGGTTGTAATATGCCTGGTGCTTTGACTATCTCTCCTTTGTGGTGCTGACAGACATCGCATTCCGCTACAAAAGTAAGAATGTCCTTTTTTATGCCTGTCCAAAAAAATGATCTTCTAGTGCGAGCATACATCTTCTGAAAGCCTGAATGTCCTGCAGTTGGGGATGAGTGCAACTCCACCAAAATGTGGCTTTTGAGAGTGGATGTTGGTGATATTACGACTCTGTCCTTGTAGCAAAGAATCTCATCCTACCACGAGTAGCCCTTGGTGGAATTTGGATCCGCCTGCAATTGAGTAATGAGTTGGGAGAGCTAGGGATGTGAAAACCATTCCCTGCGAGCCTCTTCAATCCATTCTAGAATAGGAAGGGAAATTGCAAGCAGGGTACTTTCCTCCTCAAATTGGCGAGATAATGCATCTGCTACAATATTTTCGCACCCTTTCTTGTAAGTTATCTCATAATCATATCCCAACATTTTGGCAAGCCATTTATTTTGTTGTGGTGAGGATAGGCATTGCTCCAAAAAATATTTAAGACTTTGATGGTCTGTGTAGATTTGGAAGCGTCGCCCCAATAAGTAAGGTCGCTAGGTATCTACTGCATGTAAGATGGCCATCATCTCCTTCTCATAGGTAGATTGTCCCAGATTCTTCCCACTTAGTTGTTGGCTTGTGAAGGCCAAGGGTTGACCTTCCTGCATGAAGATTGCCCCAATACCCGTACTCGAAGCATCACATTCAATGACAAAAGATTTGGTGAAGTCGGGTAGTGCTAAGACTGGAGTGGAACACATGACATTTTTAGAGCTGTAAAGGCCTGTTGTGCTTCATCATTCCAAAGGAATTAATTTTTCTTGAGGAGTTGAGTGAGGGGCCTCACAATGCGACCATAATTGCAGAAAAATTTGTGATAGTAGCCTGTGAGACCCAAAAATCCTTTCAGGCTCTTCAAGGTCTTAGGTTGAGGCCAATTCTGCATTTCCTAGATCTTTTTGGGGTCCACCCTGACACCTTCACGCCCCACAATGTGGCCCAAATACTCAACTTATTCCATGCCAAAAGAACACTTGGACATCTTAACAAATAATTTATGCTCATGGAGCATTTGCAAGAGCAGATATACATGCTGAAGATGTGTGGCCCAAGTGCGACTGTAGATGAGGATGTCATCGAAGAAAACAAGGACAAATTTTCTGAGATATGGTTTGAGCAGGTGGTTCATAAGGGTCTGAAAATTAGATGGGGCATTAAAAAGACTAAATCACATGACCACAAACTCATAATGGCCTTCATGAGTTCTGAAAGCAGTCTTTGGAATGTTGACTTCTTTCATGCGAATTTGGTGGTAGCCTGAGCGAAGATCAAGCTTAGTGAAGAATTGAGCCCCATTTAGTTCATCCAAAAAATCATCAACAACTGGGATGGGAAATTTATCTTTGACTGTCAACTTATTGAGGGCCCTGAAGTCTGGACACATACGCCATTCCCCATCTTTCTTGAGCACCATGACCACCGGTGATGAATAAGGACTAATGCTAGGACGAATGACGCCTACTTCCAAAAGTTCCTTGATTATTTTTTCTATTTCATTCTTTTGGGTGAACGGATATCTATATGGGCACACATTTGGTGGTTAGGCCCTTGGGACCAAAGTGATGCTATGATCATGTTCCCCTCTCGAGGGCGAAGCTCATGAGGCTTGTCAAAGACTGGAAGATGGTTATTTAAGATTTGTTCCATCTCAGGATGAATCAGAAGAGAATTGGGTTCGAAGGCCTGAATGGCATTAAATTGAGGTATAACTCCATGATGGCCCTTTTTTAACAATTTTTCCATCCGATGTGAGTTTATGATAGAGGGAGCTCCCGCTCGGAGTCCGCGGAGTGTATGTGTGTGGTTGTTCCGCATAAAGCTCATATATAACTCCTTGAAATCCATTCTGATTGGGCCAAGTGTGCGAAGCCGTTCAGCATCTAGGAGAATGTCGCACCCTCCCATGTGTATGGAAAACAAGTGGGTCTTTAACTGATAATTCCCCATTTGAAGTTTGACATTTTCACAGCGGCCTTCAAATTTCATTGTTCCCCCATCAACAATTTGGACTTGGAAGTTAGAAACTGCTTGTACAAAACAATGCATTGCTTTTGTGACTCTTTAATGGATAAAATTATGTGTACTTCCACTATCAATCAAGACTACTACTGGGTGATGCTTAATAAAACCTCTGATTTTGAGAGTTTGAGGCGAAGAAATCCCTACCAAAGCATGCAGTGAAATAACTAGTTCTTCAGGTACATTTTCCTTCTGGTTGTTCTCTTCTTCCTCCTCTGGTTCCTCAAGTGGTGGGGCTTCCTCCGATGAGCTGTGATCAGTAGCATCAATTTGAAAAAATTTGGGCTCCTTGAATTTATGCCCGGGGGAGTATTTTTCGTCACAGTAGTAACATAGTCCCTGCTTTATTCTTTCCACCATTTCTGCAGGTGACACCTTTTGAACCTTAAGTGTTTGGGTAGTGTTTTGAGCCTGTGGGGGGCGACCCTTGGTGGTGAAATTTGGGCGATTGGACTGGGCCGTTAACGCACATTCCACTTCACGAGCTATCTTGCAAGCCTCCAGCCATGAGGGAGGGTGGTGCAGTCGTACGTGAGATTGTATGGCCTCCTTAAGGTCACTGATAAAACATTCCATGAAGAACTCATCTTGTAGACCTAAAGTGCGGAAAGTTAAGGTGTCAAAGGCTGTAATATATTCATCCATTGTTCCAGTTTGTCGGAGCTTCGTGAGACGACCCAAAAAGGAAGAGTCATGGTCAAAGCGATCCATAAGATATTTTTTGAATGTGTCCCAATTCAAGGGCCTTCCATGGCAACGTTTATGCCATTGCCACCATTGCCATCTTTCATTGTCCAAGTACATGCTCCCCACACTAAGCTGAGGGGAATTATCCAGGATGTAATTCAGATTGAAATATTGCTCCATTTTTGTTATCCATGCTGTCGGGTGAGAGCCATCAAATTTATGCATGTCCAGCTTGGGTGGTCGTAGACGAGATTGTTGATGGATGCCCTAGAGGTGAAGAGAGTGGCTAGACTCACCCTCACTATGTTCATTGCCAATATATGCCTCCTCGAGGGCTTCCGCCTTGCCGATAGAGAGTACTGTATTTATTTTCGACAGTTGGTCTTGGATGTCTTTCAAGGATGCTTCAAGTTTGTCGATCTTCTCATTCGCCATAGCTTGAGCTCTAGTTTCTACCATGCATCGATCCGATGTACTGTTTTGGGACCGCCTGAATTTTTTGGCTCTAACAATTGAATGGTACCACCTTGCTCAGCTCGTCGTCTTGATTCTGATGGGCTAAGTCACCAATAAGCGCCCCGGGGGGTATCAGACCTTTTTTTTTTTTTTTAGGAATACTACAATAGCCGAATCCCAGAAATGTAAATGCTGCTAAAAGTCCTGTGAAAATCATGCCCAGATATAGGAACCCACACAACTACTCAGATCTGGATGGATCTAAGAGATCTAAATGACTGATCGGATAGATCTGAACGACGGAATAGATTTCTACTGTGGATCTGATGGATCTAATAGATCTGAATGGTTGTTTTGATAATTCTGAACAGTGGGACTGATTGTTATTTCTGCTGCAAAACCCCACTTGCGAGATCTGATCTGGCAGAGATTATGCGTGATCTAGAGATAGAGAAGGGAACTATGGTCTTGAGGAGTGTCAGGTGCTATAGATTGCAATATACATAAGGGTTTGGTAGTAGTACTCGACCCAATGTTTTAGGGCACTAACTAAGGAGGATCAACTGTACCCTTAGCCGTACAACCCGACTACCCTATCGTACGGGCGAGTAATCTCTCCGAGTGCTGTTCTTGGTGTACTGTAGCAGAAAGACGGTCGACGGTTTATCTATGGCGATGTTTCAAAGGAGCTAGGGGGCTTCCGATATACCCAGAGGATACTTGGAAGACAGTCCATGCGTGGTTCTGTCTAATGCGTTACTACTCGAAGGGGTACCCACAGGGGTTACAAGGGAGTCCAACAAGCGTGACCACCTCTTGTATTTCCTGCATGCATGCCTCCCCAAATCCGCAGGTTTCTGCGCTCAACAACATATCCCGTGGTTTAAAGACACTGAAACACGTCTCTAGCCAAAAAAAATTTTTTGCTAAAAAATGGAGATCCCACCGGCCTTGGAAAGCGCTCTGATACCACTTGTTATGCTCTTAACCTACAAGATGATACCAGAATATCAAATATGCAAGGAAATATACCCAAAACATAGAACAATGAGAAATAACAAGTATTTTATTATTCAGAAAGTAATGTTCACTTGCCTCTTCGAGGGGGCAACCTTCGATAGAGCAGAGCTCGATTACAAAATAAGACACGATTCTCCTCACAGGGAATCTCTATCCTTTATATAGGATTCATACATGCAATACCATGGAGCAATACCATGGTTCTTATTAATACTATCTATCTAATACCATCGCCCATTTGCAACTAACTGTGGTCTTGTCATTAAATGCGGTTAACCGCTTACAATTATTAATATGGGCTTTATTGACTCTTTACTTAACTATAACTATGAATTGATCCTATTACATAAATAAGGGGGTTAGGGTGGGACCCTAATAGATATGAAAATAAGGCCAACATATTATTGTTGCTTCAACAAGTGATGGAAAACTCATCATCACTGCAACACATGATTTACAAAAGTAAGGCCAAACACTATGATTTACAAAATAACATTAAAATTAAAACACCAAAACTAGATGGAAAAGCAATGCTAACACTCTAATTAGCTTCAATCTCGTGCACCCAACAAAATAAAAATGAAAAATATGTATCTCAAAAAGAAACTACTACTTGAAAAGAGAAACTACAAGAACCTTCAATTAAGTCTATTCTGCATCATTTAATGAAACTAATAGCACCCATGTTCCATGCAAATACGGAAGCTTGAAGTGAATTACACATAATGAAAAAGGAAAAATAAATGAACACAAATAACATAAACAAGGAAAGTATGTTACCAAGAAGCATCAAGGTTTTTCTTCGAGATAAATGAAAGTATAAAAAGTGAACTCAAAAACATTAAAATTAAAACACCAAAAATAGATGACAAAGAAATGTCAACACTCTAATTAGCAACCCAATAACATTAAAATTAAAACACCAAAAATAAATGACAAAGAAATGCCAACACTCTAATTAGCTTTAATCTCATGCACCGAACACAATAGAAACAAAAAAGATGTATCTCAAAAAGAAACTACTACTTGAAAAGAGCAATTACAAGAACCTTCAATTAAGTGTATTCTGCCTCATCTTAAGAAGATGATAAGACCCATGTTCCAAGCAAATAGGGAAGAAAAGTGAAATACACATAATGAAAAGAACATATAACAATAAAAGAAAGGAAAATATGTTACCAAGAAGCATCAAGGTTGTTCTACAGGATAAATCAAGGTAGAACAAGTCAACCTAATTAACATTAAAATAAAAAAACCGAAAATGGATGACAAAGCAATGCCAAGACTCTAATTTGCAACCAAATAAAATTAAACGAAAACACAAAAAATAGATGACAAAGCAATGCAAAAACTCTAATTAGCTTCAATCTCATGCAATCAACAAAATATAAATGAAAAAGATGTATCTCAAAAAGAAATTACTTCTTGAAAAGCGCAAGTTCAAGAACATTAAAATAAGTGTGTTATGCCTCATCTTAGGAGGTTAATAAGACCAATGTTCCAAGCAAATAGGGAAGCAAAGTGATTTAAACATAATGAAAAAGGAAACATAAATGAACATATAACAACAAAAGCAAGGAAAGTAAGTTACCAATAAGCATCAAGGTTGAACTCTACGAGAAAAATCAAGGTAGAAAAAGTCAACCTAATAACATTAAAATTAAAATACCAAAAATAGGCAAAACAATGGAAACACTATAATTAACAACCCAACAACATTAGTCAATCCAATAACATTAAAATTAAAATACGAAAAATAGTTGACAAAGTAATGCCAACACTCTAATTAGCAACATATAAGATTAAAATTTAAAAACCACAAATAAATGATAGAGAAATGCCAACATTATAATTAGCTTCAATCTCATTGATGCAGGAGCATCCGAGTGAAAAGGAGACAACTGGGAAATGTTTTTATTTTATTTTATTTTGCTGGACAGAGAGGAAAACATTTTCAGTTTCTGTTTTATTTTGTTTCATTTAAAATTAAGGCTAACTCAGCCATTGTTTGTTTTTAAAATTAGGCAAGCAGATCAAGATAGGATTAGTTAAGGAATTTTTTAAAGAAACTTTTAGACAACTGAAAAGTAACTGAGGAACAGTTCCTCAACTATAAAGAAACTGCTAATAATGCATTGAAAAGGAAAAACCAGAGCTCATGGAGGGGCTGCCATCCAGAGAGGAGAGAGAGCCCAGAAATTGTAATTTACAATTATTTTGAATCTCTATAGAAGCAAACATTTCTAAAATTTGTTATTAAGGAATAATAGTAGTTTTTATTATATTCCTTATGCATACATGCTTCAGGCATCGAAATGAAAGCAAGATAGTGAAACAATTTATTAAAGAATCTGAATAGCATTGACAAGAATTTTGTAACAGGAAGCATCTCAAACCGAGAACCAAACAGAGGTGCACTAGCATATATTTTTTCCTTTTTTCCTCAACAAAAAAAACAGGTACTATTATATTCAGCACTTCAAGCATTTCCTGTACATTTCATTTTCGTTTTCCATTTAATGAAGTTCACTGTACAAAATCTATAACCCTGGAAATCATGGAGGGTTCCAAACTCATGCAAACCAAAAACATTACAATCCACAGGCTAGACACTAATCAAACAGCGAGGGCATGAACACCTCTGAGACCACATACATACACGAAGGAACCGAAACCCCAAAGGTTATAACTGATTACAGACAGAACAAGCAATAAAGCAAGCAAGAAACTTCTATAGCCATGGAAAGACCCTACCCGGGTTTTCCCTAAGCTCGCGACCAGTCCCAAGGACGAAGTCATGGAGCAGCGTTCCCCTGGATGGGCCTGCAAACCAGCACAGAACAAAGCAACGGTTAGATATGACCATGATACCAAAACAACAGTGAACAATAAACCAAAAGAGGAGCGAGGGTTTTACATGGAGGAGGATCGATTCTGCGATGGAGGATGAGAGCTGAGACCCGCAACAGAGGGTTTCTACCAACAGAAGTGCCATGAACACGTTTTGCCTACTCACCAAGGAGCCAAAACATTAGAACCTCAAAAACGAAGGGTTAAATTGAAATTAGAACAAGAAGATTACCTGAGAGCGAGTTTGCCTAACCGTCCTGTGTAGAACCTAGGTAGGAACCTGTGTTTGCAGAGATGAACCATCACAAAAACCAACATCAAACATATAAATCACCACAAAACATAGTAGAAATGAAGCTTGAGCCAAATGATAGAGACAAATAGACTTGCAGGTGAAAATTGACTTGAAACCCTCCAAAAACTAGAGAAGTGAATCACCACAGATAGCGAGCAAAGGCACAACACCAACAAACCACAGGGAACAAGCAAAGCACAACAAACCACCATATGGGACAAACAAGGCATGATACTTACCAACCATCGCAAGAACCAAGCGAAAGCACCAAGCACCCACAAAGCCAAACCATAGAAAAGGAGGAATGAATTCCAAATACCCTTGGCGAAAGTGATAACTCATGGTTGCAAGCTCGAGGCTAGTACAAAGGGAAAGCACAATAACATAAATCACATTAAAACCATATACCAAACCCCTGCCATAGACTTTAATTTGAAACGAAAGAATTAAATGATCATAGCTACGTGTCCCTCCTTGGGGTCGCCACCACTCATGCACCAACAAAATAGAAATGAAAATGACGTATATAAAAAAGAAACTACTACTTGAAAAGAGCAAGTACAAGAACCTTCAATTAAGTGTATTATACATCATCTTAGGAATACGATAAGACTCATGTTCCAAGCGAATAGGGAAGCAAATTGAATTACACATAATGAAAAAAAAAACATAAATGAACATATAACAACATAAGAAAGAAAATATGTTACCAAGAAGCATCAGAGTTGTTCTACAAGATAAATCAAGGTAGAACAAGTCAACCCAATCAACATTAAAATTAAAACACCCAAAATGGATGAAAAAGAAATTCTAACACTCTAATTAGCAACCCAATAACATTAAAATTAAAACAAAAATGTAGATGACAAATAAATACCAACACTCTAATTAGCTTCAATCTCATGCACACAACAAAAAAGAAATTAAAAAGATGTATCTCAAAAAGAAACTACTACCTGAAAAGAGAAAGTACAAGAACATTCAATTAAGTGTATTATGCCTCATCTTAAGAGGCTAATAAGACCCGCGTTCCAAGAAAATAGGGAAGAAAATTGAATTAAACATAGTAAATAAGGAAACATAAATGAACATATAACAACAAAGGCAAGGAAATCATGTTACGAAGAAGCATCAAGGTTGAACTCTACAACATAAATCAAGGTAGAACAAGTCAACCAAATAGCATTAAAATTTAAACACCAAAGATAGATGAAAAAGCAATGGAAACACTCTAATTAGCAACCCAATAAAATTAAAATTAAAACACCAAAAGTAGATGACAAAGAAATGCCAACACTCTAATTAGCAACACGATAACATTAAAATTAAAAAACCAAAAATAAATCACAAAGAAATCCAACACTCTAATTAGCTTCAACCTCATGTACTCAACAAAATATAAATGAAAAGATGCATATAAAAAAGAAACTACTACTTGAAATAGAAAGTACAAGAACCTTTGATTAAGTGTTCTACCTCATCTTAGCAAGCTAATAAGACCCATGTTCTAAGTAAATAGGGAAGAAAAGTGACTTACACATAATGAAAAAGAAAACACAAATGAACATATGACAACAAAGCAAAGAAATTATGTTACCAAGAAGCATCAAGGTTGAACTCTATGACATAAATCAAAGTAGAACAAGTCAACCCAACAACAATAAAATTAAAACACAAAAAAAGAGGACAAAGAAATGGAATCGCTCTATTTAGCAACCCAATAACATTAGTCAATCCAATAAAATTAAAAATAAAACACCAAAAATAGATGTCAAAGCAATGCCAACACCCTAATTAGCAACCCAATAACATTAAACTTAATACACCACAAATAAATGACGAAGCAATGCCAACACTCTAATTAGTTTCAATCTCATGCACCAAACAAAATAAAAATGAAAAATATGTCTCTAAGAAAAACACTACTACTTGAAAAGAGTAAGTACAATAACCTTCAATCAAGTGTATTTTTCTTCATCATAGGAAGATGAAAAGACCCATGTTCCAAGAAAATAGGGAAGCGATGTGAAATACACATAATGAAAAAAAACATAAATGAACATATAACAACAGAAGCATGGAAAATATGTTAACAAAAAGCATCAAAGTTGTTCAGTGGCCATGACATCATCTTCTTTTTCATTGGCGTCCTCTTTGTTGATCAAATTTTTTATTTTGTCGATTAAAATGTTATGTGCTGAGAAGATGGGGATATGATACTAGCACTAATGATAGGTGCATCATTTCTAGTTCTTTAGCGCTGCATCGTATGGCCATATTCTCAGCATAAAACATTTTGATAGAGTAGGAGCTCCTAATAATCGTAGGGCTTCTCTTTGGAGCGTTTTGGAGCATAGTTCTATGAGATAATCAAGGTCAAACAAGTCAACCCAATAAAATTAAAATTAAAACACCAAAAATAGATGACAACGCAATGCCAACACTCTAATTAGCAATCCAATAAAATTAAAATTAAAACACCAAAAATAGATGACAACGCAATGCCAACACTCTAATTAGCAACCCAATAACATTAAAATTAAAACACCAAAAATAGATGGCAAAGAAATGCTAACACTCTAATTGGCTCCAATCTCATGCACCCAACAAAATAAAAATGAAAAATATGTATCTCAAAAATAAACTACTACTTCAAAAGAGAAAGTACAAGAACCTTAATTAAGTCTATTCTACCTCATCTTATGAAACTAATAGGACCCATGTTCCATGAAAATAAGGAAGATTGAAGTGAATTACACATAATGGAAAAGGAAAAATAAATGAACACAAACAACAAAAACAAAGAAAGTATGTTACCAAGAAGCATCAAGGCTGTTCTTCGAGATAAATCAAAATAGAACAAGTCAACTCAAAAACATTAAAATTAAAACACCAAAAATAAATGACAAATGAATGCGAACACTCTAATTAGCTTTAACCTTATCCACCCAACAAAATAGAAACAAAAAAGATGTATTCTCAAAAAGAAACTACTACTTGAAAAGAGTGTTTACAAGAACATTCAATTAAGTGTATTCTGCCTCATCTTAGGAAGATGATAAAACACATGTTCAAAGCAAATAGGGAAGTAAAGTGAAATACACATAATGAAAAAGAAAACATAAATGAATATATAACAACAGAAGCATGGAAAATATGTTACCAAAAAGCATCAAGGTTGTTCAATGGCCATGATGTCATCTTCTTTTTCATTGGCGTCCTCTTCGTTGATCAAATTTTTTATTTTGTTGATTAAAATGTTACGTGCTGAGAAGATGGGGATATGATACTAGGATTAATGATAGGTGCATCTTTTCTAGTCCTTTGGCACCACATCATATCCCCATATTCTCAACATAAAACATTTTGATCAAGTAGGAGCTCCTAATAATCGTAGGGCTTCTCTTTGGAGCATTTTGGAACATTTGGACCATAGTTCTATAAGATAAATCAAGGTTGAACAAGTCAACCCAATAAAATTAAAATTAAAACACCAAAAATAGATGACAAAGCAATGTCAACGCTCTAATTAGAAATCTGATAACATTAAAATTAAAACAACAAAAATAGATGGCAAAGCAATGGTATCACTCTAATTAGCTTCAATCTAATTCACCCAACAAAATAAAAATGAAAAATATATCTCTCAAAAAGAAACTACTACTTGAAAAGAGAAAGTACATGAACCTTCAATTAAGTCTATTTTGCATCATTTTATAAAACTAATAGGACCCATGTTCCGTGCAAATAGGGAAACTTGAAGTGAATTATACATAATGGAAAAGGAAAAATAATTTAACACAAACAATAGAAACAATTAAAGTATGTTACCAAGAAGCATCAAGGTTGTTCTTCAAAATAAATGAAAGTAGAACAAGTCAACTCAAAAACATTAAAATTAAAACACCAAAAATAGATGACAAAGAAATGTCAACACTCTAATTAGCAACCCAATGACAAAGCAATGCCAATACTCTAATTAGCTTTAATCTCATGCACGGAAAAAATAGAAACAAAGAAATATGTATCTCAAAAGGAAACTACTACTTGAAAACAGCAATTACAAGAACCTTCAATGAAGTGTATTCTGCCTCATCTTAGGAAGATGATAAAACCCATGTTCCAAGCAAATAGGAAAGAAAAGTGAAATACGCATAATGAAAAAGAAAACATAATTGAACATATAACAATAAAAGAAAAGAAAATATGTAACCAAGAAGCATCAAGGTTGTTCTACAAGATAAATCAAGCTAGAACAAGTCAACCCAATTAACATTAAAATAAAAAAAATAAATAAAAAAATGGATGACAAAGCTATGCCAAGACTGTAATTAGAAACCAAATAACATTAAATTAAAACATAAAAAATAGATGGCAAAGCAATGCCAACACTCTAATTAGCTTCAATCTTATGCGCCCAACAAAATAGAAATGAAAGAGGATGTATCTCAAAAATAAATTATTACTTGAAAAGCGCAAGTACAAGAACATTAAAATAAGTGTATTATGCCTCATCTTATGAGGCTAGTAAGACCCATGTTCCAAGCAAATATGGAAGCAAAGTGAATTAAACATAATGAAAAAGGAAACATAAATGAACATATAACAACAAAGGCAAGGAAAGTAAGTTACCAATAAGCATCAAGGTTGAACTTTGTGAGATAAATGAAGGTAGAAGAAGTCAAACTAATAACATTAAAATTTGTTGAAAAGTGTGGAACAAGAAATGCTAAAAATAGAAATTGCTAAAAATAACACTGCTATAAATAGCCCGACTATAAATAGCAATTTAACCATTGGAGGTCTTAGCAACAATGGGTGAAAAGTGAAAGTGCTAAAAATAGCTTTTCTAAAAATAGCATTTCAGGATCCCTTTTTAGTTTAGTCAGTCCCTGGACTAAACATAAGAAGTAAAATTCGAATTTGATATCAACACCAATTTGAAAATTAATTAATTAATTCATCTTGAGTTAATTAGTTAAGGAAAATCAAACTTGAAGTCTATGTGGGGACATGCAACAGTTTCTCCATTAATTGAGGAATTTAACCTTTAGTTAAAGAGATAAGGATGAGTTGTAATCAGTTGACTTAGTTTAACTTAGTCAAGTCCAGTTAGATTAATTTAGCAGTTTTTTAAATTAATGAGAGTTCAGTTAGTTAATGCTTGCATGCATGTAACTACTGTGTTTTAGATAACTAAGTATTCACTCATGGATAACTCATGCATGTCAGTTCAATCAGAGACCTAGTTGAGATCAGATGGAGGGACAATGTACTATCAGTTGCTAGGATATTCCTTGGTGAATATTCCTTGCATGTAGAAGGAATATTATTCCTTATGTATTGCACAGTTGGACTTGAGGTTACAGTGAGTGTGATGAGGCCAATTCACACATGTGATATCATTGGACCCCAGTCAAAACTACGCAAAGAAATAGGAGGCTTAGAGGGCTTGAGGAAGATATATTGTATGTCTATTGAGTGTGTGAGCAGTATTGTTTGATTGCAAAGAGAGCATGATAGCTTGAGAGTTGATTCTTTTTGTAACTTGAACAAGATTTCCACTTGTATGATAATACAGAGTTGGTGTTTTAGGCTGGTGCTTTCCGCAGTGACATATCTTCTGTGTTATGGTTGATTACTTCTCATTCTCAGTTATATCTATTCATGCTTGATGTTGCTCATGTTCGATTAAGCTTCTACTAAATTGTTTGTAGAAGTAGATCAAGTTTTTTGCTTTAGTACATTGCATTCTCAGGTGATCTACAATGGGAAAATCTACATGGTATCAGAGCAAAGGTGATCAAGGAAGAACAATATACAAGCAGGACAAGTACGAAGTTTGGTTTCTGAATATTGAATTGAGTTCTTATAACATCTATTTCAACGATGGAATTTAGTGGTTTAAGACTCGAATATGCCCTTGATGGCAGTTCGAATTATATAGCCTGGAAGGATCACATGGAGGCAATATTGGAAGATAACGGTCTCAAGGACTTCATTGATCAAGAAGTCCAAAAGCTGACTGATGCTACTCAACTGGCGAAATGGAAAAAGTGTGTGACTAGAGCAAGGAGAATCCTCCTAGAGGGAGTTAGAGATCACATTGTCTCGAGCCTCCATGGGAAGGAGACTCCGTTTTCGATGTGGAAAACATTGAAAGATCTTTATCAGAATAGCAGCGACCAGAGGAAGCTAATGCTGAAGGACAAACTTCGAAAGATCAAGTGCAAAAAGGGCGACACAATCTCTACGTTCCTGAACAAGCTCACCACCTGTAGGGATGAGCTTGCAAGTGTAGGGGTCATGACTGTTGATGACGACATGGTGAGTCTAGCACTCCTTGGTCTTCCTTAGAGTTGGCATAGCTACCAGGACTCATTTAATGGAAGAGAGAAACTGCTAGATTGGGAACAACTTTGGTCGAACCTAATGCAGGAGGAGATAAGGCAGAGCACTAGGGATGGAACTTCATCAAAACAAGATGATGAAGAAAATCTAGCTTTAGCGAGTAAAGCTAAGAAAGGGAAATGGAAGGTGTCCCAATCCAAATCTTCTCATGGTGGGAAGAAGATTGACAAGTCAAAGGTGTGATGCTTTCACTGTCATGAAGTGGTCCATTATGCTATGAATTGTCCACAGAAGAAATCCAAGAAGGGTTCCTCTAAGGGATCTAATGGTGATGCACTAGCTTCACAATTTGAGCTGGATTTCTCGCTTATCACATGCATGGCTTCATCCATGGTGGGATGTGTTTGGTACCTGGATAGTGGAGCCTCTTTCCACATTTCAGGTGACAAGAATCTTTTCAATATATTGGAGGAGAAGGATCTCCAGATGCGGATCGAGATGGGTGATGATGGAAAATATTGTGTCTCAAGTGAAGGTACAGTTGTGTTTCAAAGGGAGAATGGTGCTCCTCTCACCATATCTGTTGTTAAATATGTACCAGTTTTGAAAAATAATCTTGTGTATGTTGCTATGCTAGAAGATAAAGGCTATGATGTAGTCTTTAGTAAAGGAAAAGTCTTCCTAAGGCATATCGGCACCAGATAGACCAAGTGAATTGGGATTCGAGTAAAAAATCTCTACAAGCTAGAGGTAGATGACTTTGTTTCACTGAGTTCCAAAGCAGAGGTGGTGCAAAGCCAAGATGTTGGAAAGTTGTGGCATAGAAGACTGGGCCACTTGCATCATGGGGCCTTGAAGATCATGCAACAAATTTCTACCGGCTTACCCAAGGGAAAACTGGAGAAAACAGATACATGCAAAGGATGCAGCCTAGGTAAGTATGCGAAAGATTCCTTTCAGGATCGAGATAGTAAAGCTGGAGGAATCCTGGAGCGATTTCACTCAGATGTATGTGGACCATTTTCTACATCCTTCACCACTAAGCAAAGGCACTATGTTATTTTTATTGATGACTTTTCTCGTAGATGTTGGATCTACTTTATGCAAAAAAAGGATAAGACCTTCTTGAGGTTTTGTGTCTTTAAAGCCTCGGCAGAGAAATAATATGGGAAGAAAGTAAAAGCCTTGCATAGCAACAATGGTGGAGAGTATGTTTCCCAACAGTTTAAAGACTTCTATGCTGCAGAAGGAATTAAATGGGAACTGACGACACCTCATAACCTGCAACAGAATGGGGTGGCCGAAAGGAAGAACAGATCTTTTGTGGGAGCAGCTTGAGCGATGTTGCATCACCAGGGCCTACCACTTCATCTGTGGGCTGAGGCATGAAATACAACAATGTATCTTCAAAACAGAAGTCCTGATTGTATTTTGGAGATGAATACACCTATGGAGGCTTTTTCGGGGAAGCGACCAGATGTGAGTCACTCCCACATCTTTGGATCACCATTTTTATGTCATGTGACCAAATATGCTCGGAAGAAGCTAGACCCAACAGTTGAGTTGGGGATGCTTGTGGGGTACACTAATACACCCCAAAACTATTGTGTATTTCTGCCTGCCAGCTAGAGGACCGTAGTGCGCAGGGATCTAAAGTTCGATAAGCAAAGAGCCATGCGAGTGTCACTTGAGAGGGAGCTCAATTTGCATGGTGATGATGAACTTTTAGTTCCAAAGGAGAAGGAGCCTCCTGATGATGTGGATCAGCCACATGCAGAGGATCCAGTAGTGGAGACCACCACTGCTAGATAGTCTTCCAAAGATGGGCGGAAATGCTCGCCAGAAGCTGACAGATTGATGCAGGATGCGAGAGAGAGAATGTGGGTCAGCCATCCTTTCATCACAGACAGAGGAGATCTCCTGAGAGATACACTAGCTACATGGCCCTGGTTTGGGAGTGTGTAGCGACCGAACCTTCTTCTTTTTAGGAGGCAATGCAACAATGAGTCTAGGTTGATGCACTGGTAGAAGAGTACGATTCTATCATATGGAACAGTGTGTGGGATGTTGTCCCTAGACCTACGGACAAGTCAGTGGTTAGTTCCCGATGGATTTACAAGGTAAAGCAGGTAGCTCATGGCAGTGTTGAGAAACACAAGGCAAGGTTTGTTGCCCAAGGTTTCTCACAAGTTGAAGGGATCAACTACAATGAGACCTTTGCTCCCGTAGCAAGGTACTCATCTATTAAATCGATGCTAGCTCTATCAGCTTAGATGAGTTGGAAGATCCATCAGATGGATGTGAAGATGATGTTCCTTAATGGGAAGATTAAGGAAGAGGTATACATTGAGCAACCCAAAGGATTTGAGACCTTCAATTGCGAGTCGCATGTCTGCCAACTCAAGCGAGCACTGTATGGGATACAACAAGCACCCTGTGCTTGGTATACCAGGATCGACAGCTATTTCACCAGGTTGGGCTTCACCAAGAGTGAAGCAGATGTGAACCTATACCACATTATGGTAGATGGTAAGCCATTGATTATTGTACTTTATGCCAATGATCTGATTTTGACAGGTGATGACCAGTTGATACAGTCTTTCAAGGAGGAACTTGGAAGAGAATTTGAGATGAAGGACATGGGCCTCATGCACTACTTTCTAGGCATGGAAGTGTGGCAGAAAGATGGGGAAGTATTTGTGTCTCAAGGCAAGTATGCCAATGAGATACTCAGGTGCTTTCACATGGAGAAGTGCAAGCCCATGCAGGCTCCTCTAGTTGGGAATTGGAGGAAGGAGGACGCTACTTCAGGTGAGGTAGAGCTGCTACTGTTTATCAGCAGCTGGTGGGTTCACTTATGTATCTGGTGAACACATGACCTGACTTATGCTTTACGGTGAACCAGCTGAGTCAAGCTATGGTTTAGCCTACCAATTTGTTTTGGAAGGCAGCGAAGCATGTGCTGAGATATCTCAGAGGCACTACATAGTATGAATTATGGTATAGAAGGATAGAGGGAGTGAAGCTACAAGGCTCCACGGATGCGGATTGGGAAGGTAGTCCATTAGACCGGAAGAGCACTTCTGGAGGAATCTTTAACCTTAGTTCAGCTGCAGTTTCTTGGTATAGTAGGAAATAGAGATCAGTTTCACTTAGCTCTTCAGAGGCTAAATACATGGTTGCGAGTCAGGCAACATGTGAGGCCATTTGGATGCGGAAGATTCTAGTGGGATTGTTTGGTCAAATGATGGATCCTATAGTGATATACTGTGATAATCAGAGTTGCATAAAACTCTTTGAGAATCCAATGTTTCATGACAGGTCCAAGCATATAGATATCCATTACCATCATCTATGGGATTGTGTGGTCAAGAGGATCATGATGTTGTAGTATGTTTTGATCGAGGAGCAGGATGTAGATATTTGACTAAGGCATTGTCAAAATGCAAGTTCGAGTTCCACAGAGATAGGATCGGGGTTAATTATAATCCCTTTCTTGTTGAGAGAGAGTGTTGAAAAGTGTGCAACAAGAAATGCTAGAAATAGAATTGCTATATATACCCCAACTATAAATAGCAGTTCAGCCATTGGAGGTCTTAGCAACAATGGGTGAAAAGTGAAAGTGCTAAAAATAAATTTTCTAAAAATAGCATTTTGGGATCCCTTCTTAGTTTATTCAGTCCCTATACTAAACATAGGAAGTAAAATTCGAATTTGATATCAACAACAGTTTGAAAATTAATTAATTAATTCATCTTGAGTTAATTAGTTAAGGAAAGTAAAACTTGAAGTCTATGTGGGGACATGCAACAATTTCTCCATTAATTGAGGAATTTAACCTTCAGCTAAAAAGATAAGGATGAGTTGTAATATTGAGTTGTAATCAGTTGACTTAGTTTAACTTAGTCAAGTCCAGTTAGATTAATTTCACAGTTTGTTAAAGTAATGGGAGTTTAGTTAGTTAATGCTTGCATGCATGTAAGTACTGTATTTCAAATAAATAAGTATTCACTCATGGATAACTCATGCATGTTAGTTCAGTCAGAGACCCAGTTGAGATCAAATGGAGGGACAGTGTACTATCAGTTGCTAGGATATTCCTTGGTGAATATTCCTTGCATGTAGAAGGAATATTATTCCTTATGTATTGCATAGTTAGACCTGAGGTTACAATGAGTGTGATGAGGCCAATTCACACGTGATATCATTGGACCCCAATCAAAACTATGCAAGGAAATAGGAGGCTTGGAGGGCTTGAGGAAGATATATTCTATGTCTATTGAGTGTGTGGGCTGTATTGTTTGATTGCAGAGAGAGCAAGATAGCTTGAGAGTTGATTCTTTTTGTAACTTGAACAAGATTTTGACTTGTATAATAATACAGAGTTGGGGTTTTAGGCTGGTGCTTTCCCCAGTCACATATCTTCTGTGTTATGGTTGATTACTCCTCATTCTTAGTTATATATGTCCATGCTTGATGTTGCTCATGTTTGATTAAGCTTCCACTAAATTGTTTGTCGAAGTAGATCAAGTGTTTTGCTTTATTACATTGCATTACCAGGTGATATACAGTGGGAAAATCTACAAATTAAAACACCAAAAATATAAAAAACAATGGAAGCACTATAATTAACAACCCAATAACATTAGTCAATCAAATAATATTAAAATTAAAACACCAAAAATAGATGACAAAGTAATTCCAACACTCTAATTAGCAACACGTAAGATTAAAATTTAAAAACCACAAATAAATAACAGAGAAATGCCAACATTATATTTAGCTTCAATCTCATGCACCAACAAAATAGAAATGAAAATGTTGTATCTCAAAAATAAACTACTACTTGAAAAGAGAAAGTACAAGAACGTTCAATTAAGTGTATTATACCTCAGCTTAGAAATATGATAAAACCTATGTTCCAAGCGAATATGGAAACAAAGTGAAATACGCATAATGAAAAAGAAAACATAAATGAACATATAACAACATAAGAAAAAAAATATGTTACCAAGAAGCATCAAAGTTGTTCTACAAGATAAATCAAGGTAGAACAAGTCAACCCAATCAACATTAAAATTAAAACACCAAAAATGGATGAAAAAGAAATGCTAACACTCTAATTAGCAACCCAATTACATTGAAATTAAAACAAAAAATATAGATGACAAATAAATGCCAACACTCTAATTAGCTTCAATCTCATGCACACAACAAAATAGAAATTAAAAAGATGTATCTCAAAAAGAAACTACTACTTGCAAAGAGAAAGTACAAGAACATTCAATTAAGTGTAGCCTCACCTTAAGAGGCTAATAATACCTACGTTCCAAGAAAATAGGGAAAAAATTGAATTAAACATAGTGAATAAGGAAACATAAATGAACATATAACAACAAAGGCAAGGAAAGCATGCTAGCAAGAAGCATCATGGTTGAATTCTATGACATAAATCAAGGTAGAACAAATCAACCAAATAGCATTAAAATTAAAACACCAAAAATAGATGACAAAGCAATGCCAACACTCTAATTAGCAACACAATAATATTGAAATTAAAACACCAAAAATAAATCACAAAGCAATGCCAACACTCTAATTAGCTTCAATATCATGCCCTCAGCAAAATATAAATGAAAAGATGCATATCAAAAAGAAACTACCACTTGAAATATCAAGTACAAGAATCTTCAATTAAGTGTATTCTGCCTCATCTTAGCATGCTAATAAGATCCATGTTATAAGAAAATAGGGAAGAAAAGTGACTTACACATAATGAAAAATGAAACATAAATGAACATATAATAATAGAAGAAAGGAAAGTATGTTACCAACAACCATCAAGGTCATTCTACGATATAAATCAAGGTAGAACAAGCTTTGATTTATATTTTTGAAGCTTTTTATGTCTCTTTCAATGATATTTTAATTATTTCAAGTTTTTTAAATAATTGATTGGTATGTGTGGGGTTAATATTTATACATTTAAATTTAATAAGATATAGATTAATTGATATGTCTGAGATTAATCATTGTACATTTAAATTTCATGAAAAAATTGAAAGAAAACCATTTTTAAGGAAATTAAACTATCCTAATAGACTTCCCAACAAACTTGAGCTAACTTTGTTGTAGAAAAAGATACCTCTAAATTACTGTTATATTATTCTAATTACCTATAAATGTTCTATTGTTTGTAGTTATTTTCATATACCTAGTTACTGAACCTTTGAGCACGGATGTTTTAAATGTGGTGATTGATGTGAATGAACTCGCAAATCTGTTTCTAAATGTCAGCTTCATAATTGTTTTCTCATTGCCAAGAGTAGAATTTAGCCTAACATTTGCAATTGATTTAGATTTCAGTTCTTAGTTTTACTATGTTTTTTCATTCCCTATAGTTTTGATAAGTTATGTTCCCATACCCATATCTCAATATATGTATATCCTATAGGCTCTGGTCTGACAAAATCTTTCGAGAGAGGTTATGAAAAAACACTAGCAGTATAGGGTAGGCAAAAGTGTAGACATAAGTAGTGTGCTTTGAGCACAATTAAGACTTAATCAAATTCTTTGGATAGAATTCAATTTATTAAACATACATTTGAGTGCAATGTTTTTCTAGTTTTGTAGTTGTAATGATTAAGGAAAGGAGTGATGAGGTAACACTTCTCAACATAGGATTACAGCTAGAAAAATTTAAAGGTGTAAGAAAATAGAACATAATTTAATTATTCTAGAGTGTGACTAGATGCCAATGCCTCGAACCATAAAGAAAGAAATCGAAAGACTTGTTAAACTATGTTTGTATTGCAGTGCCAAACGTCGGTTCTATTATTTTATGGTTTTTGGGTGTCCTTCCATTGTCACAGGAGTCAATGACTCATATTGTCAGAGGTGGGGTTATACTTGAAATTTACTAAATAATTTCTCCACGACATGACAATGGTCAAGTTTAGCTAAACTGGACTCTATTGCTCATAAATAAATAGGATGGCGAGGTGTAACCATTTCACCATTCATATTCTAGTCTATTGAATTATAGTTCTGTTGGAGAGACTTATGTCGCAGTGTCCCTTATCTTCTCTTCTGGTCATTTGTTCTAGACTTTGTTAGTCACAGTAACATATTTTATCTCTGGATAATAGGTTACGGTGTCTGCCTTTGCTTTTCTTGCTATAGTCACATTGAATCCAAATAGAGAAGTTGCAAAATGTAAATAACTTGAATGATGAAGGGCTTTGCTCTGATTGTTTTGTTGTTGCTTACAACCATGTTAGGTGATGTTGCTCAAATTTTTGGCACAATTAAGACTTAATCAAATTCTCTGGAATAGAATCCAATTTATTAAACAAACATTTGAGTGCAATGTTATGCTAGTTTTGGAGTTTGTATTCCTTCTTGTTAAGCATAACAAGGTTTTTGACAGATTTCTACATAGTTAAGGTGCACACAATTAAAATCATTACCATTATCATTATTTTTTTGTTTTGTTCTTAGATTTTATTTTTTTACAAGAGAGCCTTGGGTGACTTACCTAGTCTAGATGAGGAGGTTTCATGAGGAGGCTAAGAAAGCTTCCAATGATGAGTGCAACCAACCAAAATTCCTCTAGCACCATGCTGCAAAAAAAACAAAAAATATTATAAAAAAATTCAAATTTAAAAATTCTTGGAAAAAAAAATTAATTATAAAAAAATTAAATAAAGAAAAAACCTCACATAGTGCTTAGCTTTGGCTAGCTCAAACCAACCACAGTCACAACACAGAGTAGTAACAATGTTTGTCTCAAACTAAACACAATTAAAACATAGAGCAGTACCAACACTTGGCTCAACTAACCACAATCACAACACAGAGCAGTAACAATGCTCGACTTTGCATACCATAGACAAAAACCAACAACGCCAAAAAATCTACAACAAAGTTTGGTCGATCATATATATAAACATTTTTTCAGTTGAATCATTTATTCAACCGAACTATTTTTTTGATGACTTTTACAACTTCGACAAAATCCTTGTTCAACGATCAGTGTTAGTTTAAATGGCTAAAAGTTCGGCCGAATGTTTGTATAATTATTCGACCGAAAAATTGAGATTGTAAATTTTTCAAGGGTGTTTCTCACAAAAATGTAACCAACTTCAAGTTTTCACCCTATATCATGGTTACATATTATATGAAAAATTGGTAGTAAATCATATTAATGACCTATCAGCTTTGAATGACATTCTTTATTACCTTAACTCTCTCTATCAGTAATGCATTATG
The DNA here is from genome assembly GCA_031772625.1 of Pinus tabuliformis. NCBI lineage: Eukaryota > Viridiplantae > Streptophyta > Pinopsida > Pinales > Pinaceae > Pinus > Pinus tabuliformis. The sequence continues at coordinate 1,724,702,210 of CM062817.1, read as the reverse complement.
GTGGAAGGGCATTCAATAAGTACTAAATGAAATCCCAATTAGTCTGTTTATTATACATGGACTTTCAACGTACCTTGTCATTCCATGGTTTATATTGATCTAAGGCAATATATAAAAACTCTTGCAATGCAATATTAATTAACATGTATGCTAAAATATATATAGTTACATATAAGATGATTTTGACATTAAATATCACCAATCTAGGATATATATGATTAGATCATTAGATCTGAGATCAAATTTAATAATATATAAGTTGACATATATATATTTTTATCTAAACAAACAATAATAATCATTATATATAACCTAATTTAATATATATATATATATATATATATAAGAAAATATCTATCCACAGTTTTTAAAATTATGATACATATCTCACCCTAAATTAAATAGAAATATATCTTATAGTAAATTAACTTAAATTAAATAACATGACTTTGCTTAAATAACATATATTCCTATGCACACCAACAATGTTTAGCCAAGTTTTTTTATCAAGAGCTGCCCTAACAACGTCACTTGCGGATCGCCAAGTTTTTCCGGAAAATCTTCCGGGAGCGCGGGAATATATTCATTGTATATTTTCATATAGAATGTTACAATTTATTGTTTGTGGCGGTTACTAAATATTATTTTTGATATTTAGTGAATATATTGTTATATTTTATTTACTTAATAAATCTAATAGTTAACTTGTTTTCTCTTCATCTAATTAAGAGTTAATAAATCTAATAGTTAACTTGTTTTCTCTTCATCTAATTAAGAGTTATGATAACGTCATAACTAGTAAATATATTTTAATTTTATTTTTTAAATAATTAGTAAATATATTTCAATTAATAAAATATTTTCTATTTAATAGGTTTATTGTCTAGTTCTATTGAAATGGAATGGAATATTTCAAGCTGCTTCTTTTTATTATTATTATTGTTTTTGTTAGTTGTTAAATATTTTTTTGATATTTACCGATTATATTGTTGTATTTTAGTCATTAAATTAGTTAATGGTTAGTTAATTAATAAATTTAATAGTTAAATTATATTTTTATTAAGTAAATTAATAATTATTATATAAATAAATATTATATTTAATAAAATATATTTAATAAATTATTAGAAAAATTATATATATATATATATATATAATTATAATTTATGGAATTGTAATACTCTATTATTATTATTTTTGGTAGTTATTAAATTCCACAGTTCAAGTTTCAACGATATTCTTGAAATTTGAGTTATATTTTTGAGTTAAAGATATTAATTTGGAATTAAATTTTATATTTTTGTTGTTATTTTCATTTTATTTTTCTTACTAGTTAAATAGTTTTTCTTCCTAATTAATAAATATCAAATTTATGACAAATTAATATTAAATAGATTTATGGTGTTAACTTAGATAAGCTACTATAAATATAGAATCTGGATTTTAACAAAGTTGTCTTTGCTGGGATTTTTTGGATTTTCCAATGTGGGAATCTTGAGTTGTGTTAATTACACTGGTTTTTAAACGGAGTTGTCTTTGTTGTGACTTTTTAGACTTTCCAGTGTGGAAATCTTGATTTGTGTTAATTAAACTGGTTTTTTGTATATATGGATTCAACATCTTGAAAAACCTCTAGGGCACTTCAATTCTGCAAAGGTTACCCATCAAACTTGTGATTTGAATAAATTGCTCCTAGATTTTAGAGAGAAAAGCTTCCAAAAAGTCTCACTAAATACAACTTGATTTTTTAAACTATAATAAATGCTTATATTTTGTATTTTTTTCTTAAAATATATATTTCTTCTTTGTTCATATATATATATATATATATATATATGATCTTTTTTACGATATTGTTTTGGTTAATTTTAACCAAAATTTGCGAGAGAACTTGAGTTTAAATTTTTTAATCATTTGGGGTTTTTCATTGTGCAAAATCTATTTATGCATTCAAAAATGTATTTTAAAAACAAAAAATCACATTCTTACTTGAAAATTGGATCAACTAATTCTAGTGAAAAAAGTTATTTCAGCTATAAGTTAGACTACACAGACATATATAAATATAACTAATATCACAAATTGATCTTATATTAAATGATATTATTAAAAAAATTAGTTCAATTTCCTTTATTTGTTTAATGAACTATATTAATTTTAAAAATTATAAATAATATCCTCATATTGATTTAAAATAATGAAATTAATTATAATTTTAAATCCTCAATTTATAATCACCATATCAAAAATTAATTATATACCTAATATATTAAATTTAAAATTTAGAAAATAAATATTTTTTCTTCAACGTGTTAAGATTAATGAAATCCCTCTATATTGAATGTGTTAAGTTTAGATAAAATCCCTCCCTCTACCTTTAACTTCCCTTTGTACTAATTTTGTCAATACTTTCCACAGTGTTACCTTTAATTATAAATATTTTTTTTTAATTTATGTCAAATTTATTCAATTATCTCTGTTTGGGGCAGCTCAATTGGAAATGGTCATGGAAATGAATTCTCACCGAACCTGAAGTCTTGAGTTCAAATCTTGTGCTAATCGAAGTGAGAAGATGGACATGATGAAGATGTAGTTCTACCAAGCTTACAAAAAAAATTTCAGTCAATTCTTCTTGAATCTTCTCAATTCAATGTTACCTCCTCCCTCCTTTTAAACTAGTCATACACTCAATTAGATTTCACACCACGAGCTCCCAATAAGGATGCACTACATCGTATTATATGGTGGAAATTATAATTTTTGCATCATTAGTAGGGAGCCCTATAATCTACACAATCATATAGGTATCAATTTCAATTGGCTCATCAAGCCACATGAAACCACCATGTACACAGCTGAGCAACAAATTGATGTAGATGTTCACCACCAAAATCCTAGCAAAATGAGAGATATCGGAAAGGTTTAGTATTATAGACTTCTCTAGTCTTGTGGACCCACTTAAAAAGCCATTAACTAATCTGGTTCCTCAATCCTTGTGGCATACCTTTCTTCAACAAAATTAGAGACCTTCTTCAAACCTTATACAATGTGGTTGTTATACTTCAGTTTATCGACCATCCCTAACATATTCTCCTCCTCTATAAGTCCCTCTGGAATTAGAGTTGTCAATAGTGCATACTTCGACTCTTTTTGTAATTGAACTTTTGATTTGGTAGCAGGCAATGGAAGTGGTGCACCACTGACACACCTTGTACTTGATTTATTAGGAATGGATGATGATGTCATGGATTATATACCTAATAGCTAAAAATTATTACTCCTACTACACTCTAATCTTTGAAATTCACTTTGTTTTCCACTTAGGTTTTGGACCTACACTTGCAAATATGAGACAATGAAATGAAAACAGAAGAAATACTAGTGAATTATGTGTCTGGCACACATCTTCAACTATAATAACTTCAGCCTATTTACTAAGGAAATGAATGATTTTTGTAAAAAAATTGTCCACTATTTCCACACAAAATAGTTGCGCATCTCATAGTCCATCATTTACATTTCCTGCATCTTCACCAAACAAATCCTCCAAAAATGATTTGGCCCTATGTTTATATTAATAGGTTTTACTATGACTTTGAAGTCATACTCCTATAAAAATAGTAGCCATTTTCATATTCTTCCCCCCTCCTAAACATTGGCTTGTTGACGAAATAACATAATTTAGAATGGTCAGTATACAACTTAAGATGTGAACCCAATTGATAATGTCTAAATTCTTGTAGAGCATATGCCATCACCAATCCATCACACTCTATGTTGGTGTAGTTCCACTATGTTGGCATTGTTATGTTGACATTGATGCCAACCTCAGCGATGACAATCATAGGATGAGATGATTGTCAATTATGACATTGTTGAGCTTCCTATAGACGAGTGTTTTCCTACTTAGTTGGAGTTATTTCTCCATGAGTATGTTGCTTCCTTTGTAAGAGTGTTGATAGATGTTGCTTCCTAGCTAAGGTAAAGAATTGAGCCTGCTATAGTTGAGTGTGTTTCTTGCTCAATTAGATTTGGGGCTTGGTGAGTGTGTTTCCTCCCTAGTATGAGTATTCGTAGATATTGTTTCATAGCTAAGATTAATAATGGAGGCCTACATTTGAAGCATTTTATATGTAGTAGATAAACTCAGGTTCTTCTACAACGTGCATAGTTGGATTTTTTGTTAGAGACCCTTCCAATGGTATGACACTTCGAAAACCTCCTAAGGGTCAAGGAGTTATGAAGGTTCAAATTCTAGTAAGATTTTGATTCTCATGGTTCCTCCAACAGACAAAAGGTGTGGGACAACATGTTGATTTGATATATGATGATTATACATTTATGTGTTGGTGTTATGCTCCATATTCATGTTTATGGCTCTTATATTGCTACTAGATGGTGTTGTTTTTGGCATGTATGACTCACATGATAAAGAATGCACATCATGATTAGCTTCTCTAGAGCTTGTGTGAGGTATAACTGGTCATCATTGATATATAGGAGTATGTTAGTTGTTTATTTTATTACATATGATGTAATGTTATTGCCATCAAACATTGAGTTATTAGTCAAAATGTTGCATAATCACTCACCTATGTTCTTTGCCACCATTGAGGAGACTGGTTGTTGTTACTTTACCTATGTTGCATTTAGTAGATCTCTTAATGGTTCATTGTAGTTGGTCTTGCTATTGATAAATATTGTGCTATAACTTTAGTACTGCTCCAAGTTGAAGGTTATTTGTTGATGCTTAATTTCTAGCATAATGCATATGTGGCTTGGTGATATGATATGTCGGTACTAGTTGGAAGATTTGTTGGTCAAATTTGTTGCTTCATGAATCTATGATTTTCTGCCATAACATTTTGAAGCTTAACATTAATTGGGATCTTTTGTGATGTGATTTTTGTTGTATTTCCTTCTGCTACTATGAGAGGATGGTTGTTTTCGTGCTTCAAAAAGTGCATATATTATTGGACGTGTTTGTTGTTGCTATCATATAAATGTGTTGGCTAGTGCATTATGGATGATGTGAGATGATGGTTGATGAGGCTCATCAATAGGTATATCCTAAGGGTCACAATGTAGTCCTCCAAGTTTAAAATCACCTCTTTCTCACATTTATTTCCAAATTTTGTTATATTATGCTTAGTGTGAGGAGTAAAAGATGTGTTGCTATGTCATGTCGCCTAATATGTCTTAAATGCAGGAATTAGAGCAATTTTGAGATACTTTGAGTGTACGGCCTCAGAGTAGACATCAAGGAGATATTCTAGGAAGTTGTCCACCTCCTTAACTCCTCCAATCAGTGAAATACCACCACTCTATCTCTCATCAAATCAATGTCATTGGCAGCCGAGAAGGCTGAGGTCATTGGCAGCCAAGCTAGTCCAGTTCAAGGAAGATCTAGATCCACATTTCTTGAGTTTGGGAGAAAAACATCTCTATTTTCTCGGGAACTACCTTTTTGTATAAGTAAACATGCTAAGAAACTCATTAGGATTCAATTTTTTGTTGTAGTTAAGAGGCTATTGAGCTCAACCACTTGTGACTACTATTTTTGATGATGTATTTGAAAATTATGGAATGATAATGAGAAGTTTCATTTTGATCCATCACTGAGTTAGTCCATATGGATGAAGCTCTTGGGTTTGGGCCCAACCCTAGTAGCTTAGGTCCCTCTTATGTATTTATACTTATTTTAGCTTAGGACTCTTGATTACTTGATGCATTTTAGTATAGTTCCTCAAAAATTCTGTGACTATGGCCTCTATATCATCTCTCTTGTGGGGGCATGATTAGAGGACTCCACCGTCACAGCCCAAAAACATTGTGTGATTTGGGCATGATGAGCTGAGTCTTCTGGCACCCATCCCACAAACTCATGTTTTAAAGCATCAAACAAGGCTTTCAAGGGATCATCTTCATTTTCAACAATCTGTGTCATATCTCTATCACACAATTTATCCCACCACATTTTCGCAATCCTAGTAAAATACCAAACAATCTGGGTAACAATATCAGACTAACTTGCCTTAGTTTCTGCTTTCTTTTGTAATGCCCAAGCATGAATATTATGTAGGACATTAATCACTTCTTCACTACTTAAGCAAACAATATCACTAGCAAAGTATTACCATATCCCTTTCCGGAGGTATTATCTAAGTTTGTGGAGGTGGTCTGTAATCTTTCTGAATATCTACCAAAAGGACTAGAAGCAGAAGCTTCATGAGCAATAGTGTCCTCTTGGTCTTTCCTTCCTTTGTGTGGAAAGAAATAAGGCTCATCTCTATCTCTCTTAAAACTTGACTCACCATACATGGCTAATATTTCTTTTGGAGCAGATGGTTGATCATTTTCAATCAAACTTTTGAGACTAACATACTGTTTTGGTAGTCTTAGACTATCAAGAGAAGGAAATATGTTTATCCGATTTCTCATTAATTCTAAATTGAGTCAATGACTCCGTGATGAAGCAGATCAAGAATAAATCTCGCAGATGCAGAGCAGGAAGCTATAGAAATCAATACCGAAACCAGAAAATAAGAATGAAAGTCAGATAACAACACATAACACTTGGCGAGAGCAATTCTTCATTAATTTCCGGATGATCTTTACAATGCCAGGCTTAGCAATATATAGCCTTAGAACTGGTTATCTGGTCCCCTTTCGGCTAGATTATCATGCAAGATATCATAGTCCGAATGTAGGAGTACAATAATGAGATGTACATAAAGTAAGAACTGACTAAAGAGATGTACTAAAAGTAAAGATTCGGGCAAGTGGGGACAACCACTTGTTATCTCGTCCCTTAGAGGCTAGGCCATATGGGGACCGAATCATGACATACCGAAAACAAATCCTATCAACTAAATGGCCGTAATCTAGGACATCGCCTCTTTTTACAAAAATATTTACACAGTGGAGATTTTTTAATGGACTAAATCCCACGGAAACTAAAAGTAATTATTCGTTTTCAATAGAGGTGCTTTGCAAAGATTTCATTAGAGTGATCTTTTGCAATCAGTCACTGTTTGCTTTGTCTTCATGGTCATGTTGATGATGAGTATCCCTTTCTTGATAATAATCTACTAAGCCATTTAATTCATGGGAAAAAACCTCATTAGGAATGTATAACCATGGGGGGTCTTGTTCTCTGAAACAACAATAAAATGGGAATGAATACATATTTTGAGGTCTGCATTGTTCTTCGACAGAAATCCTTCCTTGGAAACTTATAGAGACACCAAAAGATTGGTCGCTTTCATTTGCAACTACCATTGAATCCTAATGAACTAATGTGAATTCTACGACATGATCATTTTGAGCAGCTATATGCAATTCCCACATTAGAGTACTAAGGGTACACTTAGTATCATGTTCTAACATCCAATTGACTCTTGGCATATATTTGACCAAAAATATTTTGAACCAAGGACTCCACCAATTGACAACACTATCTATATTTACAGCAAAAAATGTGACTCTAACAGACCCATGTATCCTAGCTTTCTTATGGATGGTAAAGTAATCATGCCATGTCCAGTCAGTGTTGTGGATGAATGCAAGATATGAAGGTTCTATTTCTCTAGACAAAGTATAATAAACTCTCCAAGGTCTCTCTCTATATGGTAACTCTCTAGCATATGACCACATGCTATCCTCAGAATCAAACCATTTTTGAAGAACTAGTTCCCTAAGACTTAATGGTAGAGACTCAAACTTTTTTACAAAACAATCCGAACAAAAGTGGTAATGGCACTGAGTACAAACTATTACTTGACTGACTCATCTAGACTGGACTGAACTTGAAGCTTCATCTTGTCGCAATGGCCTGAACATTTTGATTTCTTTGATCTCTTGTGATCCTTCTCTTGTGAGCATATTAGCAAGATAGTTTTTAGCACCGGATTTATAGACTATATCAAAATCAAAACCATCAAGCCATAATGCCCATCTCAATAGCCTGGTACTTCCTTGCTCAAGTAGTCTTTTGTTTGCCAAAATTCTCTTCATATGTTTCAAATCCGTTCTTACTAAGAATCTGACACATTTTAGGAACAAATGAAACCGTTTTATTCCTCTTTTAACAACTAGTATCTCTTTATGTGAAGAAGGATACTTTCTTTCAGTATCATCAAATGTACCTGACGAATAGGCACATACTAGTTCTTTTCTTCCATGCTTCTGTAACAATAGTGTAGCCCAAGTATGATTCAAAGCATCTGTCTCAAGAATAAATGGAAGATTAGTATCTGGCAGCTTAAGCTTTGGAAAATCTTTGATTTTGCTTTTAATGCTTCTGACTGCATTGGTCATCTCTTCTGTCCATCCTGCTGCTTGCTTCTTTAATCTTTTCTGAAGGATTTTTGTATCATCTGCTTGTTTCTCATAAAACTTTCTTATATAATTCAAGCAACCAAGAAATATCTGAAATATTTTAATGTCTATAATAACATGAGGAAATTTCAACAAATGGGTTAGAACACGAGGTTGCAAAGTTACATGTCCTTGTTCTATATGCAGTCCCAAATAATCTATTCTGACTTTACCAATTTGAAAATTTTCTTCTGAATCTGAAAGAACGAGACCATGTTTATAAACCAGCTCATAAAACTTCTCTAAATGCATCTTGTGACTATTTACATCTCTGCTAAAAACAAGCAAATCATCTATGTAGACTATTATGTACTCCTCCCCACCAAAAATGTCTTCCATCCTTTTCTGAAATTCTGATGGAGCATTTTTCAAACCAAAAGGCATTACAGTCCATTGATATTGGCCATGGGGGACTGTAAAAGCAGTCTTGTATCTGTCGTCAGGAAGAATTCCTATCTGCCAAAAACCACTTTTTAAGTCAAATTTGCTGAAAACATTGGCATTAGCAATTTTGGCAAGTAATAGTTCTTTGTTGGGCAAAGGATACTGGATTGGCAACAAGGCATCATTCAGAGCTTTGTAGTTGATGACTAGCCGCTTCTTACCTCTTTTCTGCTCACTGTGTTTATTCACATAAAATGCAGGACAAGCCCAAGGGCTTTTACAAGGCTCTATCAGTTTCTGTTCTAATAATTGTGCTATCTCTTGTCGACATAAATCTTGCTCTGAGGGGCTCATATGATTAGCACTAGCTTTTTGTGGCTTTGGAACATAATTTTCTTTATAAGGAAGGGCCACAAAATACTTTTTGCGTGTCCAGAATGCATTAGGCCTAGAGGCAGTGCAATCTTTCCGAAGCTTGTCCGATATTTTCTCCAAATTTTTGGGACCATGATGTTCTGCATTCTTGACAATCCTATTAATCTTGGTTAGATCTTGGAGACTGTGGTATACTAAATCCTGGTCTGTCGGCTGTACTTTTATTTGATAATCATTAGATGAGGGCAAGCTGACTGGACCTTCAGAGGTGCTGAAGGTGACTGTGCCTTTACCAAAAGTGATAAGCAATAGATCATTCAAATAATCTTGTCCTAAAAGAAAGTCAGAACCTGTTTCAAAACTATACAATGTAACTTTCACCTGGACATCATTCAAATAAATTGGAAAACCAGGAGCTATGTGATTGATTTCCATCATATCTTTTGTAATAGCCCTAAACTGCAATTTAGTCGGCTGCCAATAATAGGAAGGAATTGCACCATACTTGCAGCAACTACTCATGGCTCCAGAATCAATTTGAGCATCTAGAGTGTAATATTTTATTTTTGGTAATTTGACTTTTATATGGATTACCACTCTAACTCCAATTCACATTACTTTGACTACTTCTATACTGGCATCTTTCTGAGGGAATTGTGCTGAAACATTCTTAAGCAACAAACTCGATAATTTGGAATTACAATCATCATAATCTGAGATAAGCATTTGGAGTTTGGATGATAACTGAATCATCTTTGATCTAGTATGATGAATTGAGGATTCTAATTGTTCTATCTTGTTCTTTAAAGAACTGATTTTATCCATACCTAAATCTGATGATGAACTTTCTTTTATCTGGAGTGGCTTGAACAGGGAATCAAATTCTTTTTCTATGAACTCTTCATCTGTGAATTTTTCTTTATTCCTCTTCCCAGAAGGTAGCATTTTTTCTAAACTTTCAAGTTTCTCTGCCAATCTCCTTCTTGCAGTGAACTCGACTGGATCAAGCTGAGCCAATTCAGCTTTGACTGTTGCAATCTTCACCTGTAAATTGTCAGAAGAACTGTAAAACATTTTTACGTCGGGAATAAAAGTTTCTTCTGAAACAGAGGAACTGTCATCCAGATCTATTCTTCTTATATCAGGAATACCTTCTTCAGCTTCAGATGAAGAGGAACTAGAAAGCTCAAAATAGTCACCTTCAGAATGAGATATAAGATCCCATTCTTTCGAATCATGAATTGTAGAGAAAATATCCATAATTTTCATTTGTTTCTTATCTTTCTTTTCTCTACAATTATTTGCATAGTGACCTTCTTTCCCACAAATAAAGCAAGTAACCTTCTTTTAAGGTCTTGATATTTTCCTAAATACTACCTTTAGAGAAGTTTTATGAGCTGGTTTATAAGCATGGTCTCGTTCTTTCAGATTCAGAAGAAAATTTTCAAATTGGTAAAGTCATAATAGATTATTTGGGACTGCATATAGAACAAGGACATGTAAATCTGCAACCTCATGTCTTAACCCATTTGTTGAAATTTCCTGACATTATTCCAGATATTAAAACATTGTAGAGATTTCTTGGTTGCTTGAATTATATAAGATAGTTTTATGAGAAACAAGCAGATGATACAAAAATCCTTCAGAAAATATTAAAGAAGCAAGCAACAGGATGGACAGAAAAGATGACCAATGCACTCAAAAGCATTAAAAGCAAAATCACAGATTTTCCAAATCTTAACCTGCCAGATACTAATCTTCCATTTATTCTTGAGACAGATGCTTCAGATCATACTTGGGCTACAGTATTGTTACAGAATCATGGAAGAAAAGAACTGGTATGTGCATATTCCTCAGGTACATTTGATGATACTGAAAGAAAGTATCCTTCTTCACATAAAGAGATACTAGCTGTTAAAAGAGGAATAAAACAGTTTCATTTGTTCCTAAAATGTGTCAGATTCTTAGTTAGAATGGATTTGAAACAGATGAAGAGCATTTTGGCAAATAAAAGACTTCTTGAGCAAGGAAGTACTAGGCTATTGAGATGGGCATTATGGCTTGATGGTTTTGATTTTGATATAGTCTATAAATCCGGTGCTAAAAATTATCTTGCTGATATGCTCAGAAGAGATCAAAGAAATCAAAATGTTCAGGCCATTGCAACAAGATGAAGCTTCAAGTTCAGTCCAGTCTAGAAGAGTCAGTCAAGTAATAGTTTGTAGTCAGTGCCATTACCATTTTTGTTGGGATTGTTTTGTAAAAAAGTTTGAGTCTTTACTGTTAAGTCTTAGGGAACTAGTTCTGCAAAAATGGTTTGATTCTGAGGATAGCATGTGGTCATATGCTAGAGAGTTACCATATATAGAGAGAGATTGGAGAGTTTATTATACTTTTTCTAGAGAAGTAGAAACTTCATATCTTGCATTCATCCAGAACATTGACTAGACATGACATGATTACTTTACCATCCATTAGAAAGCTAGGATACATGGGTCTGTCAGAGTCATATTTTTTGCTGTAAATATAGATAATGTTGTCAATTGGTGGAGTCCTTGGTTCAAAATATTTTTGGTCAAATATATGCCAAGAGTCAATTGGATGTTAGAACATGATACTAAGTGTACACTTAGTACTCTAATGTGGGAATTGCATATAGCTGCTCAAAATGATTATGTCATAGAGTTCACATTAGTTCATCAGGATTCAATGGTAGTTGCAAATGAAAGAGACCAATCTTTTAGTGTCTTTGTAAGTTTCCAAGGTAGGATTTCTGTCGAAGAACAATACAGACCTCAAAATATATATTCATTCCCATTTTATTGTTGTTTCAGAGAACAATATCCCCCATGGTTATACATTCCTAATGAGGTTTTTTCCCCTGAGTTAAATGGCTTAGTAGATTATTATCAAGAAAGGGATCCTCATCATCAACATGAACATGAAGACAGCGAAAATAGTGACTGACGAAAAAGATCACTCTAATGAAATCTTTGCAAATTACCTCTATTGAAAACGAATAATTTCTTTTGGTTTCCGTGGGATTTAGTCCATTAAAAAATCTCCACTGTGTAAATATTTTTTTTAAAAGAGTCGATGTCCTATATTCTGGCCATTCTGTTGATAGGATTTGTTTTCCGTATGTCAAGATTCGGTCCCAATATGGCCTAGCCTCTAAGCGACGAGATAACAAGTGGTTGTCCCCACTTGCCTTAATCTTTACTTTTAGTACATCTCTTTAGTTAGTTCTTACTTTATGTACATCTCATTATTGTACTCCTACATTTGGACTATGATATCTTGCATGATAATCTAGCCGAAAGGGGACTCTTTTGGTTTCCAGTTTCCAGTAAAAATTATGACCGGATAACCGGTTCTAAGGCTATATATTGCTAAGCCTGGCATTGTAAAGATCATCTCTTTCTGATGGATGGTAAAGTAATCATGCCATGTCCAGTCAGTGTTCTGGATGAATGCAAGATATGAAGGTTCTACTTCTCTAGACAAAGTATAATAAACTCTCCAAGGTCTCTCTCTATATGGTAACTCTCTAGCATATGACCACATGCTATCTTCAAAATCAAACCATTTTTGCATAACTATTTCCCTAAGACTTAACGGTAAAGACTCAAACTTTTTTACAAAACAATCCCAACAAAAATGGTAATGGCACTGACTATAAACTATTACTTGACTGACTCTTCCAAACTGGCCTGAACTTGAAGCTTCATCTTGTCACAATGGCCTGAACATTTTGATTTCTTTGATCTCTTGTGATCCTTCTCTTGTGAGCATATCAGCAAGATAATTTTCAGCACCAGATTTATAGAATATATCAAAATCAAAACCATCAAGCCATAATTCCCATCTCGATAGCCTGGTAGTTCCTTACTCAAGCAGTCTTTTGTTTGCCACAATGCTCTTCATATGTTTCAAAACCGTTCTAACTAAGAATCTAACAAATTTTAGGAACAAATGAAACAGTTTTATTCCTCTTTTAACAACTAGTATCTCTATATGTGAAGAAGGATACTTTCTTTCAGTATCATCAAATGTACCTGAGGAATAGGCACATACCAGTTCTTTTCTTCCATGCTTCTGTAAAAATAATGCAGCCCAAGTATGATCCGAAGCATCTGTCTCAAGAATAAATGGAAGATTAGTATATGGCAGCTTAAGCTTTAGAAAATTTGTGATTTTTTTAATGCTTCTAACTGCATTGGCCATCTCTTTTGTCCATCCTGCTCCTTGCTTCTTTAATCTTTTATAAAGGATTTTTGTATCATCTGATTGTTTCTCATAAAAATGTCTTATATGATTCAAGAAACCAAGAAATCTCTGCAATGTTTTAATATCTGGAATAACGTCAAGAAATTTCAACAAATGGGTTAGAACATGAGGTTGCAGATTTACATGTCCTTGTTCTATATGTAGTCCTAAATAATCTATTCTGACTTTACCAATTTGAAATTTTTCTTCTGAATCTGAAAGAACAAGACCATGCTTATAAACCAGCTCATAAAACTTCTCTAAATGCATCTTGTGACTATTTACATCTCTGCTAAAAACAAGAAAATCATCTATGTAGACTATTATGTACTCCTCCCCACCAAAAATTTCTTCCATCATTTTCTGAAATTCTAATGGAGCATTTTTCAAACCAAAAGGCATTACAGTCCATTGAGATTGGCCATGAGGGACTATAAAAGCAGTCTTGTATCTTTCGTCACGAAGAATGCCTACCTACCAAAAACCACTTTTTAAGTCAAATTTGCTGAAAACATTGGCATTAACAATTTTGGCAAGTAATAGTTCTTTGTTGGGCAAAGGATACCGGATTGGCAACAAGGCACCATTCAGAGCTTTGTAGTTGATGACTAGCCACTTCTTACCTCTTTTTTGCTCACTGTTTTTATTCACATAAATTGCAATACAAGCCCAAGGGCTTTTACAAGGTTCTATCAGTTTCTGTTCTAATAATTGTGCTATCTCTTGTCGTCATAAATCTTGCTCTAAGGGGCTCATATGATTAGCACTGGCTTTTTGTGGCTTTGGAACATAATTTTCTTTATAAGGAAGGGCCACAAAATACTTTTTGCGTGTCCATAATGCATCAGGCCTAGAGGCAGTGCAATCTTTCCGAAGCTTGTTTGATATTTTCTCCAAAGTTTTGGGACCATGAAGTTCTGAATTCTTGACAATCCTATTAATCTTGGTTAGATCTTGGAGATATGTTAGACTAAATCTTGGTCTGTCGACTGAACTTTTATTTGATAATCACTAGACGAGGGCAAGCTGACTGGACCTTCAGAGGTCCTGAAATTGACTGTGCCTTTACCAAGTGATAGGCAATAGATCATTCAAAAAATATTGTCCTAAAAGAAAGTCAGAACCTGTATCAAAACTGTACAATGTAACTTTCACCAGGACATCATTCAAATAAATTGGAAAACTAGGAGCTATGTGATTGATTTCCATGACATCTTTTGTAATAGCCCTAAACTGCAATTTAGTTGGCTGCCAATAATAGGAAGGAATTGCACCACTTGCAACAACTACTCATGGCTCCAGAATCAATTCGAGCATCTAGAGTGTAATCTTTTATTTTTTGCAATTTGATTTTTATAGGGATTACCACTCTATCTCCAATTCCCATTACTTTGACTACTTCTATACTGGCATCTTTCTGAGGGAATTCTTCTGAAACATTCTTAAGCAACAAACTCGATAATTTGGAATTACAGTCATCATAATCTGAGATAAGAATTTGGAGTTTGGATGATAACTGAATCATCTCTGATCTAGTATGATGAATTGAGGATTCTAATTGTTCTATCTTGTTCTTTAAAGAACTGATTTTATCCATACCTGAATCTGATTATGAACTTTCTTTTATCTGGAGTGGCCTGAACAGGGAATCAAATTCTTTTTCTATGAACTCTTCATCTGCGAATTTTTCTTTATTCCTCTTCCCAAAAGGTAGTTGTTTTTTTAGACTTGCAAGTTTTTCTACCAATCTCCTTCTTGCAGTGAACTGGACTGGATCAAGATGAGCCAATTCAGCTTTGAGTGTTGCAATATTCACCTATAAATTGTCAGAAGAACTGTAAAACATTTTTACGTCAGGAATAAAAGTTTCTTCTGAATCAGAGGAACTGTCATCCAGATCTATTCTTCTTATATTAGGAATATCTTCTTCAGCATCAGATGCAGAGGAACTAGAAACCTCAAAATATTCACCTTCAGAATGAGATATAAGATCCCATTATTTCGGATCATGAATTGTAGAGAAAATATCCATAATTTTCATATGTTTCTTATCTTTCTTTTCTCTACAATTATTTTCATAGTGACCTTCTTTCCCACAAATAAAGCAAGTAACTTTATTTGAAGGTCTTGATCTTTTCCTAAATACTACCCTTCTTTTACTGAAATTTTTTTTGGAAGGATAATATTTCTTTTTCTTAGGAAAATACTTCTCAGGCTTACATGACAAAGTAGCCTTACATTTCTTCAATGCTTTTTTCTTGGAATGGCAACCAAAATTATATGTTTCAAGAAAAGTATTGCATAACTTGGTGCTGAAATGCATCTGCTTCTTGGAATTCTTCTTAGCCTTTTCCGCAGCACATTCTCTTTGAAATATAGAGACTATCATCTGATGGACGGCTGCAAAAGATGAATTTTCAATATTGATCTTATTAGTCTCTATGTATTGATTTATCAGATCTGGGATTTTTCGTGGCATAGAGGCTATATAATATCTCAGGTATGCAACATTATGAGAGTCATGAGCTTGATAAAGCAATTTTTTCATAGTGCAAAAATATTCTTGTAGATAATCAATATCACATAATTTCTAAGACAGGAATAACTGGGCATGATGATCTGAGTCTTCTGGCACCCATCCCACAAACTGATGTTTTAAAGCATCAAACAAGGCTTTCAAGGGATCATCTTCATTTTCACCAATCTGTGTCATATCTCTATCAGAAAATTTATCCCACCACTTTTTTGCAATACCAGTAAAAGACCAAACAATCTGGGTAACAATATCAGACCAACTTGCCTTAGTTTCTGATTTCCATTGTAATGCCCGAGCATGAATATTATGTAGGACATTAATCACTTATTCATTACTTAAGAAATCAATATTCACTAGCAAAGTATTACCATATCCCTTTCCTGAGGGATTATCTAAGTTTGTGGAGGTGGTCTGTAATCTTTCTGAATATCTACCAAAAGGACTAGAAGCAGAAGCTTCATGAGCAGTAGTGTCCTCTTCGTCTTTCCTTCCTTTGTGTGAAACGAAATAAGGCTCATGTCTATCTCTCTTAAAACTTGACTCACCAGACATGGCTAATATTTCTTTTGGAGCAAATGGTTGACCATTTTCAATCAAACTTTTGAGACTAACATACTATTTTGGTAGTCTTAAACTATCAAGAGATGGAAATATGTTTAGCCAATTTCTCATTAATTCTATTTTCTCCTTGGCTAAATCTATTCCTTTCTGAATTCTTTCATTCTAAAGTTTACCAATATTCTCTACCCCCTTAAAAAGAATACTTTTATTGGAGGACTCAGGTTCAGAAGAAGTAAATATAAATTTTGAACTTGATAGGTCTACTTCTTTGTAATGTGGAGGAGAAGTAGGGGCTGGAAGAGCATCTTTTAGATGACCAAGAGATTTGGAAATAATACCCATATTAGAATTAATATCATTCAATTGTTGGGTATGTTCGTTCTATGTGCCCAAAATTTCATTGTAGCCAGAATGCAATTTTTTAATATGCTCTTTGACTTCTAAAACATCTCTGGCTATATCATCAATATTTTGCAACATACAAACAATTTGATAGTTTGTATAGTTGTGTAACTTTGTTGATTCTGTCTGATCTGGATCAGACATATCTTTCATAGATAACCATTGTAGGTCTACTTTCTTTGTTCCACTACTGAATGTTCTTCTAGTATTTCCAGGTTCTAAATGCCTCTCATTTATTTTTGTAGATATCTCAAATTGAGCTCTTGGAAAAGAAAAGCTTTTAATATCAGGAATGAAGACTTGAGAATCATTTTTACGAGAATGAGGTTCTTCGGTCTAAAAGGAAGCAAATGGAACACAAAACTGGCAATCAACAAATTTATGAGATTGGGGCCTTTGGGTCATCCTTCTTGGGATAGCTGGCATGTGTCTGGGCACAGAGAGGTAAGAGGAGGATGTAGGATCCCTACGCCTTAAGAGTGGAGATGCATTGACAGCAGACATGGAGCGAGTAAGTGTTAGAGAACTAAGCTTTAATCCAGCTGTACTATCAGGATGTTGAATCAAAGACAAGTGTTGAGGTGTCTTTGGAGTATTAAGCTGAGGGTATTTTTGTGATAATGGAACATAAGTACTATTCCACTCATCAGGCAAAGTACATTCACAAAAGCTAATCTGTAGTGAAGCAGTATTTCCAGGGCCAACAATTACTCCTTCTTTCAAAGCTCTGTCTTTCAAATTAGGATTGAGTGTAGGCATAGAAGTCGAGAGAAACCGTAGGCAAATAGATGCATGTAGCTAAGAAATTTGAGATTGGGGAGCAACATCAAAACCATAAAATTGTATATAAGCATTAAGGAATTCATTGATATATGGGTCAGTTAAAGAAACTTGATAGCGAGGAATGACAGAAGACCAAACAGGGCCATTATTGAGAGGGCTCTGGAATCCTCCTAACAAAGCATCATGAAAGTTATTCATCCTAGTATCTAATACACAAGTCAAACATGAAGTTTTCAAACTGGGTCAGACTAGAGGATTGATGCCGAACTGAATCATTCCTATATGAACATATTTATAACCATTCTCTAACTCCCATTCTATGTCATCATTCCTGATCAAAGGAATCTGGTAAACTGACTGACCAGTAGAAATAGGAATATTTACAGAAGTAAATTTGAAAAGCTGAGCAGCATAAAATTGGAAAACAGGAATCTTATAAAGCTTATCAACTTCTACTTCTGGCTGTGTCCAATTGGGCTAAGGTTCAAATTCTTGTACCAAAACTTTTTCATCATAAAGGATTTCATCATTATGAGATCTATTCAGGGTTTTATTAAGGATAGACCATCCATTCTCATGAGCTATCTTTCTGTCTTCAGGTTTCTGAGCACGGAACTATAGAACTCAATACCAAAACTAGAAAATAAGAATGAAACTTAGATAACAACACATAACACTTGGCCAAAGAAATTCTTCATTAATTTCCGGATGATCTTTATAATGTTAGGCTTAGCAATATATAGCCTTAGAACCGGTTATCCGGTCATAACTTTTACTAGAAACTGGAAACCAAAAGGGTCCCCTTTCGGCTAGATTATCATGCAAGATATCATAGTTCGAATGTAGGAGTACAATAATGAGATGTACATAAAGTAAGAACTGACTAAAGAGATGTACTAAAAGTAAAGATTCGGGCAAGTGGGGACAACCACTTGTTATCTCGTCCCTTAGAGGCTAGGCCATATGGGGACCGAATCTTGACATATGGAAAACAAATCCTATCAACAGAATGGCCGGAATCTAGGACATCAGCTCTTTTTACAAAAATATTTACACAGTGGAGATTTTTTAATGGACTAAATCCCATGGAAACCAAAGCAATTATTCCTTTTCAATAGAGGTGATTTGTAAAGATTTCATTAGAGTGATCTTTTGCAATCAGTCACTGTTTGCTCTTTCTTCATGATCATGTTGATGATGAGGATCCCTTTCTTGATAATAATCTATTAAGCCATTTAACTCAGGGGCAAAAACCTCATTAGGAATGTATAACCATGGGGGATCTTGTTCTCTGAAACAACAATAAAATGGGAATGAATACAGATTTTGAGGCCTGTATTGTTCTTCGACAGAAATCCTACCTTGGAAACTTACAAAGACACTAAAAGATTGGTCTCTTTCATTTGCAACTACCATTGAATCCTCATGAACTAATGTGAATTCTACGACATGATCATTTTGAGTAGCTATATGCAATTCCTACATTAGAGTAATAAGGGTACACTTAGTATCATGTTCTAACATCCAATTGACTCTTGGCATATATTTGACCAAAAATATTTTGAACCAAGGACTCCACCAATTGACAACACTATCTATATTTATAGCAAAAAATATGACTCTGACAGACCCATGTATCCTGGCTTTCTGATGAATGGTAAAGTAATCATGCCATGTCCAGTCAGTGTTCTGGATGAATGCAAGATATGAAGGCTCTGCTTCTCTAGACAAAGTATAATAAACTCTCCAAGGTCTCTCTCTATATGGTAACTCTCTAGCATATGACCACATGCTATCCTCAGAATCAAACCATTTTTGCAGAACTAGTTCCCTATGACTTAATGGTAAAGACTCAAACTTTTTTACAAAACAATAACAACAAAAATGGTAATGGCACTGACTACAAACTATATCTTGACTGAGTCTTTTAGACTGGACTGAACTTGAAGCTTCATCTTGTCGCAATGGCCTGAACATTTTGATTTCTTTGATCTCTTGTGATCCTTCTCTTGTGAGCATATCAACAAGATAATTTTCAGCACTAGATTTATAGACTATATCAAAATCAAAACCATCAAGCCATAATGCCCATCTCAATAGCCTGGTACTTCCTTGCTCAAGTAGTCTTTTGTTTGCCAAAATGCTCTTCACATGTTTCAAATATGTTCTAACTAAGAATCTGACACATTTTAGGAACAAATGAAACCATTTTATTCCTCTTTTAACAGCTGGTATCTCTTTATGTGAAGAAGGATACTCTCTTTCAGTATCATCAAATGTACCTGAGGAATAGGCACATACCAGTTCTTTTCTTCCATGCTTCTGTAATAATACTGCAGCCCAAGTATGATCTGAAGCATCTGTCTCAAGAATAAATGGAAGATTAGTATCTGGCAGCTTAAGCTTTGGCAAATATGTGATTTTGATTTTAATGCTTCCGACTGCATTGGTCATCTCTTATGTCCATCCTGTTGCTTGCTTATTTAATCTTTTCTGAAAGATTTTTGTATCATCTTCTTGTTTCTCATAAAATTGTCTTATATAATTCAACCAACCAAGAAATCTCTGCAATGCTTTAATATTTGGAATAACGTCAGGAAATTTCAACAAATGGGTTAGAACATGAGGTTGTAGATTTACATGTCCTTGTTCTATATGCAGTCCCAAATAATTTATTCTGACTTTACCAATTTGAAAATTTTCTTCTGAATCTGAAAGAACGAGACCATGCTTATAAACCAGCTCATAAAACTTCTCTAAATGCATCTTGTGACTATTTACATCTCTGCTAAAAACAAGCAAATCATCTATGTAGACTATTATGTACTCCTCCCCACCAAAAATGTCTTCCATCCTTTTCTGAAATTCTGATGGAGCATTTTTCAAACCAAAAGGCATTATTCAGAGCTTTGTAGTTGATGACTAGCCGCTTCTTACCTCTTTTCTTCTCATTGTGTTTATTCACATAAAATGTAGGACAAGCCCAAGGGTTTTTATAAGGCTCTATCAGTTTCTGTTCTAATAATTGTGCTATCTCTTGTCGACATAAATCTTGCTCTGAGGGGCTCATATGATTAGCACTGGATTTTTATGGCTTTGGAACATAATTTTCTTTATAAGGAAGGGCTACAAAATACTTTTCGCATGTGCAGAATGCATCAGGCCTAGAGGCAGTGCAATCTTTCCGAAGCTTGTCTGATATTTTCTCCAAAGTTTTGGGACCATGAAGTTCTGCATTCTTGACAATCCTATTAATCTTGGTTAGATCTTACAGACTGTGGTAGACTAAATATTGGTCTGTCAGTTGTACTTTTATTTGATAATCACTAGACGAGGGCAAGCTAACTGGACCTTCAGAGGTGCTGAAGGTGATTGTGCCCTTACCAAAAGTGACAGGCAATAGATCATTCAAAAAATCTTGTCCTAAAAGATAGTCAGAACCTATATCAAAACTGTACAATGTAACTTTCACCTAGACATCATTCAAATAAATTGGAAAACCAGGAGCTATGTGATTGATTTCCATCACATCTTTTGTAATAGCCCTAAACTGCAATTTAGTCGGCTGCCAATAATAGGAAGGAACTGCACCATACTTGTAGCAACTACTCATGGCTCCAAAATCAATTTGAGCATCTAGAGTGTAATCTTTTATTTCTGGCAATTTGATTTTTATAGGAATTACCACACTATCTCCAATTCCCATTACTTTGACTACTTCTATACTCGCATCTTTCTGAGGGAATTCTTCTGAAAAATTCTTAAGCAACAGACTAGATAATTTGGAATTACAATCATCATAATCTGAAATAAGCATTTGGAGTTTGGATGATAATTGAATCATCTCTGATCTAGTATGATGAATTGAGGATTCTAATTGTTCTATCTTATTCTTTAAAGAAATGATTTTATCCATGCCTGAATCTGATGATGAACTTTCTTTTATCTGCAGTGGCTTGAACAGGGAATCAAATTCTTTTTCTATCAACTCTTCATCTGTGAATTTTTCTTTATTCCTCTTCCCAGAAGGTAGTTGTTTTTCTAGACTTTCAAGTTTTTCTGCCAATCTCCTTCTTGCAGTGAACTAGACTGGATCAAGCTGAGCCAATTCAGCTTTGATTGTCGCAATCTTCACCTGTAAATTGGCAGAAGAACTGTAAAACTTTTTTATGTCAGGAATAAAAGTTTCTTTTGAATCAGAGGAACTGTCATCCAGATCTATTCTTCTTATATTAGGAATATCTTCTTCAGCATCAGATGAAGAGGAACTAGAAACCTCAAAATATTCACCTTCAGAATGAGATATAAGATCCCATTATTTCGGATCATGAATTGTAGAGAAAATATCCATAATTTTCATTTGTTTCTTATCTTTCTTTTCTCTACTATTATTTGCATAGTGACCTTCTTTCCCACAAATAAAGCAAGTAACTTTATTTGAAGGTCTTTATCTTTTCCTAAATACTACCCTTCTTTTGCTGAAAGTTTTTTTGGAAGGATAATATTTCTTTTTCTTAGGAAAATACTTCTCAGGCTTACATGAACAAGTAGCCTTACATTTCTTCAATGCTTTGTTCTTGGAATGGCAACCAAAATTATATGTTTTGGGAAAAGTATTGCATAACATGGTGTTGAAATGCATCTGCTTCTTGAAATTCTTCTTAGCCTTTTCCGCAGCACATTCTCTTTGAAGTATAGAGACTATCATCTGATGGACGGCTGCAAAAGATGAATTTTCAATATTGATCTTATTAGTTTCTATGTACTGATTTATCAGATCTGGGGTTTTTCCTGGCATAGAGGCTATATAATGTCTCAGATATGCAACATTATGAGAGTCATGAGCTTGATAAAGCAATTTTTTCATAGTGAAAAAATATTCTTGTAGATAATCAATATCACATAATTTCTAAGACAGGAATAACTGGGCATGATGAGCTGAGTCTTCTGGCACCCATCCCAAAAACTCATGTTTTAAAGCATCAAACAAGGCTTTCAAGGGATCATCTTCATTTTCAACAATCTGTGTCATATCTCTATCAGAAAATTTATCCCACCACATTTTTGCAATACAAGTAAAAGACCGAACAATGTGGGTAGCAATATCAGACCAACTTGGCTTAGTTTCTGCTTTCCTTTGTAATGCCCAAGCATGAATATTATGTCAGACATTAATCGCTTCTTCATTACTTAAGCAATCAATATTCACTAGCAAAGTATTACCATATCCCTTTCCTGAGGGATTATCTAAGTTTGTGGAGGTGGTCTGTAATCTTTCTAAATATCTACCAAAAGGGCTAGAAGCAGAAGCTTCATGAGCAGTAGCGTCCTCTTGGTCTTTCCTTCCTTTGTGTGAAAAGAAATAAGGCTCATGTCTATCTCTCTTAAAACTTGACTCACCAGACATGGCTAATATTTCTTTTGGAGCAGATGGTTGACCATTTTCAATCAAACTTTTGAGACTAACATACTATTTTGGTAGTCTTAGACTATCAGGAGAAGGAAATATGTTTAGCCGATTTCTCATTAATTCTGTTTGCTCCTTGGCTAAATCTATTCCTTTCTCAATTCTTTCAATCTAAAGTTTACCAATATTCTCTACCCCCTTAAAAAGAATACTTCTATTGGAGGACTCAGGTTCATAAGAAGTAAATGTGAATTTGGAACTTGACAGGTCTACTTATCTATAATGTGAATGAGAAGTAGGGGTCGGAAGAGCATCTTTTAGATGACCAAGAGATTTGGAAATAATACCCATTTTAGAATTAATATCATTCAATTGTTGGGTATGTTCATTCTGTGTGCCCAAAATTTCATTGTAGCCAGAATGAAATTTCTTAATATGCTCTTTGACTTCTAAAACATCTCTGGCTATATCATCAATATTTTGCAACATACAAACAATTTGATAGTTTGTATAGTTGTGTAACTTTTCTGATTCTGTCTGATCCGGGTCAGACATATCTTTCATAGATAACCATTGTAGGTCTTCTTTGTTTGTTCCACTGTTGAATGTTCTTCTAGTATTTCCAGGTTCTAAATGCCTCTCATTTATTTTTGTAGATATCTCAGATTGAGCTCTTGGAAGAAAAAAGCTTTTAATATCAAGAATGAAGACTTGAGAATCATTTTTAGGAGAATGAGGTTCTTCAGTTTGAAAGGAAGTAGATGGAACACAAAACTGGTAATCAGTAGATTTATGAGATTGGGGCCTTTGGTTCATCCTTCTTGGGATAGCTGGCATGTGTCTGGGCACAGAGAGGTAAGAGGAGGATGTAGGATCCCTACCCCTTAAGAGTGGAGATGCATTGACAGCAGACATGGAGCGAGTAAGTGTTGGAGAACTAAGCTTTAATCGATATGTACCATCAGGATGTTGAATGAAAGACAAGTGTTAAGGTGTCTTTGGAGTATTAAGCTGAGGGTATTTCTGTGATAATGGAACATAAGTACTATTCCACTCATCAGGCAAAGTACATTCACCAAAGCCAATCTATAGTGGAGCAGTGTTATCTTTTATTTTTTATCAAGCATTTTCGTACTTTATCTTGGAAATATAAACATTTCCGTAGTTGATGAAATATATCTGTCAAATTCCAACCCTACTCAAAATCATCAATACCCAGGTTAAGACTGGGATGCCTAGCACATTGTTTAACCCAACGATGGACCAGTCACCACACATGGCACTGCCAGCAGTTTGTCGTACCAATCAACGTTACTAACTTGCCGAAGAGTCAAACAAACAAATCTTTAGAACCAGCTAACATGGGATCATTGCCCTCACCGCCCTTGCAGCCTGGTGCTGCGACCGAGGAACTCAGAAAAGGACCCCCACTTTTACCGGAGAGTGGACTCTCGTCTGACGCATGGAATATGACCTCCGCGTTGTGCTGGGCCAGACTAGTCCAAGCTAGACTCTGTCAGATCCTTTTAACCGTTCTAGGGTCAGCAGAAACCACTAACATCAATGTCCAGTGATGACGTGGAAAGAGTAGAGAGCAGTCCATGGGCCACATGCTTCTGATAATGTCATGTGGGGTCAGAGGCGTGCACAGGTGCCAATGCCTGTGTACCTTTACTAATAGAATTTATAAAATATAAAGTATGGAAATGCTTGATAAAAAATAAAAGATAGTTTATATTTTATGAACTATTTCCATAGTTGATAAAATATAAACTATCTTTTATTTTTTATCAAGCATTTCTGTACTTTATCTTGGAAATATAAACATTTCCGTAGTTGATGAAATATAAACTACGAATATATGGATAGTTTATCTTGGAATACATTTATCTCACCACACCTTGGGGTACATTTATGTTTGTTAGAATGCCATTTGGGTTAACCAATGTTAGAGCCACTTTCCAGAGAGCCATGGATCTAGCATTTGTAAATAAAACATCTGAATTTACTGTCATTTATTTATTTGATTTAATCATTTTCTCTAATTTTGATGAAAATCATTTAAAACACTTAATCAAGGTTTTTGACAGGTGCAGCAAATTTGACATATCCATCAATCTGAAGAAATCTTCATCTTCTGTAAAGGAAGGGAAATTACTAGGGCATTTAATCTCCAAGGAGGGAGTTATAATTGACCCAAAGAGAGCTTCAACTATTCAGGCCCTATCTCTACCAAGGAATAAGAAATGGATACAAACCTTCCTTGGAAAGATTAATTTTATCAGAAGGTTCATTCCTAATTATGTAGAGATAGTTAAGGATATAACTGATATGCTAAAGAAAAAAAATGAAGTGAAATGGACAATTTCTATTAGATATGATTTTGATCAGATCAAAAAGGCTATATGTGAAGCCCCTACATTAGCTAGCCCTGATTATTCTTCACCTTTTAGCATATTTGATTTTGCATCTGAGACAACCTTATTTGTTGTAGTTTTACAAAAGAACCCAAATGGTGATGACCAACCTATAGCCTTCTTTTCCAAAGTTATGAGGGATGTTGAACTTAGGTATGATATTATTGAAAAACAAGCTTTTTGTTTCCGGGAAAACTAGTGTCTATTCAGATCTGCTAATCCAACTAAGACGGGTAGCTATCTTAGAAACAAACAATTCAAAGCAACTTGCATTTTCCTTTATGGGAGATATATGAGAGAGAAGCAGAGAGCACCAACCTCAGTCTTTCACTTGGCTCCTTTCTTGTTTCCTCTCTCCTTTGATAGAGCTTTCAACAATCCTTTCTCACTTGTCCCGCTTCAAAGAGCACCTGTAGAGTGAAAGTAGCAAAATACCATCAAAGCATAGAGATCTATAACCATAAACAATGTAGAATCAGATGTACATTAACCATACAAATGCATACACAAATACAAGATTCATAAATATACAAGTATATGGAGGAAAAATCAAATAGCTTTATTGATAGTAGTGGAAAGGAGGATTACAACCCAGCTATCTGATCCAGTGCCATCCTCCTAGCAGGAAAGCCCTCTTCACCTCATGAAAAGCTAGATCACCCAACAATAAAATGTCTCACAGAGAAACCAATAGCACTTCCTTAAAAAATACAAAATTACAGCCCCCGGATCTCTAGGATGAGGGATCCATATATAGATATTTGCAGGGGGGTGAGTCAGCTTTTGGGTTTTGATTAGTGTCATTTCACTAATAGTTCTTGGTTCCACTTAGAGATTTCATGATCTCTTACTCATCCCTGGGTGAATTCAGAGAGGCAAGTGTCATATGAGAAGTTTCTAGAAGATTCTTTGGGTTTCCACCTAGCCAACTGCCTCTGCCATTTGTCTGCTCTCATTCATCGCACCCTACAGAAGGGATTTTCAGTATGCATCACACCCCTTGTGTGTAATAGGTGAGATGCATCACACCCTCTGCATGGAGCAGTTTGTATGGTCCAGTTTTGACCAGTTCTGAGTAGTTTTTCAGGGAGAACTTCTGGCAAATGATGTAATCAGTTGACCTTGATACTTTAGGGTTTGAAACAAAACTTTTATGGGTTTGAGAGCCCTTGGTTTATCGACATATGTGATGGGGGTTGCAGTGCCCAAATATGTTTATAACAGTTTCCCCCTAAAGCATGAGGTCGTAAATCTTCTGGTGTCGGGTGAAATGCTTTATCATGAGGATCCGAGGTTTTTCAAACTGGAAGGTGATCTGTAATAAGATACAATACAATACATTATCTTTATAATATTTTCATGATCTAGCTAAGGCAAGCATTCCCATGCTCAGCTTTATAAATTCATTTCCATGTACATAGGACAGACAATCGTCTGTGTGGCAGACTGATGATTCTGGTAGAGCCATCATCCATTAGCTTGGATGATTATCTGTGCAGCTATGGAGTACATTTGATGTCTTTATTTTCTTGAATATATCGCAGCCCAAATGGATGAAACTAAATCTGGGGTCTTCAAACTCGTTCAATCTTCGCCCGATGTACAAGTCGATCCATGTGAAAAGATGTTTTGATGTCGAACATGGAAATACATCACCTAATTACCAGCCAATGATGTAAGCTGTTAACAGGCGTGAGAGGGATCACCGATAATGATAATGACCCTCAAGGTACTGTAGTACAATTCACGTGGTGTGAATACATGAATTGATGTCAAACACCATGCAAAATCTTTCGGTCGAAGGCCATTGATGTAAACCTGTCGCCGTAAGTGAGAAACTTGCCATTGAGGCATGCAAGCTTCAAAGTACTGAAAGGGTTGTTCCTAAGTCAACTTCTTGGATAATGAGCTGATGTCGACAAGAAGTGACCCATCATAGGAGGGCCTTAATGAATCTCACATCTACAACCCAGAACGGAGCAAATGATTTTGTGGACGTGAAAACAATCTAATGATACAAGGTTTAGGGTGGCGATTGATGAGCCCCAAAAATGGATAATTATTTGGGTTCATTCAACCTCCTAATTTGACTTAATCCACCATTCTCATTAGTTTATGGCATGTTTTTTATTATATTTATGTTAATAGAGTGAATTTGGTTAGTCATTATGCCAACAAGTCTAATGGGTGCTTTGTGTAGCCTTTTTGGTCAACTTGGAGACAAAAATGAAGGTCTTAATGAGCACTTGGCAGCCAAATTCGTGGGAGAGCAAGCTAGAGGATTTGTAGGAAGGTGTCCCCCTCATTTATGGGCCCTTACCTCGAATTCTCCACCATCAGCTCGGAGTTCAAAGGCCACCAAATCAATGAGCACAAGGGCAGCCAAGCAAGTCAAGTAGGACTGCTGTTAACTACAAGTCTTGGGCAGCCAAGTCCCTAAATTTTAGGAGGACTGTTGGGTCCTCAAATTGTATAAATAAGAAGGCTTAGGGCCTCATTTTGGTTAGCTAGTTGGTAGTCATTTTTGTAGCTAGTAGTTAGTCAATTTGGTTAGCCAGTTAGTCTTTTTGTAAGCCAGTTTTGGCATGATGTTAGACTCATGATTATTCAATAAAGGCAGACAGCTTTGGATTCAATTCTGAGTTTTTAAGGGAGCTATAGCTCTCAGGTTAGGGCCCAACCTGAGAGCAATAGACCTCCTCTTCTTTGTAGTGTTATTTGCCTTTCTTTTCAGCACTTTGTTTCTTTGTTTTGACATGCATTTAGAATTTACAGTTTGCTGATTCGATTTCTTTTGTGTGATTAAGTAAGATTAGAAAAAAGAAAAAGAAAAAAATGAAAAAAGAGGAAAATAGAAATCTAAGGTGAAAACCTCCTCGGAGGCGCCTTAGATTGGCTCATTGATTGAAAACCTCCATGAGGCGGTCAATGGGTTGGGAAAAAAGAGAAAATAAAAGGGAATAAGATCCTTGGGTGAAAACCTCCCTTGGAGGCGCCCAAGGCACGCAATTAGGGTGAAAACCTCCATGAGGCGCCCTAGTTGTTTTTCAAAAAAAAAAAGAGAAAAAAGAAAAAGAAAAAATAAAGCTAATCTCCATTGAATAATTTCATGTTGTAGCAATGACATTGCAGGTTTCAAGAAGTACGTTTCATGACAGGAGGAGCACTCAAATCAAGGTCAAAGTATTTTTTCTTGTGCCTTCTACAGGAAGCTCTGTATTTCTACAGGAAACATCCTGTAGAAACTTTGGACGAGCCAAATCCAATTTCAAAAGTGAATCTGATGGTGGGAATCTGTTGATTAGGCCTACAAGCACTTGTGTGTCCATCCCTTGCCTTCCTCCATCATTTTTTCCACCTCCTTGTGCTTCTCATTGTGCTTCTACAGGAACTTCCTGTAGAAATTGTGGGAAACTAGGCATGCATTTCAAAAAGTGGTTTGGCGAACATGGTAGCTTCCTCAAAGGTTCAGAAGTCCTCATGCAATCTTCCAACTCCTCCTCCATCATCTCCATACCTGCATCACAGCCCAAGCTCAGTTTTCCCTTCCAGGCAAGCACATACCAAAAGCCTTGAGGGAAAAATCCATAGAACAAAATTTGTTTTTGCCATAACTTGAAAACCATGCATCCATTTGACAAACCGTTTTATGGGGAATTGTACAAGGTTGATGAAAACATGCCTGAGCAGTTTCATGCAATTCCGGTGCATGGTTTCCAAGAAATCAACCTCCATCACCATCAGCCATTTTTGCATTTTCTCCATGTCCGTGCATCCGTTTCAAAAGCTGTTTCATGGGGATATGCACATGGGTGATAGTAGCCTACCCCAGCAGTTTCAGTCGATTCTGAAGTACGGTTTCCGAGAAATCAAGCTCTGAAATCTTCAGCCATTTTCCATTTTCCTCGAAATCCATGCATCCATTGATCATGATTTTGCTATGGGAGATGCATAATGATGATAGGAACATGCTCACCGAGTTTCAGCTCAATCCGGGTTACCGTTTGAGAGCAATGGCGAAAACAAGTTCTGATTTTGTGACCATGCAGCAGCAGCAGCTTGAAGGTGCAGATCTGAACGTGAAAACAATTGCATGCAGCTCAGATCCGGCCAGAGGACACCTGCACAAGGAAAAGCAATCAAAATCATCAGCCAAGCCTCATGCAATCAAAGGATCCAAGCATGCAGCAGCAAAAAGCTTCACGGCAGCCATTCAACTTCGAGGTATGTGACTGATCTCATTCTTCTATTGCATAGATTTAATTTGAAAACTGCATGAATTGATGGAATGGTGGAATTAAGCCACGAATTATCAAGGTTAAGCTGATTGTTCAGCCGGCAGTCACGCAGTACACGTGGACAGTTCACTCACGTGGAAATTTAAAAAACAGGAAGTGTTGGCCGGTTAAACTTCAGTTCAATTCATAGCAGTGATTACAGGGGGAAAACACACAGTTCATGAACAACACTTCCAGTTGCATGTGGCCACGTACACTTGGCCACTTCACTCTCTCACACAAATCACGTAGCAATTAAAGGCGGCTCAGCTAAAACTTATGAATTGTTGTTCATCTGCCCTTTCCACATTCTCAACTGAAGTGTGCACAATCGGTTAACCTATCATCCTCCACTAAGTTTTTCTACCTGTTTTCGAAATTATCCCGCATATCATATTGTTTAGAGGCGCAGAGACATCCTACAGGCGTTTCTACAGGAACTCTTCTACAGGAAACGCAGAAAACAACCATGCAGAAAGAAAATGTGGGATTTTCGGCGAATTTCAAGCTCCAAATGAGGTAGGATCAGGGAAACTTCATTGTGCATGATTTGTTGGTACAAAATGGTGAATGGAACATGGCATCAAATTGAAAAAATGATAGCAACATTCTACCTGTGCATTCAACTAAACATGAAAGATTGCCTGCATGTTTCACTGTATTTTACCAAGTTCTTTCTCTGCACTCTGAAATCTCCCCGTCATCTTTAAAAGAAAAGAAGATATATGCTGTAGTAGAGGCCGCCCTCTATGCACGAAAACTTGAATTCACATATGTATCTATGTGTTGAGAAGAGAATTTGTGCCCTTATGCTCAGTTATGCAAAAACAATATTGTACTCTCAATAAACCGAAAGTTGAATTCTGGGTGACAGAAACAAGAGACTTATTGCTATCTGGTATTCTGAGGAACACAAGAGAAACTCCTCCCTGGGTTCAGAAAACACCAAATTTAGTTGTCTTCTATTTTAGTGATTGATTATTGTTTTCTTGAGCATTTTCTTTTCTAATTAAAGCATAAAAAAAGCACCCCCACCATTCCATGAGGATTCATAATGGGAGAACACATTGAAGAAGGTGAAAAAAGAAGCCAATGATTAGGGAGCACAAATCATTCAAGCAGAGGGCAAAACAAAGGCAGAACAGAGAAAAAAGGCTACAGTAGAGAAGGCAGCAGCTAAACAAGATGAGAAGAAAGCCAAAACAGAGCATGAGGAAGCAAGCTAACAGAGGCAGAAAAGACCAAAGAAGAGGAAAAAAGGAGGAAGAGACACACCATGAGAGATCAGTGACAGTAGACCGAAACAGTTTCTACAGGAAGCCAGAAAGCGGCCACTACAGGACTTTCTACAGGAAGTCTGGAAACGGAGCAACAAGGGGAGAAATCACCTGAGGTTTTGGCCAGGGAGGTGGTAGCAGTGCTAGATGCCCTAAGCACATCTCCAAAGCAAAAAGGGAAGCAAAAAAGGAGCCTTCCATGTACTTTAAGGCAAGAAGGAGCATGTGGATAAAAGCTGGTAGACCCTAGCCACAGTCAGAGGAGCCAATTACAATTGAGGACACCACAGCTAAACAAAAGGAAGAGTCTCCTTCAAAGAGATCCATCATCTGTGAATGAGGAAGCTAAAAACCTTCACCTAGAGAGAGAAAATCAAGATGATGGACTCAAAGACAGTCTACAGGAAGCTGAGACAGTTCTACAGGAAGCTACAGGACTTTCTACAGGAAGTTCTGTATTTTTAACAGAAACATCCTGTAGAAGCCTTTGGGCAGGCCAGAATCAATTATGGAGAGGGATTGAAGTCTGTTGAGGAGGCATGCAACCACTCTTTTCTTCCATCCTCCACTGGTTTCATATCCTTTCACCACCATTGCCGCCATCAGATTGAATATACTTGCACAATCATACCAAGGCTGAGAATTCACTAGGAAAAGGAACATGCAGTGGGAAGAAGAAAAGAAGCATGGTTTCATGACAGAAAAGAGGACATCACTTCAGAAGCTTGGCATGACAAAGAAGCCACTAGGGCCTCAAGTAGTCTTTTGTTTGCCAAAATGCTCTTCACATGTTTCAAATATGTTCTAACTAAGAATCTGACACAATTTAGGAAGAAATGAAACCATTTTATTCGTCTTTTAACAACTAGTATCTCTTTATGTGAAGAAGGATACTCTCTTTCAGTATCATCAAATGTACCTGAGGAATAGGCACATACCAGTTCTTTTCTTCCATGCTTCTGTAATAATACTGCAGCCCAAGTATGACCTGAAGCATCTGTCTCAAGAATAAATGGAAGATTAGTATCTGGCAGCTTAAGCTTTGGCAAATATGTGATTTTGATTTTAATGCTTCTGACTGCATTGGTCATCTCTTCTGTCCATCCTGTTGCTTGCTTATTTAATCTTTTCTGAAGGATTTTTGTATCATCTTCTTGTTTCTCATAAAATTGTCTTATATAATTCAACCAACCAAGAAATCTCTGCAATGTTTTAATATTTGGAATAACGTCAGGAAATTTCAACAAATGTGTTAGAACATGAGGTTGTAGATTTACATGTCCTTGTTCTATATGCAGTCCCAAATAATCTATTTTGACTTTACCAATTTGAAAATTTTCTTCTGAATCTGAAAGAACGAGACCATGCTTATAAACCAGCTCACAAAACTTCTCTAAATTCATCTTGTGACTATTTACATCTCTGCTAAAAACAAGCAAATCATCTATGTAGACTATTATGTACTCCTCCCCACCAAAAATGTCTTCCATCCTTTTCTGAAATTCTGATGGAGCATTTTTCAAACCAAAAGGCATTATTCAGAGCTTTGTAGTTGATGACTAGCCGCTTCTTACCTCTTTTCTTCTCATTGTGTTTATTCACATAAAATGTAGGACAAGCCCAAGGGTTTTTATAAGGCTCTATCAGTTTCTGTTCTAATAATTGTGCTATCTCTTGTCGACATAAATCTTGCTCTGAGGGGCTCATATGATTAGCACTGGCTTTTTATGGCTTTCGAAAATAATTTTCTTTATAAGGAAGGGCTACAAAATACTTTTCGCATGTCCAGAATGCATCAGGCCTAGAGGCAGTGCAATCTTTCCGAAGCTTGTCTGATATTTTCTCCAAAGTTTTGGGACCATGAAGTTCTGCATTCTTGACAATCCTATTAATCTTGGTTAGATCTTGGAGACTGTGGTAGACTAAATCTTGGTCTGTCAGTTGTACTTTTATTTGATAATCACTAGACGAGGGCAAGCTAACTGGACCTTCAGAGGTGCTGAAGGTGACTGTGCCTTTACCAAAAGTGACAGGCAATAGATCATTCAAAAAATCTTGTCCTAAAAGAAAGTCAGAACCTATATCAAAACTGTACAATGTAACTTTCACCTAGACATCATTCAAATAAATTGGAAAACCAGGAGCTATGTGATTGATTTCCATCACATCTTTTGTAATAGCTCTAAACTGCAATTTAGTCGGCTGCCAATAATAGGAAGGAATTGCACCATACTTGTAGCAACTACTCATGGCTCCAGAATCAATTTGAGCATCTAGAGTGTAATCTTTTATTTCTGGCAATTTGATTTTTATAGGAATTACCACACTATCTCCAATTCCCATTACTTTGACTACTTCTATACTGGCATCTTTCTGAGGGAATTCTTCTGAAAAATTCTTAAGCAATAAACTAGATAATTTGGAATTACAATCATCATAATCTGAAATAAGCATTTGGAGTTTGGATGATAATTGAATCATCTCTGATCTAGTATGATGAATTGAGGATTCTAATTGTTCTATCTTATTCTTTAAAGAAATGATTTTATCCATGCCTGAATCTGATGATGAACTTTCTTTTATCTGGAGTGGCTTGAACAGGGAATCAAATTCTTTTTCTATCAACTCTTCATCTGTGAATTTTTCTTTATTCCTCTTCCCAGAAGGTAGTTATTTTTCTATACTTTCAAGTTTTTCTGCCAATCTCCTTCTTGCAGTGAACTAGACTGGATCAAGCTGAGCCAATTTAGCTTTGATTGTTGCAATCTTCACCTGTAAATTGGCAGAAGAACTGTAAAAATTTTTTACATCAGGAATAAAAGTTTCTTCTGAATCAGAGGAACTATCATCCAGATCTATTCTTCTTATATTAGGAATATCTTCTTCAGCATCAGATGAAGAGGAACTAGAAACCTCAAAATATTCACCTTCAGAATGAGATATAAGATCCCATTCTTTCGGATCATGAATTGTAGAGAAAAATATCCATAATTTTCATTTGTTTCTTATCTTTCTTTTCTCTACTATTATTTGCATAGTGACCTTCTTTCCCACAAATAAAGCAAGTGCCCAAATATGTTTATAACAGTTTCCCCCTAAAGCATGAGGTCGTAAATCTTCTGGTGTCGGGTGAAATGCTTTATCATGAGGATCCGAGGTTTTTCAAACTGGAAGGTGATCTGTAATAAGATACAATACAATACATTATCTTTATAATATTTTCATGATCTAGCTGAGGCAAGCATTCCCATGCTCAGCTTTATAAATTCATTTCCATGTACATAGGACAGACAATCGTCTGTGTGGCAGACTGATGATTCTGGTAGAGCCATCATCCATTAGCTTGGATGATTATCTGTGCAGCTATGGAGTACATTTGATGTCTTTATTTTCTTGAATATATCGCAGCCCAAATGGATGAAACTAAATCTGGGGTCTTCAAACTCGTTCAATCTTCGCCCGATGTACAAGTCGATCCATGTGAAAAGATGTTTTGATGTCGAACATGGAAATACATCACCTAATTACCAGCCAATGATGTAAGCTGTTAACAGGCGTGAGAGGGATCACCGATAATGATAATGACCCTCAAGGTACTGTAGTACAATTCACGTGGTGTGAATACATGAATTGATGTCAAACGCCATGCAAAATCTTTCGGTCGAAGGCCATTGATGTAAACTTGTCGCCGGAAGTGAGAAACTTGCCATTGAGGCATGCAAGCTTCAAAGTACTGAAAGGGTTGTTCCTAAGTCAACTTCTTGGATAATGAGCTGATGTCGACAAGAAGTGACCCATCATAGGAGGGCCTTAATGAATCTCACATCTACAACCCGGAACGGAGCAAATGATTTTGTGGACGTGAAAACAATCTAATGATACAAGGTTTAGGGTGGCGGTTGATGAGCCCCAAAAATGGACAATTATTTGGGCTCATTCAACCTCCTAATTTGACTTAATCCACCATTCTCATTAGTTTATGGCATGTTTTTTATTATATTTATGTTAATAGAGTGAATTTGGTTAGTCATTATGCCAACAAGTCTAATGGGTGCTTTGTGTAGCATTTTTGGTCAACTTGGAGACAAAAATGAAGGTCTTAATGAGCACTTGGCAGCCAAATTCGTGGGAGAGCAAGCTAGAGGATTTGTAGGAAGGTGTCCCCCTCATTTATGGGCCCTTACCTCGAATTCTCCACCATCAGCTCGGAGTTCAAAGGCCACCAAATCAATGAGCACAAGGGCAGCCAAGCAAGTCAAGTAGGACTGCTGTTAACTACAAGTCTTGGGCAGCCAAGTCCCTAAATTTTAGGAGGACTGTTTGGTCCTCAAATTGTATAAATAAGAAGGTTTAGGGCCTCATTTTGGTTAGCTAGTTGGTAGTCATTTTTGTAGCTAGTAGTTAGTCAATTTGGTTAGCGAGTTAGTCTTTTTGTAAGCCAGTTTTGGCATGATGTTAGACTCATGATTATTCAATAAAGGCAGACAGCTTTGGATTCAATTCTGAGTTTTTAAGGGAGCTATAGCTCTCAGGTTAGGGCCCAACCTGAGAGAAATAGACCTCCTCTTCTTTGTAGTGTTATTTGCCTTTCTTTTCAACACTTTGTTTCTTTGTTTTGACATGCATTTAGAATTTACAGTCTGCTGATTCAATTTCTTTTGTGTGATTAAGTAGGATTAGAAAAAAGAAAAAGAAAAAAATGAAAAAAGAGGAAAATAGAATTCTAAGGTGAAAACCTCCTCGGAGGCGACTTAGATTTGCTCATTGATTGAAAACCTCCATGAGGCGGTCAATGGGTTGGGAAAAAAGAGAAAATAAAAGGGAATAAGATCCTTGGGTGAAAACCTCCCTTGGAGGCGCCCAAGGCAGGCAATTAGGGTGAAAACCTCCATGAGGCGCCCTAGTTGTTTTTCAAAAAAAAAAAGAGAAGAAAGAAAAAGAAAAAATAAAGCTAATCTCCATTGAATAATTTCATGTTGCAGAAATGACATTGCAGGTTGCAAGAAGGACGTTTCATGACAGGAGGAGCACTCAAATCAAGGTCAAAGTAATTTTTCTTGTGCCTTTTACTGGAAGCTCTGTATTTCTACAGGAAACATCCTGTAGAAACTTTGGACGAGCCAAATCCAATTTCAAAAGTGAATCTGATGGTGGGAATCTGTTGATTAGGCCTACAAGCACTTGTGTGTCCATCCCTTGCCTTCCTCCATAATTTTTTCCACCTCCTTGTGCTTCTCATTGTGCTTCTACAGGAACTTCCTGTAGAAATTGTGGGAAACTAGGCATGCATTTCAAAAAGTGGTTTGGCGAACATGGTAGCTTCCTCAAAGGTTCAGAAGTCCTCATGCAATCTTCCAACTCCTCCTCCATCATCTCCATACCTACATCACAGCCCAAGCTCAGTTTTCCCTTCCAGGCAAGCAAATGCAAAAAGCCTTGAGGCAAAAATCCATAGAACAAAATTTGTTTTTGCCATAACTTGAAAACCATGCATCCATTTGACAAACCGTTTTATGGGGAATTGTACAAGGTTGATGAAAACATGCCTGAGCAGTTTCATGCAATTCCGGTGCACGGTTTCCAAGAAATCAACCTCCATCACCATCAACCATTTTTGCATTTTCTTCATATCCGTGCATCTGTTTCAAAACCTGTTTCATGGGGACATGCACATGGGTGATAGTAGCCTACCCCAGCAGTTTCAGCCGATTCCGAAGCACGGTTTCCGAGAAATCAAGCTCTGAAATCTTCAGCCATTTTCCATTTTTCTCGCAATCCATGCATCCATTGATCACGATTTTGCTATGGGAGATGCATAATGATGATAGGAACATGCTCACCGCGTTTCAGCTCAATTCGGGTTACCGTTTGAGAGAAATGGCGAAAACAAGTTCTGATTTTGTGACCATGCAGCAACAGCAGCTTGAAGGTGCAGATCTGAACGTGAAAACAATTGCATGCAGCTCAGATCCGGCCAGAGGACACCTGCACAAGGAAAAGCAATCAAAATCATCACCCAAGCCTCATGCAATCAAAGGATCCAAGCATGCAGCAGCAGAATCAGAGCATGCAGCAGCAAAAAGCTTCACGACAGCCATTCAACTTCGAGGTATGTGACTGATCTCATTCTTCTATTGCATAGATTTAATTTGAAAACTGCATGAATTGATGGAATGGTGGAATTAAGCCACGAATTATCAAGGTTAAGCTGATTGTTCAGCCGGCAGTCACGCAGTACACGTGGACAGTTCACTCACATGGAAATTTAAAAAACAGGAAGTGTTGGCTGGTTAAACTTCAGTTCAATTCATGGCAGTGATTACAGGGGGGAAACACATAGTTCATGAACAACACTTCCAGCTGCATGTGGCCACGTACACTTGGCCACTTCACTCTCTCACGCAAATCACGCAACAATTAAAGGCGACTCAGCTAAAACTTATGAATTGTTGTTCATCTGCCCTTTCCACATTCTCAACTGAAGTGTGCACAATCGGTTAACCTATCGTCCTCCACTAAGTTTTTCTACCTGTTTTCGAAATTATCCCGCATATCATATTGTTTAGAGGCGCAGAGACATCCTACAGGCGTTTCTACAGGAAGTCTTCTACAGGAAACGCAGAAAACAACCACGCAGAAAGAAAATGTGGGATTTTCGGCGAATTTCAAGCTCCAAATGAGGTAGGATCAAGGAAACTTCATTGTGCATGATTTGTTGGTACAAAATGGTGAATGGAACATGGCATCAAATTGAAAAAATGATAGCAACATTCTACCTGTGTATTCAACTAAACATGAAAGATTGCCTGCATGTTTCACTGTATTTTGCCAAGTTCTTTCTCTGCACTTTGAAATCTCCCCGTCATCTTTAAAAGAAAAGAAGATATATTCTGTAGTAGAGGCTGCCCTCTATGCACGAAAACTTGAATTCACATATGTATCTATGTGTTGAGAAGAGAATTTGTGCCCTTATGCTCAGTTATGCAAAAACAATATTGTACTCTCAATAAACCGAAAGTTGAATTCTGGGTGACAGAAACAAGAGACTTATTGCTATCTGGTATTCTGAGGAACACAAGAGAAACTCCTCCCTGGGTTCAGAAAACACCAAATTCAGTTGTCTTCTATTTTAGTGATTGATTATTGTTTTCCTGAGCATTTTCTTTTCTAATTAAAGCATAAAAAAAGCACCCCCACCATTCCATGAGGATTCATAATGGGAGAACACATTGAAGAAGGTGAACAAAGAAGCCAATGATTAGGGAGCACAAATCATTCAAGCAGAGGGAAAAACAGAGGCAGAACAGAGAAAAAAGGCTACAGTAGAGAAGGCAACAGCTAAACAAGATGAGAAGAAAGCTAAAACAGAGCATGAGGAAGCAAGCTAACAGAGGCAGAAAAGACCAAAGAAGAGGAAAAAAGGAGGAAGAGACACACCATGAGAGATCAGTGACAGTAGACCGAAACAGTTTCTACAGGAAGCCAGAAAGCGGCCACTACAGGACTTTCTACAGGAAGTCTGGAAACGGAGCAGCAAGGGGAGAAATCACCTGAGATTTTGGCCAGGGAGGTGGTAGCAGTGCTAGATGCCCTAAGCACATCTCCAAAGCAAAAAGGGAAGCAAAAAAGGAGCCTTCCATGTACTTTAAGGCAAGAAGGAGCATGTGGATAAAAGCTGGCAGACCCTAGCCACAGTCAGAGGAGCCAATTACAATTGAGGACACCACAGCTAAACAAAAGGAAGAGTCTCCTTCAAAGAGATCCATCATCTGTGAATGAGGAAGCTAAAAACCTTCACCTAGAGAGAGCAAATCAAGATGATGGACTCAAAGACAGTCTACAGGAAGCTGAGACAGTTCTACAGGAAGCTACAGGACTTTCTACAGGAAGTTCTGTATTTTTAACAGAAACATCCTGTAGAATCCTTTGGGCAGGCCAGAATCAATTATGGAGAGGGATTGAAGTCTGTTGAGGAGGCATGCAACCACTCTTTTCTTCCATCCTCCACTGGTTTCATATCCTTTCACCACCATTGCCGCCATCATATTGAATATACTTGCACAATCATACCAAGGCTGAGAATTCACTAGGAAAAGGAACATGCATTGGGAAGAAGCAAAGAAGCATGGTTTCATGACAGAAAAGAGGACATCACTTCAGAAGCTTGGCATGACAAAGAAGCCACTAGGGCCATCAAAGATGAGGAGAGAGATTGGTTGCTTAGAGGATGAGCAACACTTTCAGTAGGGGGGTGATGATGAGCCCCAAAAATGGACAATTATTTGGGCTCATCCAACCTCCTAATTTGACTTAATCCACCATTCTCATTAGTTTACTGCATGTTTTTGATTATATTTATGTTAATAGAGTGAATTTGGCTAGTCATTATGCCAACAAGTCTAATGGGTGCTTTGTGTAGCCTTTTTGGTCAACTTGGAGACAAAAATGAAGGTCTTAATGAGCACTTGGCAGCCAAATTCGTGGGAGAGCAAGCTACAGGATTTGTAGGAAGGTGTCCCCCTCATTTATGGGCCCTTACCTCGAATTCTCCACCATCGACTCGGAGTTCAAAGGCCACCAAATCAATGAGCACAAGGGCAACCAAGCAAGTCAAGTAGGACTACTGTTAACTACAAGTCTTGGGCAGCCAAGTCCCTAAATTTTAGGAGGACTGTTTGGTCCTCAAATTGTATAAATAAGAAGGCTTAGGGCCTCATTTTGGTTAGCTAGTTGGTAGTCATTTTTGTAGCTAGTAGTTAGTCAATTTGGTTAGCGAGTTAGTCTTTTTGTAAGCCAGTTTTGGCATGATGTTAGACTCATGATTATTCAATAAAGGCAGGCAGCTTTGGATTCAATTCTGAGTTTTTAAGGGAGCTATAGCTCTCAGGTTAGGGCCCAACCTGAGAGCAATAGACATCTTTTTTGTAGTGTTATTTGCCTTTCTTTTCAGCACTTTGTTTCTTTGTTTTGACATGCATTTAGAATTTACAGTTTGCTGATTCGATTTCTTTTGTGTGATTAAGTAGGATTACTTTATAGTTCAAGTGCTTTTAGTTGTTTGGATTAGAGTAGGAGGATTGTAATTCATTGGAGATCCAAAAAAGGTTGATAGTGCACTCGCTGCCAACTCTGTTTAGAGATTGGGGGTGTGGGCTGTACCAACCACCAAAAAAACACAGTCTTTTCTACTTTTATGCAAGCTGCAACACAGTCGGTTTAATCGTGGATCCTTTCATGCATTTTTCTCTTGAGCCATACTTCGTCACTACAGTTCCATGCACGACTTTTCTTCATGATTTACATCGTTGTTCATTGGTTTAATAGCACAGGTAGCACTGGTTCATGAATTCTCGTTTTTGGTGCAAGACATAAGTAATTTGTTTTATTTACACTGCTCCATATCATTCTACTTCCTTCTTCTTCTTCTTAACCTCTCCTCAAGCCACCTACTCGACCTTTGTTCAGCTCGTTTACCTTCCAACTCATCCATTGCCACGTAGCTTCATCTTTTTGACCTTTCGTTGATCCCATCCTTCTATCCACCAACCACTTCGTGCACTCTTTCTCCATCCTGGTTCTTTGCCCCTGAGTCATCACAAGCTCCATCTCCACCTTACCTATCCACCCATATTGTTCCATCACTTCACCATCACCCAAAACTTCCACTTACAGCACATCCTGTTGAAGTTAACAGACTTCCTGCAGAATTCCTTAGTTTCCTATAGGATCCCCTGCAGACATCCTGTAGAAGCCTGCAAACTTGGTTGTCGAGCATTTGAACGTTGTAGACTTCTGTGGACTGATGCTGGGGACCCTCTGGAACCTCTCCTATCCCTCCTGACCTTTCCCAAGCTTTCTCTCCCTTTGCACCACCTCTGCACAGCCAAACCCTAATAAGAAACAAATTCATAATCACTCCATCCACTTAAGCAAAAATACAAAAACAGTGTTCTTTTTCATAGAAGTAGTTTGAGTTCATGCATTTCACATCATTAGAAGTAATGGCATCATTTGTAGACATTTTCACTCTCACTATTGCACCATAGAGGTTAAACTAGTCAGATTAGGGTTTACTAGGGTTTCCATGCTTTGGTTGGCTTTCAGTTCATTTTTGCAAAGTAGATCAATTTCCCTTGAGATAGCCTTTGTCCATCATTTAGAAAGCTTCTTCTGAGAGCATATAGAAGTTGGCTTGAGCCCTAGCGGACTTGTGCCAGCTGACCAAGTGACAGCTGCGACAAGAGCTAGTACTTGTGCATACAGCACCGTCGCTTCCATGTTTGTACGAACTACCGGGTTGATAAAATTAGAGATAGGAAGCCCCAGGAGTTGTAGCATTATTGCTACAATACTGGAGCCCACCAGCGGTCATAAAAGAATGGAGTGTGAAGGTATTGTAGTGGCTGAGGCGTTAGCTGGGTTGGTGAATTCTCTGAGAGACTTCTCTTGAACATACTAGCGACACTAAAATGGATTGGTAGTGTTAACCTCAAGAATGGATGTTACGGAGGACTAATGGTGATATGATATATGATCAGGCTTGCAGTGCCCAAATATGTCTATAACACATGCCTTAATTCAAGCCCTCAAAGCCTTTAGAACCTATATCTTGCATTCACACATTACAACTTATGTCCCTAATCATGCTGTTAAAATTGTTTTGACCCAGCCTGATACTGATGGAAGAAGAGGGAGATGGATTGGAAAAATCCTTGAATTTGACCTTGAAATTAAGACCAAAAAGCTCATAAAATGCCAAGGCCTAGCCAAATTGTTAGCTGAGTCTAACTGCAAAGTATTGGGGATAAATCTGGTTTCTCAAATTTCATCATGGGAGAACCCAAAAGAACCTTACTTAATATCAGGGGAGAATCCACAAGAACCTTCCTTACTATCTGAGGAGAATCCACAAGAAACTCCTCCTGCCATCGAAGGGGATAACCCACAAGAACCTCCTTTAAATAAAGCCATTCTTGTTCACATAGATCAGGGATACCTACTCTCTGATTGGTACTCTGATATTGTACAGTTTCTTAGGGATTTTCAATGTCCAGTTGATCTTAACTTGAAGTAGTACAAAGCCCTGAAGCTTAAAGCAGTAAAATAATGCATTATCAATGCTAATCTATACTGGAAAGACCCTCTTAATATCCTTCTTTGTTTAACTGAAAACGAAATAGAGGGAGTTATAGATCAGTTTCATGAATTGAGATGTATTACTGGCTTGATGACAAATACATTGTCAAATCCGATGACATTCAGCTGTGGGAGTCCAATTTACCCCACTATATTTTTCCTCATACCCACGGCACCCCAGAGAAATTCTCTTTAGTATTACTCTTCAAGCCATAGACCAGATGACGCAAGCCCCAATAGTAGAGAATGCCACCCCCTTTTCCTATGAAGCACTTGTTGAGTTATACCAAAAATTAGACTTTGCCAAGAGGGCCAAAACTCTTGAGTTGTTCTTGACACAAGATGCCCCATTGCCAAAGAAAAATCCTCCCTATCCCTCAATTATTTTCCTTGAGAGAGCCAAACAAATCATCACAATTGTCTCCTACCTCCTTGGCTACTACTCTGATCAGTGGGTAGATGAGGCCATCATAGGATTTATATCCATTTTCTCTGTTGATTCTAAGCCCTCCATCATATTTAACTTTAGCCAAATTCTTGTAGAGTCAATTCATCAGCAGCTTATCAAATTCCCAACTAAGAAGGTATTCAAGTATTCTTCTGTGTTAGTTTATATGTTAAAATACTTTCAGGGAGACAACATCAACCTTGCTTTGCTAA
This sequence comes from Pinus tabuliformis, assembly GCA_031772625.1. NCBI lineage: Eukaryota > Viridiplantae > Streptophyta > Pinopsida > Pinales > Pinaceae > Pinus > Pinus tabuliformis. The sequence continues at coordinate 1,724,659,347 of CM062817.1, read as the reverse complement.
AGCTAGATGAAAAAGGAAACCAATAGTTAGTCATCTTTTGGACTACTCTCATGATGAAGGAATAAAAGGAATACACATATAAACAGATCATAGAGATGTTTGTGCATCCAACAATTGGTCTCATAGGCAGTAGGATAAAACCAAGGATCAGTGAGGTAATTAGAAAGGTATTGCAACTATCAAACCAAGTTCAGAATGGGGATTAGTACCTCTACCAAACTATATAGAATTGAAAATACTTAGGTGTGAGCTTGCACCTCACAAGCTGCCTAAATTCCTCCCAATGGGGATTTTTGCTCTAGAGTACATAAGGTAGATGCTAAATATGGATGAGATCCACTTTTTTGCTACCAAGAAGAAGTCCTAGTTCCAAATCAAAACACAAATTGGGCCTTTCATTTGCAACACAAGAGCAGCAGGGGAAGAAGCAGAGAAGCTGCTATAGGAAATGTAGTTCAGCCTAAGTTTTACCTGGTCATATGATCCATTAGGAATCATTTCTAAATTAAGAGTAGAAACCAAATCTACTCCTTATTTTCACATCTCCAGACCGGAGATAGAGAAGTACAAAAATCAGCTAGAATGGGTTGAGAATACCCTACGAGAGGTAGAAGAGCAGCTGGTTTCATCCTCTATAGTACAGACTCCTACCATGTAGGAGAAAAAAACTAAGTGAAGTAGAGAAGAAGATTCCCCTTCAAGAACTGAAATTTTTAGTGAGGTATTCAAAATTATGTGTAGGAAGAAGGCCAAGCTTAGTTCCAAACTAAGCCTCAGCAAGGACTCAGAGCAGGAGACCATTATCACCACTAATGAGCCACTTGTTTCCTCATTAGTGGGTGATCAGACCACACAGTCTCCCACTACCTCCATGACTTCACAAGAGCAACAACAAATTATGCAGACCAGCACATCTACTTCAGGGGAGACAGAGAAAAGTATAATGGACATTTTTAAGGAGATAAAAGTCAGGAATGAGGCCTTGAATATTAACACTTACAACCAGTTCTGGAAGCAGACTTCTGGTGCTCAAAGCAGGCTGTTGTCAGCCTTTGATTTAGAGAAAGGGAAAATGAAAATGGCATTCCTCCAGGAATAGGTTCCCCAACCTAAGGCAGCATCAAACTACGAGAAGAAAACTTTTGAGTTTGATGTAAAAGATATACATCCCATTGACCAAATGGAGATGCATAAGCAGATTGGGGAAATGATTTTTTCAATTATCACTAACACTTCTATGAATTTGTCTAAACTGCAAGTTACATTAGAAAATGTCCAATCACAGCTGAAGATGGAGAAGGTCTCTGCACTTGCCAAAGACACAAGGATTAAAACTCTAGAGGACTTGGTCATCAAAGTGTGTTATGACACTTGAAACATCAATACGGTAGAAGAGCTTATAAAGAAAAAGAATTTAGACATAGCATCATTAAGGAAACAATTAAAATTTCCATCTACAGAAGATCCTCTAGCCAAGGATATTGAAGAGACAGAGACATAGAAGGTAGATATGATGAATCTCATCATGGAGAAGAGTGCACAGCTAAAGCAAATGGAGACAAAGATGGAAGAATTTATTAAAGAGAAAGAGAAAACTCCCAAAATGGTTGTTGTCCCTTTGCAAGAACTCCATATTACAGCCATTCCTACAGCCATATCTTCTACAACAAGTACAGGGGATGTTGTAGATCAGTTGGAAAATGCAGTACAAAACATGTCTCTCCAGACTGAAGAGATCAAAAAGTTGCAGGATCAAGTGAAACTTCTATAGGATCATCAAAAGAAGACTGTGACTTTTCATGCAATAGAGCTACAAAGAGCTCAAAATAAGATAGAGGCATGGAAGAAGTCAGCAATTGAGTCTTCTATTGGCCATACACTAGGTCATGTTAAAGAAATCATCTGGAATAATATCATTGAAGAAATAGATGAAATCTAGCCATGTATCCAGATTATTTTCTAGCAAAAGGAATTGATGGAGAAAGCTAAGAAAACTATTTCTACTATCAATGCTCAATTGGGAGAAATGCCTACTACAACCAACTACATCATAAAGTTCCTTCCAAGAACATATATGAGGTGGATGATCTAGGAGTGGATGACAAAACCGAAACTATTCTGGAGGTAAAGAAAGTTCCAACAAATAAGAACTTAGTTGTACAGCTAACAGAGAAGTGGCACACTCTTGAGGTAGAAGTTAACAGGTTTTTCACTAGAAGTGATACATTGAACAAGAAAGGTTTGTCTTCCTTATTTGTAATCAATGACCAGAGGAGACTACATGAAGAAGCTTCAGGACATTTCCAAGGATACAACTAAGTCTTCTAACATCAAAGATTCTATGATAGGCAGATATTTTTATGAAGCTATCAGCAACATAAGTTTTATCCAACATGAGATAAAACACATTTTTACAGTAAACCCCACTTTTTCTCGGTATACTGAGGTAGATGAGATCTACCACAAGGTAACAAAGATTGTTACTACAGATGAAGAACGGTGGGATAAGTTGTGTGAATTTTAGGACTAAAGGAGAGATCAACTTCACCAGTGCAATACCCGAATGGTGGCCACTCAGCAACTGTTCTCCTTCAAAGCAGGGCTAGATGTTCAAATTCATTCCTTTTGATCTAATTACTTCTTTTTCTGTTAGTTCTAAGTTAATAATAGAATGTCGTGTCACTCAGGCATTAATTGTAATATTTTGTAATTTTTCTTAAGTACTTCATTCTGTCGAAGTATTCAGGGTTGAACCCTTGAACAAATTATCAATCATATTTGTACTAAGCTGGAGCATTTTTGAGATTATAAAAGATTTTGGATTTTCCTCATATGGTCTGTCTCTCAGTGAGTTGTATTTCATTTTGTTTATTCATTATGTCTTTTTCATATAAATCATGTATTTTGCAGCTATCCGATTTAAAATTTAATTGAATTTTAGTTTGATTTTGGATCCTCTGTGGGGTTGTAATTTAAATAAGAGATAAATTTACAGAACTATCTGTTATTGTAAATTTCTCTTTGAGAATAAATTGCACTATATCTTTGTGATATTCTGTTTATATTTTGTTGATTAAAAGGACATTGTTTTCTTAATTTCTTCCTATAAATGGTTAAATACTCAGTTTGAATATTAAATCAGTTATACTTCTCCATATTCTACTTATCCATCCCGCTAAAATAAAAATAACCATGTGCATGTAAAGATCATCCTTTTATTTTATTAAGAATCTATCTAAGTTTAAAGAATCTGTTTATAAACAGTTCACTGGTCATCCAATCATTAAAATCAACAAAATATTATAGATGCTTTGGCATCGCCAATTGAACTTAGGTTATCTCAAAGGACAACACTGTTAAAAGTGGAATTTGGCCCTAGTTTCCATTTTTAACAAAAATAACCATTAATATTTGTTCTAGCATTTTGGGCTGAATTCACAATAGTATGCTAAAAAGTGTCATTTCAATGTCTGGAAATTAGGATATATAAATGTGAGATATATACTCTACATATTTAGGTTATCTCCTTTTCAAAACTGAGTTTTTTTAGGCTACATGTTAATTGTTTGAACTTTAAACTTTGAAGAAATTCCTAAATGGACTTTGTAAATACTCAAATGAATGGACTTCATAAAGCAGTGGTACCATAAATTGTGTTATTTCAAAGATTTGACTTCCATATTTTCACAAAATACAATGTCCTCAATAAATATTTATATGTATAGATACTTATGTTTAGGATTATATGTGCTGGAGTGGTTCCTTTATGTTTTACTATAATCTTGATGTTGACAAGATTTAGCTGACTTTTTTCATCAATTTCTCATAGAATATGCAAAAGGAAATGATTGTCAAAATGTGGAAAAATTACATTTCTCCTAATTTTTTTTTTTATTGTTCATGACAAGATAATCATGTTGTAGTAATGAGTTATCCTACAATCTATTTCAATTTGTGGATTTTTTTTTCTCCCGTTTTTTAATAAAGATGTAGATTTCATTTTCATGTTGATGGTTTTTGCAGGTATCTTATCTAGCCCCAAATGTTGGTAATGGAGTGTATGTTGGGAAGTAGTCATGGACACAGACTCTATCAGAGGTTAATGTTACAATACCACTTCCACCTAGTATTAGAAAAAGTTTAATGGTCTGTGACATAAAGAAGAGTTATCTAATGGCAGGGTTGAAAGGGAAACCTCATGTCTTAGTTGTAAGTCATTTATTTGTGTTTCTTAGTTGTAAGTCATATGTTTGATTTTGAGATTTATCACATCAATTATTTCTCTAATCCAATATGCATGGCCTATATTTCTCACCTGATGTTAGTTACTTCACATGGTTGATACACATTCAATTATAGGCCACTTTTATTTTAAGTAAGGGAGTTTATTGATTAAAAGGATGTTCATATTTTGATTGGTTTACTTGGAGCTTGATTTTAAAAAGTTTTGTAAATTCCATGTGGATGCTATTTTTTCAAGGTGAGCTCTTTGCACCAGTAAGGTCAGATGATTCCTAGAACATAGGTATACAACAAGTAAATCTTTGGACTTTGTTGTGTATTTGTTATTCTTTATATCATTGATGGATGGTTATTGATTGATGTAAAATAGAGGATGGGAAGGTCCTACCAATTCTCTTGACAAAACAAAATAAAATGGAGTGGTAGAATTGTGTTTTAAAGGGTGAGCCAGAAATCAACACTTGAAAGGTAGAACTTAAGAATAACAATCTATCTGATCTGGATCTAGAGACGCAACAAACCGTGGAAAAAAATTTGATGGTATTGACGAGTCTTCCCTTCAAATAAGCTCTGACTGTTAGACCACTGCCCAAATTTCAGTTATCTGCAATGACAATAGTGACTCTAACTTTATTTGTATGAATGTGACTTTGGCCATTGTCCTGTTCGTTTCCTATGAATGATTTTGATTTTCAAACTCCAACTAGTTTGTTGCTAAACTAATTAAAGCTTTGATGACAAACATATAGTTTTCAAAGTTCTTTTCTAAATGTATTTTCTGGAGAAAATTTGTCTTTTTTACTTTAGGTACTGTAGATTGTTGCTGTGTGACATATGCTATGATATAATTTCCTGGATAAATAAACAGAAGTGTTGTACAACATAGTATTTTTTAAATCTAAAGAAACAAAATTTCCAAATACAAAGTTTATTAATTAAGAACATCTTTTAGACTTCTTAGCTAAGTTATGATTATATTTCGATAGGGTATTTTGTGTACACTGGTATTGTGTTGCCCCTTTTGTTTCTGTTAGGTAACAATGGTTAATAAGGAATGTGTTCTTGAGCTACAAACACACATCTTATTCTACTATCGACATGTATCTCCATGGTTTTCAGGCATGGCAACAAAAACACAGATGTCAGTAGGATCTCCAAAGTCCATGTTGGATGAATTTAATACTAGTGATGATTTTGATTCCTTGTCAAATAAAGAATGTCACAAGTCAAATTGAAATAAACAGAAGAAACTCAAGAATGAAGGTGAAGCTATTGCTTTATGTCCAAGTCAATTTCTTTTATTTGTTGGTTGTTGTCATGTTTTGAGTGCAGACTTGTAAAATTCCAAATTGCATGTTGGTTTATGTAAAGGGGAAATATATATATATATATAGATATATATATCTATATATATATATATATATATATATATATATATATATATATATATATATATATATATATATATATATATATATATATATATATATATATATATATATATATATATATATATATATATATATATATAGTTTTTTTATCATATGTCATTCATGGTTTTTGGAGATCTGTGTTACATTTGCACAAAAGTTTAGGTATCATTCATATATCCAAACACCAAACAACAACAGCATTGAGATTTTTTATTTCACTCAACCCATAACATATTGCATTTGTTTTCATCAATGTTCTTCTTCCATATGCTATCCACTTATGACATTTCCTTTGCAATATTTGGGGCATTTGCTAGTTATAGGTCATCTATAGATTATAAATGTCTTCGGAGTTTCACTTCTAATTCATATTCAACTGAACATATTGATTCTCTTATACATGATTATTTTTCCCTCCACCCATTTTTCATAACTTCCATAACCATTAGGTAGGGACCTGCAACTTCGATGTTGCTTTGATTTTTTAGTGAAATATTGCCCAGACTTTAATTTATTGAAAGTTGTATAATTTATAGTGTTGAAAAGCATGCAACAAGAAATGCTTTTTGAGAATGCAACAAGATGATGGAGCTTAGTGGAAGGAGTCACCTTCACTAAGTAGGCCCGCAGGCAAATTATGGCGCAAGTTCTATTTTTGGATCCCAACAGGGATGATCATAGCAGGAGTGACCACAGCAGGGATGATCATAGTGGGAGTGACCACAGCAGGGATGATCACAGCATGAGTGATCACAGCAGGAGTGATCAAAGTCTATTTTTAGACTGGCTATCAAATATAGAAAAGTCAAATATTATTGTCTCATAATAATATTTGGACTATAAACTTGATCTTATTCTCTTGGAGCACTTCAGTTTGAGCTACAGATGTGGCACATGTAGCTGTCATAAGGAAGTATGCTTTCTTTATGGGTCAGTTGAGTTGTTGCATGCATGACTTCAGTTAGAACTCAATTAGTTGAGTTTGGTGGAGTTGATTGTAGAGTTGATGGAGTTGTGTTCAGTTTGACTTGGTTAAACTAGTTGTAATTAGTCTAACTGCAAATAGACTAATGATGAGTTGTTAAACGAATTATTAACTCATAATGCAACTATAGAATACATCAGTTAACTCGGTTGCATGTCAGTGCATGTTCAGTTCAACAGGGATAGGTGTTAGAGGATCAGATTGCTATCAGTTGTGACTATAGTTGTGCATGAGGATTTGCACAATTAAAGGGATTGCGTATGCCAATGAATTGGCCAATACTAAGTATTATAGCCTCTGCTCACGTCTTTCCCAGAGTGAGTGATTCTTTGGAGGTTAAATACGAGTTTGGTAAACCATTCACATTCATTCTTGTGCAGGTATTGAGCTATGGAGGCAGGCAAGCAGTGGAATAGATTTGGAGATCAGATCTGAGCTGTATTGTGTGTAACAGGTGGAGCTGGTACTGGATTTCTTGTGATAAGCATTGTACTTTGTAATGTTACATGATTCAATCAATATAATATACAGATAGTTGGGGTTTTTAGCGAGATGCTTTGCCCGGGATACATATTGTGTTAATGAGTTTGATTGATGCTTCTATGTGCGCCTGTGAATGTTTCTGCTTCTGTAAATTGATGATCAACATAGAGGAGCTTATGTATTGTGTATGTATTCCGCAATAGTACATGATCAGGATAATCTCCACTGAATATGTGTTTATTATTCAAAATTTCTACATGGTATCGGAGCTGCTTGATTTGTAGAAGAGATTTTTACAGGATATCAAGCGAGGATTGATCATCGGATCTATTATTCAGAAAGTGTTTACATTTTATTTCTTCAGGAAGAGTCTGTAATCGGGCTAGGTAGCCTCTGGATTCATCCTTCTTTTTGAAGGTGAGATATCCGGTGAATGCCCAGATAGTCAATCTCTATACAAGAAATACTTTGTTCTCACGAATTCTAGATCGGAAGCAGTTGAGTTTTGAGCTGGTGGAATTCGAATTTAATTCAAAAGCAAGAGATAAACTCAGAAACATTAAACGTGAGAATGGAGGCAGTATGCCCAGGTAACTCACAAAGTTCATCCAATGCTGGGATGAGCTGGGAAGTGTGGGGGTGACTGTCAGGATGAGGATGGTGAGTCTAGCACTCCTTGACCTTCCTAAGAGTTGGCATAGCTACCAGGACTCAGTGAATGGAAGGGAGAAATTGCCAGGATGGGAGAGACTTTGGTCGGATCTTGTGCAAGAGGAGATTAGACGGCGCACCAGAGATAGTTCTTCATCTATGCATGATGAGGAGAACTGTGCCTTAGCGAGTAAGGCAAAGAAGGGGAAGGGGAAGGTTTCTCTTTCCGAATCCAGTTCTTCCAATGATGGGAAGAAGGTTGACAAGTCGAAGGTGAGATGCTTTCGTTGTCATGAGTTGGGTCATTATGCTACTAATTGCCCAAAGAAGAAGTCCAAGAAGGGATCTGGGGAAGGATATGAAGGTGAGGCACTTGCTTCACAGTTTGAGTTGGATTTCACACTCTTTGCATGCATGGTTTCATCCATGATGGGAAGTGGTTTGTTTCTTGACAGTGGAGCTTCTTTCCACATGACCAGTGACAAAAGTTTGTTCAGTACTTTGGAGGAGAAAGATCTCCAGATACTCATAGGGATGGGTAACGATGAGAAGTATAGTGTCTCAGGTGTAGGCACGGTTATTTTTCAGAGGGAGCATGGAGCTCACCTTACCTTGACCGATGTCAAGTATGTTCTAGGACTGAAGAGAAACTTGGTGTCGATCGCGATGCTGGAAGACAGAGGCTATGATGTGGTCTTCAGTAAGGGAAAGGTTTTCCTTAGACACATCATCACTAGACAGGTGAAGCAGATTGGTTCACGATTCACATGCAAAGCCTTGAGCAGTGAGGCAACTGATGGAGAATTGGTGGTTGAGAGGGAGCATATATTACCTCTTAACATGCAGAGCCAGAAGATGTCTTAGATGATTGTGGAGGATCCACGATTGGTGCAGCAACTTCTCGAGGTTGTGGAGCAGCCACAACAAGGGAAGCTGAGAGGAGATCGAGTAGAGACATCTACTCATGCAGAGACCTCCAGTAGGGGGAAACTTCGAGCCAGATGGGCTGAGGGATCACATGCAGCCATACCTTGAAGTAGGAGGGGGGGTGATGTGGATTGATCGTCCCAAGGAGGAGGGGCATGATCCTTGAGGTACCCAACCTCTTGGATGAGACCTTGCTACGGGAGCCTCGATGTGGAGTAGCAGGAACTCACTGATTGGGTAGAGACAGATGCGGATGGAGCGGCAGAGAGAGCGACAGTACGGGGAATCCCAAGACAACGCATAACATGCAGGCTGCAGCAATGTGAGAGGCACAAGTGTTTTGCACAGTGTTAGGTGGCACAGAGAGGTGTGCAATGGTGCGAGATGCATGGAGATGTTGCAGTAGCACAGATGTCAGAGAGGGAGCACTTGTCAGCAGCAGGTAGAGCTTCAGCATCAGAGTATGTTCCTAGCCCAACAGAGTGGTCAGTTGGGAGTGTTTTTGTTCCAAGTGTTGTTGGAGCAAAGTGGACCGGGCAGATGTGTTGCATGTAGAACATTCCAGAGTTACAGGATCAAGTTTCAGAGGAAGCCTTTCTTGTTGAGAGGGAGTGTTGAAAAGTGTGCAACAAGAGATGCTTGTTGAGAATGCAACAAGATGATGGAGTTTAGTGGAAAGGAGTCGCCTTCACTAAGTGGGCCCGTAGGCAAATTATGGCGCAAGTTCTATTTTTGGATCCCAGCAGGGATGATCACAGCAGGAGTGACCACAACAGGGATAATCACAACAAGAGTGACTACAGTAGGGATGACCACAACAGGAGTGACCACAGCAGGAGTGATCACAGTAGGAGTGATCACAGCAGGAGTGATCAAAGTCTATTTTTAGACTGGCTGTCAAAAACAGAAAAGTCAAATATTATTGTCTCATAATAATATTTGGACTATAAACTTGATCTTATTCTCTTGGAGCACTTCAGTTTGAGCTACAGATGTGGCACATGTAGCTGTCAGAAGGAAGTACGCTTTCTTTGTGGGTCAGTTGAGTTGTTGCATGCATGACTTCAGTTAGAACTCAATTAGTTGAGTTTGGTGGAGTTGATTGTAGAGTTGATGGAGTTGTGTTCAGTTTGACTTGGTTAAACTAGTTGTAATTAGTCTAACTAAAAATATACTAATGATGATTTGTTAAACTAATTATTAACTCATAATGAAACTATAGAATACATCAGTTAACTCAGTTGCATGTCAATGCATGTTTAGTTCAACAGGGACAGGTGTTAGAGGATCAAATTGCTATCAGTTGTGACTATAGTTGTGCATGAGGATTTGCACAATCAAAGGGATTGAGTATGCCAATGAATTGGCCAATACTAAGTATTATAGCCTCTCCACACATCTTTCCCAGTGTGATTGATTCTTTGGAGGTTAAATACGAGTTTGGTAAGTCGAACGTGAAGCCTATTAAGCAAAGATTGTATTGCCTTAATCCCAAATACAAGGAAAAGGTTCACCTGGAGTTGGATCAGATGTTGGAAGTAGGCATCATAGAACCGGTGGAAGAATCGGATTGGGTGAGCCTGATGGTGGTTCAGGAGAAGAAACAGAAGGGTGAAATACAAGTTTGTGTATATTTAAGGAAGCTTAATGATTCCTGTGTCCATGACCCATTCTTGACGTTGTTTACAGACGAAGTATCAGACAGCATTTGAGGGCAGGAGGCCTACTCATTCACTGATGGCTTTTCGGGGTACCATCAGATTAAGATCATGCCATAAGACAGGAGTAAAAAAACCTTCATGACAGAATGGGGTTGTTTCTAGTATATGGTGATGCCATTTGCACTCAAGAATGTGCATATGATATTCTCTCACGTAGTCATCGTGACGTTTAAGGAGTTTATTCACAAATTCTAGGAGGTGTACTTTGAGGACTGGACAATGTTCGGTTTAGTAAAGTGAGATGTAGCAAGTCTACGCTTAATGTTGGATACGTGCCAAAGATATCAGATCACACTGAACTTGAAGAAGTGTTTATTATGTGTCCCCTTTGGGATTTTGCTGGGTCATGTGGTGTGCAAGAAAGGGCTGATGGTGGACCCTGCCAAGATCGCAGTGATAGTGAATTTGGAGGCCCCAAGGAGTGTTAAGAAGTTGCGCATGACATTAGGACATACAGGATATTACAGAAAGTTCATCAAGGCTTATGCTCAGATCATCGCGCCTATGGAGAACCTGTTGAAAAAGGAAGCTACATTCTGTTGGGATGAATAATGTCAGCGCAATCTGGATGTATTAAAAGAAAAGATGGTCACTGCGTCGATCTTGGTCTTCCCAGATTGGAAGAAGGAATTCCATGTACATGTCGATGCCTCATGCATTGCGTTGGGTGTAGTGCTAACACAACCCGGTGAAGGAGAAATGGACCACCCTATAGCCTTTGTGAGCAAGAAATTATCGAAGGCTGAGAAGAACTACTCAACAACTGAGCGTCAAGGATTGGCTATGGTGTACGTGCTTAAAAAATTCAGGCACTATCTGTTGGGGGGACATTTTGAAATGTACACAGATCATTCTACCTTGAAATACTTGGTCAATAAGCCTGTGTTGGGGGGGAATATTTGTCGATGGTTGCTGTTATTCTAGGAGTATGACTTTGAGGTGATTATGAAGCCAGGTAGGTTGAATGCAGGACCTAACCATCTATCATGAATCGAAACAGGAGAGGAGCCTACTAATTTGGAGGAAGGCTTGCCCGATGTGTAGCTCTTTGCAGTGCACATAGCAAATAACCACTTTGGAGATATTATTCACTTTTTGACTAGAGGGACAGCACTAGATGGGTATACAAGTCAGCAAAAGAAGGAACTAGTAGTGCGCGCGGTGGATTTCTTAGTGATTGCAGGACATTTGTATAATATGGGTGTAGATGAGATATTGCGGCGATATGTGCCATATTTTGAGCAGACTAGCATCCTCGCTGAAGCTCATGGAGGGGATGCAGAAGGACATTATGCAGGAAAGACGATGACAGAAAAGATTTTGCGTGAAGGTTTATGGTGGCCTACTTTGCATAAAGATTCTAAAGCATATTATAGGGCATGCAATGCATGTCAACGAACAGGCATACCATTGTGGAGGGACAAGTTGCCACTTAATCCTCAAGTATCGTTGCAGCCATTTGAAAAATGGGTAGTTGATTTCATTGGGCTAATTCAGCCCCCAGGGAAGAAGATAGGTGCACGCTATATCATCACCACGATGGAGTATCTAACCAAATGGGCAGAAGCATAGGGGCTACAACAACAAGGTTTTTGTTTGAATATGTGTTAAGCAGATTTGGCTGCCCAAAAATGTTGATGAGTGATCGGGGTACGCACTTCCTAAATGATACAATCAGCATGTTGATAGAGGAGTTCCAGGTCTATCATCAGAAGAGCACACTGTATCATCCTCAGGCTAATGGAACAGTTGAGGCTTTTTATAAGATTTTGGAGAACATGTTGATGAAGATTTGCAATGCACAATGGAACGACTGGGATGTGTGCGTACCTGCAGTGCTATGGGTGTACAAGACTACATGTAAACAGCTAACAGGGCATAGCCTGTGCATTGCAACTTTCATAGGTATGGTAGATCACGAAGCCTTGGAGGAATGAATTGCACAGCTGATGGAGATTGAAGAAGATTGATTCTTGGTTGGATTCCATTAGCAAGTATAGAAAGAATGTGAAAAGGCATGGCACGATCGACACATCAAGCTATGCACGTTCAAGGTAAATGATCTGGTATTTTTATATGAGAGTAAGTTCACTAAGTTTCCGGGGAAATTTTAGATGCACTGGCTGGGCCCATATATTATCAAAGAAATTACAGATGGAGGTGCAGTTCAACTCACAATGCTGAATGGAGAACCTTTTCCGGGAAGGGTGAATGGAAGTCGATTGAATCCATATACAGGGGACTTGACACAATGACTATATGGTGGCAGGACAGTCTTAGTGCTTCAGGAAGTTGCAAGGAAGCACGGGACTATAAACTACACTGCCAGGGTTGGAGGACTACGAGATAGGAGGGTTGCGTGGAAAATGGTGAAGTTGTAGTATAAGAAGTTGCACGCAGGTAGCTATGCTATCGAGGGAGGTACCATGCAACACAATAGGAAAGTGACCATTGGAGTCACTGTTCATGATTTGACAACTAGAAGACGGTTAAGAGGAGCAGGTTGGCGGCATTTAAGGCCAAAATATTTGAAGATCTACTGCCAAAACAACATGAATGATCGAATTTTGGGGGGAACGGTTGGATTTGAATTCAAAAACCCTTATAAATTACGCGTGCCAGCCCAATAGAGAACACTTTGCACCCTTAGAGTTTTTGAGTTGTGTTGTCTATTGTCCATGAACCACAAGTATTTTGAGGATTTGGTTGTGAGCCCTGCATTTTCCTAGTTATCGGAGTTGAATAAGAAATTCATCCTTGAAACCATGCTAGGACCAAGCCCTGTAGAGACTGTCAGCACGGGTGGCGATGTCGCATCTGAAGGAGCTACTCTAGAGGTAGTGAGTATGGAAGCTCCAGCTCTTGTGCCTATGGTGCCGAGGTCACCTAGGACGAAGCCTACCCCTATTAGAGAAAACCAAAAATTGAAGAAGGATAAATAGAAGAAGCCAGTGCCAATGCGTGAATCGCTCAGGAAACATTCTGCAACTCAAAAACAGAAGAAAGACAAGCAGCCTAAGTAGGTTGTTGATTTAGAGGCCGAGGAAGGACAGGGCACTGAGGACATAGACGCTGAGGAAATGGAGCCCCTTACAAAGTTACCTGACTATATCCCTCTGCACAAGGGGAAGGAAAAGGTCACCAAGGACCGAGACTCAGACACGTTTGTCATTTCTACGACCTTGCTGCCGGAGCAGGTTCCCTTCGAAGGTTCGCGCCTTGCGTGGATCCCCTTGCTAAAGATGGAAGATTGGGACCTTGCAGATCATGATAGGTTCCCTCACCTAGTGACAGCCAACTATATGAACCGTGTCTACTACTCAGACTCAGGTGTCACTGAGCTAGAGACGGTGGAATGGATCCGTGGAGTGGAAAATTCAGGACTGTTGAACCTATTGTGGGTGCCCCATTATCACCGCACCACTATCAACACAACCTGTGTATGAAAATTACTTACTCTAGTGCACGATGGGTGCTTGTGGCTAGGAGGGCCTATACCCATCACTGACATGCTCATCCACAGGATCACGCACCTGCCATACGAGGGTTTGAATCTGGCCAAGGAGTTTGGCGAAAAGACAGGAGAAAAGGGTTTGGTGGACAAGATGAAGAAGGAATTTTCCCTCGTGAAAAAGCCGCATGGATACTCAATCACTTCCATAAACAACTCCGCAGTGCAAATTTCCACACAAATCCTAGCCGAGAAGGTAATGAGGAAGTGTCACGCGGACAAAGTTCTAACGCTTGTGGTTTCTCTAGCTGCACAATGCGCGAAGGGTGTGCAGTTCAACTGGTCAAGGTACCTGTGCAGTGAATTCCTCACGAATTGTCGCGAGGTCTAGGATGAGACCAAGCCATTCCATTATGATTGGTTGTTGCTCTCCATTGTGTTGGTCACTTGGGAGCTGCCGGAGGATAGCCAGTTTCCTCTATTGAAAGAAGGATTGCTGGAGGCCATGCAGTTTGCCTCCCTATGGGCCACAAAGGACCTTGCCAGGTCACATAAACCAAAATATTCTAGGTTCTAATGGAATCAAGCCTCCACATGGCCATCAACCAGTGCCCAAGGTTGTCCCCGACCTTGTATGAGCAGTTGTCAGCTTATGTCGCGTTCAAGGCTGACTTCCACCAAGTTTAGATTCAGGCACGGAAGGACCCGCAACATAAATGGTATGATTTACCATATTTGGTCATATATACAGACATATAGGAGGTACTCAAGCGATGGCCAGCAGAGTGGCGTGCCCCATTAGACTTGGATGTCGAAACTAGTAAGGGCACGGAAAGCTCAACAACAAAGAAAAGAGAGGATGCAACCAAGCAAGCTGCACAAAATTTGGATGCGCAACAGAAAAAGGAAGCCATAGAAAAGGCTAGGATGGAGAAGGAGCGCACTGCTAAGGAGCGGGCTGAGCAAGAACAACACGAGTCAGAGTGAAGTGGAAAATCCCCTTCGCCCTATACTCAAGAGGAAGGACAGTTCGAATAGGGTGGCAGAGGATATGAGGGGTAGAACACCCCGTTTCGACTAAAGAAGTGCAGATAGGGGCAACGTGAAGGTCCCTGGAAAAAGCAAAAATCAGATAACTCGTAGGGTGATCCCATGGTATTGACGGAGAGTGATCTCGATGAGATCGGCGAAAAAGTACGGGACACTACAACTGAAGTGCTGCAACAGTTCGAGATGCAGTATATGCAGACACTGGGGAGCATCCAGAAGGATCTACGTGAGCTACAGATCCAGGCTAATAGGATACAAGTGGGTACGGGTCAAGCGAGCACAGCAGAAGTGAGCCTGGCACCGAGGATGAGTCAGGCTGCGGAATTGGTAAGGACCTTGGGCCTTCGAACTGTTGCTTTACTAGAAGGGTCCCTATGCACAGAGTCGGTCGATGACTGCATCATCTTAAGTACCCTTACGAACATCGGGCTGAACATTGCAGTGCTCTCCAATGAGCTTCTTCATGTGCTGCAGGTAGGGGTGACAGAGGAATTGAGAGCTCGGGAGTAGTGCGATCTCAATTTACTCAGTGAATATAGGGTGAACAACGAGCAGATGTTCACTGATAAAACATAGGCCTTAAAGGAAAAGGAAACACTGTAGCCACAGAGCTCCAAGTTGGAGGCCGCGGTTGCAGAGGCATGCAAAACAGTGTCAGAGCTTCACATTCCAGAGGACGCACAACTGGAAGCCAATATCAGGAAGTTAGTCGCTGGCGTGCGTGAGGTAAAGGTAGAAGTTGGATGATTTCAATTTGAACTCAACATGAAAATAACGGAGCTACAACTTAAATTATAGCCTACGACTCCACCCGAGATCAGGGAGGATCCTGGAGCCGCCATCAAAGAAGGGATGACCACTTTGGATGCCGCAGTCACTGACTTCTCGGCCTTATTTGAGCAGGAAATGGAATTGGTAATGAATTTGCAGGCAGACCCAAACCTGCAGATATTGAACACAGAGGTTCACAAGTTGCAGAAGTAGTACAATGAGGTCCAGGCGATGGCACACTCAATTGCTCCAGTGCAGTGCCTTGCCAAGTTACAGGAGGGGAAGAAACTCCTCGCACAGGTAGAAGCAGCCCAGAAGAAGGAGGTCGTGCTTAAGGCCAGGTTGGGACCTTGGTTAGAGGAAGCTTACCAAGTCACAACCAACATTCAGGAAAAGCTGATAGGCTTGCAGCAGACACAACAAACGATGAAGCTGGCTGCAGAAGGACCAACTACAGAGCAACTAGTAGAAGAGGTCAAGCAAGCAGCTCCACAGAGCTCTGCCGAAGTCACAGTCATGTAGGTGGAGCTGGGGGATATTCACAGCAAGATCACAGTGCTAGCCGAGTGACTCGAGGGTGAGTCATGACCTTTGTGTTGGGGGCCTATTGGGATGGGGTCCCCTGGGTCAGTTTTGGGGTAAAAAACCCAAGTTTTGATGTAAATTTTGGTAAAAGATGAAAAGTATCCATGATTTGTGGATGCAGAGTGTGTAGATAGTTAGGAGTCAAAGGGGTTTTAGCCCCTTGTTTATGTGAAATCTGAGTTGGTCTTGAGTTCCACCCTTGGTCCACGGACCATGGGATTGTATGTAAAAATCTATAAATAGGTGTGTCTTAGAGAGTCTAAGGCATGTCTATGTCTGAAAGAGGGAAAAGGGCAAGTAAGGAGCATATAGATAGATGGAAAAAGGCTCTGCAGCTGAGTGCATGGAGGCCTAGAGTAGATTCCGTAGCTGAGTGCATAGGGCAGTTTTGAGTATGTAATACCATATTGAAGATCAATAAATAAGACTGTTGAAGAATCCATGTGTTTTATCTGTTTATTTCTGTTATTTATGTTTCTGATATATGTTGTGATTGAATAATGTCTTTATGAAATATTGATCCACTAATGCGCGACTCTATGGGATAAGTTCTAATAATGGTATGCAATGCATGTTAAGTACTTTCATGAAGATTATAATACATTATGTTATGTTTATTAAATACTTAAGTAGATCTGTGCGAGCTTAGATCTAGGGTTATTTTATGATGCACGTAAGTGGATGATTCAACAGTTAAGGGTCCACAAAGACCTATCGTAGACCTTCGCGAAGGTCTAGAGGCTATTTAAAGGGAGTTACAGCACTGAGCCCTAGGGGCTTATAGATCTGTGTGAAGGTAGATCTAGTGCAATTAAAGACATCACACTGATATCTGGATGCAGAAAGTTGGTTCCAATATCCCCCCATACTGCTTCAGGTGAGACTTCATCCTGCGCTACGCAGGTTGATGCTGAAAGGGCCAGTAGTGTAGGGTTTTGTTTGGCACAATTAACTCTAAACCTGGGTCAGGACCCACTAAGCCAACACTATATGTGAGTGACAGTTGAGAGTTCTTGGCTAGAATACCTCCTCAAGCTTTGAATTGGGATCAGGGGTGATTAGTTGCAAGAAAGACTGAAATACAAGCCAACCTAAAGTTGGGTGGAGAGTTGAAGTCCCAATCTCAGTTGCTAGACTTCTTCATAAGATAAGTGTTCACTTATGTCTTTTGCATTTGAATATTATGTATATGTTTTTTGTGTTGATTAAATGTTTATGTTAATACTGAGGACTATGATTTCCTATAATATTATGTAATGTTGATTTCTTGTGTAAATTCAGTGGAATGATTGATTCCTATATTTTCCTTATGAGCTTGAATCTCATTGATTTCCAATCCTGAGAGATATGTAAATCTATGTGTGAAAATGAGCCTAAGAACAATCTAAATAGCCTGTATATAAAAGAGATGGGTAAATCTCTATTAATAACTAAATTCTTGTTTGAAATGACTTGAACATTAGACATTGGTATATAATTGTAAAGCTTAGGAAAGGTAGCTTTATATATATATATCACAAGTGCAGGTGAGATAGCCCGAGAATTCTCAAAGTGTTGACAATGGGTGTTACTAAGTTTAGGAGGGATAGTCATGTTGATGATAAGCCACAAGTTGTATATATGCACATAGATAAGCCCCAGTGCGTGGCACCAAAGTTCATGAGGGGCAGTGGAATGACTAAGTATCAAGGGTGCTCAATATATATATATATATATATATATATATATATATATATATATATATATATATATATCGGGTTGAGGGCTAGAGTAGAACCTTGATAGGTTGGAACAGTGACAAGGGCCCTCCTTCTCTCTGTACTTCATGGGGGGTGAGTCACCCCCCCCCCTCATTCCGTCGATTTGATGTGAAGGAATGTCCGTCGTTGATTTAAATATCATGAAACGAGGATTGGAACCACAAGTGAGGGCATCAGCCCCACCTCGAAAGTGATGTCACAAGGGGGGGATCCTTATTCTAATATGGGTCATTAGTTTCCCTGGATCACTACAACCATCAGATGGAAAGGACCTTGGGAGTTTTTTATTACATGCACAAGAATTCAAGCAAGAGATGGAGGCCAGGGTGGAGGACAAGGCCATTAGGCAACAATAAAAAATTGTTGTCTTGGGCCTCAGGGATGGTAAAACCTTTGAAACATTAAATTGTTTTACAATGGGAATTTTAGGGTCTGCGCAAAGGCCAGACCCTAGTGGGACCTAGACCATGTATTCGACAATGTGGAGATAATGATGAAATGGTGTCCAAGAGGGCCTCCATGTTGCATGTGCCAGTGGCTTTTTGGTGGGGTTAAGTGTGCAAAAAATAGGTGACATGTGGCACTCCTGGAGGAGTCCGAGTGGGTAGGATGATGTCAACATCACATCATCTCAATGTTGATGTCATCTTGGTGGTTCAATGGGAGAGGTAGCAAGAAAGGGTCGAGACCTCAGCCTTGAGATAGAAAAATACCTCCTACAAATGACAACAAAGATTATTGTCCTGGGCTGAAAAGAAGGTGACGTCATCTCGGGCCTAGGGCCTTGAGCATTTCCAAATAGAGTTAGGGAGGTCAAGATGAGATTAATGTGCCGAGATGGAAAAATGACTTCCTATTAAGCATTGCAAACAAAGTTCATCTTGCCTTAGTACAAAGGTGACGAGCATAAGACAAGGGCAAAGGAAACCATCGAGGGGTGAGGGCTAAGAGACAAAGGTTCTCATTTGGAAAAGGAAGAAAATTACCATCTCGCCCTATAAGTTAATGCTTGGGAGCCTCACCTTGTGCTAAGTGTAAAGTAGGTGAAATTTCGTGTGATGGGGAATTCTCAAAACATAAGCCGTGGAGGGGGGGAGGTTCAGTGGTGCCATGATGTGGTGAGGCAACATGCCACATAGGCATGCCATGGTGGCACCATATAGACAAAGATATGACATGGACCAATTAGGAGACTAATAAGGCAGTGAAATGGGGTTCCATGTGGGCACCACATGGATGCCACATGGCAGAACTTGATGATGTGGCAAGAAGTTATTGGCCAAAAATTTAAATGGCCATATTTTTTGATCCAGGAGTTGGATTGAGGAAATATTTATATCACTGGTGTCAAGCCAGGTAGTAACTCCACAAATTAATTCATATATTATTCCTTCAGGTTGGTTTTTATTATATACATGAGGGAGACACTATTCACTTCATCTCCCTATGACTGTTCATATTTCTTATTATTTATTTATATTAATTACATTCACCCAATCCTGATGATTAGGTGACAAAATTCCCCCCCTTAATCTGAAGGGATGTTGGTGAGTCCAAGCATCTGTTGGGTCCCTATAATACTAGTGATTACCCCATTACTATTGTAGTTACACCCCTATATTTATATTTTT